>JARVJO010000269.1:5731201-5750977 GCA_031762555.1 Cynodonichthys magdalenae
GCAGACGTTGGGTAGTAATTTGTTTATTACCTGGGGTCCCCAGATAATACTTATCCCGTCAGAATAGGGCTTTAGTTGAAGCATTGGACGCAATTTTGATGCTGAAATCACGTTCAGTGTGAACGCGGCTTTAGGCAGGAGAATTAGCTAGGCTTTGGTCTTCCTTCTCAGAGGAAGGTGACTGGAGTTTAGAGTCAGGCCGGCGTAATCTGGACCCCACACAACCCTAGCAATAATGGCACATGGATCATAACTCGATGGAGCTGGACATGGTTTTTACAAAGATTAATAGATGAAGACAGTACTCACATGTACGTTGTGTCTTCTGCTCTTGGTTACAGTCGAATGCTGAAGAGAGAAATGGAGCAGTAGCTTGGCTCCAGTGTTATTTACAGGGACAAAGGGTGGGGCCCACGGTACGTAGACCATTGGTTTTTCAGAATGCATGGGGATGCAGAGGGATACCCATCAGCGATAGTCTTAGAGGGCGGAGCTTACACGAAATAGAACAGCTAATACTACTACAACTTATACTATGTAGCTAATGCTACTAATACTACTAATACAACAGCTAATACTACTATTGTGAATGCTAACTTCTTGGGTTTTTGGCTCAAAATATTGATCCGGGTCCTGCCCAGCATGGTGGAGAACTCGTCCAGGTCCTGCCTAGCATGGTGGAGAACTCGTCCAGGTCCTGCCTAGCATGGTGGAGAACTCGTCCAGGTCCTGCCCAGCATGGTGGAGAACTCGTCCGGGACCTTTCTCCATAAAAGCCGTGTCAAACAGTTGTTGTGTTAAAGAGCTGCTGAGGCAGACGATGGTTTTTAACAGCTTCAGTCTCAAACTCCGTTTTGTTAAAACTGATGAACTGTTGCTTTCTGAAGGAGACCTGTTTTCAGAGGGCTCCTCCCTCTGACAGGTGACTGATGATGGAGGGGGTGGAGCCGCAGCTCTCTGCTGCTTATCTGGGAGGTGTGAGCAGGTATTTACTCCAGCTGAGAGACGCCAGCCCTGCTAAGGCCGGATTAGTGGCGGGGCCCTGTCAGCGCACCCTCAGATCCGCTGGTTGGGTTTAATGTGGGGCGACGGCCCCAAACCGTCCGGGCTCTCTGATCAAACGGGGGCCCCTGTGGTTCCAGCGCAGCACCTGCTGCATGCTGAGTGTTCGGATCAGAGAATTCAGCTTTAAATTATTCAAAATCAGCGTGTCTTACTGGAAATATTCAGCCAGAGGAACAATGTCTCTTAGATTCTGCTTTGAGTTCTTTTATTTCTCACTTTCAGATTCCAGGCATGGTTTGATGTGGAGAAACAAAGTTTCACTTCACAACTTTATTTATTTTAAAATAAGAGTCTGATCCAGAACCAGAACCCTGATCCAAGCTGCAGGTTTCTGCTCACGTTCACAATGAGTTTATTTTTAATTCATTTATTTAAATTCAGCAGAAAAACTGAAAAATGTGACGTTAGGTTGAAGAACATTTAAAATGTTTTTTATTTAGTCATGTTAGTTTCTGCTCCTCTTCTGTTGTTTTTAAACTGTGAGAAACTTTTTAAATCCATCTAATTCAGGCTCATCTTCTGCCCTCTTCATCTTCTCTGCTCCTCCTCCTCCTCATTAAATGTTTGCAATAAAAAATGGAGCCAAAATCTAATTAAAGCTCTCAGTTTTGGATCAGAATATTAGGCCAAACATAAAAAAACACATGTCATTAATTTAGTTTGAACAGGCTCAGCCAAAAAATAAAAAATAAAATAAAAAAACTGAAGTAAATAAACTCAGCTTCTGTTTGTTCAGCTCTCATTCTTTAAACCTACATTTTTATCCTTAAATTTGAAAAACTGATGTTTGTTTATGGCTGCTGGGATAAAAGATGTTTGGCTGATAAATGAGCTTTAGCCTTTAGCTGTTAAAGCAGCTGAAGTTAATATAATTACAATTAGAAAGTGTAAAAAAGGTCCTAACAGGAGTTTTAGACCAGGGGTCCACATCCTCTTTAATGCAGCCCTGATGATGCGTTCAATGTCTGCAGGATTTTAAAAAGCTTTTCAGTTTCTGCTCCAAACAAGAATCACTTGGTGACTTCTCTTATTGTGAACGCTTCACAGCATTCAGATCAGTTTTTCTTCTGGACGGTTTTTGACACGAAGCTCGTTCCAAAGTGTTTGTTGTGTTTTAACAATTTGTTATCAAAACGTCCAGCTCCTTCAGGACCCTCCTGCTATGACTTCTTTTGACTAAATCTTTACAGCAGCTTACACTGTTTGTAGCTTTTTTCTGCTATTTCAGCTATAATTCTACTTCCTTCTGCTATTTTTTGACTTTTTTGTGCTTCTTTCTGTTATAATTTGAGCCATTCCTGCTTCTTACAGTTGCTTTCTGCTACACTCAGCTATTTTCTGCAGATTTTGCTAATATTTAGCTGTTTTTAGTTAAAGTGAGCTTTATAAGCTAAATACAGTTTTTTGTTGCTATTTCAGCTGCTTTCTGCTTAGTTCAGCAAAGTTGTGCTCCTACTGCTTCCTTTTGCTAATAAAAGAATTTCCAGCTAAAATTTAGCTGTTTTACCATAAATTTTGGCTGTTTAAGCTACTTTACAACATATTATCACTTTTTTGTACTTTTATGCTTTTTTCTGCATCTGGGTGCTAATTTCAACTACTACCGTTAGCTTGTTTTTTATGCTAATTTTTGCTTTTTTCTACTATTACAGCTATTATCTTATTCCTTTCTGCAATTCTTCTGCTACTTTCTACTTTTTTATGCTTCTTTCAACTTTTCAAATTGAACTGACATGAGCTATATTGCTATTAAACAGTTTCCGGTCCATCTCAGCAGCTTTCAGCTAAAGTTTTCAGCACTCAGTTTTCACACAAACATTTTTGCAGGAAATGCAATTTCTTTAATTTAAATAGATTTTACACAGAGGTCAGAGGTCAGACTGAGGAATTGAAGCTGGAGGACCTGACAGAAACCTGAGGAGGTTAAATATGAGCAGCAGCAGGTGAGTTAACGAGAACAGAAAGAAGCTCAGAGAAGAAAACAGATAAGACTCAAAGTGAGGCACGAGGACTTAAACAGTTTTATCTCCACATGAAGACTCTTTGTTTCAGGTCTGAATAACAAACATGGTTTGTCAATCAAGTGTCACCTTTGAGACGAGCCTCGGCTGAAACCGAGGAGGAGAGGCATATGAGAGGAGGTCAGGAGTTTTTCCTGGGTGATATGATCGTGGGGCTGCGAGCGCTGCTCCAGCAGGCCGATAAGAGCGACTCGGTCTTTTAAAGGAGCAGAATGACACGCAGAACAAGGCGACACGGCTGCTCTTAATTCTCCTTTTATCTGCCACCAGGCGTGCTGTGAATATTTGTGCAGCCCGCTCGCCTCTCCTCTCCTCGTGCTTCTGCCTGCATGTAAGTCACTGCCGAGGTCTTTGTGAGGATTTTGTTAAATTATAAAGCAGCTGATAAAGCCTCTGTGAGTATCTGCAGCTTTAGGAAGTTAAAGAAGTAAAAGAACTGGAGAGGACGGAGGAAGGGTGGAGGCACAAAGCTGACTTTGAAGAGCAGCTGCAAGATTCGCTTAATCCACTCACAAGATTTGTTACCACAAAGACAGAAGACGGGGACGGATCCAGGCCGACTTTAAACCCGTCTTCTTTTCCTTTTTCAAGCTCTTTACATCCGTGTGTCACAGCTGCAAATACACTTCCTGAACACTTCTGCACGCTCACCTTTACAGATCAGGATTACTCATCACAAACAAAAGAGAACCACAGGGATTCCTCAGGTTACAAGAACAAGTCTAATGACCACCAAGAAAAGATCAAAACAGTACTAAAATAGCAGAACATGACCACAAAGATACAACAAAGACATGAAAAATGAACATGTTCTGAATGCTGACAGTCTGCTTACACTTATTGAAGCTGTAACTAAAATAAAATGAGCAAAACAGCAGCTAAAATGAGCATAAAGGTAAAAAAAAGCTAAAATTAGCACCAGCCTCTATGTGACCTCAGCTTTAAAAAAGCTCTATCTCTGTTAAAACAATAAAAATTACAAGTTTAAAGGCAGAGAACCAAACAAAGCCTCAAAAAGTAAAAATATAATATAAAGCTGACATATAATGCATTTAAATCCTTCAGTTGGGTCTTTATAAAGTGGAACTACAAAGCTTTGGTCTGAATTCCTCCTTGTTCCAACTTTTCCAGCTCCTCTTTTCTGCTGTGTGTCAAAGCAACTCGTTTTGATACTGTTCCTTTAAGACACTTCAAGCCCCGCCCCTCCTGCTTCCAGACTGGTCCACTCTGGTTTATTTATTTATTTATCGTTATTTAACCAGGCAAGTCCGGTTGAGATCTCAGATCTCTTTTTCAAGGGAGGCCTGGGCCTCCTACTGTCCTCCTATTGAAACCGGAGTACCTGGAGAAAACCCACGCAGAAAGACCCCAGGTCCGAACGGGGGACCGAACCCAGGACCTTCTTGCTGTAAGGCGTTGGTGCTAACCATTGAGCGGTGGTCCCGCCAGTATGAAAGAGGGGGTTGCAGGTTAGCTTACAGAGACATTTTATTTACAATGTAATTAAATAATGTAAGTGTAACACATATCTTTATGAGGTGTAATGAGGAAGATGTTTGGGCCAATAGGTTCGGCTGCTGGAGGAGTTACAGAGTGAATGAGACACAGACAAATGAAAAATTATAGAAAAGGACAGCTTGATATAAAACACGGAACAATAAATTAGTTTAACAAAATTTAAATGGATAAATAAAAGTGCCGCAGTAAATACAGGTTGGTACCAACAAAGATCCTAAAATCAGCAGTGTATATAGACTTAATTAAACCTCTTACTTACTGGGTGCACCCAAACTCTAAAATGGTTCAAATCAAGGTTACTCAAATTCACCGCTGAGCAAAATCAATTCAAATGTTCAATAGCTTCACCACAAACCACTAACATTACTTTTCTGGAAGGTTTTCTCCCACCAAGTCTGCTTCCTCTGTGTGAGTATGTCTGTGCAAAGTCAAATGTTCAGGTAAGTCTAGTTGTCCAAATGTTGGTCCAAAGATGTGTGGAAAAAAAAGATGAGTCGACAGTTTTAATGTGAAGTGGGATCTGTTGTAGTGGGCCTACCACACCGCAGAGTGTCGTAGCAGGCTGGGCTCGATCAACAGTGGGGTTGGCTCGCCATCAAACTCAGGTTCACTGTAGGGTTGAATAAAGGTAGAAAAATAATTTTAAAAAAGCCTGACCGTGTCATAAAATATCACAAGTTTCCAAACTTAAATTCATTTACATTCCCGGACTGTAAATGTCTGTTTTTAGCATGTCTTCAATGGAAAACATTCTAATAAAATGGCAATTAAACACATCTTTGACTAATACATTTTTCAGTATCGCTCCTATTAAAAGAAAATTTAATTCATCAAGTTTTATCATGAAAGAACAGCAAATTCAACAAACATAAATTTAAAAACTGTAATAAAATCACATTAAATGACAGCATTAACATTTCTCAAAACAACACGGACACAAAATCTTAGAGCATAAAATAGTTCTCACTGAAACAAAAGTGGCGCCTCGATGCTCCTGATGTCTGCAATTACAAATAAATTTCCTAAACAAAATGTTTTATTTGGGTCACAGTCTCATTTTTAGAATGCAATTTAAATATGTCAAGTGTTTTATCATAAATTATAAAATAATTACCTTTTTTTGTGCTGTTAGGCTCTGGCTTGTGGAGAGTCCTGTTAGCTTGGAAGCTAGTTAGCGTCTAAAAAACGTTTGTTTTTAGTTAGTTTGTAAAAGGGTTTTTTTTTTTTTCAGTTAGCTTGTAAAACGTTTTTCTTTTTTTCAGTTAGCTTGTAAAACGTTTTTAATTTTTTCAGTTAGCTTGTAAAACGTTTTTTTTTAACGGCGCTAAACTGCGTCGATCTGACCGGAAAGAATGGGAAGGAATGTTCCAGAAGTTACGGAGGAAAAGTGGGCGGGACGATACTGGGCACTAACATGATGATTGGTTGAGAGTACTGTCAGTTACTCTCACAATAAATTAACTCTTTAGTTGCTGTTCTTTATTATATTAGCAAAAACAACAACATTTTCTGAAATAAGGGCACTTAAATGATGTGGACTACACCAGCAACAGAAGACTTGTCCATCCAGGCTTACAGGTTGGAGCCAGAGACTGATCCAGAGTCTGAGCCAGAACCAGAGCCTGACCCCGAACCAGAGGAGAATCAAGGAGTAAATAGTAGTTGTTAGGTCTAGACCTTATTTGGTTCCATCACAGATTATTTAACATAATATTTCAGAAAACATCATAGAAAACAGAGAAAACTGAAGGAGCTGAAAACTCTGACCCAAACAGAACCTAAAGAGGTCTCTGCAGAACCAGGAGAGACTGAACTCAACTTTACTGCCTCCTAGAGACTTTAAGGACTAAATGTTTTTACCAGGTAAAACATTGAGTTTGCAGATGTGTCCTCTTTAATTTATTTCATTAAGCTGCAGAAAACAAAACAACAACAATATTAATAAAAATGTAGCTACTACACAGAAAATGTTTTGGGATTTTTGGTTCAGATCTTCTGGGTTCAGTGTTTTTGATCCTGGTCTTTGGACCGGACTGTGCTGGTTCCTCTAGCCTCCTGCACATTTAAATTATAAAAATATCCATGTTTCTTTCAGACACTCCTTCTTTCCTCCCCTCCAACACAATTACACTGACGACTCTGAAATAGTAACCAGAGACAGACTTCCTTTTCCTCTCTGATGTCCCGGCTCCATTTCAGCTTCCGTCCGTCCGTCCGTCTGTCCGCAGCAGACTTATTGCCTGCGTGCTTCTGAATTATGAGTTCTGTAATCACTGCGAGGGAGGACTGAGGCCGCAGAGTTCACAGCTTCATAATTAGTTTGCAGTATAGATGTGTAATTATTCCTGCATTTTTAAATTCACTTAAGGCACTGCTCCCTTTTTTCCTCTCTTAATTTTTAAGGATCTGGTCCAAGGATGTCCTGCAGTTACGAATCAATCCCACATTAGGCTGCGTGTAATTACACTTTTACTTTTTTTTTCTTCTTGCACTGAGCAGAGGATGGACTTATGGCTTTGCAGCCATTTTTAGATCTTCACACTCTTCATCCTCCTCATGGGTTCAGGCAGAGCTGAGGGTTTGTTTCTGTAGAAAACTTTTATTCTGAAGTAGAAGAGTTCAAATGTTTCAGCAGATTTGTTAAAGTGAAACAAACAGAAACAGATGTTGGACGTCTCCTCGTCTCTTGGAGAGACTTTGATGTGGTCCAGCTCAGAAACAGCATCTCCTGGTCTTGGAGGCAGAGGGATCAGTGGACTCAGATCCTGACAGACATCGGCAGCCATCTTGAACAGGGCTGATACATTTTGTTGTCAGACTGCTCCGTTAAGCGTTACATTATCACCTTTCAGCAGTGGGAAACTCCTGATCTTCCTCCCAACTCTTTCTCCAATTTTCATCATCATTGTCTGGTTTCCCTCGTTATCCGCCTCGTTTTCTTCTTCTTCTCCACTAATTCAGTTTATGATCCAACTTATCTTCCATCCTTTTCATCATCCTGCTGCTCCTCCTCTTCCTCAGATTGGATGTGATGAAATGCACTCCTCTGGTATTTTCAGGATCTCAGAGTTTATTAAGGGTCGGTTCAGAGGTTCTGTTGGAGCCTGGAGCTTCTGACAGCAACATGAAAACACAAACAGCTCCTGTGTGATGAAGAACAAGTCCTAACAGCAGATTTAAAGTCTCTGCAGTGACTCTGTTTGTTTCTGATGGAAAAAACAAGAAAATGATTTATTTATTTCACTGTGTTGTGTCTGTGGACAGGAGAGCTTTAGAAACAGTGATCACCTGAAACATCAGCAGAACCTGGTATTTGTTCCAGTAAACTGCAGGAGAAGTTCAGAATTTTGATCAGTTTTTATGTGAATGTGTGAAAAGAGAAAAGAAATGTGTGGACCGGACCTCGGATCATTTATGCTCCTGGATCCATGTCTGCTGTTCTCTTCAGTGTTTTTAGTGGACAGGTTCTTCAGTGGTTCTGATCCGACTCAAGTCTAGATCTTCTTAGATGAAGGTGCAGATTAAAGATCCACTTTCAGAACCTAAGAATGTTCAGAGTAACAATTAAATCAGAATTGGGCCTTTTTGTTTGGAGCGTGTGGAGACAGGCAGGAAATGGAATGACCATATATGGAGTGATGACCTTCATTAGATTCTTACAGGAAGCAGATTGTTTTGTTGACAGGAACACGTGGAGCTGACATGTTTGTTGCAGCAGATGATGAAGACTCCTCGTCAGCGACTGATGAAGGCTGCTGACTCAGCAGAACCGGGTCCAACTCATCAGTTTCATGATGTCCGGAAACATCAAAGCTCAGAAGTTTCTGTTCTCCGTGAGCGTATTTGTGAGGTTTGGTGAGTGGACGCTGCAGGATTTGAAACAAAGATAAAATGTGAGAAAGGAAGAGTGAATGTTTCAGAACTTTCACTTCCTCACTCCTTCCCTCCGTCTCGTTTTAAACTTTTTCTGCAGAATTCCTGAAAAACAAAGCAAACTCCTGCTTCAGCATCTTTCATCATGCAGCTGAGCGTCACAGCTTCTCTCTGACATGTTTTCACTAAACTCAGGCTTGTAAAGTGAAACTGGGGGGGTTAAAAACACCTGAACCTGCTCGCTTTCTTTTTCTCTGATGGCAATTATTCTCCCCTCCCAGAAGGAAAGTGCATCAGCCGCTGACAGAGAGCCGGGCTGTTTGTGCTGCGTTCACATTAATCTGTTTCTGTCCGTCGGAGGACTTCTCTGCTCCGTCCTCTTAAAGACAAACATGTCCCTCAGCTCCCCGTGCCTTTAACTGCCAGGCGTCCCTCAGAAATCAATTTGCTCTCAGGGTATGAGTTTATTATTTTCTCCCTTTTAAAAGTCAAACTGACACGCTGGATGACGGACTGTCATTGCTCTGGTTTCGTCAGCTCTGTGTGAGACTGCAGAGTCATCGCTATTTCTGTTTCTGCTCACTGGAGCTCGTTCAGCGGCAGGCCTGGATGCTGCCCACATATATAAAAAACATTTCTTTCTTGCCTCTTTTATTTAAACAGGAGTCTGCTACATCCTGTCAGGAGGAGACAGAGCAGCTGCGTGTTGTTTTGGCAGTTAACCCCCCCGAAAATCAGAGCACAGCTTCTCCCAAAACTGAAATGTCAGAAATTCAGGTGTAAAAGAGGCGAGCTGGAAAAGTCCTGGATAGGAAGTTAAAGAAACGTAAAAGAAACAAAAATGTTTTTAAAAGGTTGAGTCACCTTCAGAGGAACGACAGATGAGCAGGATGACCTGATGAGTCCCAGAATAAATCCTCCCACTTCACGGCTTCTTCCCGCCGCCTGCCTGTCAGAAAAACACCAATTAAAAGCTTCACCTGTCACTTTCAAACACCTCGCTTAGAAAATAGGCTGCATTAAAGTCTGATGGCTCAGAGTTTTTCATCTGCTCTGAAAGCACAAAGAATCCCACTCATTTCAAATAAAGCCTTTTATTCTTATAGATTTCATCATTTAAAGTGGGCCCATCACACAAACTGGAACTTTTTACCTCATCAGGCCTGAAAACAACAAGTTTACATTTAGAGACGAAATATATACTGACTGACTGGAACAAAAACAAAAAATCATCCCAAAACTGCCAAAATTATAATTTTATTACAAGGAAAACTTGTTTGGAGCAAAGATAAAAATAAACAAAAATAAAACTCTGTTTGTCAGTTTTTATTTTCCCCATGAAAGACGGGTAAAAATGTAACACCCTGTTAGTAAAATATCTGATGGTGTACAGAGGGGTCATGATTGTGTGAATGAACGAAATCAAAATAAATTCTTTAAAACTCATGTTTTTAATATATTTACCGTGTGAATTTGCACCTGAATGTCTCCACCGATACTTTTATTAACATCCCATACTGTCTTTGTTAAAGTATTTCAGGATGAAAGTTCATGTTATTAAGGCATAACAGCGTCTTGTTTTATAACTGTATCTCTGCTGTTTGTAACAAACCAAACTGTGTGAAAATCTGAACATCTTCCTCAGAGCAAATAACAGCACTGGGAGCAGAAGATTGACCCATCCAAGATGGCGGCGGCGCTGCAGCAGTCTGCAGGATGTCTATGTATATACTGTCTGTACTTCCTGTGTGTACTCAGCGTGCACTTGATGTACTTGATGTCAGGCTGACAGCAGGTGAGGCTGATTGTCTGCAGCAGGTGAGAAAGTGGAGGCGTCGCTCTCAGATGTGTGTCCTGCCATCACCATCACCTCCAACAACAAATAATACCTGAGCCGGGGCCACATCAGCAGCACCAAATCTCATTAAGTCAGAGATGGGAAAGGCAGCAATTGTTTTTCATGTTCCCCCTCCCCTTCAACACACTTCTCATTTTCCCTCGGATGCGGTGTCAGAGCGCTGGAACCTGAGAGCCTCTGGCTCTGCGACAGGACGCTCCCATAAAATCATTACTTTTATTAACGGTCAGATGGCTTTTTAATAGAATCGCTTTATTATGTCGTTTCTCATTTTTGGCCTCACAGTGAAATTTCATCCCCCTGTTCTGTTGATGTTGTTCTTTTCTGGTTTCATATTTTCTGCTGTTTATGGCTGCAGGGTGTCGTCGCCACATTGGAGGAAGAGGAGGAGGAGGAAGAGGAGGGAGCAGGTTATTGGTTTCTGTTTGTTTCTGATAATTTGTTTTCAGAGAGCATCCAGACGCCTCTCCCTGTTTTCACTCTGAAACTTTCATTGTGTTTTTATTTCTCTCATGTTTTGTGTGATCAATATGACTTTTAGGAGCAAACATGTAACGTGTCAGTAAACGTGAACAGCTCCCAGACGGCGAGTAAAGAGAAAACAGAGAAAAGTTCATGAAGCAGCAGGAGATGTGAGTTGATTTGATTTGTGCTGCAGGCTTCCCTGCAGCAAGCAGAGGGTAGCACGAGTACTTACAGTCATTACATGTGAGCAGAACGGATCATACTTAGACTGAGGTTGGAAATGTGAGGCCGGATTGAATCTTCAAAGAACACGACTGATATGTCAGCATCAGAACGGAGCATGGATTTTTACTCTGCTGAGAACATTTACCGATAACCTGCCTTCACTTTCTGCAGCTTTATGTTGCAGCCTGACGATGCAATCATGAAATTTACTCTTTTCCTCAAAAACTCATAGTTTTGAAACAACTAAAGATGAACTCCTGATCTCTGCAGAGATGTTTCTGAGTCCATTAGACGTGACTAGGAAGGTGCACACCTCTTTATGGAGCAAAAGGGAGAAGCACGGTGGAGGCAGCATCATGCTGTGGTAGCTTACAGCAGCAGGTACACTGCAAAAACTGTCCATCAAACCAAGTTTTAAAATCTTGTATCAACCAAAATTAAAAAAAAAAAAATCTTTTGATCTTGTTTTGAGACTGATTTATTAAACAATGCTTTTGGCAAAATTCTTGAAATAAGAACAAATTTAGTCAAATTTAGTGATTTCAAGAATCTTACAAAGTAAAACTGTCTTAATCTGTTGACAGAATTTTTTTAACTTAATTTGAGTCAAATTTCCAAACTAATGAAATAATTAATCTGACAGATTCTGTTCTTGTTTAGTAAATCAAAACAAGATCAAAAAGATTTTTAAGACTTGGTTAGGACAGTTTTTACAGTGTAAACCAGTCAGAATGGAGCAGAGAACAAAGATTTCAGAATTTTGTTGCAGCAGAAGACACAAAATCCAACTTTAATTGAATTGAAACCAAAAAACAGAGAAAAAACAATTTAAAATGACTCAAATTGAAAATGAAATTGTGCAGAATAAGATTTAAAGTGTGCAGAAAAGAGGTAACATTAAACTGGATGAGGAGTTCTCTGCTGTTGGTTTGATGGAGACGATGTTCGGACTTGGTTTTCTGGCTGCTCCAGTCTGCAGCTGATAACAGATAAGAAGCTCTAAAACTGCTCCAACAAACCCAAACAACAAGCTGAACACAGACAGAACCAGTTCCAACATCCTGCTGAACAGCTTCCACATAAAACTTATAAAAGACTATGTTTTTTTAGTTTTGAAGTAATTATATCCTGATCTGGATGAAAGAGCTGGAACATAAATCAGAACATTTATCAAACACGAGGGTTAAGTTAAAGCCTGCAGCTCAGCCCAACCATCCTGAGCAGGAAACAGACATTTAAGGTGATAAAAGCCTCAGGTGCAGCCAGGACAGAGCTGGATTTGATAAAAAGACACATTAAATAATGCATGCACCGCTCTTCATTCTGTGGTTTGGTCAGAGGCAGTGGCGGCTCTAATTGCAGCGGAGCTGATTATCTGTGGCTGGAGAGCAGCGATCAGCGAGGACAGACACGCGCTGACTGTTAGCTGAACTGGCAGGTGGTAAAACAGCAATTATAAAAACTAAACTGTGTTGCCTCTCAGAAAGTCTGTCTTATTTGTTACGAGTGAAGTGATGAAAGAGGAAAATAATTGGATTTTTTTCCCCGTCTGTCGCTGTCACCCTCCAAGTCTTAAATGTTTGAGGAAAAAGGATCTTTGAACAAAGTTTATTTCATTCTAACCTTTGATTAATGCTTTTCCCTCTCGAGGCTACGCTGCAAAAAAAGCAAATTATTCTCAAGATCAAGCTTTTAGCCGTCTCATTATCTATTTGCTATCTCTCCTCAGCTTTCTGTGCTCAGACTAAATGATGTTTCTGTCCTCTGAAAGTGGACGAGTCCCTTTAACGTCTTTTACAGGATGCTTTTCTGAGCCTCCGTCTGCCAAACAACAAAGCTGAGGCCAATTAGAAGCTGTGACCCACCCTGCCGACGTTTCCCTGACCTGCCCCTCCGCTGCCCCTCTGATGTGTTTAGATCCAGTGGTTAAAATCAGCTGGAGGAGGAGCAGAAACTTCAGCTGCTTCAGGTGTGCTGGTGCAGATTATCAGGTTTATTTCAGCTTCCTTAAACCTTCAACATCACAGCAGCAGACAGGTTGTCATAGTGACAGACTCCTCCCTCTCCTTCATTGTAGGAGGAGCCAAGTGTAAGATGAAATGTTAAAAAATGTCACCAACATATTTCTCAATATTTAACTGTTTTTACATTTAGATGTTAAATTTAAATGTTAAAACAGATATTTAAATATTAAATCCTAAATCTAAATGTAAAAGTTAAACCTTAAATGTTGAAGTTCACATTTAGGTATTTTTGCTGTTTGTGCTCAGCTCGTGTTATGATGTCATCATCCTGAGACAATAGCAACAGTTAGCTCCAATGCAGCTAAAGCTACAAGACATCAAACCTGCAGTTCTGGATGTGTCTGAGCTGCACTTCAAGCTGCTGGACCACCCGGACCACCCAGATTGTTTTTATGGAGATGTTTTGACTGTAAATACTATCTTTAGCAGTGTTAGAAGCGTTAGCATAAGTTAGCATCACATAACTAAGATGGACACTGCTAGCTGTTGCTAAAGATAATATTTAAAATCTAATTTCAGCTAGCAGTTGCTATTATCTCAGGATGATGACATCATAACATGAGCCAACAGCAAAAATACCTAAATGTGAACTTTTAAGGTTCCTTTTAAGGAGAAATATGTTCGTAACATTTTTTAACATTTCATTTGAAACTTGGAGCCTCACATCGTTCTGCCTCTGAATGTGGTAACAATCATAATTTATTTTTTGGTAGTTATTTTGGGGTCAAAGCAAACATTAAGACAGAGCACTGGTCCAGCGTGGCTCCATGGTTCTGGTGGTTCTGTCTGATCCAGACTCAGTTGTTGTGTTTTTGGTGCTTCTTGTGTGTGAGCTGTGAATCCAGCAGCTGATAGGTGAAGTTTTCCCTCTCCACCGTCGTCTCTCTGAGCTCTATGTTCTGAAACGTCTCTGTCCTCCGGCGGCTTCATTCCGATACAAAGCCTCGTGTTCATCTCCACCCGCTCTTTAATATTTCATCTGCAGAGATATGACGGGCCTGAGCCGGCCGTCTCTGCTGCGGCAGGAAACTCCAGGATAAAGACGTGAAGTTTTATTATTCTTATTTTTGCTCAGCTGGTTTCATCCCTGAATTATTAACGTCATGGCTACCTGCGGCGAGTTCAGGATGATAAATATTCACCTCACATTCAGATGCTCATTTATTAATCACAACACCGCACTGAGATTTATGGATTTTAATATTGAATAATTTATAACAAAGATTTAAGTTGACCGCCCATAAACAACTAATCAATGAGATGCAGTGTGCATGTGCTGGGTAAAAACCTGAAAACTGAACTTTCTGTGGGATTCTGTGAGGGACTCGCAGCTTTCTGCTTCAGTAATGAGCCAGGAGTCACGACCTTCCGCCTCGGCAAACATTAGCTTTAAATGGGTCGACAAAGCCGCAGCGTTCAGCTGCCGTTTGACCCCAGCACCGGCCACGCTAATTATTTTCCTCTCTTGAAGCGCAGCAGAGAGAGCAGAGGCCTCGGAAAGAAAACAACATCCGTGTCTCACAAACATGGAGACATCACTAAATATCACAGGCTCCTTATCGCCTCTGCAGCTCGGGCTTCAGAGGAGACCAGAACCAGAACCAGAACCAGCAGACTTCACTTTCCAAAACTGCCAGAGAAAACTTTTATTTTGAAAGAAAATTCAGCTTGTCGGCACAAAAACTCCAACATCTGTTCCAAACTGACAAAACTCAAAATATACAGGCTGCAGGTTTGTCTCCATGAAAGTCCCAGCTTTGTCTTCTGGACCAGAACTTTACATGATCCCCCTGTGCACAGGTGGGTTTTCTCTAGGTGCTCTGGTTTCCTCCCACAACAACAAAAACATTGTGTCCCTATATGTCTCTGTGATGGACTGAGACACGTCCATGTGTCCCTTTTGATCCTGTGTTCTGGTCCTGTGATCTGGTCCTGTGTTCTGGTTCTGGTCCTGTGATCTGGTTCTGTGTTCTGGTTCTGGTTCTGGTTCTGTGATCTGGTCCTGTGTTCTGGTCCTGGTCCTGTGTTCTGGTTCTGAACTGGTTCTGTGTTCTGGTTCTGGTCCTGTGTTCTGGTTCTGAACTGGTTCTGTGTTCTGGTTCTGAACTGGTCCTGTGTTCTGGTCCTGGTCCTGTGTTCTGGTTCTGAACTGATTCTGTGTTCTGGTTCTGGTCCTGTGATCTGGTCCTGTGTTCTGGTTCTGGTCCTGTGTTCTGGTTCTGAACTGGTCCTGTGTTCTGGTCCGGGTCCTGTGGTGTTTCAGAACCTCTGTGTCCTCTCTGACCCGATCATGTTCCATCTGAGACGAAAGGTCTCAGTCTCCAGCAGATGTCCCCATTCTGTCTGTGACCTTCTAAAGTGAACTTGAAGACATTGTGGACCCCAGAGGCCCCGGGTCCCTGTCCCTGCAGGTGTCTCCGGTGTGATTAAAGAAGCTGGGGGGAGCAGGGCGCTGCGTCTCTCAGCCAGATTAAAACAGTTTGCCTCCAGGAGCCCCGGCTGCCACCTCAGGTGAGTTTTTAAGGTGAGAGGCTGTCTGCCACCTCTTCACCTGCTGTTTGTCTGCCTGCAGCTCCAAGAGACGCCTCCTCTGTCTCCTCGAGGAGGAGAGGAGGACAGGACAGGAGAGGGCAGGAGGAGAGGAGGAGAGGAGAGGACAGGACAAGAGAGGGGAGAAGGAGAGGAGAGGAGGAGAGGAGGAGAGGAGGAGAGTAGAGGAGAGTAGAGGATGACCGGAGAGGGCAGGAGAGGACAGGAGGAGAGAAGAGGAGAGGACATGAGGAGAGGAGGAGAGGAGGAGAAGGAGGAGAGGACATGAGGAGAGGAGGAGAGGAGGAGAAGGAGGAGAGGGCAGGAGAGGAGTGGAGATTTACTTTGATCTGAGTCATGATTGGCATCATTTGATAAAGTTCATCAGAAACTTTGTTAAAGTATTTTAGCTTTAAACTGAGTGAAACTTGTTTAAAATCAGACATGTTTTTTCTGCAGAAGCCTTTCTGCAGCTCATTTTGTGCTGCCGACCTTGTGGGCCGTTTGCTGGATCCCCCCCCTTCCCCTACACACACACACACCCCTCCTGATTATTGAAACTGTCCTCTGGGTGAGAACGTAAAGCAATAACACACAAAAGCTAATGCAGTTAACCAACAAGCACATTGGCCCCCATACAAGGGAGAGGGCAAAATCTAATAGTCAGGTGGCAATATCTGTGCAGAATTACAGCATTAGTTTTCATCAGTGTCCCCCCAGCAGCTAGGTGGGGCTGCAAAACATGTCGGCTGGAATCTAATTGAGGAAAAATGCATTAACTCTGGGATTGTTTGCCTTTTTTTCTCACTTTTCCACCAAACTTCTGGGTCGTGTTGTGAGGAAATCAGCGGCTGCAGCATGAAAGACGATGATGATGATGATGGTGTGTCGATAAAAAACATAAATCAATCCTTCATTTTTACCTCCGTTTGATTTCAGGCAGGAAACAGAAGAAAGCTAAAGAATCGAACATCTGTTTGATTCTTCTTTTAAAGAAAAGCCTTTTTTTGTTTAAATTAGTTTTTTCATCAACTTTTTTCCTTTCGTGTTTGAATGTCTTTTCATTCGAGTTTGATGAAAAGCAGAAATATCAGCTGTTTGTTGCTCAGACCGATCTGCTTCTGGGAAAAATAAAAATAAAAACATTTAGCAGTCAGAAAACGGTGGAGGAAAAAAAAAAGGATGACACCAATTTCTCCTGCCCAACATAATTGGCAGTAATGCCGAGGTTGGCAACTGGGCCCCAGTTGCTAGGCAACCGTCTCTAAAGCTTTCAATTTACAAGCCGTCCAGCAAATAGATTTTTATACGGGATGTTTAGTGCTCACAGGGTGAAAGGCAGCCAAAATGTTTGTTAACTCCTGTTTTTTTCTGCAGTGGGAGCTGAAACGGATGGAGTCTGGCGGCAGGCAGGGGTTTGTGTCTGTGTTTGGCAGGGGGGGTCTTGCTTGAGCTGCAAACACACCAAACAAACATACAAACAAACAAAAACATTTTCTAAAACAATAACTCAAATATTTAGGTCCCCTAATTCTAAAGTACTAACTCAAATATTTAGGTCCCCTAATTCTAAAGCACTAATTCAACTATTTAGGGCACCTTATTCTAAAGCCCTAACTCAAATATTTAGGTCCCCTAATTCTAAAGCACTAACTCAAATATTTAGGGCACCTTATTCTAAAGCCCTAACTCAAATATTTAGGTCCCCTAATTCTAAAGCACTAACTCAAATATTTAGGTCCCCTAATTCTAAAGCACTAACTCAAATATTTAGGTCCCCTCATTCTAAAGTACTAACTCAAATATTTAGGTTCCATATTTCTAAAACGCTAACTCAAATATTTAGGTCCCCTAATTCTAAAGTACTAACTCAAACATTTAGGTCCCCTAACTTTAAAGCACTAACTAAAATATATTTAGTTCCCCTAATTCTAATTATAAAGCACTAACTCAATTATTTAGGTCCCCTAATTCTAAAGCACTAACTCAAATATATAAGTCCCCTAATTCTAAAGCGCTAACTCAGTTATTTAGGTCCCCTAATTTTAAAACACTAATGCAAATATTTAGGGCACCTAATTCTAAAGCACTAATGCAAATATTTAGGTCCCCTAATTTTAAAGCACTAACTCAAATATTTAGGTCCCCTAATTCTAAAGTACTAACTCAAATATTTAAATCCCCTTATTTTAAAGCTCTAACTCAAATATTTAGGTCCCCTAATTCTAAAGTACTAACTCAAATATTTAGGTCCCCTAATTCTAAAGTACTAACTCAAATATTTAGGTCCCCTTATTTTAAAGCTCTAACTCAAATATTTAGGTCCCCTTATTTTAAAGCTCTAACTCAAACATTTAGGTTTTAGGTTTTTTTTAGGTTTTCACAGGGATTCTTTGTTTCTTCACGTCAGACGTTGAGTTCTGTTGCTCAGGTGTGTCCAACCTGTCTTAGGAGAAGCACAGGTGTGTTTGATCACTTGCAGGGATGTGTCTTCTTACAGGAAACAGGTCCAGGTCTAATAAACCACACAGATGATAAACAGTGAAGATTTAAAAACTGGTCCAAATCTGCATTCTGCAGTGTAGTCCAGCAGATTTAATAAGAAGAATAAGAATGCATCTATACAAGCCATGCACAACAAATAAGCTGTGATAATCAGAAACTGTTTGTTGAAGGTGCATTCAGTGAGATTATAAAGTTACCAACAGGTGCAGTTCAGTCAGATGACATGTTTTTAACAGGTTAAAATGAGGTAAATGCAGATGTGAACATTTAATTTCAAAATACTCCAAGTTAAGATAAGTGTTTTTTAAAAAACTGATGAACTCTGTAAGAGAAAAACATTATTCTAATCAGCTGTTAACACATTTAGCTACAAACTCCTGTATAAATTATTTTTCACACCTTAGAATAACTACAGTTATTTTAGTGTTTAATGGAATCAAACTGATAAAACACTACCAATGGGACAAAATTGTCACTTAGCATTTACTTGGATTTAATATCCGTGTATTCTTTGATTTTATTATTTAGCCATAATAATGTTGGCATATTAATTATCTTCAGCTAAGCTAATCGTAAACTCAGTCTCTGCAGCTCTCCTAATCCTCAGCAGACAATTTATGCGCTGCAGTGCCAATAAAAATTATTACTCAGAGCTGAGAGTCGGGAAAAATTCTGTCAAATATTCATAAGAGACAAGGTCAGGAGAAGAAAGAAAGGAGCTAAAATAATAAACCAAAATAAGAAAAATAAATGTGAACATATGGACTAAGATTAAGAGAATAATTCATTAAACTAACAGTGTGAGCAGCGACAAAGAAACCAGCTTCTAACCCCCCCCCAGGCGTTTTTTAGCCTTCATTATTACAGTGGGCTTTGTCAATAAAGCACACACAAACACACACACACACACACACCTCGGTCCTGTTGGGGCCGGGAGGCGGGTCACCTGGAACGTCTCTGTTCAATAAGTTATTAATCCTTGGTGCTGGTGGCCGCTCTGCATTATTTAACAATAATCATAACGTCTGTTCCAGTAGATGACACAACCTACACCCTCTTTTTTGACACCAGGTTCTTCAAAAGGACAAAAAATGTCCAGGATCCTGAGGAGAGGACGTCTGTCTGCGTCTCACTGCAGGACAGGAGACATGCTGCAGCTGGAGACAGACTGACACCCAGGACTTTGGACCCAACGAGTCTAAATCTGATGAAACGTTACCGAGGTGGAGATACAGGAGCTTCCTGACGAGGCGCCGGCTGCAGGTACATCCTGTTTCCTGTGGTGCTCTGTGATTGGAGGAGACAAACCCAGGTGCTCAGGAGGTTTTTATTAACTTAAACCAAAAAACTCAGACTCACTGGACTGCAGGCAGAGAGGGACGTAGTTACAACAAGGCTGCAGGTGAGCTGATTACAGCTGGAGGGACAAACTGACAGGAAGTAACCAAAACAAAACCTTATTTACCAAAATAAAACAGGAAATAAAGCACAGAAGAGTATAAAATAATTAAAACTTCAGGTTTCTGCACTGATCCTAATGTTTTCAAACAGGTAAAGCAGGAAGTCCTGCAGAGGAACGACCAATGAATCTGAGTCAGCAAGGTGTCTTTAACCCAACACACACACACACATGTTTGTTTCTGAACCCCGTGGGGACCTTCCATTGACTTCCATTCATGTTTTTTAGACTTTA
>JARVJO010000269.1:5764809-5775606 GCA_031762555.1 Cynodonichthys magdalenae
TAAAAAACATGAATGGAAGTCAATGGAAGGTCCCCACGGGGTTCAGAAACAAACATGTGTGTGTGTGTGTGTGTGTAGGAGTGTGTGTGTGCGTGTGGTAAATGGACTGAACGTATCAAGCCCCATGGGGACCATAACCCACTTTACACCCATTCTCACACTGATGGTGGTAAGCTACACTGTAGCCTCAGCTGTTGTGTTCCAGTGTCTGATTGACTCGAACAGTTTTAGGGGAAATTTCACTTTAAAGTTTTAAATCTTTTTAATTATTTTTCACCTGGAGAATCATCACCTGCCACCAAAGCAAAGGGTAGGGGATCAGTTTGAGTTGGTGTTTTGTTCTCTCACATTAAAATATGTCCTGAACCAGTGGCTGTGTTTTAATTAAACTGATTCAAGATGGCCACCACAGCTGATCAGCTCCCAGTACTGAGTCCATATGGTGTGGTGGTAGTTGAGAGTAGTCTCTGAGGTCAGATCAGAGGGGATCTTTGTGTCAATGTTTGGATGCCAGGCAGCAGATTCTTTTAAACTGGACCTGGTTTAGATCTCAGCTGATTGTTGATCATCTTATTAGACTGAAGCTTGAACTTTTCTCTAAAGATGTGTTTAAAATGAAATGAAGCAGGAAGTTTGAGGTTTGATGCAGGTGTTTTGTAAGTAAAAGTTATTTTTTAAAAGTTCATTTTAAGTTTTCTGCAGGAACCAAAGTAAAAGCAATAAAACTGGAGCTGCTTTTTGTTTTGGACGCTCCTCACTTGTGGATTTTTGGAGTTTAGTCGACATCCTGCGTAAAAAGCTTTCTTCTGTTCCCGTGTTTCCTCTCCTCCAATTAGAGAACCCTCCCAGGATCCAATGCAACATTTGTCTCCATTAGTAATGTAGGTTATGAGGAGAGAGCCGTGCATTGTGGGTAAAGCCCAGATGAAAACTTCCTGGAAGCCTCATACAGAGATCCAATTACAGGCGGTGAGCGGCGTGTTATGAGGGAGGGAAGCCGAGCCAGAATCCCCTCGCTGCTCTGAAGCAGCTCCTTCTGCTGATTTCAGCAAACGTTATAAATCAGAGTCTGAGCATCGATTAGCTCGGCCCGCCGCTACGCCGAGTGGGGCGGGGTGGGGTGGGGTGGGGTTACACAATCACCACCTGAAGAAGAAGAAGAAACCAACAGATCAGTTATTTTCTGTCTGATACAGATTTCCTGTTTCTGACTTTATTTACAGCGTTCATGTCGCTTTAAGAGACGAAACTGAAATATTTCATGTTTTTAAAGAGAAAGACAAAATGAAACTCTTCATCACTCATCTCCTCCTCTTCCTCAGATCTGTAGGTGTTGAAGGAGCAGAATCTTTGGAATAAAATACAAGTCAGGAAATAGAAGAAACACTTTTTTATATTGTTTAAAACTCTTGTTCTTGGTGAACTTTACTGACTTTCTGTAAAACATCTTATTGATTTGATGATGCTTCTTCTGACCTTTAAAGGTCCCAGAACTGAACTTGTACAGGTTGTGCAGTAATCCTCCTCGTCTTCATCACTACAGCCCCCCACCTGCTGCCGCCTGCAGCCCCCCCCGGCTCCAACCTTTAAATCTGTCTCACAACATGTTTTATCAAAGCCTTTCCTGCGTCTGACTCCAGCAGCAGCTGAAGAACTGGATCTGTTTGAATGACAGGAGAGGAAATCAGCTGTTAGCTTAATGCTAAAGCTCTCAGATTTTAGCACCTAAAAGAAACAAAAAGACAAAATTAAACTCAACAAACCTGCTCAAGATCAGCAAACAACAATCCTGCTACGTTTGACTGCTACAACAAGTCAAACGTTTTATATTAGTTTATCCAAACTAAACCCAAAAATGATTTCATTCAGTCAGTTTTACAGATAATCAGCTAAAGTTTGGTGTGGTAGTAGCTGAGAGTCATTCAGGCCTCCAGCTGGATTTTATTTCTCCAGGAGCTTGTTTCTGGGTATAAATACCTGTCTGTGTTCGTGGACCCCCTCCCTGTCCTGACAGACGGTTGGTCTGCCCCCACCAGCTGACGGCTCCATCCTCCCGCTCAAAGACAAACTCTGAACAAGGACGAAGTGGGGTCCTGGGGTTCTGAACAGACCTGGGGTCCTGGGGTTCTGAACAGATCGGTGGTCCTGGGGTTCTGAACAGATCGGTGGTCCTGGGGTTCTGAACAGATCGGTGGTCCTGGCCTCACAGCAGCAGCAGTCATGCGTGAAGCGTCCTCTGTGAAGCAGGGTCTTCCAGCTCGTAGGTTTACTGAGTCATCATCTGTAGTAAATATGTGTCCTGCAGGACGGAGGACAGAAGGTTCATCAAATAATAAATACAGTAAAAAGACAAAAAGTCTGAAACAATAAACAATAAATCTATTTTGTTGTCAAACACAGGAGCTGCTGTTTAAAAGCTTTTAATGAACAAATAAAGTAAAAATCTGATGCTGTGGATAATAAAATAATAAAAAGCAAAAGCGTCATAAAAAGAAATAAACTAAAAGATAATATCTCAAAAACACAAACAGTTTAAAAAACAGCAGACATTTAAAGTAATGTCAGTGAGTGTGTACAATAAAGACAACATTGTTTAATTACACAGAAACTAATGAAGACTAATCACTAGTTTACCATTACTTAATGATCACATTTTAATTAGCTAATGATTAGAAAGTGCTTCGGCTGGATTTAGACCCTCGTTTGCTCCTCATTAGTTTCTAAAGTAAATGTTTTTAAATGAATATTTTCAACCTTTGCATTTCTAAACATTTGAGCTCTTCCAGGTCTAACATGGAGGAATGTTTATCACCCCCAGCATCCTGACCAAACCCAGGGGAAGTTTTCTGACTCATGTTTGATGTGTTTAAGGACCGAGTCAAGTCTCTGGAAATGTGGACTCCAGGACACTTGAAGAACAGCTCCAGTGATGAACAGGAAGTGAAGCTTCTCCTCAGATCTCCAGCTGGGTTCAGACGCAGCTTCATGGAGGAACTGAGACTAAAAGATTCATCTGAAATCCACAGAAACATGTTTGTTCTGCAGCTAATGCAACCAACATGTGACGAGTCAAACACTAAAACTACAAACTCAGTCCAGATCATGAGCTGAAACTTGCTGTGGTAGTAGCTGAGAGTCATCTTCAACACATGATCCAAGCACAAACTGAGCTCTTCAGCTGCAGACTGAGGAAGACGGAGGTCGAACCTTCGGCCTCAGAGCCAAACATGAGCTGCGTTCAAGTGTTTCTGTGTTTTCTAAAGGAGAGTAGTAGTTCCCAGCAACACACCATGCTGTATATGAGTGTGTGTGTGAGTGTGTGTGTGTGTGTGTGTGTGTGCGCAGCACAGCACTATCAGCCTGTATAGACTGTATCAGCAGGAACACTATTAAAGCTCTGAAGGGGGAACAGGATGTATCAATCTGCAGAAACAGGGTCGCTGCAGTCGACTGATGGGACCGCTGGCCCGGTCCGGCTGACAGGTCAATTATTCCTGCAGCTGAATCACAGCCTTTAATATGTTTCTGCAGCGGCAGCCGAGACGGAACCGCCCCGAGGAGGAGGAGGAGGTCTGCCACGTGTTGACCCCTCCGACCCCGCACACGCTACAATCAAAGCTCACTCCTGGATCCATGTTCCTCTCTGGGACCAACACCTGCCGGCCCCTTGTCCCTTCTTGTTCTGTTTACCGCTGGGGTCCGGGGCCACTTCAGCTGCAGGCGACAGGGGTCAAAGGTCAGCAGAGACAAAAACGTTTACAAGCTGAACAGAAAGTCAAACCTGAAACTCCTCCAGTTGAAACATTCAGATGTGAAACATAATAGATTCATTAAAAAGCATAAATATGTATTTCACCATATGAGCCTGTTTTTATGAGTGCAGCTGCTCCGATGACTCATTTCTAATTCTTCTGTCTCTTCTGATTGCAGCTACATTTGTTCCGTTTGAAGCTTTAAAACTTGAAGCTCCGCCGAGTAAAAGATTCCCCAAAATAAACCCGAACAGAACCGAACAGACAGCCGGATTCAGCTCCACTTTAATCACTTTAATCATTCAACAGCGCTCCTCCTCTGCTTCCTCACAAACTGCTTGTTTCTCTATTTTACTTGGTTTTAATCAATGTGACATTATTGTCTGAATATGATGCTTTTTACTCTGTCAGTCAGATGGTATTTGTGCTGATCTCAGCTCTTTCAGGGACGTCAGGGTCCGTCCTCCTGCAGGGAGGGGCCACTTTTTAAAAAAAGCACCAACAGTTTGAGGAGTTCAGCTTGGTTTGTCAGGCGGAGCAGAGCTGTGAGGAGGTCGGGCAGACCAGATGGAAGGACAAACTTCTGACCAATCAGCTCGCAGACAATCTTCTTCCTTTAACACACAAGTCAAACAAAAACCAGAAAACATCTCAACTTTCTGATCTCATTCCTGTCTAAAGTTCATGAAGTTAAATTATGTTAAATAAAGATTTGTGCTCAAATAAATCCAAACTATTAAAGATGAGAACTGGTTTGTCACAGTGTTGTTGTTGAGTTTTTCACACCTGTTAGTTGAAACACTTTTTAATCACCAGATCTCAATCGACGGTTCAGTGGTTAGCAATGACACCTCATAACAAGAAGGTCCTGGGTTTGATCCCCGGTTCAGACCTGGGGTCTTTCTGTGTGGCGTTTGCATGTTCTCTTCATGCTTGCATGGGTTATCTCAGGGTACTCTGGTTTCCCCCACCCCTAAAAACATGTACAATAGGTGCCTTCAGGCCCAGGCCTCCCTTGAAAAAGAGATCTGAGATCTCAACAGGACTTGTCTGGTTAAATAACGGTTTAAAAAAATCCGGCGAATGGTTTGAAGGTTTTCTAAATATTCAGCCACAAACAAATGTCCCAAAATATATAAGAAACAATAATTAAACATTCCTGGAGATTCAGTCTTGAATTTTGAACATCTTTAAAGAATTTGTGCAACAAAAGATCTGAATCTTTACTATTAAAGAGGATTAGGGCCCCTGGGGAAAAAAAATTAAATTCTGACTTTTTCCCCAGAATTCTGAGAAAAAAGTCAAAATTCTTTTTTTCCAGCCACCCTAATCCTCTTTCATACTTTGCTGATCAGAAACCAAATTTATTTTGACCTGTCAACCTTTAGAATTGGTTTTAATCAAATATGAGTGTGTGTGTGTGTGTGTGTGTGTGTGTGTGTGCGCTGACAGCAGAGCTCATTAAGCCAGTTTTGGCACTTTTCTCCTCAGTATAAAATAAAGAGTTTATAAATAGCCTCTTGGCCCTGTCGTGGTAAAACGCCTCCTTTAAGTGAACCATCTGGGAGACTTGGTGCTGCAGCGAGAACAAAACAGATCCATGACGAGTGATCAGGGACCCCCAGGAGCTGCAGCCAGCTGGGAATTCTCCCATCATGCACTGGGGAGAGGCGAGATATGGGAAGAAACATTCAGGGATTTTTCTGCCGGAGCGAGGGCCGGGGGCCGACGGCGAGGTCAGGAGGAAGGATCTGTGAGAACGAAGCCTGTGTGTGTGTGTGTGTGTGTGTGTGTGTGTTTATGCACCAGAATATAAATGAGCTTGTTCCCACAGGATGAGGAACCATGCCAATTATTTCCTTCTTGGGAAAACACTCGTGGAAAGTTGGAGAGACTGAAGATGGAGGCAGAGAGATGAAAGGAGACCAATTTTGTCTTCTTGTTCCCACTGACTCATCAAAGAGCAAAGCTTTCTGTCGCAGCGGTTTGTTAGGAAACAGCAGCGGAGCGCTCTTTGGGCTTATTATTGTGACTGGAAGAGGAGACACAGAACCCCCCCACATCCCACCATCCTCTGAAGAGTCCTTGAGCAGCACTGACTCCCAGCAGCTCGGAGCAGCTGAACTCTGAGCTCCCTGTGTGGGTGGAAAAACAAAACGCTGCAGAGTTTCCTCTGAGGACAGCAGCTGGACCAACAGAGCTGCTTCAAATAATCACTATTATTACACCACGGACCACCAGGACCACGTGTGTGGCAGGAAGTGTGTCCCTCTGATTGGGGTTTTCAGTTTTGTATATTTAAATCAGCTTTTATGTGAAGCAGCTTCAACATGCAGCTCAACACTCTGATGTGAGGAAAGACCTGCTGCTGCCTGAAGGATGACAGGAAGGGATACCAAGAAGAAGAAGTCTGTCACGTGACTCAGACAACTCTAACACTATTACTGCTGGGTCGCAGTCATGTGATGACATGCAAAGTTCAGATGGAGGACAGGAAGTGATTTTCTCTGGTTCAAAACAGTGAAACTGATCACAGCGAGTTCACTAATGCTGGAGCAGACGAGATATCCTGAAAATATATCCTCGTACATTTAGGCTCTGATCCGTGTTGTTTTATTAAAAATACTTGTCAGATAATCTGGAGGATTTACCAAGTGATCCACAAACTACCTGGAGCTGCAGACCTCGTATTATAGGACGAGTCAGATGAAGCTTTCAAAAGCCTTGAAGCTACAATTATTTAGTTTCAGGTTGGGTCAAACATGTAGGATCCAGGAAGCCTTAAATGTCTGTTTTGTTTCTGTTTTCTGACACTACTTTCAGGACAAGAATAAAACTTGTATATTTCTCCTGATTAGAGCGGCTCTAACAACTGTACACAACACAGGTTTCAGGCATTCAGGTGCTGAATCCACAGAAGGAAACGGGGCTGTGTTAACTTCCTGCCTCCGTCTGCGTTTCATGATACTACGTCATCAGAAACTCAGCAGTGGACTGTTTCATGGATACCTTTTAGCCCCGCCTACTGGAAACGGTGCGTCGTGGTTTATGGGATCGTTTGGGTGCAACTGAAAGAAAAGTCAGTGATGGAGCAGGTTCTGAAACTTTAAAGATTAGATTGTTGCACATCTTGAAGTGTTGCTTTTGATTTCCAGATAAGATGTGTGGCCAAGAAGGACGTTTTATACTCAGCATTTAATAACTCAGATTATATGTTTATCACCAAACCTCTCTGGTCATCATGCTGTAGAGACAGTGTGGTTTATAAATGTCAGTCTGAATAATATGAACCCACTTGATATCTTTAAAAACTTTATTCTCATCAGACTCCAGTCAGCTCCATACAGCAGCAGTCAGGCCTTGAGCCGTATCTGAAAACCCAAACAGAACAGTCCAGCAGGCTGAACCTAAGACTCAAAGCTTCTAAAACCCCTCCTGTAATATAACGATCAGCTCATAACGTGTCTGTTCCTGGTTACAGGTGAGTAAAGGTTGACGTAACAACTTTTGTTAATACAGACAGAAAGAACACATCGATAAGACAACAACTCTCATTCTCTGTTTTAAACCTTATTGGCTGCAATGATCAGAAAGTATAAAAATACAAGACTAGATCTAACATTTAATCATTTACAAAATGACCTTCAATGTTTTGCACCAAACAAAGATGACGTATCTGCAAAATATTCCATCATGTGACTTTAAATCTGTTGGTTTAAAATGCAGATTAAAGCAAAACTCCTTTGTTTAACAGTCCTGATCCTGTTCAGATGTAACATCTCAGTGCTGCTGCTTCACACATGAAGACGTTGATCAGCTCAGCTTCACTCAGCAGCATAATGAGAACATGCTTTCAATAAGGACGGCGCTCGTCTCCCTTCCTGCACCTCGGCGCTACCAACACCTGCCTCGGGCTGCGGCCGTTTAAAAAGCCCTTCCTCCGCCGCCCCCGCTGCTCCTGACATTTGGATTGAGATTACTTTTCTTATTGTGGCAAACTGGATGCATTGTGGGTAAATCTTGCAGGTTAAAGTGGCGGAGGGAGCAGCTTGTTTTACAAAGTGAAGCCTGGGGGGCTGGGGGGGCCGCTGCAGCTCACAGAACACACCAAACCTTCAAAGGAGAAGCTTCTGAAAGTTTTAAAAGCTGCATCCCCAAACACCGATGAATTAGTAATAAAATGTGGCGATGTTTGGTGTGTGTGTGTGTGTGTGTGTGTGCAGGCTGTTTGGGTTTGTTCCACACTGAGACTTCACCTGATCAGGAAGTGATGTCACAGGTTTGAGACGTCCAGTCGTTTCCAGAGACGAGGAGGTGAAACATTGAAGATAAAATATTCTAATTAATAAAATTTGATGTGTTTCTGTGGAGCAAAATGTTTTGTGTTGAATCGATGGTTTAACTCTGGAACATGGAGGTGAGTTAATGAGTTAATAATCACAGCCTGTGAATCAGGAGGAAGCAGAGATCCTGCTGACGGTTATGATCAACATTTGGTCTCATTCCCAGTAAATTAGGGTCATGTATGGATCATTCTAAAGAATTCTTACTGCTGGCTTTACGTGATGCAGATGTTCTGCGAGTGCTTCAACAGCTGCTTCCACACAAACACTAATGTTTCTCTGTTCAGCTCACAGAACAGCTGCTTTTCACTCAAATCCTGCTGCAGATCCTTGTTTACTCTGCATTTTAAAGCAGATCAAGTTTATTTCAACATTTATTTTCCTTGACTAATGGAATAAATCAGTTAATAAACTACTTTAACACAAACTCTTAAAACCTGTATTATTTATCAAACTGCAGCAGTTTCACTTTTACTGTCAGTTTAAGATTTACAAAGATTTATTTGTGTTACATCTGATGGTTTTAACTTTGAGTGTTACAAGAATCACAAACTAAAACTCGGATAGTCATGGTGCCGAGTAGATTTAGCTAATATTTACTAAATGTTAAAAATTATATCTAAATATTAAATCCTAAATCTAAATGTAAAAGTTAAACCTTAAATGTTAAAGTTCACATTTAGGTATTTTGGTATGGAACGCAGCTTTTGTTGTTGGTGCTCGGCTCATGTTATGATGTCATCATCCTGAGACGATAGCAACCGCTAGCTCCAATGCAGCTAAAGCTTCCCTACAAGACATCAAACTTATTGTTTTTATGAACGCATTTTGAAATTAGATTTTAAATATTTTCTTCAGCAGTGTTAGCAGCGTTAGCAGAAGTTACCTGGTGTCAGATAACCAGGATGATGTCATCATCCTGCGACAAACATCAACAATGGCAGCTGCTACCACCGCTAGCCACAGCTAACTCCGCTAAAACTAATATTTAAAATCTAAATTAAAAATGTGTTCATAAAAACAACATGGGTGGTCCCGGTGGTCCAGCAGTTTGAGGTGCAGCTCAGACACCAGCCAGAACTGCAGGTTTGATGTTTTGTAGCTTTAGCTTCATTGGATGGTTGCTATTGTCTCAGGATGATGACATCATAACATGAGCCAACCACCAACAGCAAAAATACCTAAATGTGACCTTCAACGTTTAAGGTTTAACTTTTACATTTAGATTTAATATTTAAATATATTTTTCAACATTTAAATTTAACATTTAGTAAAAAATAACTAAATAACAGTAACACGTTAGTGGAAAATGAACACTCAGAAAGTGAGCTAAATAATGAAAAATACATTTCATTTTCCACTTGGTGCCCCATAATCAACATCCATCTGAACCACACACCAGAAGGACTGGACTCTGGTTTGGCTCCAAACTCTGGAAACCTTTAGGGACTGGTTCTGGTTCCCATGAGGCCCACTGGTCCAACACTGAGACTGTTTGTTGACAAAAGCAGGAAAGGTGTCAGGTAATCCCTGGACTCGCTCCAGAATCCAGCCATGCTGCGCTCACACCTCCACGGCTGCTTAAATCCTGTTGGTTCAGGCAACTGGTGCAAATAACAGTGTGTGTGTGTGTGTGTGTGTGTGTGTGTGTGTGTGTCAGAATGTGACCACTTGTCTTGTTTTATTTACCAGGAAGATGTAGTGATGTTAAAGCCAGTTGTTTCCATCTGACCCTGTCTTTCTGCTCCGCTACCTGCCGCCTCTTCAGAGTCGACGGGTGCTTTGATTGAGTCTTACAGGCGACGCAGAAAAACATTTGGCCTTGATTCCTGCTCTGCAGCAGCGGCGGAAAGCATCAACAAACACTCAGCGCTGATGCGCAGCGTCTGGCCTCGCAGTGTTTAAAGACTCCTGACTGTCAAACGCTCGGGTGCCGCTGGCAGCGTGACATTTCAGAGGCTGGAGAGCAGCGAGGAGGGTCAGGCTGAAAACACAGGAAATGTCAGTTCAAGCGCTGGGACGGCTGAGCCTCGGGACGTCCTGAGGGACACAGAGGACAGTTAGCAGAGAAGACATTTAGTCAGATCAGTTTCTACCACGTTGTGTCCAATAACTACAAAAAGTATCGGTTCATCCATTGTTCTAAAGTCAAACCTTAAACAGCAGCAATAATCTCCCATAATGCACTTGGATAGCCTGTGTGTGCAGGCTTTATGTGCTCAGAGGATGATGTAAAAAGGCTCAGTGAGTGCAGCCCTCAGCACCGTCTGTCAGGCAGGACAACGCTCGGTGCAGCAGTCAGCGGCAGCTGAAGTTAAACCCACCGGGCCGGCGGGGAGCCTGACTGCGCTGCAAATATCAGCTGCCAGTCGTCCAACTCCTGACCTTTTCTGTGATTCTGCTGCCGGTGAGCGAGCAGACAAAACATCTCACACCTGGAGACGCTGAAGCACCTGAGGGCAGACAGAACCGTGCTGTGTGTGTGGCAGGATCAAAAATCCTGCTGATGTTTTTCTGCTGCATTTATTTGACTCTTTAAAATCAATTGAAACCCTGTTAATCAGTGTTTTTTACTACAGTTACAGATTCAGACACAAAGCTGCTGGTTTGTGTTGTAGTTTACTCTGATTAGCCGTGTTTCCATCCAATTTAATTCGAATTTAGAGCGAATTTTTAAAATTTCGCAAAAAGGAAATGAATAA
>JARVJO010000269.1:5779830-5797363 GCA_031762555.1 Cynodonichthys magdalenae
CCGTTTCCATTCAGCTTTTCTGATGCGAAATTTCAAAATGCGAATTAAGAAACGTTGATGGAAACACGGCTATTGACACCCAGGAAAATAAAAACAGCCAATAGGTGGAGCTGGTGAGCCAACCTGATGACTTCAGTTCATGTTCATTAAAGTTTTACACCTTAAGTTTGTTGATGCAGAAGGCTGCACTTTTATTTGACTGTTATCTTTTAGCAAACATCAATAATTTCCATTTCCTGTCAATCAAACAGGGTGTTTCCCCCAAAAGAAGGCGGAGCTTAGAAGTTCCAGGATGTTGCTCACACTCATGTTAAACATTAAAATCTTGTTGAAACTTAAACATTCAACAGACTGGATCAGAGGGTCCTCAGGTCCCCAGTTCAGACCAGCTCTGCCTCTGATTGGCTCCTTGAGTCTAACCCTTAACCAATCATCAGTCCTCATGAGTTATGCATCACCTGATTCCTAACATCCAATCAGAAATCCATGTGTCTGTATGTATCAATACAGATATTTAACATTTATTTTCTCAGCTTGTCTTCTGAAGATGCTCTGTGTTGAAGGATCAGTGGATCTGTGTTCGACTACTCAACCTGGGCTGCATCGTTGAGCACAGATCCACTGAGAAACCTGCTGTTTCAGCAACATTTCATTTAAAAACTGGAATTTTGAGGTTAAACAAACGTTCATAATTCATTACAAGTTAAGAAGGGCATGGACATTTCTCTTTTTGTATCAAATAAAAATCGAACTGTGAGACTAAAGTATTGAACTGAACCGAATGGTGAACTTTCTGTATCGTTGCAGCAGAATGTTTAGATGTAGTGAAACAGGAAGTGATGTGACGTGTGTGAAACACCTGGTGAAAGTTTAGAGTTGGTTAACCTAACCTGTTCTGGGTTTGAGCTCTGATGTTAGCAGAAGCTAAAAGCACCTGAGAGGACTTTGGTTGTAAAATCTGTTTCTTCCGTTTGTGAGCAGAAATAAAGTCAGAATGCTCCAACAGCTGGCAGCAGAGGGAGGTAATCATCTCTGTCCTGTCAGCACACAAACACCTCTTGGCAGAGGAGGATCTGGATCCTCTTCCTCACCACAGTTAGAGGAAAGTTATTTTGGTTTCAGTTTTTCACAGAGCATCAGTCGTGTGGAGCGGCACGTCGGCGGGACAAACAAGATGGAGAGCGACGCTTCATCTGCTGAGCGACAGGCGCGACCGGAGGACGGACGACCGGATGTTCTGCTCATCTCTCTCTCTGTTACCTTTTGACAAACGCAACCTGCTGCCATTTGTTTCCTCTGCAACAACAAGAGGACGTCGTTTGTTAGACAACTTTCAGAAAGTTTGTGAGAAACTTGTTGGAGTGTGAAACACTGCAGGGATTACATCTCCCCCTCAACGCTTTGCTTCTCTCTCTCTCTTTCAGCTGTCAGTCAGAGCAGAGCTTCAGCTCCTTTTTCTTTGATTCCTCTCCAACACAAACAACAACAGCACCTCTCCATACAGCCGAGCGGGCCTCCTGGGATCCAGACGGCCTCCTGGCCCGCGCAGAAACAGACTGAATCAACATTTGCAGGACGCTCTGTCTGACTCCCCTGCAGCTGTTTATGTCCAGGATGCAGGTTGAAGCTGCATCCAGCTGTTTCCTTACATCTGTGTGACACACCGGCCTCTGACCGGCCCTTTGGATTTTAGCCTGGCTCGTTCTGCTGCCTCACAAAAACAGACAGAAATCACTCAATCTTTTATGTGATCAGTTGAATAAAAGTAATACAGAACAGACATGAAGACATTTTCCCACCAGTCAAACTACAAAATAAACTCAAACATTTATTGTTAAATAATTTGTTTCTTTGGTGCAAACAGGTAAAAGTAGTTTTTATCTCGCCTACTGAGAAACACAGATCCAAAAAAACTAAATTTGGACTTTTACCTAGAAATACCAGTTGTAACCTTGAGGAGAACTTAAAATTTGAACAAATAACAATTTTTCTGTGAAAGCTGAAGATTTGACTTTTAAACCTCGAGTTGAAGAGGAGACAGCTGCTAAAACTGTCCAGCAGGAAGTGTCGAAGGGTCAAAGGTCAGATGAATTAATTTGGACATTTTATTGTTTTAATAGATCCGTTCTGTTTATTTTGAACGGCTGACCCTGGCAGGAGGACTGAAGGAGTCCATCCTAAAGGACAGGATGTGCTGTCGTCTGCAGGAAGGGAAGCTTTGAATTAATGAACGGAGACAGAATTAAAGTTCCTGAAACATGCTTGTCCTTCAAATACAAGTCAAAGAAAACATCTTTATATTAAAAAACTTGGCATCATGCACACTTTTAACCACATAACTAACATTTTCTTATACATTTGATTCAAAATGAGACAGGAAGTGACATCATAGGGGAACTCTAAGAAATAAACTCCCTGCTCTTTTTTATTGAAACAATAAACTTCGACTCTTCTTCGTCTCTTTGATTCTAAATGATGTAAAGAAACATCAGATTCTTCTCTACAGTCTGTCAGCTGCAGTGCTCTGTGTGCATCTATTCCCCTTTGACATCACTTCCTGTTTCTAAACATGAGAATATCTCAACAACTGTTCATCTCAGCAACATGAATGTTTTTTTGCAACATTTTATCAGTTATCTTTTTGAAAAATGCATTCATATTTATTAGAAAACACTGATTTCACAGACACTTTAAGGTTTCGACGTCATCCTTCATGAGCTGCGTCCAAACAAATCTAAACTTGACTCTGAAACTCTGGACCACCACAGACCTCCTGGTTCTACCTCTGGATCCAGACTTTCTAACAACATGACTTTTAGTTAATTAACAATAATGTAATTTAACATTTGATGAGTTTTAATGAAAACAATCCATCAGCTGAATGATCCACAGGGATACAAACCTGCTGGTTTAAACACCAGTGAAACTTGCAACTCTGGATTTTGTAGGTTTAAATATTAGTTATTTTTCACTAACATGACTAAAAAAAGCAGCTCTTCAGTGTGAAAATCTGTTTCCTGTTGGGAAAATTTGAGCTATAAAAACAAAAACACAGCTCAAACACAACACTGAACTTTGAGTTTAAAATTATGAAAATAAATCCTAAAATACTTTTATTTAAACAGAATAAATATGTTAATGGGAGCTTCTGAACAGCTTTTCCATCAAACCAAACAAAAGTAGAAGAAAATTGTTCAAATCTTGAAAGAATGCTTTGGAAACAGGCTTTGATTTCCTTTTTTATTTTATAACTGTTAGAAATGATGGAAGCTGTGGGGAGCAAAAAGAAATGATTCAGTCTGAATGACTTTAATGCAGCATTTTTTCAACAATATAAAAAAGAGTATTTTGTGTTTGTGCAGCTTCTTTCTACAGATGATGACATCACAGCTGTTTTACATCAGTATCAGTTTGTGGTGAAGCATGAAAACAGGTTCAAATGTCATCTTAGAAGATGAGAAATAATTATGGTTTTATTATCAGTGTTATTGTTTCTGTTTAATCAAGTTCTCAATTATTACTGTTTTATGATATAATGATTTAGAAAAAATATTAAAATTATGGTTCTTGAAGACATACAAATATAAATGTTTTGTACAAGTTCTAGATATAGAAAAAACTAAACAAGAAATAACGTAATAACCAAGTTATTATGTTGCTGCTGAAGATCTAAACATTATCTGATGATCAGTTTGATTTGTGCAGAGGGCAGCTAAAGAGTGAGAAGAATGCAGACAGGTAAAGTTTCAGCTGTGATTGTTCCACTCCCAGCTTGTCAGCGTTTCATCACGAGTCATTGTGCCGGAGACAAAAGCGTGCAGCCCATTGATCAGTGAATCAGATTTGTGCTGCGCTCCGCCACAAACACAGATCCATTGTTTGTGGGAACAATATGGCAGTGAATGATGAGCTGTGTTACTGATAGCAGCAGAGCTGATAAACAACAGGCTGCATAACAATGACCTCACAGCCACAGAGAAGGAAAAACAGAAAGTTTCAGAGCTCAAACTGGTCCCCAGAAAGCACCGCTCTAATTAACTAAATACTTCAAGGCCATAAAAAATCCTTTCTCCACCTCAGCAAAAATAATTGCAGTATTATTTTCAGCCTTAATTAAGTGGCTAAGGCTTCTTACAAGTGTAAAATTTTAATCCCTTTTCTAAATCCTATATAATTTAATGTGAGAGAAATCAAATAAATAAGTGGCTCTGGCTCTTCTGTGAGGAGGTTTGATACGGGTGATTAGGTGAGCGGGGCGTGAAGAAGCCCATTAGGATTGGATGGTGTCATCACCAGCAGCTCCGGGTGGTGTTCCTAATCCACTCCTCCACCCCCCCAGCCCCGCCGCCATTTTCCCTCCAACAGCAGAGGCGCTGCCGAGACGAGCGGCCATTGATTGATTCTTATCCCGCTAAGGAGACGGGAGGCAGATAAATGCCGAGGTAATGAGAGGCAATTATGAGGCATGAAAAGCTTTATTATGGAGTGAAAGTGTCCTCGTGTCGCCGCGGCGACAGCAGGAGGAGAGCAGCTCAGAGAGGTTTGGGGGGATAATCAGGACGTTAGCGTGCAGGACAGGTCTGAGCAGGAGTTTACTCCAAGACTCGGAGCCGAGCCGAGTCGAGCCGAGCCGAGCCGAGCCGAGCGCAGGAAGAACTCAAAGTGCAACAATGAAACAAAGCTGCTGTTAGGAAAACTAGAATCTGAGACGATGTAATGTCATGAAATAACTCCTGGAGGCTCAGCAGTCAGGCTGCTCCTCCAGCTTTGGTTCCATCAGGACTAAAACCATCACTAAATCTTCATCGTGAGTGGTTTGAGATGCGACACAAAGAGCTATAAACGTTCAGAGGATTTTATATTTAACTGCTGATGAGCTTTTGTTGTTCACATCAAAACAACAGATCAAAGAAAGCAGAGGCTGGAGGAACAAACCCAGTGTTTCATTTAATTGAATTTTAATCAGAAATGAGATTAAAGAAACGAAGGTTTTGCTGGAGAAAGTAGAGAAGTTTGAATAAAAGCTTTTCAAACTTCTGGCTTTTGAAGGGCAGCTCTGATGAATGTATTCACCTCGCCGCGGCGGCGCTCAGACTCGTCTGTGTGGCGGAGCAGAAACTGGGATGTACATACTGTTTTTACTGTTATTCTTCTACTCCCTCAGGAGATAAGGCCCACGAGCTCTGTATGTATAAAAAAAATCATGAAAAGAATTCTTAACATGCGCTCATCAAAACCACGCAAGAAAACCTCAAAAGCACTTTTGATCCGACAGTTAAAAGTTTGATCAGAAGTCTGCGTCGTCAGATGAGCCGGAGAAGAGAAGAGAGAATAACAAAATGTTTTGATCCGTAAATTGAATAAAGGTGGGTAAAACATAAAGACAGAGCTTCTGTGTGCAAAATGAAAGAGGAATCAAAATGTTTCTCTGTGCCTCTGAAGTTTTCTGATGCTAACTCCAGGTGAAAGTCTGAATAAATGAATAAACGCTGTTCTCTGGTTCAGCTCCAACACATCTTTGTAGACAGGAGGAGGAAAAACGCTGATTTTAATTGGCACATCCAACTGGTTTCTGTTCTGGATTGGCAGTCGAGCCTGATGGAGTAGAAAGTGTCTGACGTGATGATGGCTTGATGGGAAGGCGGCAGCAGTCAGACAGGAAGCTGCTGGGTCCATTACTGCTGCAGCTTCCTGCGCTCCGATCGGAGACAAACCGCTGCTGTTAGGAGGACAACAGGAAACCACATCAGTCCTGTTCTCTCTGACTTCATGGCTCCAGGAAAGTCCTGACATTCAGGTTTACGTGTGGGAAACATGATGTTCCTTTAACTTCCATTTGACTTGCAGAAAGGAGCGCCACATATTGGATTTATGCTCGTTGTTGCAGCTCTGCTCACAGATTTGACTCATTTTATCAGGGCTTGTCATGTTAACGGAACGTCAGCACCTATTCTTACCCACCTCACAAAAAGGATCTCTAACTTCATTTCTTTTTATAGTCCTACATTAATGCAGCCCAAACAGCAATGTGCATCTCTACAAATGATACATCAAAATTACTATTACTTTTAGTGGCGTTTTGGAGTGCCATGGTGATGTAAATCACAAAAAACTACTGTCAAAAACCCTCATAGGAACGCACTGAACCCAGCTCCCAGCTGACTGACTGCCACACTGAGAGCTGTTTGGCTTTTAAGATTTCTTAGCAAACAACTTCTTCCTACAGCCACAATTTTCATGATCCACAGACGTATATCAAAACGTAGGCAGGTTTTCTCTCAAAGGGAGTCAGAAGTCAGGGAAGCACCACTTCCCTTCATTTCTTTCTCTATGTAAAATTTATGTCACGCTCTTGTTTTGAAGCAAAACAAGTATCTTTACATCGTGATATCTCTGAGATAAAGATCTGTACAAATATGACAATTTCCATAATTAAGAACCAATCTCTTCTGTCGCTCACGGTTCAAGAATTATTAGAATAAACCTTATAGTTTTCACACAGCAGCTGGTTGACTGAACTAAACTTTTCAGAGATTTTCTCATGTTGAAAGTGTGGTGCTGCAGATCCTTTCTGCCCCTCCCTGTAACGACATCACAATCAGGCCTTCTGATTGGCTGAGGCTGTTGCTGGGCAGAGTAGCCTCTTGAGTGACAGAACAAGGGGCTTCATGTGAGCCAACACGGACCCAGATTGCTCAGCAGTTTTAAGACATACAAAGCTGAAATTTGGTGGGTTGGTAGCTGAGAGCTAACTCAACACATTCTGAAAGCTAAACACAAGTTTAAGCTAACTGCTAATGCTAATTTTAAATAAAAGCTCTATTTTTTGCCATTTTAAGACTTACAGAGCTGCAAAACTGGTACAGTAGTAGCTAACAACAAGGTTTGACAAATTCTGAATGCAAATTAAAAACTCAAAATGGCCACCAGAGCTAATTTTAAACCATAATAACTCAGCCATTTTAAAACATTTTTAGCTAAAATTTGTTTCGGTGGTAGCTAAGAAGGATCTAGATCACATAAGCCAAAAAAAAAAAAAAATCCAAGATGGCCGCTATAGCTAAAATGCAAAACTGACCATAGCTCAGACATTTCTAGACAGCACGTGGCAAACCCTTTCATAGTTTGTCCAGGAACTATTCTCGTTTCTCTGCTCGTATAGAAGCTGGAAGCAAATAAGACAAAGACTCGACTCATTCCAGCTTCACACCTGACAAATGTAAAGAGTGAACCTTGACTCTGTTTGATAACAGTATTTTGGTTTGTGCTGTGGTGTTTTTGTTGTTTCCATCAGAACCCACAGAGTGTGCAGCAGGTTCTGTCCGAGCTGAAAGCTGCTTCTGCATTCAGAGAGTTGCTTTTTAATGTTCCCACATTGATCTCACTCCAAACTGGAGAAGAAATCAGGAAATCTGACTGGAATCATAAACAGACTCAGATCTGTTAGAAAAATATTATCACATCAATGTATTGATGCCAGACTTTCTAAAAGTCCATCTAGATGTAATCTGAATAATGGATGAAGTGATGTGAGGCAGAATCACTGATGAAGAACCAACTCAAACACTCAGAAATATCAATCAACACCAACAACTCTTCCAGGTGTTTGAACTGTACGATCCGAGACAGGTTAGAGTTTTTAATTCTGGGGTTTTAGATCCTCCTGATGAGGTTTGAGCTGGACTCCACAGGGTCTTGGACCGGTACTGTTCCCCTTTGATTGGAGGTCTGAAGTTAGGATTTCAGCTAAATAAATATTTAACTTTTTGAATAAAAACTTCTGTGTCTACAGCTGAACCAACAAGTGGAAACAAAACTATCTTGTTTTGTAAATGTTTCTCTTACTTGTAAAGTTGATTTTTATTTGAGGTGATAAAGGCTTCAGAGGAAGATTAAAGCAAATGTTATTATTTGAGGCCGTTTTAGGTTTTATTTGTCAGAATATTTCCTGATTTCAGCTGCAGATTTCCAGAGTAAAACTTGTTTTTCTGCTCAGAAACCAGTTAAAACAGTTCAACTCATTGAACCCATTTCTCTGTGCTTAAAACTCTGAAAATCAGTTCAGGGTTGAACTTTGCAAATAAGCTTGAAAACCTCTTTGAAAGTTCCTTCTTTATGTGCTGGAAGAGGAAGCCATTTTCTCTTGTGTGTGTTTTACAAGTGATAGATGAAAAAGATGTCAGAAAAGGGATTCGACAGCTGAGAACAACAAGCGAGTCTTTCAGCTGCAACAAAAGGAGAGAAACTGAGAGCTGCAGCTGTGTTTTCACTCACTTTTTGTCTTTCTGCTTTATGTGTTTTCATCTGCTGCTGATCCAGACTCAAGGTGATAAACATGAAAATAAAAACCCAGCTTTGTATATTTTCATTTCCTGTTTAGAAGCATCTTTCAGAGAGCGCTCGCAGCGCTGAGAGACAAGGGCACGCCGCACAATAATGCAGCCTGTGAGGGGGATGTGACGTCCCACTAATGGCTAAAAAGCATCCGTCTTTCAAAACGAGAATTTTAATCAGCTTCTAATTGGGAGAGATTCAAATAAAAAGTAATTCATAACAAGGTGAGAACTTCTCAAGGTTCTTCTGGTTTCAAACGGCAGCTTTGATCGTCTTACTGCAAATTAAAAAGGTAATTAAAAATCAGCAGAGAAACAAGTTGCTTCAGATGCTGTCAAAGAAACAACCCTGACGATCTGCAGGCAGATAAAAACACGCTTTCACACCTGTCTCACCTGTCCACGTCCATGACTGGCGGCTGCCATCTTTCTTTCAACGTTTCTCAAACTTTCAGTCGCAGGAAAACGACTGAGCTGAAAACTTTCTGACAAAAACGGCTGCACTTCACTGGAAGCCTGTCAGAGACGGAATCTTTCACCAAAATAAGCTCAAACCTGTTCTGTTCTGTTAACACAAATCCTGCAAAAGTTGCAAAGTTTCTTTTTAAAGCAGAGTTTTATAAAGTACTTCAAAGTGATACTCGAGTAAAAGTATCTTTTCATAAAATTACTTTGGGAAAAGTTAAAGGCTCCTCTAAGAATATTACTTTAGTAAAAGTATCTGATTTCCTTGTACTAAAGTATCAAACGTACATTTCTGACATATATTTACTTTGTAGTGAAATGTTAGGAGAGAAACAGAAAAGATGATTAACTCTTTCTGTCATGAACTAAACTTTACCTGTTGGTCACCAGGTAAACATTTATTTACCTTTTTAATCAGACTCATATTTACTGAAGTGAGATTCATATGATGTAACAGTGAATTCTCATCTTAGACCAAAGGAACCAGCTTTGTCTTTTATGCTAATTTATTACAAAAATACAGCAAGAATGAACTTCCTTGAATCATGAATAAAAACAGTAAAAATAACAACAAAGATGAAGCTATAAGGTTTATAAAACAGTTAAAGATGAGATGGATCGTAGACTTGATGTTATACGCCTGGTTAAGATAAGGTCTGGATGTTTAAACCTTTATAGAATGAAAATATATTTTTCACAAAGGAAGTATTTTTCTTACGTTAATTAATTGACAAGAGACCCAGGTTAAAACCTGTGTTTTTGTCAAATTTAGAAAGAAGTCAGATTATTTTAGTAACTTTTATTTGACTGCATAAAGAATCTGATCAAAATTTGCCTCAGCTGTTTAACCAGGTTGTTCTGTGAACACTTCCAGGTAATACCTGATCAGGTCCAGTTCATCAGCTCACCAGAGTTGGAGACTTTTGTCTTTCATGGGGTGAGGCGTCTCGGACCTCTGAAGTCGATCTGCCCCGGAGAGGTTCGTGCAGAATCAGACCCTGCTACAGCTTGGCCCACCGTAACAAACAGCCTTCAGCCAGGCTTCCACAGACCCTGACTCAGAAAGTGGGCCGTGTTGGTGACCCCTACTATACAACATATTTCACAGTAAGGTCCTTTTTAAACATTATTTTAAGCTGGTTCATGTTTGCACTTTTTTTGAGCTCATCATTTAATCCATTCCATAAATCTACCCCTCACACTGATAAACAAAAACTCTTTTTGGTTGTTATAATACATTGTTTTTTAAATTTTCCTTTTCCTCTTTAATTATAACCCCCCCTCTCTGTCACAAAACATTTTGTATATTGTGTGGAAGTTGATGATTTCTTACTTTAAACATGAATTGTACGGTTTTACATTTTACAAGGTCCCAGAATTCAATACTTTTGATTTAAAAAATAATGGATTTGTATGTTCCCAATATCCCACTTTATGTAGTATTTTTATATTACGTACAACGGCTGTAAATTTGTATGTAGTACCCCAAACTTCCACACAATGTGGTACAATGAGTGGATCATACAAAACAAACAAGGATTTATAATCCAGAACATCATATTTCCCTCAAGACAGCAACACTTTCGACTAATTTTGATTTTTCTTGGAGAATCTGATTTCCAGCTAAATGGATCATCTAATATAGCACCTAAAAACTTGATCTCAACATAGGTGAATTTGCCAACATTAAATCAATACGGATTTTAGTCCACATTTTTCATCATATATGTACTATTAAGTCCTGCCTTTTAACATAATTTGACAGAGTTGTATTATTTTGATCACTGTTTTAACTGTTGATGTGCTGAACAGTAGCTGTACAGCAAACATCAACACCCAAAACCTGCAGAGCAGAGTTCAATCCATGCAGAACACTGAACCACAGCAGGAATATAAAGTCACACTAATGACCTGAAACCACTGACACCTGTGCAGGTACAACCAGGATCAGCTGCAGGTGGGTGGGGCTCAAACACAACAGATTAAATACACAAAATACAGAATTAACACTAGACTAAATCACACGTCTTGACAGTGAAACACGGTGCAAAACACCAGAAACAATACATTTGATTGAACAATCTTTATTTTGTTCTGGAACCAAGTTTACAAAGTTTCCAACTGATGTATTTAGTCTCACTGAAACAACGTGATGTTGCTGCTGTAGGGATGTGAGCAGACAGACTGTACCTCTGTTCTGAAGCTCATCTACACACAGATATACTGTTGGATCACAGGTTAATGAGCTCCATTTAGGAGAAAGTACTGGAAATAGTCATTTCCATAATTAATTATAAAAATGTGTCAAATTATAATCTGTAAATTATTTTAAGATTACTTACTGTTCACTAGGCTGAACACAGAAAACCAACATTTGTACTTATATCCAGTAACAAAGTATTTGTACTTAGTCAATCAGCAGGTTGATAATGAGTCAGTTCTTTTCACCTGTTTTGATCTCATTCCTCCTCCTGCAGCTTTAAAACAGCTCAGCAGCATCAGCCGAACATTTCCAAACATCAACAGCTTGTCTTGGTAGATTTTTACAGAAAGAAGACCAAACTTCCTGTTGGACTTCAGACACTGGATGATTTCAGCTGGTTGCTGTTTGGTTTCCTTCATATCTCCTCATCTGTCCTTTTGTGGCAACAACACTAAGTTTTATTGTCAGAGATATGAAATTACAGCTGTTTCAAAGGCTTCACCCAGCTGCACATCTGTCCAAACCAGGAGGAAGTTTTTTACCAAGACCATTTTGAGAAATGTCCCTGAGAGGAAATAATATGTATAGATGTGAACGCTGGAGCCAGACGGAGAGACAGGCAGTTCATTTCCAGCGTCCAGCTGAGCAGCAGCCGCTCTGTCTTCCAGCTTCTCTCACATTATTTTATGGCACTCGGCTCGGCGGGGAGCAGAAAGCCTCAGAGCCAAACTCTACCTACTGCTGGATGAATTTCCAGCTCTGATAATATTACATTTCTTTTGTGCACAGAAGGAAATCAGTATTCTAACCCAAAGCAAAAATATGATTAATTGCTCCCTGCTCGAGCCCAGGCAGAAGGATAATAAGCTCTACAGGAGGAGTTACTCTTTTCAAGCTATTCAGCTCTGCTCACATATGTGCAAATACATTTTGTAATGTATGCACCACTTAGAAATATCCACAGAAAATTGAATCTGGATAACTACATGTGTAAGTACCAAACTCATTTCAGATGAGCCTAAATGAGAGCAGGAGAGAGAAAAAAGCTCCAAGAGGAGCAGATCTTCAGCACTTCCTGCTTCCTGAGCAGACTCACACACCAGGTCTGGAGGACCAGCAGGTCGGATGGACCAGCAGGTCTGAGAAGACAAAAACAGACAGATTTCTTTACGTCTTCATTCTATTTGAACAGTCGAATAATAAATATATTGTTTCTTTGAAGTGAAGTTTAAACAGATTTTTCCTGATGAAGACATAAAAACATGTTAAACGGTCCCACCTGAGCAGAGACAGGTGAGGCTTCCTGCTCCTCATGATGTTCTCTGACCCTCCAGGTGGACGTGTGGAACTGTTTCATCTTTGATGTGCTCCTCCTGTTCATGTTTGAGTGTTTAGGAAACACTTCCAATCTCCACTCTGTTTCAACTGAAACCTTTTTATTTACTTTACAGGAGCTTTTTTCTGCTTGTTGGCCTTTAATAAAAACCAACACAAGCAGCTCAGGAGATCTGCACATGGATCCTGCTACTTCCTGTCTGTTGACCAATAGGAGAGGAGCTGACCCAAGAAGCTCCACCCACCTTATTTGCCTAATGAGGCAGAAATGCATCAGGTAAAGTAAAAACAGGAGACAGAGAAATGTAAAAACAACACATGGGAATAAAAAGACTTGTGGGAAAAATGATAAAATATAATTAAATGTAATTGTTTAAAAGAAACAGCAAGTACAAGTAAAATTAGAAACAAAAAGTACATTGTTTAAAAAACAGTTAAATGTAAATTATGTGCCAAAATATCATTTATTGAAACTAAACTGGAAAAATAAATCTGAAGGTAAATTAAATGATAAAACATGAAGTAAAATTCTCCTTTATTTTAATTGGTGCATTTTAAGTGTATTTATTTAATTATTGGTCCATTTCGCTATTCCTGCTTTTATTTATTTCTAATTCAGACAGTTTCGGTCCTCCATACACGAAGAGACTTTCTGCTGAATCTCCCAGCTGTAATGAGAGAAGTGGCTGCAGCTGAGACCGAGGGAACAGGTGCAGGTGAGCTGTGAACACGTCTCACAGAGAAAACACAGGAATGAAATAAGAAATAAACAGAAAGACTGACACCTGCTTTACTTCTGTGAATAAATGTCATAAAGGCTTGAAGCAGATAATCTTCATTATTCAGGCCCTGATCTGTGCAGTGAAGTATCTGCAGGAGGATCATCATGTCAGGAGAGGAGAAAGGCTGCTTTCTGACAACACTCTCTCATTGTTCCTGCTTGCTCTAAAGTGAAGACTTCTGATTATTTCCTCAAGAAACGCCGGCTGACCTCCATGAAAACACCTTTTATTTCAGACAAACCAGCCAGGTCTCTGCATTCATCACGTCTGAAAAGGAAGAGATGGTGCTTCACGGCGAGTGAAAAGAAACTTTCAGCTCCGTCCTTGTAGCTGTTTTCTATCTGCTTCCTCTCTGAGTCACCCTGCTCCCAGCTCACTCGGTAATATAAAAATTCTTAAAAAAGAAAGAGTGCTTCTGAGAGGGAAATGTCAAATATTTTCTATATGGGAGGAATTACTGAGACGCTGGAGTCTATTTCTGACCTCGGAGAAGATGTGAGATGAACGTTGGCGCCGAACCGCCGGTGTCACGACCCGTAATCGTCCAATCTGCCGAGCGGCGAGCGGGGCAAGCGGCGAGCGCTGAGCTGTTTGTTGTTGTTCAGGGTTGGAGGTCGAATGTGTGAATAATCCAGCCTCACAACACAAACAGGTTCATGGCTCACATCCAGAAACTTCCAGCTCCCGTCTCAGTAAGACCCAGAAACACTGTCTGACTCCAACAACATGGAGACCCGTCTTTATCACAGATATTCTGACTGATTTAAAGTCCTGATTGGAGCCACTGTGCTGCAGGAGACATGTCCTCCAGCAGGACAAAAGGACATAAACACGTTATTTAGGATTTTCTCACTTTGTGATTTGAAATCACAAGACTGGGCTGAGGCAGTTCTGTGCCTTTAGGATGCATTAATATGAGCAGGTGCTAATATAACTGTTTGTTAGTAAAATATCTCATGAATCACTGGACAGGTTTCAATGAAACTAATGAGTGGTTTTACATCTAGAACTGATTAATGTTTGGAGTCAGTTCAATTCAAGATGGCCGCCACAGATAATCAAACAGAAAAGTGTCTCTAACTCAGTCAGTTTGAGAGACTTTCAGCTCAAATCTGGAGTGGTAGTAGCTGAGAGTCATCCTCAACTTTTTCTCTGAGCTCTGACAGATCAGGTCAAATCTTTATTAACTGGTGGGTGAGGTGCAGCTGATCAGTGCTTTTAGTTTTATTCTCCTCTTTCTATTTTACTTCCTGTTTTATTTTGAAGGAGTGTTTTTTTCTGAGCTCTTCTCATCTTTTGTTTATCACTTCTTTGTGTTTTGTTCTGACTTGAATCTTAGTTGTGTGTTTGTAAAGTTTTGTTTTTGGCTGCAGATTCTTTTGGACTTGTTGCCTTCAGCTTTGTTTGATAAAGTCGGTCCAGAGGTCGACCTCCTGCCCCCTGCCTTCAGGTCTTCTCGTGGGTCAAAGCGCTCTGACCTCCATTCAGCAGCTGTGATGTTCTGAGATCTGTTCGGGTCTCAGCAGAAGACCTCAGCAGTGTTTAATGTCAGAGAGTTTCTACGCTCAGCGTGTGGAAAAAGATGAAATTATTCTGATAAACAGCTTTAAAGCCTGAAGAAAACTTCTCATTAATGAGGTTAGAATCATAAAAATACCTCAGTTTGTCAGGAAATACAAGGACTGGAGCACTTTGCCTCTCGGTGTATCAGAGATAACAGAACCAGGACTCATGAGGCTCAGATTGTGAACGAGTGCTTCAGGAAGTAAGGACACACACGGATCAGCTGAGCTGAGATTAAATATGAGCCCAGCTCTGATTTATTGTTGGAACCAACACACGTGTCCTGTTCCGTTAAACATCAGTTCTGCTGCAGAAATAAGGAATGTTTGACCAGAAGTCCACCAAATTCTACATGGAAAATTCTAGTTTTATTATTATTTTTTTCATTTTACCAGGTAGGATCATTTATAAATAAAAAACTAAATATTTGGGAACATAATCCTGCATCACTGGGGTTTTTAACTCATTGTTGGCCCTGATATTCTGCTCTAATTGGTTTATTTTTATTATTCTTTTAAATTTAATGTGGCCTTAACTAAAAGGTTCCTTTATGATCAGTTATTTGGATCAACAACTAATACATACATGACTATGACTCAATTATTTATAAAGAGGTTGAGCTAAAAATAAGTGATAATAAATAAAAAAAACATCCAGCTCAGTGAAAAACAGTTCATTTTAAATTCAAGATGGCCGCCACGGCTACATTTTTACTGATTAAAACTCAGCTAGAAGCACTAAGAGGCACTCTGCTTCAAAATGTCTTCAGGAAATTTTATTATCTTTTTATCGACGACACCGGAACTTATTTTTACTAAAATATCTTTGTTTTGTTGCTCTTTAGAAGCCACAGGCCACGCCCCTTTTCTGGGGCATCCCAAGTCCCGCCCCTTTTCTGGGCTGTGTCTCAGATCAACTCTGTTTGAGGCTTTCTCTTCACCCCCCCGCCCCTCCAGCTTCCAGAACGGTTTATTCTTGTTTGATAGAGGAGTTTATGGTTATATAGCTGCTCAGAAGTTTTTTATTTACAAATAAATTAAAATATGTCAACAAGAGAAGACCTGTCCATTCAGCCTTGGAGCCAGAGATCAGAACCAGAGACTGGTTCTGGATCCAGAACTGTAGTTGGTCAGTCCAGACCTTATTTGGAAATTCTGTCACAAATACTTTGACATAGTATTTCAGAAAACATCATCATCATCTGAACCAAACAGAATCTAACGGTATCTGCAGCACCTAAATTAAACTTTTCTGCCTCCTACAGACTCCAAGTCCACAACATGTATTTAAAGGCTTAAAATTTGGATTTTGCAGAAATGTCCCCTTTAAATTAAAATAAACTTTTGGAAACCAAAATCAATGAAAGCTGTTTTTCTTTCTCTTCACGTGTGTGGAAGGAAAAGTTTCTCAGTTTTATTAAACTTCTTCCAGTCGGAGCAGATGCATCAGTAAAATCTGTCTTGGTCTTAATGAGACCAAACGGCTGCAGAGTCTGATCCATGTTTTGGTGTCATCAAACCCACCTGACAGGGAGGGACGCTCCGTGTTCAGAGCTGAAAGAAAAACTCCTGGCTGGTTTCATCCTCGCCTGTTGCCGTAGTGACCGAGCTGCTTTGATCCTCCTCTCCACTACATCTCTTTTCCTCTCTCTGCTCTGAAACATAATGGATGGCGGTGAGGCAGGCGCAGCGCCTTGTTGCCATGGCGATGGCAAAAGAACTAATAACCTGGTGGCGAGCAGATAAGGCGGTGAACAGAGCGAGTGGATGGGGACACAATGGAGCACAAAGTGGGGGAGCATTATTTCTCTGAGTATTCATCAATGCAGCGTCGTGTTTGAACCCAGACGACACACACCTGAAATAAAACGTCCAGAGCTGCCGGAGCCCAGGATGGATTACTGAGCTGCAGCTCCGGGCCCCGAGTCCGGGGCCACGGAGGGTCTCGCTTCATTTGCTGTCTGTTTACATGAGTGTTGAACCTCATTACTGCTGAAAAAAAGCTTTTTATTTAAACACTAGCAGATACTTTCAGCTTTAACCTCAGTGTCGAAACATGTTTGTTAATAAATTCTTGTTTTATCCACATGAATCACGTCCTCTGCTCACAAAATCTGTTAGATAAACAGAGAAACTACAGGTTTGACTGAAGGGAATGCATGTCGCCCGCCGTCTTTCATGACAGAAACACTAACATTATTTTATAATGATTTGTTTTGGTCTGACAGCAGGATTGTTCCCATTTCAAACTATCAATAAATACATGCAGTGAGTTACAACTCTCAGTTACTACCAACACCTGCCTGACTGTAATATAAAAACTAAAGATTACCAGTGAAACCTGCAAACAACTCATTTAACTAAACATCCGTTCAGTTTAAAACTGCTGACAAACTTTCCTTTAAAGAATGTCAGGATTTTAATGATGAAAGGTCAGATTGATCTTTCTACTGTGACTGGGTCTCTGGACCAGATCCTGAAGAGACTCCGGAGTCTGAGGAACTGTTCCATCAGACTGCAGAGTCTGAGGAACTGTTCCATCAGACTGCAGAGTCTGAAGAACTGTTCCGTCAGACTGCAGAGTCAGAAGAACTGTTCCATCAGACTCCAGCGTCTGAAGAACTGTTCCATCAGACTACAGAGTCTGAAGAACTGTTCCATCAGACTACAGAGTCTGAAGAACTGTTCCATCAGACTGCAGAGTCTGAAGAACTGTTCCATCAGACTGCAGAGTCTGAAGAACTGTTCCATCAGACTACAGAGTCTGAGGAACTGGTCCATCAGACTGCAGAGTCTGAAGAACTGTTCCATCAGACTACAGAGTCTGAGGAACTGGTCCATCAGACTGCAGAG
>JARVJO010000269.1:5807556-5819119 GCA_031762555.1 Cynodonichthys magdalenae
GTCACTAGCCTCTCCTATGTTAACGCCAGTTTATCCATGCTAGTCACTAGCCTCTCCAATGCTAAAGCCAGTTTATCTATGCTAGTCACTAGCCTCTCCTATGTTAATGCCCGTTTATCCATGCTAGTTGCTAGCTTCTCTGATGCTAACACAAATGAATAGTGCTGGCCTCTCAGTTAGAGGTGCCAGCCTATCATTAATATCTGGCTTAGTAATAAATGTAGCCTCCTGCTACAAAGATGTAGCAACTGCTGGCTGTGCAAAAGTCTTAATTTTGGCCCTCATGCTGCGCCATAAATGGAAAGAAAGTGAAAGATTGGGAGCGGTTTTGTCCAGGCCTGCAGCAGACAAAGAGCCGTTTAATGAAGCTGTTTTACTTCAACTCACCTTCCATTCAGCTACAATTGAGGCTAAAGATGATGCTGGAGTAAATATCTGAGATCCTGGCCAACATCTGGCTCTGTGTCTGTGCCTTAATGTCCAATCCAGCGTTGACTGCCTCCCCTCTCCCCTCTCAGCTGCGCCTGTTGAACCTGGCTGCCAGTTTTCATCGTCTTTCATTACTCCTTCCCATTATTCCCTAATTTCCTTCCCCTCGCTCTTCGAGCACCTTTTGCACAAAGCAATCAGCCGGTGGTTAATGGCTGGGACTATCCTGGTAAGAGTGTCTGTTTTCTTTCTTTCTTCCATCCACTCCTTCATTTGGTTTGATTCTGTCTGCAGAAATGAAAGAAGACAAAAGCAGAAGCCTCGGCGGCCCCCTCGGCCTTCGTCCTTCTCATCACGGCGCAGGAACGATTCAGACGAGTGGACGGAGTTGTTTTATTGAGCTGGCAGTAATGTTTGTCTTCCTGGAGAGCTGTAACAGTCTATTTCTGCTCAGTTTATGAGCTGCCCGCTCCTCTCTGCACACAATATCAAGACAAGATCCAGGAAAGAGGAAAGCATTTACTTTAAATAAATCTGCAGATTTTAGGGTTTACTTTCCAAGAGTCCAACTTTAAAATCTGGATTTGAAAATGTTATCAGAATGTTGTGCATCAGGTTTTCTTTGATTTGAAATGTTTGCTTCAGATTTTTAGTGCAGAGAAAAGGTGATTTCATCACCTCCTGATCTGTTATATTGCAGAAAAAACAAACTAAAGCAGTTTGATCTGAAGGCTAAAGTCTTTAACTGTACAATCCATGAAAAGCAGGAGCAAACAGCCACTTCAAATCTTCTGAAAGTCCTGCTTGTTTGTCTCTTTTAAGAGCTGTTCCAGCAGTTCAGTGGAATCATTTTCTCAGAAGTGACACCTGCTGCTTCAGATAAACACAGCTCTAAGTGCGGCATGTCTTTAGCACGGGGGGGAGCGCTTAGTAAGCTGGGCTGACGTCACAATCTGATTTGTACGATTGTGGAAAGATCCGCTCTTCATCGTCTGTCACGTGATCACAGCTCACTCAGGTTATTAATAGCACCATTAGCTTTCTGCAGGAACCTGTCTGTTTCTCTTTAATGATCCAGTCTGGGTCATTAAGTCAAGACGCTGACCTCACTTCGTCTTCATCACCACCTGAGGAGGAACCCAATCCATGAAATCACTGCTCGTCATCGGACAGGGAGGATATCTTCACAGATCACGCAGGATCTAATTGCCAGTGGCGTTTGTCATCCTTCTCTTTCCACCTTCCTCCTCCTCCTCTTGTCTCACACGGTCCCATTTCTAATCCTCGATGTTATTGTCGGCACATTTTCATTATCTCTGAGAGGCTCCGTGCTCACTGTGCTTTGATGAGTTTATGAACAGTGGCACCTCTAATCCGAGGGAAGATGCTCTTGAGAATGCAGTGATCAGTGCACATCACAGCGCCGGCAGCCGGGGGACGAGCTGATGTAATTTTACATTTGTAATAATAATCTTGGAAGTCTTTAATGTGATTCAAAGACAGGCTTGTCAAAAAGAATACGGCAGAGTTAATATGAGGTGAGGGACAGCGGAGGGAGGGGGCTCTGCTGCTGCTGCTCTTGGAGAAATGTACTTTGGATAGATTGGAAGTGTGCTGGCAGTAATTGAGGGCTTTGTTGTTGCCTTGTCCACAAATGGATTTCTCATTATAGTGAATGCAGCAGCATGTTCTCTGCAGTAAATGGTTGCCATAGGAGCTGTAACAACACGTAATGTCGTGTGACCCTTGGCTGCTCGCACTTTGGAGAGTTGTCAGAGCATGCACACAATTAGACTACCATTTACATTACAAATATTATTACAAATGTGATGAATAAACACCTCGCCGTGCTCGTGCCTTTATTCTTCCCTGACGCGAGGAGAAAAGATTCAAGGGCTGCCGTGTTTTTCCTTCCTCTCCGCAGCTATTAAACTCCATAAATAGCTGAATCAAAACACTTGTCAACAGGCGCAGAAACACAGCCTCTCTTCTTTGACTCGCCACTTTCATCACTTATTTTACTTTCCCACCAAATAAACACTTTTGCCACAAATTGCCCTGCATAAACAGTAATCAGAGACGCTGTCCTGCGTGTTTCTTTCTGCTCCTGATGTTCAGGGACACTCTAATCTCTGCTCAGTCCTTTACTTCATGTATGTCGAGTCAAACGGCTCGGCTCGCTGCGCTCTTCTCTTGGTGACGTCTGTCTTCTTAACGTTTCATGAGCCGTGCTGCTGCTGGTGTGCAGGACACGCATGACCGAGACCATCAGACATGGCAAATAAAAACAAAGCAACTGGACTCCTGCTCTGCAGATGAAGGCATCTGGGGAGCTTTTCTAATTCCAAAGTTTCAAGCTTCAAACTGCACGAGGAGCTGAGTTTGTGCAGCTAAATTCACTGCAGGTTAATCTGCCTCCCCTCACTCCTGAGGGTCATTAGGGTCTTTGTTAGTCTGCTTTACAGCATGAAGGTGTGATTTAGACTGTAAGAACTGGGTATCTGAGACTTCCTATACTTAAAAGTTTTTCTTATTTGATGGAAAAGAGGTAAACAAGATAAACCGACTTTATAAGATAAATATGAGGAAGTAAAACTACTTCTGCTGCAGAATAACAGTCCAGTTACTTCATTTTTTAAAGTTTCTGAATCGTGCTGTTTGGAAAGACTGAACTCAAAACAGCAAAAAGTGGGAAGCTTGTACAAAGTTCACAATTTGTCCCATGGAGCGTTCCTGCTGCTCGTCTCACTCATTACAGAGCAAACGTTACTCCAACAACTCTGTGTCTCTGGTTATTAATTCATCCCTCTGTTTTTCTTTGTTCTTGTTTGGTGTCTTTGCTCGGTGCAGCTGTTTGTGCCGACTGTAGTTGGGCCGACTACAGTAATTAAGCACCAATTAGCCCACCTTCAAAGCTGTATTAACGAGGCTCAACAGCCCACGGCCGGGGCAACAAGCTATAATCACCCAGCGGCCCCGCGGCAGGATAATAGCGCCACCGCTAACTGCTACTTACCCGTTGAAGCGGGCGCCACATCGTTTGAGCTGCATGACTTTCAGCACTCTGTTGATACCTCCAGTCAGACGGTTGGAGCATCGCTGACTGCTCAGCAAACAGGCTCTTTGATCCGCTCGCTGGTGTGTGGGCGCACTTTTGTTTGTCTGGCGGGCCATAATTAGTGTTTTCAAAGTGTTTGCTGGATGCTATTTGTGATCTTCCACATAAAGCTCACAGTGAACTGCAGCTGCTGTCGCACTGCTTTTATTTTGTGAAGGATGTTGACCGAGTCCAGACCTGAGGGACTGAAATGTTTTTCATGAAACGTCGAGTCACATGGCAGGAGCTGAAGGAGTTACAGGGTATGACCTGCTGATGCTACGTAGCATTAGCATCAGAGCGGTTTTATCCAGGTGGAGAATCAAAGAGTCATTTTTATAACCTTCAGCGTTTGGAGAGAAACACCCAGCGTTTAAGACTTTTATTCTGAAGGACTTAAGGAAGTTGTTTGCCACTGTGCATGGTAGGGGAGACAGGGGTAAGTTTAACCATTTTTCACAATTAGAATCACTGCATTAAAACGACCATAATCTGTTCACTAATTTATAAATCTGCATACATTTCAGGATGTTGTTCCTCTCTTCAAACAATCAGAATGAGTGTAAAAAGAACTGTTTCTATAATACAACATGTTCAAAAAACGTTGTGTCATGGCACAACTTACCCTAAAGCTTTCATCTTTCCTTTATTTGTTCCCACAGCTAAAATGCTACAAAGTCCAATGTAGCTAAATGCTGCACTTTTATGCTAGGTTTATGACCTCATGTTGTAGCTCAGATACATTTGATGTATACACAAACACAATTCCTATTAAACTTTTGAAAGACTAAATCCACTTTGAAGGGTGAAAATGATTTTTTTTTTTAGAAATAAGTCACTTAAACCATGTGGTTCTTTCCTTCAGACTCCATGAAATGATGTCTTCCTCCTAAATATTTGGTCCCATGATCAATGTTTTTACAGTTTCCTAGCAGTAAACAGTGGCTGAACTTACCCCAGTCTCCTCTAATGTATTAGTATTTTGTAGTTTGACTTAAATGAAGCTTGTAAAAAGTATTTCCTTGCCTGGATGTTTTATATTTTCATTGCTGTCATAAATGAATCAGATCAAACCTCAGTTTTACCTGTATGAGAGAGCTGCACAAAGAAAGTCACTTTTGACTAAAGCTCAATAAACCTCAACAAGACTTGTTCAGTCAGTTAAATATTTTCATTGAACTCATTTAAAAGGAGTTTATTTTACAGAAGCTTTTTCTTGTCCTCTCCTCTCTGAAGTTTAAACAGGTGAAGAGCTCGTCTCCGTTTGTCAATAATGAAGCGTTTTCCTCCTGGTCAGAGGATTTACTGAGCTGCTTTACATTTAACCTGTTCATTAGTGATGCTGACATTTAAATAGAGCGGCTGCATGTAAGCAGTGACCTCCGAGTGAAACGTGGTGCACAGCCTGCACAGCTGAAAATGTTGGCATGTGGTCAGAAGCTGCGTGCACAGCTGCTGCTGGTTGACCCTGACATGCAGCAGAAGGAGTTTGGTGTGTTTCACGCTGCATACTGAGCAGAGGAAGAGGTTACATTTCACATTTCAGAGAGGAAGCTTTAATTTTTCATAAACACCTGCAGTGATTACTCACTGGGCAGAACAGGCCTGAGGGTGCTCATGTACTCGTGTTCCTACAACTTACTAATATCAGGCTACATGTGGCAACATATGTAGCCCCTGTGACCACATGTGCACAGCTTTTATTCTAAAGTACACAGAAACATTAAACAGGAAGAGAGAAGCTGTAAAAATCTGGATCTTAAACCTTTACAAGTTTCTCTGCAGGATGATTCATGGTCGGAGCCAGAGGGTTGGTGTATTTGTGGATGAGAGCTGCTCCGTGTGCGAGTCACCTCAGGCTCTGTGACAGACGCCGACTTCCTCCGGTGAAAAATGATGAAAGGTTGAAGCGGCGGCGTCTCGGAGACGCTGGCTGCGGTCACGGAGAACGCCGGCTCCGTCTCAGGAAAGCACCGAGGCTTTCAGATGACGGTGGCCGTCCGCCCCCCTCCAGCAGGCGGTGTCTGTTTATGGAAGCTTCGACCTTTGACCCTGCAGATTGCATGCTCTCTGGGGGCGATTATTTGCCGACGGAGAGGTGCTTTTCCTTTCCGGCATCTCCCGTCAGCGGGGAGGACAGACGGTGGGTGAGTGGCGGGTCGACCCCGGCTGCTGAAATGATGCAGTCCTGCAGGGATAATTGGTGGGCAGCCGGGTCATGTTTGATGAAAACACACTTTGCAAATTTATCCGGGGGCCGAGGTGTCAGAGTCAAACAGTGTTTAGAGCCTCCTTTCTCGTCTCTTCCTCTCTCGCTGCTGAGACGCCACACGCTGAAGCTGAACTAATCTTCACTCTGATTGGAGCAGAAAGTCTCACCACAGCAGTTAAAGATGGAAACGTTCAGAAAAGTTACAAAAACCAACCATCCTCTGAATCAGCCCAACCTTTTCAAACAGTTAAAATAGCACCAAGTCTGTAGAAATAGTTTGTGAAAAACAAACAGAAAATAAATAAAAACTGTGAAAACAAAACTCAGATTTCACACAATAAATAAATCAAAGTTCAGAAAACAAAAGACAGCTGGATCTGTTTCTGCTGCGAGCAGGAGGGACTTCCTGCAGTAAAGCTGAGAGAGTTTTTTTTGTAAACCTTCATCAGTAAATGTTTTGTTCTGCAGCTCCAGAAAAGAAAATATTTTATTTTCAGCTCAGTTTCTTCGGCCTGATTCAACACATGAACCAGAAACAAAGAGAAGTTTTCACCAGAGTCTGTCTTTGATTTATTATTTGATTTGATTTAGATGTTCTTTGTGTTTTCCTGCTTCCTGTCAGTCTGCCACGCCCATCTACACCTGTTTCACCTGTCACAGCTGCAGCCATTCCCCTCATCAGTCTCAGTACTGTCAGCTGTTGGACTCGAACACAAGCTGGTCTTTTTCAGAGAATAATTCAAGAACAGAGACGACCAAAGGAATTTCATTCTTTAAAGTGTTTCTTACAACAGTTACTGGAGGTATTTTGACCTCTGTGAAAAGTGGGAGAACATGTTTTTACCTAAATATCTCCTGAAGCAGAGGAAAGGTTTTAATGACGCCTTCAGAAATAACTAAGAAGCTGCAGGACAATTAAATGTATCAATACAAAAACAGCTGGAACCAGAGGCGGGGACTCGAGTCACTTGACTTGAACTTGAGTCATGACTTTAGATTTGACTGGATAAATTGTTCAGAGACTTGGGACTTGACCCTATTTATTTAATTAATTCCACTCATTCCATATTAGAAAAGTCAGCACAGCCAATCACATTAACCAGATTTTTAAAGTGGAAAACTAAAGTTTTAAGGAAAACTATTTATGCAGGTAAGTTAGTGTATTTTAACTGTTCAGTATAGAGGTGAAATTTTAAAATTATTTATTTAGTACTTTATAAATTCAGCAGCACATTTCATCACAATTTGAGATAAATACAGAATTAAAAGAGAGCACATGGTCTATTATTTACATGTAACATATAACTGCAATATTGTTGAAAAAAAGAGCACCTCTGGTGCAATGCATCAAATATTTTTATATTTATATTTTCATTGCAGACTGTCCTGAATAATAAAAAAATAAGACTTGAAATTCCAAGTTTCTGACTTGGCACTTGACTTGCCTGTCTTGACTCAGGACTTGAGGATTAAGACTAGAAACTTACTTGAGACTTGCAAAACAATGACTTTGTGCCACCTCAGGCTAAAACTCAGTTTTACTGATGGTGAGTGGTAGCAGCTGAGAGTCATCCAGGGTTTAACTGTCAGGGTTTCTCTACGACGGTTACGCCTCCATCCTGATCTTTCTGTAAATGACACGGACGGTGACGGGTGACCTGCAATCCTCCAGGGAACCATCGCTTCATTTATTTTCTGTCAGTTTCATGAGTTACTAGAAGACATGCTCAGAAACTGAACTCCACTTGATGTCATTTAAGTCTTTGAAATATTTCTGTAAACCTGAATCTGTGGCTCATTTCTCCATCGGTGAGTCCTGAAGAGTCAAAATGTGCAGAAAACATGATTTGATATTATTTCTGAAGAGGAATAAACTTATTATGCTGCTGTCTGACCCCTGACACATAAAACTATTACTTCCACTGAAGAGTGAGGAGCTTCTGCTTCTCTTTTCATAGAAGTCTTTTCCTTAAACCCTCCATGTTTGCTCATGTTCACAGAGCTGCAGTCATGTTTGTGCATATTTTAGGCTGTACAAATATTACCATCCCTGGAGGTCTGCTGATTGAATGACATCTAGTTAAACAGATCTTAAAATATCATTAACATGCTTTATGCAGCCAAATTAAATGTAAATAAGTGTAAAAAATTAAATGAGAAATGTACTGAATTTGTCTTTAAAGTCTTTAAATCTTCAATTCCTTTTTTCTCAGCTCCTGCAGCCTCTTAAATATCTTATCTCACCAATTCCATTCACACTGTGTGGTTTCCATTGAAGTAGGGAATCCATTCCCATACTGTGGTATTGTGTCATTGTGCAAGATGAATATAAATTGCACCAATTTCCAGTGATAAATGCAGAGACATTGTGCTGTGGATGCAGCATTAGTGAATAATGGGAAGGAAATGTCAGGAACAGATTACAATATGCAGCAGTATACTAATGTGTTTATGTCTCCAGTTTCTGTCGAATGCTGCTTCATGCAGAAAAACAGCAGCTCGCCTCCAGACTCCGGTGACAGAAAGACTTTTTCATTATTTTGTTCCTGTAGATGGACATTATGAGAGTAAACATCAGATGACTGACAGCGCTTTAATTCACTCAGACGTCTCAGTAACACAACAAACTTTAAACCGTCTGTTTGACTGAGCTTAAAAATCTGTTTAGGTTGATGGTTCCCCTCCTTTCCTTCAGAGCCCCTCGTCACTCACCACCAGCAGAGCTGCTGGAGTTCAGAGGTCTTCCTTCAGAAGTTCTGATTCAGGACCGTATGCTGAAGACCAGGACCGTGTGCTGAAGACCAGGACCGTGTGCTGAAGACCAGGACCGTGCTCAGAGGTCCATGCCTTTTTAAATGCTGTTGCAGAACATCACCTGACGTCATGGTGGACAAACATCTGCAACAAAACTAAACTAAAATAAAACCCTGAGTTCCAGACCCAGAACTGTCTTTGTTTTATTAAGCAAATCTTTTTCTTCCAACTGACTCAGTGGTGATCAGCCGAGACTAAAGGGAATTAAAAACCATTAAGACAATTTATATCAACCATTCACCATCACACCACTCAGCTTCCAGTCCTCACTGCTCGTGCAGAAGGATCTGACTGAGGCTGAGGGCTGCAGATCATTAAGGCTCGGGTGGAAATCAGAGCTTCATTAGAATAAGATGGATTGACATTACAGAGGAAAAATAATTAAAAAGAGGAGGGAGCTGCAGGATGGTGCTGGTTTGTTCAGAACAAATCAGGTTTGATTGGTTGGAAGGTCAGTGAACTGTTAGTCAGCTGTCCTCCCCCCTTTCAGATCACCCAAATGGAACAGATAGTGTTATTGTTGGGTGGGGTGGGGGGGTTAGGGTCACACATGAAATGAACTCAGAGATCTACAAGCTTCCCATTAAAATTAAAGTGCTCATTAAAGCTAATTGCCAATTTAAAGAATCTGGAGAATCTGACTAGTTCAGTTGCTGCTCTTGATCTTTCCATCAGTGGCCTTCAGAGGAAATGTCACCCCCCCCCCCACCTCAACCAGACCAGAACAAGTTCTTATGTAAGAAAAGAATCAGTCTATGTTCTCTCTCAGATATATTACTGTGTCCATCCATCATTTAATATTATTTTATTCACTAGTTTAGAAACAAGTTGAAATGTTAAAAACCTTTAAGATAAAGAAGTTAATGTTATTTAAAGTGATGCATATCATCCTCTACCTTCTATATGAAAGTATCTGGAAAACTGACTGTTTAGTTTCAGTTAGCTGTGGAGGTTTATTCAGTGGTTACTTTCAGGGAGTTTATTTATTTTATTACTAATCTTCATTTAATCAGGTAAATCCCTTGTTTGTGGCAGGGGAGGCCTGGGCCTGAAGGCAAACTATTGTTTTTAGTCTGTGGGAGGAAACAATACCTGCCATAACCCACAGAGGACAGGTAAAGTCCACAGAGAAAGGCTGGTGCTGCTGGGAGCTTCTGTTACCTGCTCCACATTTTAAAATGTGTCTGAACCCAACTAATGACAGAAAAACATCTTCTTTGTCAAGATCATGATGCTGCTGAACCTTTAAATCACCCAGGAGTGTTTGTCTTCCTGAAACCCTTCCCTCCTTCAGAACCTGGTTTCTGCCAGCAGCAGGTGTTTCTGAAGACCCTGTCCACAATCACACCACACCCTGACATCGTCAGAAGCCCACGCCATGCTAGCTCAGCGTTAGCACCACACAATCTGCTGCCTCCTCCATGATAACCCTCCACAACCTCACTACACCAGTGTTCACCTTCAAAGCTGTGCACTACCTGTTACTCAGTCCACGTTGTTCTGAGCACACCTGGAGAACCTGCCCAGACCCCCCAGGTCCTTCCTGATGTAGCGTGACGGGAGCATCGTCAGATACTGAACCGAGCTGAAGAGTTCTGGCTGAAGGTTGGGATTCTGAGTGTTGACTGAAATAAAAAAAGAAGCTAAATGTAAAAAGAAAGCAAACAGGGAGGCCATGTTTAGTGTCAGGACTCTCTGCTGTGTTTTGTTGGCACTGAGCAGGAAACTGGCCTCAGCAGCTGCTGGTACTCACATTACTGTAGTGGATGGAAGTGTGCGCTAATTAGAAGCTTCTTTTGCCAATTTTCCTCAAATCTGGCTAAAATGTGAGCTGCTGTTTGAAGCAACTTAAGCCATGCTGGGTCCTCCTGCCCCCTCCTGCCTCTTGGAAGCGGGTCATCTCTCTTGCTCCTGGCAGTTGCAGTGGCGGTGAACGCCACAGTGACAACTCAACCAGCCAACATCCAGACCACCACCAGGAGGAGGAGGAGGAGGAGGAAGGCTTCCAGCATTCACAGAAGAGTCATTAATTTCTGCAGAGCTCCTGCTGGCAGAATATCTGCTTACAGACACACACAGGAAGGATGGTTGGTGCGTACAACACACACACACGGGCCCGAGGCAGATTATCTCGTGTGTGAGCAGCAGCACGGAAGGTGAAACACACCTTGGATCATTTCAGCTTTCTCTGAAACCGAGCCTCCGGCAGGTCCTTGATGCAGCGTTACAAGCCCTCAAACTCACGTCGACTTGCAGGAGCCGAGCGGCGCAGCGTTTCCGCCGGCGCCACCACCGCACACGGATCCATAACGTGTCATTGACGAGTTGATGGCTCGCCGGAGGTTAAAGCTGCCTTCCTCTGACGCTGGGATCTGTGCGGTGCTGAACACCCGCGGACGGATCAGTGGGGTTTGATTTCTGGTGCTGGATGCAGGATGTGAGGAAAGCTAAAGGCCAGACTGTTGGAATATTTAGGCTGAATATTCATGAGCTGCTGGCCTTCCCTCCAGCTCCTAACCCTGAACAACCTCTCCATCTTCTTTAAGAAACTTCTCTTTAAGGGAACTCACAGTCAGTATTCTGTGTCAGAGACCAGGTGAGAACTGAACACACTGGTTCCATTCCTGCTCTTTTCTCTGAAAACACACTTTTTATTTATGACCTGACTTTTAGTCTTTTTTAGAAAATTCCATCTGCAGTTTGTTAACTCTGTTGAAGCAGCAGCGAACACTGTAGCCTCAGGAAGAACTACTTTATTAGTTATACATTAGTTTCAAATCTTTTGTACTTTTACACCTCCAACTTTTTATTCTTTTGGCTCTTTATATGCGTTTTGTCTTCTGCAGATTACTTTGAGAAGCCCTGTTTTTAATCACCATTATCTTGTTTCTTTATGAACAGTAGGACTGGGTATCATGAGCAGTTCTCTACATTGATTCAGTTTGATTCTGAATCCATCATGATTCAATCTGCTCTTGAATAATGAAAATGGTTCAACTGTGTTGCAAAAT
>JARVJO010000269.1:5852295-5866308 GCA_031762555.1 Cynodonichthys magdalenae
GTCCTGAGTCAAGTCTCATGTCTTTATCCTCAAGTCCCTAGTCAAGTCTCAAGTCTTTATCCTGAGGTTCCAAGTCAAGTCTCAAGTCTTTATCTTCATGTCTTGAGTCAAGTCTCAAGTCTTTATCCTCAAGTCCCTAGTCAAGTCTCAAATCTTTATCTTCAAGTCCTGAGTCAAGTCTCAAGTCTTTATCCTCAGGTTCCGAGTCAAGTCTCAAGTCTTTATCCTGAGGTTCCGAGTCAAGTCTCAAATCTTTATCTTCAAGTCCTGAGTCAAGTCTCAAGTCTTTATCCTCAGGTTCCGAGTCAAGTCTCAAGCACAAACAAGTCTAAAGTCAAGACAGGCAACTGTCAAGTCAAGTCTCAAGTCTGAAACTTGAAATTTCAAGTCTTTTTGAGTCTTTGAGTGAAATTATTTAATGGGTCCCACTTTATAAATAATTTGTTTTAAACTTGGTTTAAACTACTTGTGACTCGATTCCCCACCTCTGTCACAGACAGATACAAACATCTTCACTGCTTGTTAAACTAAAGCTTTTATTTTGAAATCATCTTTATCCCAACGGGACATGTGCGTATTTCAGCAGAAAATCCAAACTCACAGAAATCAATCCTTCCATTCAGACAGAGGTCAAAAGTCAACCAGGGCTCAGCTAAGGTTTAAAAAGTAAATCCTCCAATGTCTGCATCCCATCAGTGCAATGATCAGGTCCAGAGGAAACGTTTGGTCGTATTTGATCTGGTTAAAGATTATCTGACTGCCTCAGTATTTTATGTTTGTTTCTGCACAATCCCATTTTACAATATTGTCCAAATGTTTTCTCAGCTTGAGCTAGATTTAAAACAATGATGTCACATTTCTTCAGGATGATCTCAGAAAGTTTCCTTTAAAACCAAATTTTCCAACCAAACTTTGTTGCAAACTTTTTCTGACCCGAGGTTGGAGCCTGAAATGATTCATGCAAAGCTGCTGTTAAAAAGTGCTTAATTTAAGTGTAATTTTCAGCACATGCACTGCTACTCTTGAATTAAAAGTGCTGAATGAGTGCGAGCATACAGATGTCAGGAGCAGTTGACTCGTGTTGCTGACGGCGGTCTTCCTGTGCCGTAAATCTCAACTCTGGTGCTGCAGATGCCTTTTGTTGTCCCGCCTTAACTCGGCCCACCAGGAGCCCGACACTTAACAATCTGCGGTGAAGAGGAGCGCTCGTCTCCCAGCTTCCTCTCTCTGTTCTACCTCGCTCTGGTCCTCGCCCTGGAGGGACGGGATAACGACTCGTAAAAAGAATCCTGTTTTTTTCTCTCTCTGCAGAACTGAGCTGCTCCCGATAACCTGTCAGTTTGATTTTATTTTGCTTGGTTGCTTGTTTCTTTCAAACTTTTCCATGTAAAGGCATCAAGGAAGTTTTTCAAGTGTGATGGCAGGAAGAAGGACGAGTCCAGAGCTGCAGCTGAATTGCTGAGGAAGTCAGAAACTTTGATTAGGACCCGCTGCATTGTGCAGCACCGTGGAACTCATCTGTTTGGTGTCTCGATGCTTTCTACATTTCATCTGCCAGGCGTTTGTAAAAAAGCCGAGATGTGCTGAGGTTTGAGTTGCTCTGATGCTCGTTGGCAGAGGGAAAATGAAAAAGAATCCCTGAAAGAAAAAGTATCCTTCCTCTGAAGCTGATGACATGTTGGCAGAGTGGCAGCTGTGGGTTTAAAGTCGTCTTGTTGTTCTTCGACAGCGTGTCAAAACTTTAGCTGAAGCCCTGGTTTGATGGCGCCACCTCACCACTTACAGGTGGCGCTGACTCTTTGTCTGCAGTCAGATGAAACAAAGAACTGAAACAGGGACCCCCGCGGGATCCCACAGGAACCTGCCCTCGTCTTCCTCACCGAGCGGCTCGTCCTTCAGACTCACCTGTCTGCCCCCTCTCCACCAGTTCTCCTGGTTCCTCCTGCTCTCTGAAACAGACACACGATGGATAAAAACTGAAGGACAACACGTCTCTGCTAACTCTGGACGTCTCTCTACACTCCTGGAGTTCAGATAATCTTCCTCCGTCTTGTAAAATAAAAGCTTTCTCTGCCCCTGTCAGCAGTTTGACATCCTGAAGTTAAAATCCAGACATCCTGAATGCATCTGAAACAGTTTTTTCTTCCTAATCTATGAAAACACAATCAACTGTTGCAAAGAAAACTGCAGCCATGAAGACAGAACCACCTCTGCACCAGATATTTTATCATGAAAACATGAAATATTTCTAATTATTTCTGAGAATCTACTCAGACCAGACACAACATGATGCTGTGAAGAGTTAAACACATTAAGGTTTTATTTATTCCACTAAAAACAGAAGTTAAATCATTTGATGTTCAGTTATTTGAAGAGTTGAACCAAGAAGGAAACAGCAGAGTTGGATTTATTTACTTCACTCATGCTTTCTGGTTTAGTTTTTATAAATAAGTAAGAATAGAGTGAAACACATCATATATGTTCATTCCATTTAAATTGTTCTTTCTGTAACATTTTACTGTAATGTTGACTGAAAAGATAAAAAGACACCTGTTTGTTTTCTTTGTAAATTTGGAGATAGTTCAAGGTTAAATTTGTTGTAACTTTAAAGTTATAATTTTTTTAAATAAAGATGCAGATTTGTTTCTTCACCCTGTACCTTTTTCATTCAGAACTTATTTTTTCTTTTATTATTGTGTATATTTTGTGTTTTAAGTGAAATAAATTTTTAAACAAACAATATTTTGTAAATAAATTTTCTGCCTAAAATCCAGGTTTTGTCGCTTTACTAAATGATTTTCTTGAAGGTTTTCTTCATTTCTTTGTGCACCAGCCAATATTTTCTTCATGAGCTTCAGGTAAAAGCAGAAAAAAGGTATTTTTGCTGAAATGTTGCCACATTTATAGAAACAGAGGCCTGAGCCGCAGCAGAGCCGCCTCAGCTCTGACATTAATTCACTTCTACACAGAAATCTGTTTAATAGGCTTTTCCAGAAGCTCCTCAGAAAAGTGAGTGCAGTCACGTCCTCAGCAACATTAATCCATAAACTTGTACAGTATGTAATTTAACGCTTCAGAGTCATTTCATGTCTCCGTGACTTTAATGGCTCTAAAAGATAAACAGAAGTGAGCGCCGCTCTTCTCTGAGCTCATGAAGGCCGTTTGTGGATCCAAATTTTAAATCCGAGGCATTACTCGAGACGTAAAGGGAGATAAGAGCCGAGGGATGATTAGGGATTTTCCTTTTTGGTAATTAAACAATCTCATTACGCTTAGGATCAGATTAAGCTGAGGACTTTTCACACCACTTCTGGGAATCTTCTTCATCGTTCAGCTGACAAACTCTAATTTGAAGTGAGCAGCGACACAAACAGCAATCATTCAGCGCTCACACCAACAGGAACGTCTGAGTCCACAAACAGCAGCTGGAGCTCTGCTTCGTGACAGCAAGGACTTTTTACTTTATGCACTTTTATCATCTGCTTAATGTCAGCTAGGGAGGACGATAGTGTTGTTTTTAACTGTTCCTCTAAAACATCTTTAAATAAAAGTAAAACGCTGCATCGTGCTGTGGGGACGGTTTTATCAGCAGGGACGGGGTTAAAGAAAAGATGCTGCCAGCAAAATCCAGGAAATCTCTTCAGTGGAACTTCTTTGAGTCTTCCAGTGTGGCGCAGTACGAGGGCCAAAATTTAAATTATTGCACATCCAACGGTTAATACATCCTTGTAGCAGGAAGCTATAACTATTCCTAAACCAGTTATTGATCTGATTAATGATGACACCGCTAACTGAGCAGCTGGACCTGCTAACTTAGAGGACAGTGATGGCAAATGAAAAGACTATTTATTTGTGTTAGCATCAGAGAAGCTAGTGAATAGCATGAATAAGCTGGTGTTAGCTTATCCATCAGAGAGGCTAGCAACTAGCATAGATAAGCTGGTGTTAGCATCGGAGAGGCTAGCAACTAGCATTGATAAGCCTGACGTTAGCATCAGAGAGGCTAGTGACTAGCATAGATAAGCTGGTGTTAGCATTGGAGAGGCTAGCAACTAGCATGGATAAGCTGACGTTAGCATCAGAAAGGCTAGTGACTAGCATGAATAAGCTGGTGTTAGCTTATCCATCAGAGAGGCTAGTGACTAGCATAGATAAGCTGGTGTTAGCGTTGGAGAGGCTAGCAACTAGCATGGATAAGCTGACGTTAGCATCAGAAAGGCTAGTGACTAGCATGAATAAGCTGGTGTTAGCTTATCCATCAGAGAGGCTAGTGACTAGCATACATAAGCTGGTGTTAGAATTGGAAACGCTAGTCTCCTCCAGTCTTCTCATTTGCCAGCGCTGGCCTCTCAGTTAGCAGGTCCAGCTGCTCAGTTAGCGGTGCTGGTCTATGACTAATCAGATCAATATCTGGTTTAGAAATAGATATAGCCTCCTGCTACAAGGATGTAGCAACTGCTGGTTGTGCAGTCTCAATTTTGGCCCTCATACAACTCCATATTCCGGAGATCTGAGACAGAGGTCCACCTTCCAGAAGGACAATGACAATGAAACCTAAACCCTGCTCCCCTGGTTCAAGGAGAACCAGTTACAGGTCCTGTAGTGGTCCAGACCTCAGTTCAACTGAGACTCTTTGACTTCCAGACTGTTGGACACAAACAGGACCAACCTGAAGGGGCTGACAGGAAGTCCAGGTTAGATGGACTGGAAGTACACAAAGTATTGCTGTAGAATCAAACAAATTTAAACTTCTAAAACAAACAGAAGGAAATGAATCTGATCAACCTGCTGCACGAAACCCAAGGAGCTTAAATCTGACAAATGGACCTTAATAGATGCTCAGTTTGTTAAACTCCTGGTCTGATGGAGTGTGGACTCAACCCACTGCAGAGCTTGAGTCCTGCATGTGTTTATTTGTCCTGCCATCCTTTCCCTCTGCGTGGAACAACAGCTGGTTTGACCGCAAGTCGCGGTGCTGCCTGCTCGTTTCCTCTGAGTGCAGGTTTGACCAAACAGCTGCCGAGCCACTGAGCTAAAGTGAAGACGCCAGCTTTTACATTAGCGCTGGAAGCTAGTGAGGCGTAGCCGGCGGCGACGGGTGCTCCTGGCAACGCCGCGTGTCCAATCTCTGTTTCTCCACGCTCGCAGAGGAAAACAGGAAATGCAACAGGGAGTAATGTGGAACAGATTCCACTCGTCTGTAGCCAACTGCTCCACTCTGCCAAGCGCAGCGGCTCACCAACATGCAGTCCAGGACATAGTTTCATCAAGAGGGGGGCGTGGGGGTGGGTTCCAGCTGGACGGCAGAGGAGCCAGAAAACTCTGCTGGAGAGATGCTGATGCAGGTCGGCCGGCCTGCCTGCCAGACGAAATTGTGGGAAAACTGTGGAAAATCTGCTAACTGTCACTAATGTGACGTCTGAGAAGACACTGATGGACAAAAGACAAGAAGACAGGTCCTACCTGCTGCTGGTTGGAGCTGCCTCTAATTAAATCTGGATGTTTCCAAGCCGGGTGCTAAAGATCGATCGCTGCTTCACCCCCGATGGAGGGGGGCGGGCGAGGGGCTCAGGGTCCAACAAGGGAGGGGAACTGCATTTACCTTCATTTATTGAATTTCTACTTGCTTTACAACACCGTGCTAAGCAGCAGCACAAACACCCTGCAGCTGTGAGTGGCTAACCAGGCAGCACCAACACACACACACACACACACACACACACACACACACACACACACCCCACACAGGTTCCTCTTCTGAAAAGAAACAAGGAAATAATATGCACACTGTGGCTAAACTTTAATTTGTTCTATCCAAATGAGTCCTGAAGGCAGCATCTTTAACCCTCCAGGCTTTTGCTCCTCCTGCTGCTGCAGACAGGAAGTAGAACTGACCAATCAGATGACTGATCTGCAGAACCATCCCAGCACCTCAGACACCTCTCCATCACTGCAGATAAAAAAAATAAATAAAAAGAAATCAAGCAGGGTGTGCTTGTTCTTCTGATACTTTGATTACCCCGAGGTCTGCAGCTGCCGCTCCCTCCAATTAGCGTTATGGATGAGTGTGGTCTCATCAGCGTGGCCCCGCCCCTCCTGTCTCCGCAGCCAGCACACCTCAGGGATCTGATCAGAAAATTCAGCTGCTTTGTGACATCTGAGAGATGAAACTGATCCAGCAGCATGTTGCTTCAGAGAAAACTACCAGGAGGCACCGACAAGATCCAGCTAGTTCCCTCACATACATCCATCCATCCATCCATCCATCCATCCATCCATCCATCCATCCATCCATCCATCCATCCATCCATCCATCCATCCTCTAACCTAGAGACCACCCTCCCCTCAGAGACCCTCTTCAGCTCCTCCTGGAGGATCCTAAGGTGTTCCCAGACCAGAGAGATGTGATCCCTGCAGAGTTCTGGATCTTGTACCAGCAGAGACACCAGAGGTCTCTGAGGATGAAGCTGTGGAGGAAGCTCACTACTTGGATACTTTTTATTCTAAATATGATGAGGATTTAAAAGAGCAAACATATGGGGCACCAAGTGTAAAAAGAAATGTTAAAAAAGTTCCACAAACATATTTCTCATTATTTAGCTCACTGTTCTTACATTTAGATCATATTTACTAAATGTTAAATATAAATGTTAAAAATCATAATTGAATATTAAATTCCAAATCTAAATGTAAAAGTTAAACCTTAAATGTTGAAGATCACATTTAGGTATTTTTGCTGTTGATGCTCGGTTCATGTTATGATGTCATCATCCTGAGACGATAGCAACCGCTAGCTCCAATGCAGCTAAAGCTACAAAACATCAAACCTGCAGTTCTGGCTGGTGTCTGAGCTGCACTTCAATCTGCTGGACCACCGGGACCACCCGTGTTGTTTTTATGAAGACATTTTGAAATGAGATATTATATATTATCTTTAGCAACGGTTAGCGGTGGCTAGCAGCCGCCATTAGTGATATTTGTTGCAGGACATCATCCTGGTTATCTGACGCTAACTTCTGCTAACGCTCCTTGCTAGCTGTTGCTGTTGTCTCAAGATGATGACATCATAACATGAGCCGAGCACCAACAGCAAAATAAAAGTGTGATCTTCAACCTTTACGGTTTAACTTTTACATTTAGGATTTAATATTTTAATATTTTTTAACATTTAAATGAAACATTTAGTAAAAATTGGCTAAATGGAAGAACAGTGAGCTAAATAATAAAAAATATGATGGTGACATTCTTTAACATTTCATCTTGGCTTCTCATACAAACAGTAAACTAATATCTCATCTGCATTCGTTCCACAGCTGGATTCCTGCCCTAAAGGACAGAGGAGTGATTTATAAACATTAAAGAGACTGACAGGAAGGGTAAAAATACATTTGGTGAGTAATTACTGTACAGCAGGTTGAAAGGAAGCAGACAGACTAAAACAGAGTGGATCTTTTTTACGTCCTGTGGTGTGAAAGCTCCCAGCAACACTGAGCAGAAATCTGCCGCCCACCTCATCCTGCTCCTGCCTAACAGACTACAAGAAATACATTTGGGAGGAGAACTAAGCTGTGTGGTGTTGAGAAGCGTGAGACAGGTGCAGAAAGCAACAGGTGTCAGCTACATTAGCCCGGTTAGTGGATGACAGGCTGTGGGTGACACGTCCTGCAGCACAAACAGGAGAGGAAGCCTCTTTCTGCAGAAATAATCCCTGCTCCAATCCACCTGTCAGAGAATCAGACCCAGAAATGTTTTATGCATGAGCATCGCATGAATACATGTCCTCCGTGCTCGGAAATCGACAGGTTTTCTCCTCTGTGAACCAAAACGGGTTCCAGCGTTTGGTTCTGAGCAGAACTCGGCATCGCCGCTGAAACGGCAGATAACAAAACACAAAGTGAGAGGAACATCTGAGCTTTTTGTCATTTTTGTCAGCCTGACGTGACAAAGAGGCAGAGAGGTGCAAAGTAAGCATCGCACTGCAGAGCAGCGAGGACGTCGAGAAGGAAAATCTCTGCTTTTTGTTTTGGATCCTGTCGCTCCAAACTAAAAGTCAGTTTGTTCTGATGAGCTGAGTGCAGAGGAAACATTTTAATTTAGGCTGAGATACGTGCAGCTTTAAGAAAACATGAAGTCATCAGAACACATCCTCCTTTCACTCAAAGCCTTCAGTTACTTTATTCTCTCTGAGCAGCTCCATGTGTTTCATTACTGTCAGGATCCTCCTCCAGTTTCGTTTGTTTTGTCACAAGTCAGAGTGAAAATAGGATGAAAGTCATTCATTTTTTCAGGTTTGATGCAGGGATCAGCTGATCAGGGAAGAAGCTCCGCCCAGCTGCAGGTAAACAACCAAACAGTAAAAAGCAGAATATTTACATCAAGTTTCAGAAGATGTAAATCACTCAGCTTCACAGAGGTTTTTAATGTTTTAATCTGATCCCAGCAAACATGCTTACAGAGTTAAATCCTCTGTGGGGAGGGGGGTCCACAGACAATAGAGACAACTGGACCCCTCAGCAGTAAATTAGTGTGGCAGCAGCAGAATCCTGCTGTCCTGTCGGATCAGGTGCAATTATTGGATCTGCCAAGGTGCGTCTGATGCATTCGGCCGTGTTTCTCTCAGAGTGACTCTTGTTTTTCTGCTGCCTCTCAGGAAGAAGGATGCCCGTCTTTGTTCTGGGATTTGTGACAGCAATATGCGATTAGGCTTGTTTTATTTATGGCTGCCTGTTTTTCTGATTTTTCCTGCTGCATGTTCCTCTCCTCCACCGAGGCTTGGGTTCGGCTGCTGCCAAAGGCCCGGCCCGGGTCATCCATCATTTATCGGTGCCGGTCAATAAATTATGGGAGTGAATCATTCATTCAGGCACTAAGTGCAGCAAATACTGGATAAGCTGTTGTCCATGTTTGTGTTCAAAAGAAGAGTTTCATCTTTATAATTCAGCAGTTTGTTTCTCAGCTCTGCACTGTAAAACCAGCTCAGTCGCATCAACTCAGCTTGAGTTTTCATGCAATAAATACAAACAAGTCTTGCATCAAACACACACACAAACAAACAAACAAATAAACAAACAATAATAATAATAATAATAAATGTTTTTAAGCTCTTTCAAATGAAATCAGTTTTGAAATAAACTCTGATTTGAACAGTTTCTTCTGTTTTGACTCAGAAGGTGAATAGTTTGACAAATAAATAAATAAATACATAAATAAACAAATAAATAAACCATTATGGTCTTCACTTTGTTTGTACTGAATCTGCATCAACCGCAGAGTCTTCCTCCTCCTCTTCCTCTGTGATGCCTCGGCCACAATTCTCAGAAGCTTTTAGGGAAATGTTGTTTGAAGGATCCTCCCAGAAAAATTCAATAATAATAATAATAATAAAAACAAGAGTCTGTAGTTGGAAGAGACAACTAACTTTAGCCAAGCATGAAATGTGAAACACAGACGCTGCACAGAAGAGTTGGATCCATGAAGCCTGGATCTGTGGTTTCTGTCTCGATGGGACTTTGGACCAACTTTTCTTGTTTCTGGGAGATAATTACTCGGACAGGTTGTTTGGAAACGGTTCCACATCATTAACGCACTCGTTACAAGTTCATGAACACAAAGTTCAGTAAAGACTCATAATGTTTGAGGTTCAGTTTGCTGTGTGTCCCATGATGCTCTGCTGCAGGAAGAACAAAACTAATCCGGTCATTTAGAAAGAAGCAACTGTAAAAAGGAGCAGAAGGAGACATGTTGCAAAAAAAGACTAAAATAACCAAATGAGTCAAATATTAAATGTAAAACATCAGGTGTGAAGATGCTCAGCAGGAAGAGGCTGGACTGAAATAAATGAAATAAAAAACAGCAGAATCCTCATTAAAATGTAGGTTTTCAGCCTCTTTGTTTTCAGCAGTTATGTAACTTTTGTTTTCTCCCTGCTTTTACACAGATTCCTCCTCATCTGTCACACACTCATCCAAACACTTCGGAGGCGTCGAGAGTTCAGTGTTTGTGGAATAAAAGCAACAGGAAGAGAGAGTGCCGCTCGCCACTCGAGGCCATAATTATCCCGTTTGTTTTGAGGCCGTCGTTTTGTTTTATTCAAATCTCCGCAGGCCTGACGAGGCTGGAGAAAAGGCTCGTTTTATTGTCACGTCAGGTTTGTCAGCGCAGAGACGCAGCTTTGCCTCCAATATCCTTGAGTCTTTTGTCACGGCGCTGAATGAAGGGACGACAATGTTTTAACACGCACATTAAATCCGACAAAACCACAGGCAGATTACGGGCTGCAGACTGGGGTAAACAGGAATAATGTTCAGATTAACGCTCCTGCTTTATGTGACGTTAGGACAGTTTCACCTGTCGCTCAGGAAACATTATTAACACTTTAAATCACTGAAATAAATACATTAAAGCTGATTTGCAGGTTGCTTTGGAGAATTGTTGAGTTATAAATGAGTCAGTTTTCCAGGTGCTGATTAAACCTGGGATGGGGGGGGGGGGGGGGTCAGGAGACTGACAGGTTCAGGTACATAAATCTGTCCACATGCACCGTGAGTCAGAGGACTTCAGTGCTGCTAAGAAAAGCTAAATTGATTGTTTTTCCTGGTGTCAGGATGCTGATGCTCTGACCTTCCTGTGTTGTGATGCACCTGTGCACATCTTCCCAGGTGAGACTGAGTCAAAGCAGCTCCTCTGAAGTGTGAGCTGCACCTGAACAAGCTGGAACTTCACCTGTTCTTGTTTCACATCTGATGTTTAGACTGAGCTTTAAATGTTTCCTTTCCTTTAAATCAGCTAAAAGATGCTTCAGTCTTTAGAAATGATCATTTGGTTTTCCTCATTGTGATGAATAAATGTGTTGGTTCCTCTAACTTTAACTGACTGAAACTTTTCTTATGTTTAACATGTCAGTTTTACAGGTGCTCAGCTAACATGGTGCTGAAACTGAAGGTCACTGGAACACTGTGTGTCAACATCATGATCTTTGTTTACAGCTGTATGATGCTCAAAAACCTTCAGAAGAAATCAGAAGAGACGACTGAGTGTTTCCCTCCTCTGGCCTCGTGACCAATCACATGTCAGGACAGAGCAGTGGGCGGGCCAACTGTTGATGTTCCCTTCAGAGTCGGTGGTGTTGAGATGTGTAGGACCAGTGAGGTGAAGCTTTGGGTGTTACTGATGAAAAACGGACTTTGAAACCTCACACACATTATTTAAGAACAATAATATCTAAATGTAATGCAGTGATGTACAAAGTAAAGGAGATATGTTTTGAGAAAGCTCTGTTTATGTTGTATGATGCAATAATTGTTCCACACGTGATCTGTTGACGGGTCAGGCAGGTCTCAGGTGGAGCCTCTTTGTCCCCTGAAGAACCCACCATATGTTGAATAAAAATTAAAAGTTTTTAAAATATTAAAGAAAAGGAAAAATGTCTCAGAACAAATCCAGTTTTAATGCTTCTTGTGAAAACACTGGATGAGAGTTTCTCAACACAAACACTGATTTTTACCAAGTAGTTTGAGCCGATTCTCTGAAAACAGCTGAACTTCTCTTCATTTGGTGCTAATTAATAAAAAATATTGTTTTACAAAGATGTTTGTGACGGTTGTGATAAAAACCCATGCTGAGATGAAAAGAATCTTAATTTTGCTGAGCTCCTGCCTCTCAGACAAGCGCTGGTGAGGCCCCAGTGTTTGACTCAGCTGACACCTGGAGCTGCTGACGCCGCTGTTAGCAAACAAGAAATAATGTGTGCCGAGGTGCCCCGACTGCTACCTGACAACACCAGAGGGGATGTCTTGTTTGAAGAGAAAACAAAGCTGATTGGAAGCTGGTAAGGATGTTGCCACTGTAATTATCACTCCGACACTCTGCTTCCTGCCAGCGAGGAGCTTTGTGGGAATTATTAAACATTTAGAGGACGCTGAGTGTTTGTCTGCAGCAGGTTTGTTGTCATGGATGGAGACGGGGAACAGAAGAGGCGTGGCTGAGGTTCTGGTGACTCCAGCAGGAAGGTGAGCTCACAGGATCTGTCCCTGAGGACCACAGACCCAATTAACAAATTCCATTAATTACCAGCCGATCCTGGCCCATTAAAACACGCTCCACTGCTGCTGCTGACAGGAAATATGAAGAGTAAAAACTCAGATGCTGATCAGATGCTGGCTGAGCGGCCTCTCTGACTCCAGCTCGTTACACAGGAACCACTGTGGGAGGGGGGGCAGCAAGAACTGAAGCCAGACTGGAGAGGCTCCAGCTGGTCCTGCTGACAACATGCTCTTCTTTAAACTATATAATAATAAATTAATGATCTGATGACAGCAAAGTAAAAACACCTGCATGATAATCTGACAACATCCCAGGTTAGGAGTTCAGTGTTTGTTACCATGGTGACGTGATGAGGCTTCAAACTGTAGTTTTACTTCCTGACTCTCCTTCCTGTCAGGAGCTCAGGTTCATCTGATCCTCATGGTTTAAGGCAGGGATCTGTTTGGTGCAGCTGGGACACAGAATGAAGCATCAGACCACAGGGAGCCTCTGGAAGGAGAGAACCAGACCAGGGTCCTCTCATGCTGGATCTGCAGATTGTTGTGTAACCGTTCAGCCTCTGCAGCTGGATGATGCAGCTCCTCAGTAACATATTAAAGACAAACAGAAGTCTGTATGTTTGGGAGCAGAGAGAAATAAACAGCCACAGTGATGAAAGCTTCATCTCTCACCCCCCTCTCTTCAGGGGCAGCAGGAAGCTGATGACCATGAACCAATAGAAGTCCCAGCAGCAGGTCTCAGAGTCTGATGGTGCGATTCAGAGCGAGCCGATTGTTCAGCGGGGGAGAATATTGGAGGCAGGAAGGGCGTCTTCATCCAACAAAACACACAATAATTATCACGCTGGTGAGCCAATAAGAGTCAGACTTCTTTCTTTTACTGAAGCTAAAGCATTTTCATTATGAAGACAGTGGAAATCAATATGTTGTCTGTATGTGCACTCACACGCTGCTGGAAGTCAAATATCCAATTATTCTTATCTTCTTGTTGTGATTAACTGAGCACAGTTTGACCACAGAGGAGGCTGTTCCAGCCTGATGTTCATTCTGACAGTTTACAAACCGTCCGATGATCTGTTGCTCCGACCAACACTGAACCAACAGGCAGATGTTTGATTACTAAAGACAGAAAATCACCAGGATTCTTTTACTTTTAGCTTCTTTTCTGAAACAGTTCAATCATCAGAATCCAAATCTACTGCAGGGTCTACATGTGGAGCTCCTCTGAGTTTATCATGGTCCTGCTGATCCTCAAACTCTGACCTGATGTGAACCCTCTGATCAGCTGATTCTGTTTGCATTTTAGAAAAGGATTGTTTTTAACTCAAGTCTGAGCTTTTCCTGCTCTCCCCACTGGATCTTCACTAAACCCTGCAGAGGACCGGCTCTGTGAAATAATGCTGATTAGTCCAGCCGAGCTGACCGCTGATCCGACAGCTCAGTCCGGTCTAACGGGCAGCGAGGTAATACATTTTTAATTGCAAGTGTGATTATACGTCACCAGGAACCTGCTCTGCCTGATTAAATGCATTTGGGTTAATATTAGAGGCCAATCATTCGCAGTGACAGAGCCTCTGGAGGAGGCGAGGTAATTGCAGGAGGACAATTATAATCCTTCATATTGTAATAACCAAAAATAATGTCCTCCAGGAGGATTGGGAGCTTTTTTACCAAGCAGACAAAAGAAAAATGATTGTCTGAGAGCTAAAGAACAGCAGAGCTGCAGGACCCTGAGAGGAATAAACTCTGATAGTACACACAGACTGGGTCAGGTTTCGTTTGGGTCCAGAACTGGTGCTGAACCTGAGTGCCTCCGTTAACAGTACCAGAACTGGTGCTGGACCCCAGTCCCTCCGTTAACAGTACCAGAACTGGTGCTGGACCCCAGTCCCTCCGTTAACAGTACCAGAACTGGTGCTGGACCCCAGTCCCTCTGTTAACAGTACCAGAACTGGTGCTGGACCCCAGTCCC
>JARVJO010000269.1:6001416-6016410 GCA_031762555.1 Cynodonichthys magdalenae
GAGGCCTGTAGAGTCTGACCTTTGACCTTTAACCTGCTAACTGAGGCCTGTAGAGTCTGACCTTTGACCTTTAACCTGCTAACTGAGGCCTGTAGAGTCTGACCTTTGACCTTTAACCTGCTAACTGAGGCCTGTAGAGTCTGACATTTGATATTTAACCTACTAGAGTCCGAGATCGAGCTCATATCTCTGAGAACTGTATGGTTTGACCTTCCGGGTGAATCAGGATGAGCTGTTGGCAGCGTGTTGCAGTAATATGCCTGTGTTTCTGTGAAAAATAAATTGCATAAAGTTTATAACCACCATGAGGGACCTCTGATCAGCCCATTCTTTGGTTAATTTAAGTCAAATGAACATTTTGTAGCAGCTCATTTAAAGATTTATTTGTTCTCCTTTAACCTGCCTTCAGTCTGTTCAATAAAAAGATTTATGATGGCTACATAATTGAACTGATTGCTTTATGTTGGTGGGGTGGGCTTTTATTGGACCTGTATCATCATTAATTCATCATTTCTATTTATCCACCCATCCTTGGATGAGTTATAGCTGCATTATAGTGTGGAGGGCTGCAAAGTGCAGGAGACAGTCCCACCGAAGCATCAGTGGAGGCTGGGCCCTTCCTCCACCAGTCACCAGTTCAACAAACACAAAACACACATAATTACAGACATTTATAGGACTAATGCAGAAAAACTCAACAAGGAAGCTCACATATTTTATACATCTGTGTTAGATTCCTTAAAAAGCCTCCAAACTCTCTTCCAGGTCTTCATCCCGTGGTTCTTTCTGTTGTCCTGGAACCACTGTCTCTCCATCACCTGCAGTCATACAGAGCAGACCTGACTACTAGGGGTGCAACAATACATGTATCTGCATCGAACCGTTCAATACACCCCTGTATCCAACAATACAGATTTTTTTAATTTATTTTATCAGCTTGTCTTCTGAAGATGCTCTGTGTTGAAGGATCAGTGGATCTGTGTTCAACTGCTCCACTTAGGCTGCATTGTCGAGTGCTGATCCACTGAAAAACTTGCTGTTTCAGCAACATTTCATTCAAAAACTGTAGTTTTGAGGTTAAACAAATGTTCAAAATTAATTCCAAAAAAGTACAAGTTAAGAAGTGCATGGAAATAGCTCTTTTTTTGTATCGAAAAAATATCGAACCGTGAGACTGAAGTATCGAACCGAACCGAATTGTGAATTTTCTGTATCGTTGCACCTCTACTGACCACGCCCAGTTTACCAGGTTTACACCGCCGTCTGTTGGGTTTTATTTGAATTTAAGATTCTTTAACTCAGTCAAGTTTTAAATGGTTCCCAATTATTTCTCTGAACTTCTTGAACGCAGAGAAAGCTCCGAGATCCTCCAGCCAGATGCTCTCAGTGCAGCCGAGGGCTAAATTAAAACTCAGAGAAGATCGGGCCCCCAGACTCTGGAACAACTTGCCCTTTGAAAACTCACACTGCAGAGTTTATACAGTCTGATAAATCCTGCCTATTTTTACTGGTTTCTAATTAAAGTTCAGTCTGAGTTCAGGTCAGATCCTTAATGTTGAACCAGGAGCTAGATTTCTTTTCTGTTTGTGTTGTTTCTGTAAAAAGAACTGAAGGTGTGGGGCAGAGAGCAGGAAGTCCAGCCTTTCCTCAGATTACCCAGAGACTCGTGATCTTCTTAATACACCTCGTGCACAGCATGAAAAATGGATGGAGTAATAAAGAGCTGCTGTAGCACTTGACCCTTTCAAGCATTACAATAATCAAACTGACATTTGGCTGCTATAATAAGACGATCAGCATACATTATTAAGACTTACAGCACATTTTGGAGCATTATGGGTATTTCCTGGTGTCTTATGCAACATAAAGAGTGAAAGGTCACAGGAAGAAACAACAGAGAGCCATTAGTTTTATCTTCTATATTTAGCTGCTAATGGCTTCTTAGTTTAGTTTGGAACAGTGGACTCGGCTGCAGAGGCCCTGACCTCACACCATCCCAGAGTTTTGGATGAACCCAGAGCGACTTTGTGTTGTTGCTAACGATGGGACCTATGACCTCACTGTCTTTATTACCAACACAGACACCATTGTTTGTTTAAGACCTGCAAAACTTATCTTAATGAATTAACAAACTAACGCTCAGCTGATGATAACAGTTTATATCCAGAGGTTAGATTAGAACCACCTGTCCAACACACCTGATTCTAATCAGTCATTTTATTTTTCATATTTAAACAGAGCTGAGATGTTTCACACCATCAACCTCACTTCTGATTCTGATACAGAGTAAAACTCAGGCTGGTCTCTGTGATGCAATACTGATACTTGATGCCTTTCAGTATTTTCTTGCCTAACTTGCTTTAATTTGTCACTTTCAGTGAGAGAAGATAAATTTTAAAATAATTCATATCTACTGGCTCTCCAGAGCTCAAAAGTTCCTCAACTTCCGGTTTCAATACCATGCCCTAGATTGACTGTAGAATGGGCCAATCAGCTCCCAGCTTCATTCTGATGTAGCCAATCACCTAACCTTTCATTTGGTAAATAGTTCTGGGGAGCGGGAACCAAAGATCGTCGTCGTGTATTAGCTGATTTCTCTCCCTAGTGGTCAAAGCAACCCTCACAGAAAACGTTTTTAAAGCATTTTTTGGACAGTTAGCTGACAAAACATGCTGGAAAAGTGTAAATATATTTGTTATAAATCGTTTTGAGCATTTCAAGACAAGGAAGAGAGATTTTTGTGGCCAGGAAAAGTAAAAAAGGACGGATAATACCACTTCCGGTTGGTCATTTTGAATCGCTAATTTCATCATATTTGAGGACAAATATGCAACAAAAGTAAGTGAAAAACATTTATTTTTTTCTGCTGTTGGTTTTATAAGCTGTGTGGATTGTAATGGTTTGAAAAAGGTGAGGATATATTTGTTTTTTGTCGTTGTTTGGCTGTTTGTTAGAGATTTGCTGCTATTATTATTATTATTATTATTGCTGAATATTAATGTTTTGTTTGGAGTTTGAATCATGCTGTAGAATATGATTTGTGGTGTTTTTATCTTTAATTTGAGCCCTCAGTAAAGCATCTGTGTTGAAGCATTTAGAAATGACAGTGTTTAGAAAAAGTGTTCAGTTTGGACATATTGGACAAATGAGACATGCTGGATTATATTATGTCTCAAATATTCATTTTTTATGCTACTGTCACCATATTTGAACTGGTAATAGTTGGGAATCTATATTTTAGCCCAATATTGTTTTTTTCCTCATTACCTCCTTCCTTTCATGTTCTATGACACTTAAAAAATTAAAATAAAAATTTAGGGGAAAAAAAAAGATTTTTGTGTATTTTAACTTTAATAACTAAATACTATTTACAGTTACAAATAATATGACTGCTGAAGTTAAAAATTCCGATTAATAGCTTTAAAAAGAGACCAAGCTTGTGATTTTCTTCACTGTAATTTCCCCTTGGGATCAATAAAGTATAATTCAATTCAATTCAATTTATTCTGAAGGGTTCAAGAGCAAAACTTTATTTAATTTGTTTTTAAGGTGTTTTATGGAATTTTAGGTCTGCAGTTACAGCTCAGCAGGACAAGTTTTATTATGTTTCACTTATGAAATTTATTTAATTTGATGCATTTAATCATCAATTTGAAATTTTAGATTATAACAATTTTCATATTAAGTTAAACTATTTAAATTTTTTTTTACTTAATATGAAAATAATAATTTGGCATGTGTTCTAGAGCATAAAGTTCTGATATTTCAGTAGTTTGAATATTTCAGTATTGATCCACACATCAGAGGTAAAACGTCACATAAATCATATTAGTTAGTTTGGTTTAACATTTAGTTGGCTTCTTTCTGATGTTGGTATTAAACTTGTATATAATGTGATTATGTCTCTGAGCCAGAGGTGGGTGATGTATCAAATATACTAAATGTATCCGTGTTTTTTCAATGTACGATGATTAAAATGGCTTTATTGTAGCCATCGAGTTTAAATTGTCATGCAAACAATAAGCTGCAAGTTTTGCTTTTCCGACACACTTAAACGCATCACTAGACCCCTCACCTCTGGACACAGAGAGGAGCGTGTACACATACATGGTGGCAGCAGGAGATTCAGCAGCATGTGAATAGGAACTGAAGACAACTCCGATGAACTAGTTCATAACAGAAACGGCACTGGATCAATAATCTGGCAGTGGTTTGGATTTCAGAAAGAGGACGATGAACTAAACTAAACTTTTTGGATTTCAATGTTTTTTTTCCCTTTTGCTCGATGTACATTTTGCTGCTATGGTTTATTTATCTTTGAGTTTATTAAAGAGCTAGAGTGTCAACAACAAAAAAACAGTGGCAATAATTCCATTTTTAAAAAAGTTTTGTGTGCAACTGATGGTTAAAATAAAACATTTACATTTGTTTAAATTCAGTATTCAAATTTTTTACATTTTTTTAATCATTTATTCATTGATTTTGGAGGTATCCTATATATATGGTGGTTTTCCTCATATTTTCAGCTCTACTCTGAGCTTTAATTCAGTAGAAACTCTAGATGATGAAATCTCTAACTGCTGTTGTGATAAAACAATTATAGAAAATTTTCACTTGTCAGCAGATTTTTGTTTTCTTGATCTAAGCTGTGGACCTTATTAACACCAGAACAAGAATGTTTACTGTCAGAATATAAAAGCAGAGCTGAAACATGTCTGATTCATATATTTATGGAATAAAGATGGACATAATAGGAAGAGGCTCCTGAGGTTCCTCGTCTGCTGAAACAGCAGGAAGGAAAAAGTTTGTGACGTTTAAGTGTTCTGCTGGGAGGTTTGGTCTCGTTCTTTAGTAGGAACTGATAATTGATTCATTGCCCCCACACACCCCTCCTACCAGCTCTAATATGATCTGAGTGCAGATGAAGAAGCTGCTGCTGCACATGGAGCTGGAGTCGAGCGGTTTAAGGCGATTATCTTGGGAGTGAGCCCCCCCTCCTTCATCCTCCTCCAGCTTTGGGCGCTGGTGGTGCCCCGGTTGGTTGGGCGGCAGGCAGTCAGCGGGGGAGGCAGGAGGTTACAGGAAACACGGAGAGGCACAATGCTGATGATTAAGGATCAGCTGATTAGGCACTCGCTGTGTAATCTTAAATAAAAAAAGATATGAAATCACTTGCATTACAGCCGTGGAAGTGATTTTCTTCACAATGGGGGCTACCTTCCGTTAATCAGCTTTGTGCCACAGAAAAGCTGGTGAATATATTTGGCCCTTTGTACCGTGGTGATAATGTGAGCACGGCGAGGCTTTGGATCCTTCCTGCTACCCCCCCACCCCCACAGATAGCTGTCAGTGTGTCTGTGTTGGCCTGAAAAACTTGTTCAGTTGACTGTCCCTTCACACAGGAGGATGATGATGATAGGATCTTCATCACATGTTAGAGCATGATGCTGCATGTGACAAACAAAATAAATATAAATGTGTTTTGTGTGTTTTCATGGAGGCGACCTGGCTGCTGAAACATTTCACAAAATATTTTGGACTTTCAGTCTTGAAACATATCAAGATATTTACTCAACCTTTAAATAAGTACAGGGATTTCTTCACACTCTTAAATGTCAAATACACAAATCGTCTGTTTAATCAGGATATTTTTAATTAAATGTCAGTAGCTGATGCTTTGATTAGTGTGTATTTTCTGAAGTTGTAATTAATTTTATTTATGTTCAGGACCAAACGTGTCCAGGTTCAAAACTACTTTACAAAACCTAATTTGAGGTTGAAGAACAAGTGAAAACAATAAGGACAGCTTGAGCCTGTGCTCCTGCAGCTTAAGAAGGAGCTGGTTTGGACTTTTGGACTGGGTCCTTCTCTGGTATCTGGATTTTGGACCTGTCCCACCAGGACTAAGCCTCATGGCAGACTCAGGAGCTGCTGTGGTTCTGACTCTTGGCAGCTTGAGACGCCTCAGTGGGCCTCCAGAAACTGATGAAGAGATGGATGCACAGATATAAAAACCATTTTATGTTCAATATTTTACAGACTGTTAACTTACATCTTTAAAGATCATCTTCACTGTTAAACCTTTGAATGAAAAACAACAGTTTTCCACAGAGCTGGTTAAATACAAACGGCAGGACTCTCACGGTGTGTTTCAGGTTAAATAAAAACTAGAATGCTCACAGAGCTGAGATTCTGACTTGCAATGTCAAAGATTGTTTAACTCTAAATCTAATTGTATCATATAATAGAGACAGCTGAGAGAATAAATCCCTCCATTTGTTTTCTGCTTTAATCTGATAAATGATGTGCTCTATTCATGTTGCCACACAGTTTAAATGCTGATAAATCCAATATTTGGTTGTATTGTTCTGAATACAGAGCATGAAAATGAATAAATCTTCCAGGTTTTCCATCTTCTAACCAGACAGTTACTGTAGGTCAGGTCTGACGCCATCTTCAGATCTGATGCAGTTTGCACTGATGAGATCAACTTTACATCAGAATACAAGCTGCAAATAGAACAAAAACACTGTTTTTATCTGGAAAAAAGAGAACAGATGAATTAATAATCGATGCTGAGAGCAAATCTGAGTTAGCTTTTATTTTATTTAATGAGTTTCAGTGTCAGAGCTCAGATACAACCAACAGTCTGACATGAGAGGAAACGACAGGAGCAGCAGATTCTGGGAATAAACCAGAACCAGCTTACATTTGCACAGCTATGCATCTATATATCTATGCATCTATGCATGTACACATTTTTACATCTTTGCATCTATACATTTATGAATCTATACATTTATATCTGTATATCTCCACATCAAAAAACACAAATCTTTATTAGCAGAAATTGATGTGTAAAGATTGAAACAGCTAAAGTTCAAAAGCCTTTCAGCTGTTAAACAGCTCCAGAGGATCTGCAGGTTGCAAACCTGATGTGTTTTCCTGAACATTTACAAAGTGTTAACTGACACTTCATGTCAAATGTAAGATCAGTCCTGCAGCCAGAAACTCTGTCTTCCCTGACAAGCATTTCTCATTCCAACGTGTCAGCTGCTGTCAAAACTCCTGGTGTCTCTGCCATCCACACAACAGTGTTGGTTTTTTCTGCATCAGTTGGTGTTTGGATGCAAAGCTGGTGGCTGAAAACAAACTCTCCAACAACAGTCAGGAACACGTGAAAAGCAGCAGAGCGGTGGAACGTCAGGGTCAAAATCCAGTGGTTTTATTAACAGAATTTGTGCCGTTCTCTGATTAGACTTGTAAAAGATGTGGAATAAAGAAGGATATTTTTACACTTCTAAAAGAAGTAAAAGTTTCTGAGAGTCAATTTTTCTACAAGAGTTTCATGTTGTTTTCCTCTTCAGGTAGAAGTTTTGAACAGAAATGTTTCAAACCTGACTCATCAGTTAAAGCAACTTCTTCTAAAATAATGCACCAACTGTGTAATTATTGTGAAAAGTTGGGTTTTTGTTGTGCAATGATGAAAATAGGTTCAGTCTCAGGAGGAATTGGTCCATTTTGGGTTGTTTTTGCCTGCAGCATTTAGCAGCAGAGATGAGTATTTAATGGTATCTGTGGTTTTCTGGATCTCGGTGTATAGATGAAGTGATTGTGCATGCAGGAGGTGTGTTCTAGTTTCTGTGTTCAGTGAAGTTCCTCACTGCAAGGATTAAGTCTCAGCTCCGTGCTGCTGCAGGAACACGTCTTTCTGCTCGCTCATTAGGACTTTGGCACACAAGAAGCCCTTGGGCCTCTGGGTAATGAAGGACCCCACAGACTTGTGGGTAATTGGGCAGCAAGAAGTGGAGTGCAGGTGAACGCTGGCCTGTCTGGGAGTTCTGGTTGGCCAATCAGCTGGCGCCGCCGTTTTAGTCAAGTGAACAGTAGGTGGGAGGGGGCCCCCAGGGACCAAAAAGTATGCGAGAACGCTGCAGGAAAGTTTTTGAAGGCAGTGATGCTGAACTGCTGAAACCGGCTGTGTTTGGTTGTTTTTAAGGCTAAAAGCCGCCGTGTTTCCATCCCTCAACTGTTGGAAGCAGGAAAGTTTTACAGACGGTGGTTTGGTGAAGAGAAGCAGAAGTTCAGCTGCTGCTGCTGCGCTGGTCGGGGCCAGTTTTTGTTGTTGTGGAAAGTGTTGCTGGCTAATGCTGCGGTTTGTTTAGCCTCCAGGGAACAGGCCCGGCTGAAACCAAGCGGGAGCACTCCGGGACTGAATACTCAATTAAGCCCGACCTGTCTAAAGAACTCGCAGCAGAGATCCCAACTGCTGACAAACTGGCCTTCCCACGGTGACAGCTTCATCATATTTCTGCAGAAAGTGTCCAGCGAGCATCGTTTCAGTCACACACAGAGTGAGAGATGACCGTGGCAAGCTGGGACTTTGTGGCCATTTGTCATCCAGCTGCCGGTATTTGGAGCCCGCTCTAATGACCACGTGAGCCTCATGACAGCGGCCCCCCGTTTGAGCCGGGGGCCGGGATCCATCATTCTCTTCTTTGTGGCTCATTGGCTCGCTGCCCCGATCCAGGACAAAGTCCCCCGGCGGCGCCGCTGTCGCTGAAAGCAGCAAATAAAGCTGACAGCAGGTTTACAGGAGGCCGGCTCACCTGGGAGGAGAGCTGACGGTAACGGACAACATGAAGCTTCCTGAGCAGTTTGTCTCCTCGCAGCACCCGGGGGGGGGCACCAAAGTGATGGTTTCATGTCACACCCAGGAGCTGATGGCTTTTCTGTGGTTCTGCAGCACCGCTCACATGAACGGCACCGTCAGGTCACGTCTCCACAGAGAGCCTTCATGCTGGGCAAACGCATTTAAACTTTCAATAACAAAACACTGCTTTATACTGTAGGAATGAAGGGAAAAACATAGAAACAGTCTGAAAAAAAACAAGTTAACTTACTCTGATTTATTCTGATTATCAGCTGCTTATCAACACATAAACTTAGACTGTGGTTCTGCAGGTAAAGATCACTGTTTCCTGAGAGCTGGACCAACAGTAAAACCTGCTTTATGTTAGTGTGGGGGGGCTTCAGCACATTTAGGTACAAAATAACAATCATTCAAATGGTAGGGTACAAAAAGTCAGAACACTGTAGGGTTTAGGTTTATAACCTGCATTAAAGCAAAGTTTTAAACTAAGTTTCCTCTAAAATAAAAGAAACCAAATCCACAGTCTCATAAAAATAAAAACAAACCAAACTCTGCATCAAAAGTACAAAAAGTCACAAAGGAATGAAGTTGTGTAACATGGCTGTTTTAAAATGTGTTTTATATGGAAAAAGCGTAAATAAATTAAATTGTTTTCTAAACCTATAAGTTGGAGAAGCTTAGAGAAAACAGGAAAATATTTAGTTTTTATTTATTTCAGACACAATCAGCCCCATAAAGTTCATAAACAGATTAGTTCAGGCTGAGTTACAACATGAGTAAACATCAAAAAGAAGTGAAGGATTGTGGGATTGATCATAGAGCTAAATAACACCAGAGTGAGCCCCTCCCATCCTGTCCACTGTTAGCATCTGTGACAACATGGAGCAGAAATGATGACCAAACAGGGCGTCGGCTCACAGTCGTCATAGCAACAGGATCTGTGTCACGAATATCTGTATTATTATTACAATAAATTAATAATTATGTTCATTTCATTCAGCAATCATGTAAAACAGGACATTATAAAATATATAGTTTCACTAAATCAGACTTTTTACCTAAAAATGATGACTTCAACTAATAATAAAGTAAATTTAATATTTCTTATTATCCTATTTAATAATAATAAATATTAAGCAGTCAACATGTAGAAAATGTTCACTGCAGAGGCAGCTGTAGGATGAAACGTGTCTCTGCTGATCCTAACCAAACCATCTAAGCAACAGGAACATAAAATCATCTTATTTTACACACTGAGTGAATATTGCATAAATCAGAGCAAAGAGACAAAGTTGTGAATGAAGCTGAGGACAGCCTGGTGAGCCATGCGTGAACTTTAAATCAATATTTATTGCACATAAGGAGCAATTTTGCCACCATGAATGATTAAAGTTGTGGCTGCAGTTGATCCTGTTCCCATTCAAAGAGGTAAATAAGGAATTCCAGGAGCAGCTGTATGGATGTGAATGCAGCGCTGCACCTGAGAGGATGTTTACAAACTGCTGCTTATCCTTATCGTCGGATCACATTTCCACAATCATACTCTGAATATTTCATGTTGCAGTGATGCATGCTGGGTATAACAGAGAGAATGAGAGAGTGAGTTTGTAAAGTGATTACACCTCTCTGGAGGTTTGTTGTACACAGAGTTTGTCTAATATTTAAAATCACAAACAGCAAAACATGCTGACTTTTTCTGTCTTTTGAGGATCAGAAAAGATTTATTTTTTAACTGCTTCTTGTTTAATTTGTCTGGAAAAGTTAATAATTGTTAGATGAAGCTCCTGCTCTCTGACTTGCTTCAGATTTATTCACTTTAATTGATTTCTTCTTTGACTCACTTTGTTGGACACATTTTCACTCATTAAGGAAAACTGATTCATCTGATGATTCAGATAAAAGTTGTGAAGAAGTGTGAGCGTCATACAGATGGTTGGGCTGGACTCAGGACCAGAAACATGTTGATCTAAATGTTCTGACAAGCAGAGCCGACAGCTTCTGACTGAGGCCACATGTATGGAAAATAGAAAAAGCTGATGTGTGCTTATTTCTCCTATAAGGAAAAAAATCCCTTAATGATGCAATCAAGCAGGAGTCTGCCTCCTGCCAATCACCTGTCAAATTATGAAAAGCGCTGTTTGTGGTTTTAATCTCGCTGAATGCCATTCAACAATTTTCTATGCAGAGCATTAAAGTGCAAGATGAATTAATCAGAGGGAGAAGAAATCAATCGAGCCCTGACATTTGGAAGCACACAGCATGACTCCCTAAACTCACACACACACACACTGCCAGGTCTCACTTCTGGCTGATTTGATTACAATCCTTCAGAGCACAGATGCAGAACTCTCAGGATTCTGCAGAACTGAAGTGGGCAGAGCAGGTCCGAGAGTCCACCTCGAACAGACCAAGATTAGAGCAGTTAGGATGGAAAATCAAGCACTTCAACTTCTTCAGGGGAAGTGGAGCGCTAATGTTTGACTCATCAGAGGAATCACAAATGTTCTGATGGACCTGAAAAAGAGAAACTCGGCAATGACTGCAGACTCTGCTCCAAAGCATCAGGATTTCCACCAATGTCACAGAAATAATAATAAAACAAACATTTGCAGGATGTGATCATCAGTCTGACATCTTCAAGAAACCTCCTGATGATGCTTCATGTTTTAATGAAGGAAGGAAACTGTTGGTCTCATTGTTCAGGATCAACCTGATCCCTCAGCAGAATGAAGAGCTGATCCCAACATGGCCGCTTATTAAATTAAATTATGTTCAATAAAGTAGGAGAATTAAAAATTTAAAATCTATTGATAGTTGGATGATGTTATGGATGGATGAGATGATGGATGGATGGATGAAATGATGGACGGATGGATGGATGGATGGATGGATGGATGGATGAATGAAAGGATGGATGATGAAAAGATGGATGGATGGACAGATGGATGATGGAGGATGGATGGATGAAATGATGGACGGATGGATGGATGGATGGATGGATGAATGAAAGGATGGATGATGAAAAGATGGATGGATGGACAGATGGATGATGGAGGATGGATGGATGAAATGATGTAAGGATGGAGAACAGATGGATGGATGGATGATGAATGGGTGGAGGATGGATGATGAAATGATAGATGGATGGATGGATGAAATGATGGATGGATGGATGGATGGATGGATGATGAATGGATGGATGAAATAATGGATGAAATGATGGATCATGGATGGAGGGAGGCTGGATGGATGGATGGACAGATGGATAATGGATGATGGATGGATGGATGATGGATGGATGGATGAAATGATGTATGGTTGGATGGATGAAATAATGGATGAAAGGGTGGATCATGAATGGAGGGAGGATGGATGATGGTGGATGGGAGGATGGATGGATGATGGATGGAGGATGAAAGGATGCAGGATGGATGGATGATGGAGGATGGGAGGGTGGATGGAGGATGAAAGGATGGGAGGATGGATGGATGATGGATGGATGATGGAGGACGGGAGGATGGATGATGGATGGATGGATTATGAATGGATGATGGATGGATGGATGAAATGATGGATGGTTGGATGGATGAAATAATGGATGAAAGGGTGGATCATGAATGGAGGGAGGATGGATGATGAAAGGATGGGAGGATGGATGGATGGGTGGAGGATGGATGGATGATGGATGGATGGATTATGAATGGATGATGGATGGATGGATGAAATGATGGATGGTTGGATGGATGAAATAATGGATGAAAGGGTGGATCATGAATGGAGGGTGGATGGAGGATGAAAGGATGGGAGGATGGATGGATGGGTGGAGGATGGATGGATGATGGATGGATGGAGGATGGGAGGATGGATGGATGAGATTCTCCAAGTTGGAACCATGACAGCTGCCAGTCTTGTGAGTGAACTCCCCCTGAAGGTCAGACCGTGCACTACTGGACTCTCTGCAGTCCTGAAGCTTCCTGAGATGAAGGCAACATGAAATCTTGGTTTTCTTCTTCGTTGGTGTTTTGTGTTGTTGGGTGTGGAGCTTGTGTCTTCCTGTCGGCTGTTGCTGATGGATGTGTGTTGATGTGTGCAGCAGCAGCAGATGAGTTTGGAATCATGATGGATGAGAGGGTGAGGAGCACAGGGCAGCAGCCAGACTGCAGCAGGACTCTGCACATCTCCATCCATCTCCTGCTAATGCAGCAGACGCTGCTCTCAACTTCTGGGACAGACTGTTGACGTCCCATTGAATCCTGGGTAATTCATCACGTCCAGTTTGAGCTCGGTGTGCACGGCTCCGTCTCTGCTTTTATACCGGTCTGCTTCTCACCACGTTTCATTTCCTTTTTGGTTTTTATAATATTTTCACTTTATTACTTCTCCTTGTTTCATGTGTTTTTCTTTTCTTCGCCCGTCTTATCATTTTCTTTTTGCCGTCCCTCTTTTCTTTATTACATTATTCCGTTGTGTCTCTGAAGGCTCGTTTCAATCTTCCTTCTCATCTGTTCTCATCAAATGTCAACAGTCAAGTCCCAAACGTTGCTTCAGTTTAAAAGCCACATCAATAAAAAAAAGCCGTTCAGATACGGTGATTTTATTTTTCTTTAGCTGTCAGGCTGCTTTCTCCAGGAGCAGATTCTAATCTGTTGATTTTCCTAAAGTAATGCATTTCTGATGCTTTGTTCTGACACTTGGAGTGATATCAGAGGAAAATAAAGACTGTACTTTCACACCAAGATGACCCTGAGAATCTGTGGGTAACAATCAAAAGGAAGATTCAGACTGTTTGGAAGCAGGAATTCCCTCTTTAGGACAAATAAAGCAGATTTATCAGAGGTGATAAACTGAGTTTTGGATGCATCAGATCTGTGATCTTTGGGGCAGAGCAGGAAAACAAGCATTTAACTCATTCTTTTCTTTTGAATTCATTGTTTATCCCAACAAGCTCCTCAAAAATTGGTCAAGAACTTGCTCACAAAGTGCAATTATTTCAACATGTTGGAAATCAATTCAACTTATTTGTGGCTGTTTTGAAATAAAAGCCTTCAGAAAAACCACAGAATAATCAAACTTGAATAGAAGGAAGAAAAATTAAAGCTTTAATCCAATCAGTGTTTGAAACTTGCTGAAGATGGACAAACAGGCAGGAGCTGCTTTTCTTTCAAACCGTTACATCATGACACTGAAAACCAACAGAGGCTCGACTCGTTCAGCACATTTGTTACAGGAGAAAACAGGTTTGAGAGGTTTTTTCTTAGTTTTTTTTTTTTTTGTTTCAACTGATTGAAAACAGGAGGGAAAGTCAGGAGAAATGAAAGTCAGTGGACCTTTTTACACTGTACCAATAAAAACTCATCAAATGGCTTCTTTATACAACCTTTATTCAACTTATTGAGAAGTTTTCTCCTGTTTTTAACTTTTAAAACTCCTTATTAATGAGAAACCAGACATACAACCCAGCCTCTCTTTCAACATTAAGTTAGAGTTTTCTCAGAAACTGATGGAAGAAAAGAATCAAAGCCAACATAAAACTTTTTATTCGGATGAAACTTGTTGCTACGAACTGCAGAACAGAAACCTGTTAAAACAGCTGATCAAACACTCTGCTTTTAAGAAATGAGGAAAAAGGTCAACGGGCCAGAGGCTGGAACTGATCCGATGACAGCTTGGCTGATGCTGACATTTGTTAAGATCATTTTCAGGCCCAGGTTCTACTTGTACTGTGACATTTTACATCTGTCAGCCTTCTTCCAGCCTGACATGATCAGAATACACAACAGGACGAGAGCTGAGGACATCAGGCTTCACCAGGCTTCTGGGTACCAAACATCTTTTATAAAACTCATGAGGTTATTACAAACAGGGTCTGCAGGACCTGAGCCAACAGAGGGTCTGCAGAGGGTCTACAGGACATCAGGCTTCACCAGGCTTCTGGGTACCAAACATTATAAAACTCATGAGGTTATTACAAACAGGGTCTGCAGAGGGTCTGCTGGACATCAGACTTCACCAGGCTTCTGGGTACCAAACATTAAAAAACTCATGAGGTTATTACAAACAGGGTCTGCAGGACCTGAGCCAACAGAGGGTCTACAGAGGGTTTACAGAGGGTCTACAGAGGTGCTACAGAGGGTCTGCAGGACCTGAGCCAACAGAGGGTCAACAGAAGGTCTACAGAGGTGCTACAGAGGGTCTGCAGGACCTGAGCCAACAGAGGGTCTACAGAGGGTCTGCAGGACCTGAGCCAACAGAGGGTCAACAGAGGGTCTACAGAGGTGCTACAGAGGGTCTGCAGGACCTGAGCCAACAGAGGGTCTACAGAGGGTCTGCAGGACCTGAGC
>JARVJO010000269.1:6045761-6061285 GCA_031762555.1 Cynodonichthys magdalenae
AGACACACCTGGACAGGTCTCAGTCCATCACAGACACACCTGGACAGGTCTCAGTCCATCACAGACACACCTGGACAGGTCTCAGTCCATCCCAGAGATGATCATCTAAACTTTTTTTGAAATAAAAGTATTTTTTTCCACAAACTGGGTCCAGATGGAACTTCTGTTGGTCCAGATGTGGACCATGGTCCAGCACTTGCACAGCCCTGATTGATTTGTTTATTTCAGATGTATTTTCTCTGAGAGAAGAAGCTCCTTTAGTTTGTTTCTGAGTGTTTCAGGTAGTTTCTAACTGTGTATTAAGCTGTTTTTTTTTAAATCTCTTGTATTTGAAGTCCCAGCTGTTCCTGTCAGAACAAACCGGTTCTGTTTGGAGGTGGAATCCTGCAGGATCCCAGAGGCTCAGAAATGAAATGCAAAGATTCAGAAAACAATTTAGTGTTGTGCAGACGTGGAGTGTGAACACGCTGCTGCTAATGTGACGAGCATCACAGAGGGAGGACTGAGCAGCCGAGCTAATGTGGCGTGCTGGATCCTCCTCGTCTCAAACAGGGCCAGGCGAGCCCTCCTGGGATGCGGGTTCGGTCCCTGGTAATAAAAGGGTAATTAGCTCCCCCCCCTCTCCCCTCCACCCTCTCATCACGGAGCCTCACCCCTAGAGTCTGCCTCCCGTCTAATTCCATCATTTCCCCCGATGGATGTCGCGGCCCGATGAGTGCCTGTCAGGGGATGCGGCAGTATTCATGATGGAAATTACCGATGTGCTCGGTAATGATGTGAAAAAGATATACCACAGACCCCTCCATAGACTTTTCCTTCATCTGGATGTGTCAATCAAGCAGCGCTTTGCCTCCGAACGCTCAGTTTCCACAAAAGATTTGAGAGAGATTGCGGGAGAACAGTACAATTTTCTGCTCCTCATGCGAGGTGTTTAGTTTAATGAAAGGTTTGATCAGGATGAACCGAGCTGCACCTGAGGACTCGCTCACAACCACAGAAACCAAATCAGCTGGAAGCAGAGGACAACTCATAATTATACTTTCTCCTACATCAAAGGTGAAGGAAGCCTAAAGGAACAGATCTGATTGGATCGTTTCCTCATGCAGGCAGAAAACACACTAACATCATCTGAAACTGAGCAGAATCCGTTTTTTCTTTAGTTTTTATGTCGGAGGGTTTGTTCCAATGAGCTGCTTACATGTTTAAAATACCAACTGGGTCTGAAGTTTTAATGGGCAGAGTTACTTTGCCCGGGTCATGTCGAGCCTTTGGTCCTTAGCTTCTGGAAAAAAGTGAAAAGACGTTTGCAAAAATGAGCCATTGGTTGTTCAAAAGTCTTAATTTCTGGGAAGAGCAGAGAGAATCTCAGCCGAGCTCCGGATCAACCCAACGTTTCAGAAGTTTCCTGCAGTTTGAGCCGAGACGCAGCTGCAGCCACACCTGCAGAAAATGACTTTAACCATGTGAAACCGCAAGAAACCCTGGATCTGTCTGGACCAATCAGAGAGCTCCCAGTGACTCGTCAAAGGTCTGTTTCTTGGTATCAACACTTCTTAAACTTTCATTTGAAAACTTTGTTCAGAAATGTTTTGCATTATTTACCTTGAGAGCAAACTAAATTTCCAAACATCTTCAAAAATGTTTGTTATCAAAGAGTTTTCAAAGGACTTTGAGCTGCTCAGGGTCAGTTTTCATCACATTAAATCAAATGAACTAATGGTGAATAAATCAAAGAGCTGCTGCAGTTTTAACTTTCAAAAGATTCTTTTCTACTCGTATAATGAATGAAGATTTCTTTAAACTCCTCGTTTATAAAAAATGTTAATTTTCAGGCTTTAATAACATCACAGATTAGTTTTTATCCCATCCTCATCAGCATGAAAGGAAGGTAACTGTTAGCAAAATATCTCATGAAGCACTGAAGCGGGGGCGTCTGGTGCTGTTTTGGTGAAAACAAGCTTGTTCTTCATTCAGTAAAGTTACTCACAGATATTTTATTCAAGTAAGAGCAGCGATACTTCATAAGAAAATTTATCAAGTAAAAGTAAAAAGTGAAATAAAGATGCGTCTAAAAGTACATTTTTTTCCCCCAAAGAGTTACTTGAGTTAAAGTAACTGAGTTAATGTAACTAGTTACCACCCAGCTCTGACTCAACAGAAATGTGTAGAGCTCCTTCCGTTCTACAGAAACTGGGCTGGGGTTTGGTGTGGTAGTAGCTGAGAGTCATCCTCACCTTAGACTGAAACTCTGACGTGAAGCTGCAGATTCAGATTCTATGTTTTACATAAATAAATTCAAAGTGTTTGTTGCAGAAACTGTAAAGAAACATGCAGAACTGATGGAATGATGAACAGCTGCAGCAGAGGCCTGAAACTTCTGCACACAAACATCGTGTCTTTGTCTCTTTGTGGCTCATAAACTATTTTTACATGAAGAACTCGTTCTTTGTTTCTGTGTGAACTTTTGATTTTCTTGCATATTGAAGTTTCCCCCACAACAAGGCAGGTCTCAGGTCTGCTGTCTGCTGGACTTTGTTATTCAGATGCACACAGAACTCTTCCTAACGCAGTCATTTAAAGCCAAAAAGTTTCCTGGAGTAAGTTGGTTCCTGCGCTGGTGTTGTTGGCAGGGTGCAAAGCTGCTGCAGCCCTCTGTGATATTTGTGTCATCTCTGCTCGCCTCTGTGCCGACAAACAAAATAATTACATCCAAAGCATTGTCCCCCGTATAAATGGTGTTATAACTCAAATCTGGGCGATAACAGATGCATCATTATTTTTTTCTTGCTCCGCTCCGAGGCCTGAAACAGAGGCAGCGGCGCTACGGAGGGGAGGGTGATGCAATTTTAGGGATTTTATCTGGGCATGAGCAGACAAGACGGAGGAAAACAAGATAAATCAGAGGAAGTAAAATGAATTAGAGGAACTGTGTGTGTGTGTGTGTGTGTGTGTTATCAGGAGCCAGAGAACCCTCACATCTCACACTCCATCTCAGACTCAATCTTCACTCAACATGCTGCTGCCTCGATGCACACAGAATGACACAAGAATACACAATACGGTAAAAAACCTCAGCCAGGCTGAAGGTTTTCATTAAATTTATTCAGCTTCGCGTTGGAAGAAATTCTTGCAATAAAATTCTGCAAAGATTAGTGCGACGTTTGTGAGACAACATAATTGAGTTTTGAGCAGATGGAGATAAACAGACATCCTCACTGTCTAAAAACAAAAATCACTAAATGGACTTCTTTAAATTCTAAATGATCATTTGTATCTAAACCCAAAAATAGATCAATCATGTCTTTCTAAATATTTTCCTGCAGTGATATAAAGTCAGACCTCTAAACTGTCACGATAGGTTTTAGTGTTTCGTGATGAATTTATTTAGTTTTCCCTCTCTGACCCCGGCGGGCTCAGTTCATGGGTTGCAGGCGACGCAGACCTCGCCTCACGTTGACCACAGTCTGTAGGTCGCTGGTGTCGCTGCACAAACAGCTGAAAAGAGACGGTCTCTACAGAAGACGAATGTTTGCGTGACCACGCTCTGCCTCGTTACCATGGTGATATATCACATCGCTTCAGTTGTTTTTTCAAGGTATAACTTTGTAAAATTCAGTTTTAATAGAAAAACATTGCAAGGAAATAAATAAAAAGCATTAATAATTTAGGTTTAGCTTCAGTATCCGTCCTTGTAACTGCATTTTATTTAACATCTCATTGCAACAAAAGTTTCTTCAGCTGAGTAGTTTGACTTACATTCTTCAGTCTGTGATGAAAATCTGCTGTAAAATAAAAAGAAAACCTTCACCGTCTTTGTTTTTCTGTTTAATTTGCTGACGGGGCAGTGAACTCCGGGATACCATCGACCACGTAGGATACAGCCTACGTTTTTGGGGTTTTGTCGGCTTCATGTGTAGGCGCCTATGAATTGGGACAGCCTACGGCACGGGGCAGTGTTGAAGCAGCCGACAAATATGGCTGACTTCGGCTGCAACCCATGAATTGAGACACAGACTTTATGTCACAGTTTTCTCCTTCAGCCAAGAAATGATTAATAAACCTTCACCTGCCATAGAAAGCCTAAAACTCACCCTGACAAATAGTTTTACCTCTCAGGTGAGAATATGTGATAATTATCCTGAGCTGCACCTGTGACCTCTGACCTACAGAAGAGCCCTCAGGTACAGCTCTCAGGTAGACCCCCTCAGGTAGACCCCTCAGGTACAGCTCTCAGGTAGACCCCTCAGGTAAACCCCTCAGGTAAACCCCTCAGGTACAGCTCTCAGGTAGACCCCTCAGGTAAACCCCTCAGGTAAACCCCTCAGGTACAGCCCTCAGTTAGACCCCTCAGGTAGAGCCCTCAGTTAGACCCGTGTCCAACATCTAACCAAACCACCTGTTGTGAGCAGATCCAGAGGAACTGTTTGTCCTGAATGTTTGGTTTGAGTTTTTAATGAAAGAAGAAAATAAATCAAAACATTTAGGTGTTAAAAACCTCTCTGGAGCTCATCCATCAACACCAGAACAATGAAGAGAAGAAATCAATTTCCTGCTTTAAACCTGGATAAAATGACCCATTTCAGTGTTTATAAAAAGTTTGTTCTTCTGGATCATTCGTGTTTTTAATCCCTTCCTTTAAAAAAACTGCAGATTTGAAATATTGTAGTCTGAGAAAGATGAGATGTCCTCTGAATGATGTCACTTTATGAGATACTCAGTGTTTTTAGACAAATCAAGTGAAACTGACACTGATGTTCTATTGGTTTCAAATAGTTCTGTTATCTAAATGATTGGTTACTCTGACAAAAGAAAAGTCTGGACTAGAGAGCAGCCTCATTAAATAGTTCAGTAAAAGGTTTGATCATTCTTAGCTCGTCTGTCCTCTGATGCTCCAGAGACTAAAGAAATGAATGCAAACATTTAAAAAGATGTAAATTAGTCCACAGTTTGTAGAGACCTCCCCCTCATCCATATGCATGTTCATGTAGGAAGCGTGGCTTCATGCGGGTTATTTAAGCATGATGATGAGCCTCTCCTGTTTCAGCTCCTCACATCACTTTCAGCTGATCTCTAAGATTTATGACTGTGGAAGTGTGCAGATAACACATCCCCTCATATCACCGTAAGCCTGTCACAGCATGGTGCTGAGGGGGGGGGGGGGGTCCTCCTTATGAACAACGATAAGTTCAGGGGCTGGAGGCTGCAGCTGCCAGCCAATCAGGTGCTGCGCTTCCCACTGAGTCAAGGCCTTGGATTCTTTTAACATGTTGACGTTTGGCACCAACTGTCTGACAGTAAACTAACAAGACACCTGGAGAGACCCCCGTGCCCCCCAGCATTCTGCTGCAGGGAGAGGGGTGCAAGCAGAGAACAAACTTTATGGTTTAAATAAAAACAACCCAATCTGTTCCAACAGATTTACTGGGAGGCTCAGAGAAGGAGGAGCAGAGATCAGAGGCTGGTGTCAGATTCTCACACAGGAAGACGTTCAGATACAGATCAGAAGAGTTTCACTTCTAAATTTCAGCAAAAACACTTCACCACCTGACTGAGGACATTTATATTACGCTGACTAAAGACATGAATGATACAGCAATACAGAGGATGGATGGATGGATGGATGGATGGTTGGATGATAGATAGATGGATGGATGGTTGGTTGAATGATAGATGGATGGATGGATGGATGGATGGACAGATTAGCTGAACTCAGTTAGCTACATGCTGCTAACCGTTAGCATGACTCAGCTAGGATGGATGGATGGATGGATGGATGGATGGATGGATGGATGGACAGATTAGCTGAACTCAGACAGTTAGCTACATGCTGCTAACCATTAGCATGACTCAGCTAGGATGGATGGATGGATGGATGGATGGATGGATGGACAGATTAGCTGAACTCAGACAGTTAGCTACATGCTGCTAACCGTTAGCATGACTCAGCTGCGATTCAACAGTTGGACCCTCTAACCCTGCAGTGGCTGTAGAACAGCTGTTTGACTCTTTTTGTTCGGTTTCTGCTGTCTTTTCCCAGTTTAGCTTTGCTTTGATTCCTGCTGCAGCAGCTGTTGAGAATCTGTCTCCAGGACGTGTCCAGTGCCCTGGGTGAATGTCCTGTTGTCTACCTTAGCTGTGAAACTGTGTAGCATGCAGGACAGGTAGGACAGGGTTATTAAATATAGATAAAGTGAGAGGTTCAGTGGGAGTTCAAGCCAGTTCTGGTCTATATAAACATCTCCTCAGTGAAAAATATAGGATTGTTTACCTGCAAAGGTCGTTACAGCTCATCTGGCACAGAGGTAAAAATGGATCCATTATTTTTCTGCCAGAGTTGAGGCCAACAGAACAAAAAACCTGAGGAGTGCCAGGCTTAACTTTATATTTTCAACCAGCAAAAGGACAAAAAAAACTTAAAAAGAATAAAATAAAAGACAGACTGAGGTCATGGCCTGAAGTGTGAGTGGAAAAACAACAAACCGGAAACAAAATCCCCAAAATAAACCATGAACCCAAAAATAAATGACAGTAAATTAGAATCTACATGAGGACATCTGACATTAGAGGAGGGAACAAGAAGAGAACAACTACAAAGTAGAAGATCAAACCTACAGCTTCAAATCATTGCTTTGTAGTTTTGGTCAGTTTGTACCCAGAGATTTGGGTACAAAGAAACCTGTTTTTGTATCACCTGCTTCCTCCACACCTGTCAGCCACTCTCAGAGATGCTGAGGATGCTCCGACAGGCAGGTAAAAGCTAAATAAAAACAGGTAAAAGTCGGAGGACGTCAGTGGTTTCATGTTTCTTTAATCTTTGAAGAGTTGGGTCGTTTTCACAGAGAAGCTTTTCTGATCACTTCCTGATTGATGAATGAATAATGAGTCCCAATCACACACAGGAAGTGGAAAACAAAGTGTGTTGTTTGTTGCTTCAGCTAATGGCCTCAGTGCTGAATAATTACAGTCCAACCCTGCAACTCTAATGGAGGCTCACATGACACAAACAACACGTATGTGCTCACATACACACACAAGGGGAACGCACGGTTACAAGAAGACAAGACACAAATGTGATGTCTGCCACACAAACAAATCAACACACAATTACAGAGACAAGATGTAAATGAGGTTTGATACACACACACACACACACACACACACACACACGCGTGCTCGGGTTTACACACAGACAAACACGTCTCAATAACAGAGGTTTGAATGAGATTCTCCTCACACACACACACACACACACACACACACTTCCTGTTGGTGAGTGAAGTGTCAGGTTAAGCAGAATGAATGAACTCACTCTGAAAACACAAATTGCAAAGTAAACAGATTAGAGTGAAAACAGACTCCACTCCTCCATCCATCCCTCCCTCCATCCCCACCTCTCTCATCCAACCATCCCTGTTTCCATCCCTCCATCCCCACCTCTCTCATCCAACCATCCCTGCATCCATCCCCCATCTCTCCCTCCATCCCCACCTCTATCCATCCAACCATCCCTCCACTCCAACTATTCCTCCATCCCCACCTCTCTCATCCAATCATCCCTGTTTCCATCCCTCCATCCCCACCTCTATCCATCTAGCCATCCCTCCACCCTCTCCAGGTCTCTCTTCTTCTCTGGTTTTATCTCTGCTCGGTCCGTTTCCTTCTCTCAGCAGCAGGATCTGTTCATTTCACCACATTTCACTTCACCACACATTTAATGAAAGACCCACTCTGAATAAATGCTTCTCACTTGTCACCTTGCCTGAGTTGTCAGTTAGCACTCAGAGTATGTGTTGGGCATGACTCTCAGCTACTTCTGTGTTGCTAAGTCTGATAAGCTGTGGCAGCCATCTTGGATCAGGTTATCTCCAGAGGTTTATCAGTTAAAACCATAAATCCACTGATTAATTTGGGAGGTTTTTTTTTCAATCTGAATCAAAATAAGTAAAACAAAGGATTTTTGTATTTGATTTGTGGAGTTTTCTCAGCAGCTTCCTTTGAATTTTTATTTACTCTGAGCTAAACTTCCTGTGGCTGAGTCTCTGTCATCAAACATGTAACATGCATGTTGACACACACTGCTGCTCAACACTCGGACAATAAATACTGACTTTCTGTGGATAAAGGATGGACGAACACGCAGGCCGTCCTGCAGCGCTGGACCAACCACGTCTATAAAGTGTGACAGAGAGGATTTCATCTGTTGGCGGCTGCAGCTCTAATTTACTGCTCCACTTCCTGTTTCATCTGTTTTCCCTCCACAGAAAAAAAACCATGAAAAGAGTCAAACTTATATGATGGAGCACTTTGGCTGAAAGCTAATGGTAGCCTGAGACATTTTAAAGACAGCAGAGCTTCTTTCAGGAACAAAACTCTCATCTTTTGGCTTTTGAAATGAAGGCTTTAGGGGTTGATTTTGCAAACGGATTCAGTTTTGCTCAATTTCAGTTTCAAACTTTGAATTTCTGATCTTCAGTTGAGGGGAAAACTGCACGGCTGCTGCCTGAATACAGATGAACTAATAATGAGATGTTTGGTTTAAACACAACCAGAAAACATGGATTTATTTGAATTAAAACCATTTGAAGACCTTTGTTCTGGTGGACAGGAGGTGAGCACAAACATGGTTTCTACAGTTTGGTCCACTGGCCCCTCTCAGAGAGCATGCTGGGAAACTGTTAATGATATAAAAACATTAGTGGACCAGCCTGAGGGGTAAACTACGAAGAGAGGTTTCTTGCTTCGCCAGCTTGAGCTGAAAGGAGGATACGTTTGAGCGCCGTTAGATCGCCATGGCAACTGTTTATATTAACTGTCAGTTCTCTGATTCTGACTGCAGCATTTATACTTCATCATGGTTTTACTCTGCGCTGCAGCTTGTTAAACATCAAATACATCTTATTTACTGAAGTTTTAACTGTTTAATCCCAGGATTTTTATTAGTGTTTAACTGTTCTGTCTATAAAATATTCTAATCTTAGCTCAGAGCAGATTACTTACTTCAGCACAATAAAACTAAAAAATAAGTTTGTAAAGTTGAATTCAACCTAGAGGTGCAGCTCTGACTGCAACAATACCCACATGTTTATTAACAGCACTTACATACATATATAATTGTGTTTATAATAACACACACACATATATAGTTGTGATGCAGTCAAACTGCAGTATTTCAGTGAATCTCATTGATTCTGCAGGGTTTATTCTCTGTCAAATGTATCTGTGACAATAATATTGAGCCCTGAAAAGCAATTAGACAGAGAATAAAACCACATATTTATTTTAATGACTTCTTCATTATGAACTAGTGAGGTGAAAACAGTAATGGTGTCAGAGTTGCATAAGAAAGCAAGAGGTTTGGATGTGAGCGGAACATAAAGTCATCTCCGTGCAGCAGAGTCCAAACCGGTGGAAACATTTAAATGAGACAATTAAACAGCAAAGCTGAGTCGTTGGTGAGCCGCCTGCAGGCGACAACAATTCAATTAAACTAAACAGCCTGATGCATGGCAGCGCTGCGTTCTGGCACATGATCGCCTCCATATTCTACTGACGTCCTGCCTGACTGGACCCGTCTCTGGGACCGGAGAAGTCCAGAGTCCGGTACATTACATAATGGACCCGGCCATGGGGAACGGGGCCATTCTCATCACCGAGTCAACAGGTGAATTTCAACAATGCACATTGGAGAGGCTCACAGATTTTCCTGGAATACAATGCTTCCTTTAGCTGCCAAGCATTTATGGTAATGCTTCATTCAGAGGAAGAATGGTGGATTACTGCAGCGGCGGAGCTGGACCGGCTCCACGGTCGTCCTGCTGCCGGAGGAACCGGCGAGCCCCGAGGAGCCGCTGCCAACCCGTGGCCCCGGGCTGAACCCCAGCAGGATGGTGGCCTCAGGGTCTCTGATTAGTTCAGGTTAATCAGGGTTTCAATAAAGATGTGTCAAAGCTAACAGCTAGTTTGGTGCTTTGAATTTAAAAGTAATCCCTCACAGGAAATATCCTGATTCTTACAACATGAAAATGCTCCTTCCTTCAGCTCCAGGGAGGAATGTGTTGAGGTTAGATTTTAGGACCAGGTTTTAGAAGTCCTGACACAAGAAAGTCTTCTCCTGACACAGATCACCTCCTTGTTCTGATGACTGCAGGTCATTTAATCAATAATTAAAGCAGCTCATAATAAAGTTTTTCTGCAGTCTGGAGGCACAAACCACATCAGAAGGGACTTTTTTCCAGGCGGAGCTGTGATGACGGCTCATTTTGCTGCACCGTTGATGGCTTTTTTCACAGAAGCTGAGTGATTTTAACAGGGAGGTCCAGAGGACTCATTGTTGCTGCAGTCAGAATAAAAAACACTGATTCATTCTTTTCTTTGCTGGTGAATAAGGTGAAATTTGATGTGCAGGAAGACAAACAGCTGCTGATTGACAGAGAAACGTTCCCTGAATGATCCTCAGCTGTAAGAGAACAGATCTAAAGGAGAACGTTTCAATCAATCAGTTCCTGTAAATGATTGAAAACCAGCTTTTAAGAAGACACAGCTGGGTAAAACAATCACTAAACTTGTTAGTAAAGTTCTTGGAAACTCATTAGACTCTTCTAAAGCTGACAGAAGAGCAAATCATCTGAATTTAGCTGACATATTGTTCTCTTTTTGTTTCTGTTAAAAATAACTTTGTGTCACCGGAGCAATCCCTGCCCTGACACCTGATTCAATAATTGGGGAGTTTTCTGAATGTGTTTCTATATTTGACGATCTGTGAGTGGTTATGGTGATGAGTCAGGAAACACCCTCCTCTTCCTCAGCTGCTCTGAGTTCAGAGCGGTGTTGATCCTGGCAGCAGAATCTGTCAGTTTTCTTCGTGTCCTTGCAGAAGCCACTGGCTGCCAGCGCTGCAGACTGATTGGCTCTGCTGGCTTTCACCTACATTCTGCTCGGGGAGCTGTCACCAGCAGTTGGCAGGCTCCTCCTCCTCCTTCTTCATCCTTCTGGTATCACTCCTGCCAGCTGACTCTGCCCTGACACCGGCCACGATGCCAGCCCCGTTATGTCTCCCCCTCCAGGCATCCCGCTGATGTTATTGCTCCTAACTCGCATGCAAAAGCCTGAAGTTTCCTGTTCTTCCAGATGACGCCCACAGAGTGTATTCTTGGAGGAGTAAATGGTGGAAAACTGCAGATTCAGGTGAGGGGGAGGACAGTCAGCCCTTCTTCCATGTCAGGAGTGATAAGGAGGCATCAGTGCTTCAGGGTTGAGGTGTCACCTGCAGGAGAAGCTCTTCCTGCTGTCACCTGCTGCCAACCGTCTCCTATCAGCCGTTACCAAGCTGTGTGCAGCGGGGGGCGAGGCAGCACCCGGGGGCTGCTGGCCTTATCTCAACAAGGAGAGGCCGGAGGGGGAGTCGACCCGGGGAGAAGCCTGGACTCCAGCCGGTCAGGGTTCAGGGTAATTTACAGACTGATGTGGTTCTGAATGCTGGGAGTTTGTAAAACTTCAGCAGAATCTGAAAGTTACTTTACAAAGTAATCATCTTTAAAGAAGAAACAGCTGCAGGCCTGATAGATCCAACCATGGGGGGAACGTTCTGAAGGACTGCTGTGGACATGTCCCCACAGACTTTGGCCGGACAGGGACAGATCCCACCAATATTCACACACCTTTTTCATTTACGTGCATCTAGCACGACAGCAGCTGTGCACCGTGTCCAAAGCTTTTTCACAAAAAAACGTACGAACACCCACTCCTACATCGGTTGGATCCTGCTTCTCATTCTACCGAAGTGCTGCTGTGAGGCTGTGACACCTCCCCCTTGCCCCCTCCCTTCCTTTTCAGACACACACACACACACACACACGTGCGCAGGGATAACTGGCTGCTTTGTAAACAATGTGGTGGATTCTCAGAGCTACTGGAGCAGGTAACGTTAGTCTGATAACGTCCGGCTTCAGGAAAAACTATTCTTTACAAAGAACCAGAAACAAGTCAGAATGTTTGACTGTGTCTCTTTCCTGTCCCCAAACCCAGCCGGTCGAGGCAGATGGCCGCCTGTCCTGAGCCTGGTTCTGGTTCTGGTTCTGCTGGAGGTTTCTTCCTGTTAACAGGGAGTTTTTCCTCCCCACTGTTTGCTCAGGATGGAGACTGATGAAGTGATTCAATCTGCTGCTTCTTTAGATGGATAGTTTTTTGTGTACAGAGACCTGAGGCAACAGTTGTTGTGACTTGGTGCTATAAAAATAAACTGAAATGAATTGTTTTTCCTATGAAAGGTTAGCTTGCTGCTAGTCAGCTATCAGCTAATGTTGGCAATCATTTACATTTTAGTGATGACCTTTACTCTGTTATTGAGTTGTTTAATCAGTTAAACTGCATTTTGATGCTATGAGTCCAAATCTACTCTATTTATTGATTTCCTGTTATAATTTAAATGCATAAAGTCACCAAATTCTTTCTGTAATTTAGTCTACTAGCATTATTACACATTATTTTCTTGACTTTTAAAGCGGACAGTAACTGGCAGTAAAAACATAAAACTGTCTGCTGGTGTAGCAGGTTGACTCAGAGGCAGCAGGTAGGACAGAGTCTCAGGTAAGAGATGACGGCAGGTGTGAATGAAATCTAAAATGATATTCTGAGGACATTCTAGTCATCTGTGTGAACTTCATGAAATAAATTACTGATCTAAAGACAAAATCTACAGCATGATTAACAATTTATTTCTTTTATTTTGACTAGTATAAAAGTGATAAGCTTATTTAAATTAACTTTAATTTCAAACAAGTGGTAGAAATTGGTTTTAATAATTGGGATTTTCCTGGTTAAATAAAGGTCAATAAATAAATCTGTCAATCCATCCATAATTAGCTTTCTAATCAGCTCCAAACATCCTTACATCAATTTTATAAAAAAATGTAAAAACCTCCTCTAAACATGTTTGGGATAAATTGTCACATTAATTTAATTATCTGAGCCTTAATTGAGTTTAAAAACAGGACGATGCAACTAGTTTAACAAAGAATCTGCCTCTAGTTATTAAATCAGGTGTGTATTTATGTAGGTAAAAGTATCTTTAACCTGTTAAAATACACTATAAATCAGGAAATAGCCTCTACTTTATTCAAAACTTTCTGAGGAAGGACCCCCAGACCCCCTCCAGTGTGTCCTTTACTCACATTATAAGTCTTCTGATGTTAGAGGATAAACCGACACACCTGTAGCGCTCCACCTGTGTGTCTCTGTATGAAACTATAGCTGATTGTTAAACTGTGAGTTTAAAGGGCAGAAACAGAACATGGTTGAGTAAAGGTGGTGAAGATAACCAGTTAATATGGTTCGAGTATTATTGCACCACAACAGAAACATTTGATGTTCAGTTGTTGACAGGTGCAGACAGTTAAATTGAGCTGAAAACATGCTGAGTCCTGGTGGGTTGGTTATTCAGGTGGTGGGGGCCTGAGATGGTATCAAATTCCCTGCCTGGATTATTGTCCCAGTCCACCCGTTTGGAACTATTGTTGCATTAGAGGAAGTTTATTCGAATCAGGCCGTTTCCATTCAGCTTTTCTGATGCGAAATGTCAAAATGTGAATTAAGAAACGTTGATGGAAACACGGCTACATAAACCTGGTTGCAGAACTGTGGGTGCGTCAGACCAACTGTCAACACAAAGTTACACCCCTGGATCCAACAATCGGCATCTTTTTCTCCTTTCACCTTTAATGGCAGGAAATGAAAGGTTCTGTTCAGGAACGTGTTGAAGGTGTTTACTCCAATGGAACATTTAGAGAAGTTCTGAGCAGAACTGCCTCTGATGTGGATCCTCCTGATCCTGTTTCAGCAGCAGACACAAGGTTTGTCATCATCACCCCCTCAGTCCTGTCTCTCAGTCCTGTCTCTCAGTCCTGTCTTTCAGTCCTGTCCCTCAGTCAGGACAGTATGTCAAAGGGACAACTCGTATGTAAGAGGTGACGTCCACTCTGCTGAACGAGTGACGATGAAACCTGAGTGGATCTCAGTTTCTGTAATCAACTCAAAGTAGTAAAACCTGTAAAGTCCAGTTCTCTCTGACTCATCAGTTCTTCTTTCTTGTTGACTTGTCAGAATAGTTCCTGTTGAAACCTTTGTTTTGTTGGTGTTGGTTTGGCTTGGTTTTAGTTTTTGTTTTGTTTGATGTCACAGCTCCAGAGTCTCATCAGGTTGGACTAAATGTTTTTTAAACTTTTGCTCAGAACGGTTCTAAATTCATCAACATGGGATGATTGCAGTTTAAAAGTCCAGCCTTAAAGGCGGTGGGCTATATGCATTCCTACAGAAGGAATACAAGGTTTTTAACAGGATTCAAAGGGATAAAACTGAAAAAGTGAACTGATGTGAACTATGTGTAAACTTAATGTTCTTTCTTTGTGCAGGAGGGGGGTCCTGACACTCCTCACCTGGACTTCCTGCTCAGCGTCTGGTGCACTCACTAAATCACAAGACGTCATAAATAAGCGCCGCGGGCTCATTTGTTCCGAATGGAGCAGTGCAAATGGTTACAGTGTGTGACATGTCATGTTTATGACAGCATTACAGAGACTTTATGATGTCAGGTACGGCTGCAGCTTCTCCATGCTCCGCTTTATTTACCAGGGATAACAGACTCTTCTCACACGATGCTCCTCTGGGACGACGCATTCACGGATGAGACACTCGGCTCATTTCACGGGAGAGGTGGATAGATTGCTGCTCTCCCTCCTAACTATCCAATCGCTCTTTGTTAAACAAGGCACAAACCCAATTACAAAGTGCCACACGCTGACAGTTTATTAACATCATCGCCGCGAGAGAGAAGCCGGGCCGCACGGTGGCAGGGGGGGAGGGAGGACTCAGCTCCTCCTGCTTGATGAAAAATTGCCCTTTTGTTCTGTTTGTTTTTCCAGGGGCTGGACAGGTAATCAGGTATACTTCATATTCTTCTCCGGTGTTTTTAAACAATGCTGGAAAACAAGCTGAATGCCTCGGGTCAGGGTTCTGTGCTCTGCAGAAAGCTGCAAAGGCTAATGAACTAATATTTCTGGGCTGTGTCTGATCCCAGCCTCTGATCACTTCATTAAACTGATGTTGATAAATGCGCAAAGCAGCCGCAGGACGAGCAGATGCAGCACATTCATCTTAGTCACCCAGAACAGGAGAGGAAGGTGGGGTGCAGACCATCGCTCACCCACTTCCTGCCCACCTCCCTGCCTTCATCCTCACTGTAACGTCAGTCATGACTGAGCGTTTCAGCTGCTGCATGATGGATGAACTTCAGCTGCTGCTGCAGGAAGGATGAACTACAACTGCTGCTGCAGGATGGATGAACTTGAGCTGCTGCAGGATGGATGAACTTGAGCTGCTGCTGCAGGAAGGATGAACTACAGCTGCTGCTAGAAGGATGACCTTTAGCTGCTGCTAGAAGGATGAACTACAGCTGCTGCTGCAGGATGGATGAACTTGAGCTGCTGCAGGATGGATGAACTTGAGCTGCTGCTGCAGGAAGGATGAACTAC
>JARVJO010000269.1:6158407-6171492 GCA_031762555.1 Cynodonichthys magdalenae
TCCTATCAGCAGAGCTGCCATGTGTTAGTAAAATATCTCATCTGTTCAGAACAGCAGGCTCCTATCAGCAGAGCTGCCATGTGTTAGTAAAATATCTCATCTGTTCAGAACAGCAGGCTCCTATCAGCAGAGCTGCATGTCACACACTGACTGCAGGTACATCCATTTAGTTTTGGGCCCAACTGGTTCTGCTGGAGAGTTGGGTCTCTAGTCACAGATCCAAACAGAACCTTCTTCTAATGTTCAAATTTCACAGCCAACACACCCACTCTTTTCTGTTTCTGCCACACAGTTGGTTTCCAAATGCAGATTTTTGTTGCTTTAATTCTGTTTTAATCTACAGTGTAGATGTAAGAAACTGGACCTGGTGACGAGGATTCTGTCTGGGTCCAGGACCGATATGGCAGCATAGCAGCAGAGCAGCTGTTCCTCACTCAATTTAAACGGTGACAGCCTGTTGGGTCTCTTGGTCCTGTGATATTTCTGGCATCTGATCATGATCTGTGATTTGACTCATCAAAGAAATCACAAGTTTGTTCCTGATCATATGTTGTTTCACAGATCAAATCTTTCAAATCGTGCTGATTAAGATGAACAGCAGATGGAAGCTGGGCGGTCGGACGGTCGGGTTCGAAGGAATTTTGGCCAACGTCTCCAATTCAGGACTGAAGCTCCATCTTTCCTGTTTGTGTTCCAGTTTATTGCCTGTAAAGCTTTTTTTCAGTTTTCCTTCTGAGTCCAAAGAGAAAGTCTTTGAGTGAATCTGGAGCACAGCAGCTGCTGATTTGGATCTCAGGCTTTTTGAGAGTCCTAATTTCATGTTTATAGTCAGTGAAAGTGAGAACTATCTGCAATCAGGGAGCTCCATGAAAAACTGGCAGCCTCTCACCCACTGCATGCTGGGAAAGGAAGCACCCTGAACTGAATCAAAAATATAAAGTTGATGGATGAATCATTTAAATGTTAATTAATCACTTAAAATGCTCCTAAATGCACCAATTAGGTAATGGGTTGTAATGAAGAGCTGAGACGTCTCCTCCGGCCCACATCACTCGTCTCCCTGTCAGGATCTGACACTGGTCACAGGGTGAACGTAAAGACATGATGGAGGCCGTTAACGTAGAACCTTGACTGTGTGGCTGAAGGGGGGGGGGGCTAACGAAGGGACTTTTATGCAAAGTGGAGCGTGTCATGTGGAAGTCCCACGCTCACTCGTCTCTGCAGAGCTATAACGATGCATGAAGGACCCCTTCATGTTTATGACATGGCTGTGAGTGATTTATTGGCACCCTGTGGTAATTACCATCAGATTATCTTCAGGGGGAAGCTGTGAAGTCGACTGCTGGCAGTTAACAATGCAGACAGGAGCTCCATTAACACCTCGCCGTATGTTAAACAGCCGCAGCTTCAGCCTTTAGCACGTTTCTCAGATATGATTCAATCAGGGAGAACAAGGAAATCCAGTTTTTACAGAAGAATCACAAAGGCTGTGTCTCAATTCATGGTCTGGGTCCTCATGAGCACGTAGCCCAGCTGGGCCACGTGGGCCACATCCTCCCTGGGGGGTAGGCTGCTCAGATCTGCTGTGAAATGAGACGGTCTACCCTTCGCCTGACGTCGGCTTTACGTGAGTTTGTGTGACCACGCCTCCCCGTTACCATAGTGATCAGTTTCATATCAGACTCAAAATACGTTGATTCGTGTATTTACACGTCTTTTTACTGGAAGAATAACTTCAGGTAAAACGGCACATGTAAATAAATAAATAAAAAACATTAATCATCCAGGTTTAGCTCCAGTATCAGCACTTGTAGCATTTTTTTATTCAACATCTTATTGCAGCATAAATTTCAACAGCTAAGTTGCTAAACTTACTTTTTAAATCAAAATTTTCAGTTCGTGGTGAATTTCCAAACTACACCGACTCGTTAAAAAGATAAAAAACTCCACCGTCTTCGTTTCTCTGTTTATTTTGCTGCATTGCATCCTGGGATATCCTCGGCCGGTGAGGACACTCTCATGCATCCTCAGATTTCGAGAGTTTGTCGGTCGCATGAGGAGGAGCCTTTGAATTGGGACAGTACTCGGCAGTGACGTATGCAGCCAACAAATGCACACTCATGAGGACCCAGACCATGCAGGATGGTTTTTAACACACTTAAATTCAAATTTACGTCATTTTGACCTGCACACAGAGGAACCAGAGGAACCACAGTTGACTGAAAAGTTAGCAGGTTTCAGTTGGTCCAGGAGGAACGCAGGCCTCTCCATGTTTAAGGTAAAGTGTGAGGAACGTAAAAGCCTTTGTGGTGCATGTGATTCATTATTCAGCCTCATCTTTTTCTTCTGCTGTGTGCAAGAGATAACGCCTCAGCGCCACGCTTAAATTCTTTTGCATCGCAGATTAGAAAAGGCAGAAAAAGTGTGAAAAAACACAATCCTGGAGAATGTAAGATGCCTGTACTTCTGCTGGTTTTCCTCTTCATCACAGCTGATAAGAGAAACGCTCGCGGCGTCCTATACGTCTCGCTGTCCGGGTGTGAAGCCGCTCGGATCTCTTTCTGATTTTGGGGCACGTTTCTTTGACATTTACAGTAAAAGCAAAGAGAAGCAATGCTGGTTATCGCCCTGGAGCTCCTCTTTCTGAAGCAGAGCAGAAGAGGAGCAGGCAGAGGATGAAAGGCTTTAACAGGAACAAAAAGCAGACGTTGGAATCACCTCGATTCTGTTTGGCTGCTCATCAGCTGATCTCACTGTTTTAGGTTTATTTAGGTGAAGTGGCAGAGCAAGCTGAAAGGACTAAATAAATTTAAAAAACCTTTCTCTCTTGATCCAACACATAATTGGTTTCCTGGATTGACTTCAAACATTGGGGGAGAACTTTGACAAAACCTTCCATAAATAAATGTATTTCTCTGAGCTTTCTGGGTCTCTGGCTGCCTGCAGAAAAGGCCTCATTAGAAATGGAAATGAGATTCTCCTCCTTACTCTCCCTGTCGGCCTCCACTCGCTGCCAAACGCCTGATTGGCTCCCGCACAGAAAAACGCAGGCCAGGGCCCATGAACCCGCTACAAAGAAGATACTGTGAGAAAAAAACCCACAAGAAAACAGAACCAGAATCATAGAGAGGGCCTGATGGGGAAATCAGAACTAGACTAATCAAGAGAGACTGATGGGGAAATCAGACCAGAATCATAGACACAATGATGGTGAAATCAGAACCAGAACTATAGAAAGAGGCTGATGGGGAAACCAGAACCAGAATCCATCTATTTATATCTATCTCTAAGTAAAAACATTAAAAATGAAACAAAAACAAGAAACTCTGTGAATTTGCACCCGAAGTGTTTACAAAGTAGGGATTTATATTTGAGATGAAGCTTTAACCTCCTCTGAAAACTCTAAAGATGTTTCTCTAACGGAACCAGTAGCAGAAGGACCCGGCGACCCGACACCGTTTTCCTAATTAGCATTGATATTGTCCAGGGCGTCAGCGGCGTCCTCCCCACTGAGCATCCCGGTGGGTCCACGTCGTCCCCGCTGTGAGACGAGGATGCGGATCAAAGGCCCTCAGAGACCGGCGCCATGGAGCGCAGGAAGGAGCGGACACAGAGTCCTCGTTAAGGTTACCCACTAGGCTGGTGACACACAGATGACAAGGACAATTTACTGCATGGCTGCGTCCCCTTGTCTTCAAGCACACACACACACACACACACACACACTGTGGAAATTAAGTTTATTAAGAGAAGATGAAACTTTCTGCTCCCTCTGGGTAAATTAGGAGGTCGCAGAGGCAGAAAGGAGAAGATACACAAAAGAAGAAGAAAATTAAGCGCAGAGCAGCTGGGAATATTAATGGACGGCGGGTTCTGTGCTCTGGTACCGCTCGCTCTACAGAGAACTGAAGTAGTACGAGAAAAAGTGCAAAGTCAGAAAAATCCATACCTCACTTAAGAAGTTTCCAGCCAACACCTTCTGACTTTTATTTTACTTTTGAACATTTTGAATTACGTAGAACATCTGCATCATTTTATAATCTTCTGGTTTCTTTTATGTGAAATCAGGTTTAAAACTTTCAATGTAGAAAAAAAGTATATCATCAGACCTTCAGCAAAACAAAACACTTCCTGTCTGAAAACATACAAATATTTCAAATTTTGTTTAAAAAAAATATATACTTTTGTCTTTCAAACCCAAACAGCCTGATGTGTTCAGAGGTTCTATCTTAGATCCTCAGACAGAACCTCCTGCAGGAGCAGACTGAAGATCTCCTCAGAAAGATGCTTTCAGTTAGTTTTTTCTGCTGACTCAGTGTTTCCTGACCTGCACAGACCATCACATCTAATGAACTCTGTGAACCGTCTCTTTAGGCTCAGATCAAGAATTCATGGACTGTGTTTGACAAAGACAGGGTGAGGTGAGGACAGGTCCTGACTGGATTTATTCAGTCTGTCATTTAGCAGACAAAAAGCCAACATTTATGGGTCTAATTCTTACAAAAGCACTCACAAATGCTTTTTCATAGCTAAAGTCGTTTTAAAGCATGCTGGATAAAATACAAGTCATTTTAATCAGTTTAGGACAAACTGCTGTTTTTTCCGTAACAGCTTCATGTCAAAAACTCTAAAATGGACTTGACTTATTTTATTCTTCTATTCCAAAACTATAGTTCATTGGTGTGTTTCAATCCAAAACATTTTTTTAATATTCATACGGTAAATCCTACATATTTAAAAGAGTGCATTTCAATAAAGTAAAAGAAAAAGAAAAGAAATATCCTTTTTTTGTTGGAAACTTCTGGACACAAACACAGACTCAAATATAAAATGTTCCAAACAACCCTGAGGACCTGAAGTCAGCCAGCAGGGGTCAGAGGTCATCATAAAATGGACAGGAAGTGGACCGTGGAGGCCTGCGCTGGTGTCTGACCGCTCTAACTGGAGCAGAAGATTCCCCCCCCCGGACAGCACTTCCGTCTACGCAACACAGACACAGTCATGTCCCCGAACCCTTTCTTTGTCTTCTGTTGTGTAACACACACACACACATACACACACACTCTGCAGTGATCTGATGTGATGTGAAAGTTGGCTCGTCTCTGTACCGTTTGAAGGCCATCACATTTTCCCTCAGTCCTGCCTCACAGGCTTGGCCACACCCACCACGTCAGGTTCCACTAATCTGACGCTTCCAGTTATTAAAAGTTAGCATCAGCCTGAATTCACACCAGAAGCTCTCAGATAAACAGTAAGATGGATCAATCTTTAAACATATACAAATGTTCTTTAAATATTAATAAAATATATAATCAACAGAAAGACAGGGTAAAAGGTGGGAGAAGCTGTTCAAACTGTTTGGAATGAATGAGGCAGAACGACGGCTCAGTGTTCAGCTACATTTACACCGAGCGAGGAGCGTCCAGTTTACATACAAAGTCAATGCTGGACGCGAGACTAGGGGTCTCGTGGTCGTCTAGCGCGGCGCGTTTTGAAGCAGTAGGTGCGGTTTGAGCGTTTGACGTGCATACGGTGCGTACAAAGCAGCCAACGCTTGAGTTCAAAATCTGAACTTTTGCTGCTGGAAGCACCGTGTCAACCAATCAGAGAGACTCTGCTCTCTGACGTAGCGGTGCATATCTCCATGTGACGGTTTCCTGAATGTTGTCCACTAACCTGAAACAGACAGACAGGAGCTCTTTAGCTCACATGGACCGTCTGTAATTGGTGTTCTGGCTGGAGATATCAGCACTGATGTGGGTCAGTGACTCGGGACAAAAATAGTTCTGAAAGTGAGCCTCGTCAGCTCGTAGCTACTGTGGTGAAACTCACCGAGCAGACAGCGTCTGAATTATCTGGTGAATTAACTATCTGGTGAGCGCGACGTTCACTTGCTCTCAGTACATAAAGCAAAGCCACTTTCTTTATTTATCCACCATTAAACAGAGACCGGCAGAGGAAAACATCAGAGGCTCTCCCCAATGTGCGTTAGGAGCACGAAGTCTGACCTGAAAGAGTACAAGCAGCCAACTGCACGTGTTGGGTCTGAACGTAGCGTTAGCTCTAACCCCTCACAGTAAGAAGGTCCTAGGTTCAATCCCAGGTTCTGAACCTGGGCTCTTTCTGTGTGGGCCTGTTCTCCTTGTGCTTGTGTGGGTTTTCTCTGGGCAATGGGGTTTCCCCCACAACACAAAAATATAAAGGCTGTCTTCAGGCAGGTGATCTCAGGTTTGTCTGGTTAAATAATAGTAAATAAAATAAAGATAGGATGGAAAAATGAATTGTTTCGATACAGCTTTGTTTTAGGTACTCCATGAGAGCCTGTGTCTGCATGAATGTTTGTTCTGGTTCTATGCTGGACCCATGATGCTTCACCCTTAAACTCTGAGTGTGTGTTGGTTGTGTGTCTGAGTGTGTTGTGTAGTTGTGCTCTGCATTAGAAGCACTAGCAGCACCACTGACCCATGTTCACCTCTGTGTGATTTTTATCTCTGCCTGTGTGACCCGAATCGTAAATACAGCATCCGCCACTAAGCTGTGCGTTCTTGAGCCGGTGTGTGTGTGTGTGTGTGTGTGTGTGTGTGTGTAGTATGAGTTATGAGCAGCAGCCTCAGCCTGACCTGATACGTGCACAGGTTGTATCTTGCATATCAATGCAGCAGTTATATCTCAAGTGTGTGTGTGTGTGTGTGTGTGCGTGGGCCTGTGAGTCATGCCAGGAGGTTAATTGAGGGGAGGGCCCTTAAAACCGTTGCCGTGGGAGACGCTCTCTATGCACCAGCTCATTGGTTATTCAGCTCTGAACAGAGGATCCTCTCTGTGGCCGCAGGACAGAGGTGTGGACGAGGACAGGGACCCACGATGGTTCTGTCCGTGGTCAGAGGCTCCTGGCTGGGCCGCAAGGGGAGCTGCGACCCCCTCTCCTCGACCTGCTGGAGCTCAAACAACAAGCTAATCCTAGCAGCTCACAGAGGAGCTGCTAATAGGAGAGGATTAAACAGACTGATACACCCCGTCCCCTGGCTGCTCCTCCTCCTTTGTCTTCCTCAGTGATGTTACTCTTCTTCTGCTCCTCCTCATCACCCTCTCCTCCTTTCTGCTCCTCAGACTCGACTTCTTAATCCCCTCCATCCTTCCTCTCAAACACTTCCTCCTGAAAACTGTTTGTTGTTTTCTTGTTTCCTCCCTCTGCTCCTGTTCACTTGATCCCTTTCTTCAGATCTCTCCTTCCTCCATCTTTTATATAAATATATATTTCTCCCACTTCAGGTGAGCGTGGAGTCATGCTCTGTAAGTCAGCAGGCTGTAGAGTGTGTGTGTGTGTGTGTGTGTGTGTGTTGTGAAGTGGATTATCCAGGTTCCAGGACTCGGCGGTCGCTTGCAGCCGTGTGGAAAGCTTTAATGAGAAGACGCTATTTACCGTGGACAGAGTGGGACACACACACACACACACTCAAAACAAACACACAACAGTCACACAACCCGACAAATGCACAATAATGCACACACTAACCAGTGCAGTAATGGGATTTGGAAGTTTTTCTCTGTGACCCAGTCTGTCCTCTGCCTCCTCATTAAAGGACACACAGATGTGCACACATACTGTAAATACATGCACACACGTGCACACACACATACACATGCACACACAATTGCACAAAAGGAAACACAAACAAAAAGACAATGATATGAAGCATCCAAATAGTTACTGAAACCAGAACTCAGTGGGTTCTGTGGAGCTAGCAGTGTGTTTGTGTTAGTGGGCACGTTTTTGTTACATCGTGGGAACAGTTTTCCAGAAAAAAGCAGCCTTGTGGGGACCGATTGTGCATCATGGGGACCTCCGCCTAGTCTCCATGAGGTGAAATGCTGTTGGTAGGTCAGGGGTTAGACTGCAGAAATGAATGGAAGTCAATGCAATGTCCCCATACAGATAGCTGCACCAGACCGTGTGTGAGTGTGTGTGTTGGCTGGGTTCTGACAGGAACAGGCTGGTGGAGGGTTGGATGGAGGGTTGGATGGAAGCAGCAGAGGTTACTCTACAGTCCAAACGTCTCTTAATCCAAAAATGATCTTGGAAGTTTTTCTTCTTCTTTTCAGTAAAATATTTAAATTCCTGGACGCGGTCCTTCTCTGTTGGCTTTAACGTGCAGAAATGAGCCGTGCCCAGGCGACACGATTTATTCTTGTAATACAATAAACCCACACATCTCTAATGAGCATGAAGATAGCTGCAGCCCAACAAGCACCGCCTGCAGGCCAACAGACGTGGTTCATTTCAGTGATTTAACAAAGTTTCTGTCACAGATTAGGGGAGATTTATAGTAGAGCTACCTGATCACTTTAGTTTATTCTGTTTGTACTCAAACACCTGTTTGAAATGATTGGTTCTTTAAGTTAATGTTGAGTAAAACTCTTAAATACCATTTTTATTTCTTTCTGTTGATCCAACAGTAGAAAAGCAGCACTCTATAGTTTTTATTTCATTATTATTATTAACTGCTACATTAAGATTCTTTTTATTTTATTATTTGTCATTTTGGACAAACATTTGTGATTAAGGCGCAACATTTAAACACTGCAAACATTTTTCTTTTTTCCAAATGCTGGGCCCTAAAACAGGCGTCCAACACTTAACTTTAATGTCTGCTTTAAATATTTAATAAGACAACTGCTTCTTGGCTGAAAACCTCTTCTTAAATCCCGTCAATAAGAGGTCCAGGAGGAGTTTGGGTCTCAGCAGACAACACAGTAGGTTTCTGTCTGTCTTGGCCTTTTGTCAGGGCGGCCATGTTTCTTTTCCTGGCTCCGTTCTCTCAGAGAGCCTCTGACTTTAATGAACTTTTAGCTGCACGGTGACGGCAGCAGAGCAGAGCCAAGTGTTCATTTCCTGTCACAACTATCACCAATAAACACCAAGATTAGCATCGTTCACTGACTGCAGCCGCTTCATCTAATTGAATCTTTAAAGACACATCAGTTTCTGAAAGTATCACACATCCACTTTAAACAAGATGTTTGTTTTTTATTTTCACCTTTGACTCTCTGCTGTCTCAGATCTGAGGCTGAAAATGTCTGAAATGATCACATTTTACTGTCACAATCCTAAAGTTAAAGTAGAAATCCTGCTTTAATCCTTCAGTTGGTCTTAATAAAGTGAAACTATAAGCTTTGGTCTGAGTTCCTCCTTGTTCCAACTTTACCAGCTCCTTGTTCAACACTTTTCTGCTGCGAGTCAAAGCAGCTCGTTTTGATACTGTTCCTTTAAGATGCTTCAAGCCCCGCCCCCTCCTGCTTCCAGACCGGTCCACTTTGGTTTGAGAGGGGGGGGGGGGGTAGGTTTTTAGCTTGTAGAAATGTTTTATTTCCAATTTAATTAAAAGATGTCAGAGTTTGACCCAGAACCAGAGGAGAATCCAGGAGTAAATAGTAGATGTTAGGTCCAGACCTTATTTGGTTCCATCACAGATTATTTAACATAATATTTTAGAAAACATCATAGAAAACAGAGAAAACTGAAGGAGCTGAAAACTCTGACCCAAACAGAACCTAAAGAGGTCTCTGCAGAACCAGGAGAGACTGAACTCAACTTTACTGCCTCCTAGAGACTTTAAGGACTAAATGTTTTTACCAGGTAAAACATGGAGTTTACAGATATAAACTAAATGTAATTTTTATGTACAGGAAAGGTTTTAACATGTTTTTGCTGATTTAATCTGCGTCACATGACGTATGTCCTGCTTGCTTCATGTTCTGAATGTTTCTAAAGCTGCAGGAGGAGAGAAGTTATGAAACAGAAGAACAAAGCTTGTTTCAGTGCTCGTGTTTCAGCATCATTCATCAGCAGATGATGGGGAGAGGAGTGCTTCTGAACTTTAAGATACGAGAAGGCTGGCTGTGATTGGTCGGCCTCGTGGAGACGAGCCCATCGTGTTTGTCTTTTCATTACTTCTCATGTGAAGCCTGGAGTAAAAGCAACACGCGTGGCCTTCCTCTGGAGACGTGTGAAAAGATGTGCTGTTCTCTAACCACACCACGTCTCAGTGACAGCTGGCTTTTTACTCCCACTCCTATTGTGGCCATTTGGAGCAGGTATAAACACTTTCTGGTTTCCAAATTGATTTCAAAACAACACATCTCATTACCTCTGACAGACCATTCACTTTCCCTGCTGAGATGATGCAGCTCGGTTCCTCTGGAGAGTTCTTTGAAAGCCTTAAAGGCAAAAAGAATCATGGTCACCTTGAACAGAAACACAAAGGCTTAAAACTCTTAGAACCTCATTTATGTTTTATAGAAATATGACCTGAAACATCTTTATCTTTGGAATTATTTAAATAAAGCAGAAAGAAGTAAACATGTTCTGTTCCTGACAGCTCAAATTAAACCAAATGAAACTCTGAAGGAAGATTGATGAGCTTGTTTTTGTCAGGCAGGTATTTTATTTTGATAGATCGATGAAGTAGATGTGTTTCCTGTAAACCTGCAGGAGCTGTGATTCACCTGAACTCTGACCCTTTGTGACCCCTCAGCCTGTTTGCAGAGCCCACCTTAGCCACGCCCACATCTAGAACTCAGTTCTTCACATTAACCATGAACCACTTTTTAACAAATATGATTTATCATCATTAAGATATTTCAGCTTCACGTCACATCCACATGACAGCAAAGATGCCCCGCCCATTTAAGCCCCTCCCACTGCCCTCACTGATGCATGAAGATGTTCCAGGTTTGAGTGAAAGTAGTTTTGCTGTTTTGTTTCTCCCTGATGAGAAGACGGAGGAACTTTTGGAGTCGGTGCTAAAATAAAACCAAGAAACGATTCAAGATGAACAAAGAAATGAAAAAAATAACTTTCTAAAGCCAGTTATTTATTTATAAAACCAACAAAATTGCTGTTGAGGCTCGGAAGCAAATGATTAAAAAAACCCAGCAGAAAGCAGCGAGTCCTCATGTGTAATTCACTAAATTCAACACCTGGATCCTCAGCTCCCTCATTGTGTGATGCTTTATTTATATGCATGGATGATAATTCTCCCTGGTGGAAGAAAAACAAGATTCAGACCCAAAATTGAGTGAACCTTCCAAACAGGAGGCTGTGTTGGAGTAAATCTCTCCCTGCAGCTTTACATATTCATAACTTCAGACGCGTCTGTGCTGAGGAGCAGCAGCAGCACAGATAATAAATTGTATCAGAATATAAAGGCGCTCTGTACATCAGACTTTGTTTTCTCCTCATATGAAGAGCATTTCATCCTTCTGCTTGTTTACTTTATTACCTTGTTGCAAGTTTTTCAACACCACTCCAAGCACTCACTTGTCAATTATGCATATTGCATATTAATACTTCATTTTATTTGATTTGCCTTTCCTTTGCTGGTAATCCATGCGCAAACAAGCCACGAGTCCTTCAGTGCGGAAGAAGAGTTCTGGTTCCAGCATCTAAAGGAAACTCAAATCGCCCCAAAACCACTAAATCGGAGTAATTAACTCCTTCCTTCACGGTTGGCAGAGGAGGGTTCTCGTTTTAATGATTTGATTCACTGATCCTTTAAATTTAGCCCCGCAGGAGGACATGCAAACAAAACTCTCTCATTTATTGTCTTCGTGCCGGTTTCTGCTGAATGTTCAATCATGGAGTCAAAGCTTCATTGAACCTGCGGGGACAGCACTTCCTGTTTCCTGACAGAGGACCACGCCCTCTTTGTCAGCTCATGTGAGTCAGAATATAGGAGCTGAACCTGAACCCAGGCTGATCTGCTGCAGATCTGCTGCAGATCAGACATGAAAGGTGGCGTTTCCCGCCTCCGCCTGCTCCTCTGCTGCTGCTCGTCATCCATCAGACGAGGCTGAGGACGACTGAACGCTGCTGCGTTAATGTGAGCGAGTCCAGCGCACCTGTTAATGTGAAGTGAGAGGATGGAGACAGATCTGAGCAGAAACTCACTGATGCCAAATTAAAAAGCATCAACGCTGATGTGAGAGGGAGAGAGAGATGATTTCTGTTTTTTTAAAGAATTCTTCACTCCGCTGCTCGTGTGTTTCCAGACTTTCAGTGATGTTAGGCTCATTTACAGGGATGTGACGTCTGCACTTCCTTCAGTTTCCTCGTCAGACACCGTGTGGCCCCTCTCGTGTCAGGATCTCGTCAGTTGAAGCTGAGCTCCTACAGAAGAGTGAAGTGCTACCCTGAATGTGGGGAGGTTTGGATTTAATCCTGCCTGGAGACGCTGCACAGAGGCACCTGAGTCAGGATTCACATTTCCTGCTTCAGTTTCCTTCTTTTTATAAATGTGCTCCTCTTCCATCCCCCAGCTTTATTTCCAGATTCTGGGGATATTTGGCCAAATCGTGTAACTTTCTCCTTTAAAGTCAGCGTCTAATTAGGCTCAGACTGCTGAGAACTGCTGGAGACTCAGAATGTCAGGAAAAAGGATCAATTTCAGTCTGAATTCTGAAGGAAACAGGGAGTCGTGCAGTTTTTAAACACTACATTCTTGGCTGCGCACATTATTTAGTTGTTTCCCTCTGTCCACATTTGTTTTGATAAACTGTGATGAAGCAGGTGGGGTCTCAGATCTAGTTTTCAGGTCTGCGTGGGTGTGTTGTGGTGCAACGGAGCTGACCACTAACCCACCGTGCTGCTGTACATAGTTCTTAATGTGTGTGTGTGCTCATGGTTTTGCTCCTTGGTGGGGATGATTTTTCAAGAAATTGCAGCCTCATGGGGACCAAAGCCTGGTCCCCATATAATTGGAGGCTGATTTTGGGTGGGGGGTGGTTAACTTTAGAGTGAGGGGTCAGGCTTTAGAAATGAGCAGTAAAGGAATGAAAGTCCCCACAAGGACAGAGAAACGTGTGTGTGTGTAACCATCCTGCTTTACTTCCTGTTTGAATCACCAGCGGTGGTCAGTCTGGTTGTGGTTCTGACAGTTTAAAGAAGTTTTATTATTAAAGAAAGTGTCTAATTGGGTCAGGTGTCCTGAGCTTTGGCGTTGGATAAAGACCCCGCCCCCTCCGGTTCGTGGTCTTTAATTGCCTGCTCTTCCGTAGGTGGGTGGGGGGGGGGGGGGGGGGGGGGGGGG
>JARVJO010000269.1:6319006-6341262 GCA_031762555.1 Cynodonichthys magdalenae
TATCTTGTTATAACTGAGTAGATTTATTAAACCAACATGACCATTGACCATTTGAATTATTTCAAAGGATTCTAAAACGTCCAGTAAAGTAAGACCATCGGCAGGACAAAAGTGAAGCATTTTGTTTTATTTAACCAACCAGTCTTTAGTTATTTCTAATTATGTCAGTTTCGGACCTCCATACATATTCAACTATGAAATAGTCTTTAAATCTGACACAGATCTATAAAGTAGACTGTAGGGAGTCATTTACAGTCAATTTCTAGCAGGTGAAACTCACCAGCACAATCAAATCCTGTTGCCGCACACCCCACCCCACCCCCACCCCCCCACCCCCCGCACAATCTCACTTTCTGAATTTTTGAAAAGTTGGCAGCCCTGTATTCATAAAATAAATGCTTAACACCAAAAATATCAATACGTGACATTTTGCTTTTGTTTCCTGGAAAACTTGAATAAAAAAAATAAAAAGTTCCCAGTGTGAACAGGGTCATTGAAAGTTTGAGAGCCAACCACAGACTATCACCAAGAAATATGTCAGTTTTTCTAACAATACTTGAGCATTTTAGTATTAAAGTTATACGGTGACATGCGGGCATTTTAAGAAATGTCTGACTGAATTTGAACAGAACTTGTTTGTGTGTGATGGCTGCTGGATCAAAACTAAATGGATTCCCTATAGTGACAGTGGAACAGCTGGGTCAAGAAAAGTCACGTAAGCAGAGAATCCAATTGAATTATCTGCTCCAGCCTTCACTCCCCTCCACACTCCATGTCTGACCCTAAAAGCAATAAAGTGAGTTTTCTGTATCTGTCGAAATCCTCTGAGGTTGTGTTTGATAAGAACAAATGTAATATTAGGTTTTAGGGTCTTTATCAAAACTAGAGGAACAAGACAATGTGGCATGGCACTGCTATTGTTCACAAAATAAAGGCCATTCAAACTGCTGACTTCTTTCAAATTAAAACGATCAGGATCAGACAGATAGGGCAGGTTGTAAATGTCAAACATTGATAATAAATAGTTGCATAAAGTGAGGCAGCAGCTTTTTGTTTCACACTAATCCTTGCTGCCATGTCAGCAAGAAAGCACATCAAATAGAAAGGATCTAGTTAGGATGGATTTAAGCTGATTTCCATGCTGCTGCAGTCACAGCCGACCCGACCACCTTCATCATTACCTGTGGATTCTAATCTGCCACTGGAATAAACCATCCCGGTAAGCCACGGTTAATTTCCTGCCCCACTGTAGGGAATATAAGCTCTTTCTATTCCATCACAGCTCATTATCTGCTGCTGATTACACAGCCAGAAGAATAACACAGATTGGGAGGAGACTGACACTAAAATATGGTAATATAAAAAGAAACATGAACATAAGCATGAGCCAAAGTCTAGGAGCTGACTGCTTCAAAGATGCAAAGAGACGGTACATTTAAAAAATCAACTAAATGTTAGAGTCTTGAAAGCTTTCAGTTCTTGCATTCTGATGTTTAATTGAGGGCAGATTACACATGTTCGACAGTATATTGTACCTCCACTTGAAGAACTTGTTCAAATACATCAAACACATGCTTCTGCTGTTGTTACTTTGGTCCACTGGGTTCTCCAGAGAAGAAAACACAAACAGTGGAGCCGAAAGTATATGTAGTAAAAAATCCAAACCAATGTTTGAAACATTCTTTTTTTTTTTGGTTTTCTATTTATTTCTGGGTTAGCTTGGCCTTTAATCTAAATAGCATTAGCAAATAGCAAATGGCAAAATCATTGCATTGATTAAAATATAGGTTGTGTGAGTGTTACACAGGAACAATCATAAGGCTCAACTATCTTTATTTTAAGGGCAGTCCCATCCACTACAGAAGCATGTTTCCAGCTAAAGTCTTGGAATTATTCCAGTAATTAGCCTGTTTTAATATTTCTACACAGCAGATGGGTGTTGGTCAGATCTTGTGTGAAGCTGGCCTTGCTGTCTGACTGCTGCCATGGCAAGTAGTTTGTCAATCAGACGTAGACCAGGTTTCGCACTGTTTTTAAAGGGTATACCACGGGTTTACACGATGCTGGTCCATTCATGGACCATCTCTGGCAAACCACATCTTGGGCCATCATTCTTTGCTGTATCTGGGCCAAGTGCATTGTGTGGGCCAGAAATGGACCAGGCACATTTTGTTTTGTGTGTTGTGTCGGATGTCTCTACTGTAGAATTTTGCTCTGTCTCCATTCAGGGGCTGCAGTCCACGAAGAGTGCATTTGTTGGCTGATTACCATTATTAGCAGCATTAGCGGTTGCTTTTGTCTCAGGATGACGATATCATAATAAAAGCTGCACACCAATGACAAACAATGCATTTCATTTTGAAATACATGAAATGTAACATTTAGCCACAACATTAAAGATGTAAATTTTGCATTTTGACACTTAGATTTAACATTTAGCAAAAATTTGCAAAATGTAAGAACCTTGAGCTAAATGATAAATTGTTAGTGCCGGATATTACACTCAGAATGTGAGCTAAATAATGAAAATGTGTTCGTGACATTTTCTAACATTTTATTTTACACTTGGTGCCCCATGCTTTGTGGTATCTCATGACTCTTCCTTCATAATATTGGATCCAATGAAGCATCTGGTCCCATTTCTTTGGGTCTCACAGTGGGTCAGCACACTAAATCTGAATTTTGTTTTACATTCAGATATAAAATTCACCCAGATAGATTTCCCCAGTGGCCTCCCTATGTTTCCTATTGGATAACTCTTTCCCTTGGTTTGGGTTTTCATTCACCTGTCTCTTTTCTTCTTGCCTCCATCATGCCTGTGTCCTCCACAGGACATGGATGAAGCAGTCCCAGCAAGAGAACCATTTAAAGTTCCAGCTCAGGCCTGTCCTAACAGTTTGGACAGGAGGACAGTGGTCCACATGGAAGAAAATGGAACAAAGAGCAGGACTTCATACCACATGGTGGAAAATGTACACACTGCAGGGAGGATGCTCAGTTCATGAGTTATCTCTCCATCCAAGCAGCAGAGGTCATTTTCTTTTTAGGAGAAAGGAGAAAAAAAAAGAGTTTGACTGTAAATAAGTTAACATTTGGCTGCTAAGATCAGATTTGGGTCTAGAAGCTTTCATCATGGTTTCTGGGTCACAGGCAGCTGGTGTTTACCTCCAGCAGTCACGTGAGAGGCAGGTATACCCTGGACATGTCACAAATTCACCACAGGGACATGTAGAGACAAAGGAAGCAATAATTCACTCTCTTACTCACACCTCGAAACATTTTGGAGTTACCAATGATCCTAAACTGAATGATTTTGGTCAGTAGGAGAAAACCTGTAGGAAAGGAGTGCACAAATAAAAGAATGCACACTTTACACAAAAAGATTCGGGTCAGGAGGCAATCCTGCAACCTTCTTTTTGTGAAGCAACAACTCGAACCATTGTACCATTTATTTGGCTGCATATTAAATGTTTTTTTGTTTCATAAAGCCTTATGAATCCTTCCCTAATCTAGGTTTCTGCCAGGATTTAAAATGTCATAAAATATGTTAAAATAGTACGTGTCAATTTTATGCCCTATTATCTTAAATGTGCTCAGATTTTCTATTTTAGGTTTTAAAATGCATTTAGGAATCTCTTAAATTTGTATGTTTTTCATTCATTTGTTGTTTCTTCCATCAAAAGTGTTTTAAAGTGTGGGCAAAAAACTGTGGGTATTTCCTTATTCTGTGTGTTTTAGTTCTGTCTAAGGATCTTTGACGCTGTCCGCTGTAACAAAACCTAAAGCTCATCATGCAGCAGTCGTAGAGATAGAATAATTAACTGGCTGACCGGTTTTAATTGGTTGATATTAGGCGTTTTTGAAAATTCAGCAATTGGCTATGCCTGTACATTCTTAACCAATTACATGGTAGGAAAATGAAGATGCAGCTGCTACAGCCTCACTAATTTAGCTTTTTTATTTAGCTCTATTTTAAAGAATTGTTTGTATCTATGTTAAGCAAGTATTGTTTCTGCTAAATAAAAAGGAGGTTTTATTTCCCTTCATCTGTCCTACAACTCAATCCTCTACTATCATTTTTAAGCCCTTGTTTTAAACTGAAGTCACTAAATGTCCAATGCAGTTTAACCACAGTTTTTTTAGTTTTAAATTTTTAACCAATATCAAGTAAAACTGTGCATGTTTTTAATATTTTAGGTCAACGACATGATTCATTTTATCTGTGTGCTTCAGAAGGTGTGAATGAGTGATGAAAGCATTTCATCCTTTTTGAGAGTACTTTTTATATTTATATATTTTTATAATTTTTATATTGACCATAAGCTGCCAGTCAACCCCCGATTAAGGCTGTCAAAATATTTGTCTTCTTCCTTGGACACAAAAAAACTGGGTTGCTCTCCACCTGAAACTGGTTTGTTCAGTTTTTTTAATGATTTAGATTGAAATTGAATGAAAGCAGATAACATTAGACAATTTGAAATATATTTCACAATAAGTTTTTTTTTTTTTATCCTAATTTATGTAGGTCATACATTGGCTTGTCATAAGTGCAAGTTGCAAACCATAATTACATTTCTGTTTGTGCTACCAGAACATTATCAACAACTTATGAAAGCTGAGAAATACAGCCATAAAGCAGTTATTATGGTCATTTCACTCACGTTGTAGCAAGAAGCCCACATAATCAGATTAATTGTCACCTCCCCCGATGTATGTAGTGCAGAGAGCAGTGGAGAAAAACAGCACCAGAGCAAATAAAGCTGAACAAACAGCATCAAATAACAAAAGTTCCAAGTCTTCTGGGGGGGAAAAATGGGGTAAAGGCTTTTATTCACGGGACATTTCATGACAATTTGAGGCTTAGAGATGATGAAGGGATTTTAAAAACGCTTAATTTTAACTGACTGAAACTTGCAGAAACCCTGTTTAATGAACCACTGAGCAGATTTTAATGAAACCTGGAAAGAATCACATTCATGTCAAGTTGTACGGATTGTCTGTAATTTACATGAATTTTCCGTTGTTTTGCAGGTAGACAGACGTATAGAGCAATCTCACAGATTTTTTCATGTTTTACAAATTTTTTTAAAAACTGTTTCAAATTTATTTAACATGTCAGAACCTGTAGGACGTTTAAAAAAAACAATATCAAGAAATATCCACTTCCAACCCTCATTCTTCAGTTGTCATTTCCATCTGATTTTTCTGCAGCCGACAGTCCGTCCCGCCCCACCCTCTGCGTGTTATTAATACGGACTTTTAGTGAAAATTACGGATTGTTTAGGCTAATTATACAGGTAAAAGTCCGAAGGTGTTGACATGAATGCTGTATCTATAGCTGAAAAACATTTGGAATCAATCTGGTTCAAGATGGCCAACACAGCTAAGCATCATCAAGCCAAACAAAAACGGCTGCAACTCAGACATTTTTACAGATATCGAGTTAAAATTGAATGTGGTAGTAGCTGAGAGTCATTCACAACAGATGACATCTCTCTCTATTGCAGGAAGATTACATAAAAATGTCTTTTTCAAGATTTGGTCAGTCTAAAATGAAAGGCAGCGGGTGATATGCATTCATCAAAGAATGCTAGGCCTGAGCTCATGGTTTCAGATGTTTTACATTAGAACAAAGCTTGGTGCTTCTCTGAGAATTCATCAGATTTCTATATTTTTCTATATTTTAGTGTGTGTGTGTGTGTGTGTGTGACATACACTGAGCTGTTTGGGTGAACTGTGATTTGTATTTAGCTGCAGGGATTTGGGACTGAAACCATGAGTCTGTGTCTGCAGCACACTGAGCAGGAACGGTTCTAAGGATACCCCAAACCAAAACTTTTACCCCTTACTGCTTTAATGTTACAGTCTTTTAGATGCTGAACAGCTTTAAACACAGTTTCTCTGTAATAAAAAGTTTGTATTCAAAGCTGTCAAAGCAGAGGCATGTAACGGATTGTGTATCCTGTGAAGTGAACAGCAGTGGTGCAGTGCAGAGTCTGCTGGCGCCGAGCGCTTCAGTCCACTCGTTAAAAAACGAGCGCAGCAGCCTCTCTCGTGTGTCCGTGTGTGCTCCCTCACCCACCCAGCAGCCTCCCGAGGAGAGCTGCTGCAAACACTGCAGGGCATTACAGACGTCTGGGACCACAGGCAGGCTGACGAGCGCCACCGCATCCTGTTGTTTCACCGGCTGCAGCTCCCTCAGGAACAGACAGAGAGCCGGGTTCTGATGATAGAGGAGCGGGGGAGGGTGGGGGTCACCCCTCCTGGAGCACAACGCAGACTGGATTTCATCCGGCGGATTCTGAAAGTGAGCAGTGAAGCGAAGGTGGAAGCCACAGCTCACCAGTTTTCTTCCGCAGCACCAGGCCGGAGGGGGACTCCCTGCTTCATGTCCTCTCACCTCAATTTGTCATTTAGCTCATATCCCAAAACCATGCATCTTAATAAGGTGGTATCTCATTGAACTGTGACTTACAGGCTATGCAGAAATAGAATTCTGAGAAAACAGGTGAAATTCTGCTGAAGACTCGCAAAGTTCTGAGTGTTTCCAACCAAGTAACCAGTGAGGTGCACAGCCCTGAAAATGTGATTGTTGAGAAAAGAACACAACACGGTTCACTCTGTACTATGAATGACTGCATGAGTCGGGGGTTCCCAAAGTTGAGATTAGGAGCCTTCTGTGGGATATGAAACATTAAATTGGGTCCTGAGATAATTTCCAAACATCACTTTAAATGCAAATAAATTGTTAATGGAATATTTTTCACCAATATTATTGCAACATCCAAAAGAATAAAATAATGATAAATGAATAAATTGTACATTGTTATTCCAATATTTTACAGAGTTATTAGCAAAGTTTGGATATGTAAACCAGTAAGATCTGGGGTCACAAGTTTTTGCAACAGATATTTTGTGACTAAAAAGTTTGAAAATCTTTTAGGTTTAAATGCATTTTTACTACAAAAAACTGCTTCTTCACTCTCACATCAAAGGTTTTTGTTTCAAAAACACTGGATTGATTAATATTTCTAAAAGACTAACAGATTTTTGAAATCTTAATAGCATTGAGCTTTCTGTTCCAATAAAGTTATTTTTTGCTGAATGTGTTTTTATTGTTAATGGTAATATAATTATGGATATTATCCTTGTGGTTATTGAGATTTTAAGAATCCAACATATATTTAAAGGCTTATAAGCAGGGCTCTCAAGTTTTGACCTGAGCTTGGAGCGAGATTTCGAGCCGCTGAACTCTGTTGCCAACTCCTCAGTAAGTCATTCTTGGCCATCCTAAAACCTGCTAAATAACGTCATCTTCCAATTTGTATATTTGTATTTTTGCCAACAATTGTGATCAGGGCTGTATGGTATCTGATGTAAAATAAAACATTTTGGGTTTGAGGACCCTACAAGGGTATAAAACATTCCAGGGAACCCCTCATAAAACCCATGCTGTTTTAAAAATAATTTACGGGCAGCTGTATTTAATTATTTATTTACAACAAAGACCATTAAAAAATCTAAACTAATTAAACTAATTACTGAATAAAAAAGGGGCAAAAAGAAGAAGAAAAAAGGTCTTTGTTATAAATGTTGACCTGCAACCCTGCTTTAAAAATAGCCGGGTTATCACTTCAGTTAACATGACGGCTGATCCAGCTGTTTGCAGGTGACGTGCCGCACACGCAGTGTATCCCTGTGATAACAGAGGAGTTAAAAAAAAAAAAAACTATATTAAAAACATAATTCGTGTGCACAACAGGTGGAAAGGATGGGTATGAGTTGGGGTTGTCATGGGTTGTCTCATCTCACGCTACTGCAGCTTTTTATAACACGCAGTGTGGACAGGTGATTGACAGGAGCGATCTGCTCTGAATGCAGCGTGCATGTGTGCAGGACTCCCAATGCAGGAATAAAAACACAAAAGTAGGCGGAGATGGATCTTTTTAGGTAAAGTGTGCAGTTTATCCAAACGGGTCTGTCCAGCCAGAGAGAAAAAAAGATTAAGCTGCACATTTGTTCATTTTCAAAAAATGTGCGCGTGCATTCGTGCGTGTGTGTTTTAGCGTGAGTAACGCAAAGTGTGGTGTGAGCACGTCCTGAAAAGCATGTGTCTCACGGTCAATGCGTGAGACTTGAGAGCCCAGCTTATACATCTCCACAGGTTTAGGTAACAATGTTGATGTGGAGTCTCTAAAATGAACCTGTTTTTGTTATGGTTGATGCAGGATTGACACAGGGAGCAGGCAAAAGTGAGAGATCCAAAAAAAAAATGTATATACAAAAAGCAAAATACAGACGGTGCAACATAAATATGGTCTTACAACAAACCCAGCGATAGAGAGGACTGTTGGGAAATCTGGGGTTTGTTAGTTTTTTTAGTGTTGGGTTTTATTTATGGTTTTCTCTGTCTAGTTTTTTGTCTTTTACATGTGTGGTTAATTTCCTTCTGATTGAGTTTGCCGCCCTGCTCCCAGGTGTGTCCACTCCCCTAATTAGTCCTGTGTATATTTAAGCTCTGTCTGTGTCAGTCTTTGTGGTGGGTTTGTTGTTTACTGTCGGGTCCTGGAGTCTGTGTAACCTTCTCGAGTTCTTCAAGTTTTTTCCATGAGTAATCCAGTCATTAATTCTTTTTGAAAAAGTATTTTGTCCTGAACCAGCAGCACGGATTCAAAAGAGGTGTGGAGCTCGAACCCGCCTTTGATAGTACCTCCACTCGCGGATCAGGGACGCATCAGAGGTGGGCTAATTTTACTTGCCTTTCCGCCTTCATGTTTTTTCTGAAAGCTCGGGGGAGGACAAAATACGCATCAGACCCAGACTGAGCTGTCTTGTGAAAGAGGCTTGTGTCTCTGCGAATAAGTCCCCCCCCCGAGTTTCTTACCTTTGGGAGAATCCCACCTTGACAGTGGACAACCAAAAACTGACGTGGGACAGTGACTCGACAAGGAAGTGAAGATGTGGTGGCAGAAATAAAACACACGCACAAGTCTCGGTTCAGCAGCCCGCCTCGAGGGAAATTCTTTTAATGACAGTTCTCCAAGACGGTTGCCAATCGCAGAACACACAAGAACTCCGACCCCCAGAATGGGACCTGCAAGTTTTATACTTTCAGTTACACAATCAGTCTCTTTCTTGCCAAGACTCAGGAGTGTCTCCCGCATACACGTTAATGGTGGCCCCAAAATGACTCTTACTGGAACCTCTTACACAACAGTTCCCGCTTATCTCCACCTAGCAAAGTTTCCTGTTTTGGACATTTTCTACAATACACACTCATGAAAGAGAACTTTTGACCTTCGACATCGGTTAGACTATTTATGAAGCTGTTTTGAACAAAGGAGGTCTAACTCTTTTCCTGAATTGAAGTCTCGTAAAGAATGCCACATCAAAGATAGGACACAGAATATAAAGGTGAGATAACGAGTGATAACAAGACACACCTGGTAATGTGGGCGGGCCTGGATCATAGACTGGCAGGAGGTAAAACTAACACAAAGGCATAGAGAAACATAAGAAAGACAAGCACACTGACGAAACAAGAAATAAATCAGAAACAAAAACACACAAACAAAAAAACCCAAACGTGTAATTGCATGCAGTAGAACGGTCCATTAAAATCTGTACAGTGATTCAGGAGATATTTTACTAACAGAGCTGACTTCAACAGAATAAGCAAAGATCGCACACATAGAACAGCAGTTGGAATACGTGTTGCGACTGACTCAGCAAATACTGTGCTAAGTTTTAACAAAATATCTGTAAAACTGACAAAGTTTTGGACATATTTGGTGTTTTTTCAGGTCAGGTAGATGTGGGGGCCATCTCCAAATGTTAATAAGGTGTAGATGCACAACAAATTATTATTTTCCACAAGTTACTTGGTTCACTGGAATATTTTTTGAACGCTACAGACAAATGTACACACGCACAAACAGGTGTACCCAAAAACATTATCAACACTTTGCCTTTGGCCACTGGCAATAAAATGGAAATAAAAAGAAAATTAGGACAAAAAGAAAATTAGGACAAAAATAAAAAGATTTTATCATACCTGAGGACACTTGAATCACTGCTTTATTCCAGCAGCAGCCTGTTTTTACTCCAGGTGATGATTGTAGACTGAAATGTACCATGAATCTGTAAACTGCTCACATCTGCACAAATGTACACTGACAGAGTCTCTGGAAAACCCACCGACATGTAAAATTCTTCCTTTTTTCCACTCATAGAGGGAAATGCATTGATCGTAAACCATATTTGTTTGTATGAACTGGTTCTGAAACTCTGCAGGAATCATTTATTTATGAGTAAAAAAAAAAGGCACAAAAATGGCTAGAAGCACCAGAAGAGTAAAAACAGTTAGATTCACAGAAACGGCTCCGCTTCCCTGCTTGTAATCCCAAAATAATCCCACACCAAATAGAATTACTAGTGGACACGGTGCTAAAGATTTGCACAATAAAGTGATCTTACAGCAAACAACAGCATCCGGATTAGCTGCACAAAGACGATTTGGGTCCACCTCAGGACAACAAGAGGGATTTGAAACCAAAACGGAAATCAACTCAAACATACACACACATATTAAAACATCACTGTACCGCCACACATTTACATTTCTAACATCACAACAGATAAAATACTTCTTCAAATATAATTGTTTCAGATTAACTTACAGGCCTCATTTATCTGGTCACAGTTGCAGACTTTCACACACATGTATGTTTGTTTTTGAACCCCGTAGGGACCTTGCATTGACTTCCATTCATTTTTTAGACTTTATAGCCTAATCCTGACCATTTACCCTAATATTAATCTCACAGGAATCTACCTGACCATAAAACTAACCTAAACCTTGGTTCTAAACCTAACCCCTCAGCTGTATCTTGCAGTTGGACCCGTGGGGACCTAAGCCTGGTCCCCACGATTCACTTCAGTCCCCACAAGGCTGCTTTTTTTGGGGAAATTTTCCCCATGTTGTTGGAAAAACCCATCCACTGTCCCACACACACACCCACACAACTTCCATTCATTTATCTTTCATTTCTTAAATTTCTATTGACCCTTACCCTAAACTATAACACTGAATACTATATAATATAATACTATAACAGAAAAAGCTGAAAACACAATGTTCAGTGTGCGATGATCTTTTTTGTGTTGCATCACGTCATCGAGCTGGGTCAGGCAGAGGGTACCCTATGCTGCTTCATTCACACGCTCTTGGGCTGAAGAATTCAGTCTATGGTTGTCAGGCTGACATTGTTCTCAAAGTTGTCAATGTCAGCAATAACCTTCTCCTTGATCTCTAAGTCTGATAGAGAGAAACAAACATGCATTTTACAGTACTGACTTGTACATGTACTCTAAAAATCATGCATTTAATAGAAACATCAATGATTGTGTTTTGCAGTTTATTTGTACAGTTGTGATGCTGAGATGAAACCTACTCCATAATAATGTAAATATTTACTGTAGTGACCAACACAGCAACACATGCAGTAGCTGTTATTGGTGATCACTGAGATCCTGCTCAGGTTTGGATGGAGTCTTTGTCCTGCTGGTCATGTGGGCAATGACCCTATTACAGACTGTTGGTCTCATCGCATCCATAATAACTTCTAGTCTTCTGTCTCTTCCTCCTTGGTCTGCTCCTCTTCCTCCTCTGACTAAACTCCACTAGTTATCTTCTATCTTATCCTATTGCTTCATCCATTATGGTAGTATGGAAACTTCAGCAAACTGTGCAGTATGAACTGCCCTTTATAAGTGTGCTCACATCATTTGCAACAAGTGTCTTAAGTTTTTAATTGTGTTTAGTGAATGAAGCCAGGTGTGTTTTGTATGTTAAAGTATTATTGACTGTGCAGTAGCATTTTGCATCGCATGAGCTTTAATGTGAGAGTTTGAGTAGAGTGTTTTGCAACTTGTGTTTTAGCGAGACAAAATGTGTTTGGAGTTATGATAAAAGGAGGATGGAGTTTTGTGAATTGTGTCCTGATGTGAAATATGTTTATGGTTTTGAAAAATGGGTGGTAGTTTTATTAAATATTTTTGTGCTTAGGGCCCCATGAACTCATGGAGCCTGAGCTTTGGGCCCCATAAAAAACAGTACTGGTCCTCACAAGGTAGTATATTTATGGATAATAGGCTTTACAAGGTAACTGCTGCTTGAACACGCACATTTTCACATACTATCGCACACAATATCACCTTTATACACACTTCTACACAGCTTCACAAACATTTTCACACACTGACAGACACGTACCCCTTCACACACACTCTCAGATGTTACTGGCAGACACACACCAAGTGTGTGTTTCAGTGGGGATTTATTTGGACTTGAATGGAACATGTTTCCTCTGTGCCTGAAATCTAGAAGATGACATTTGTTGGGAGTGTTTTTGCTCCATAAACAAACTGAATTGATTTGCAATGTACCTTTCCACTAAACACACACACACATATATATATATATATATATAAATATAAAAAAACGCAGCGAGTACAAACCCTGAAAGCCTACATTTCATCTCTGAGCTGACATTTGTCTGTCAGCAGGAATCATAACAGAATCACCGGAGGCTCTGTGGAGACGGGACTGAATGATAATGAACATCAATCTCTGTCATCTCAGTGATAGACTGATAAAACCACCATGTTCTAGTCTAATCCTTTCAAAACTACTTTTTTATTATCACCAGCCTCAGAAAGGTAAAAGCGAATGATAATGGTTTTGCCCGTGTCTGAGTGTGAGTTTGTTGGTGTTTGTCTACTACCAAAATATCCCATGAACCACGGAACCATTGGTACAACTTTATAATAAATAGCAAAACACAGCTGAGAATGTGCAACAAAAATAACACCTGTGTTATTTTCAGCTGATAGTCATTCACAACAAATACTTTGAGGGTGACAGAACACCCATATCGTCAATTTCAAGGTTTGTTTGACAAACAAAATATGAAATTCTACAATCCCAATTTTGAAAAAGTTAGGACATTTTATAAAATGTAAATACGAACAGATCTGCAAATTTGACAAAGCCATATTTCATCACCATGAAAAACCGTAAACATATCAATGTTGAAACTAAGAAGCAGTACTATTTTTAGATTTAAAAAAGTAAATCAAGTTTTATGGAAGCATAACATCTCAAAAAGGTTAGCAAAGGTTAGGATCGTGTTACCATCGTGAAGCATCCCTACTTCTTTTAACAACAATCTGTAAAGGTTCAGGTACTAAAGAGACAACTTGCTGGAGTTTTTGGAGTGGAATGTTGTTTTTGTCAAATGTAGGACTGTAGCTGTTTAACAATCCTGAATCATCTTTGCTGTTTTTATTTTTCTGAATGGGAGAATATGTTCTTATAAAACCTGTATATGTATACTTTTTCTACAATTAGGGTGCCTTTCCACATTTGTAAGTTGCCCCTGCCAGAAACACTAATGCACCCCTATACTACCAGGGAGGCAGGCTTACACACAGTGTGTTGATAACAAACTTGACGTCTCTCTCTTCTTCAGTACATAATGGCTGGGATCTCAGCATTTCAATTCATCTGACCACAGACCAGTTTTCCACTTTGCCTCAGTCCACTTTAAATGAGCTTTGATCCAAAGAAGACAACAGCATTTGTTCATTTGTGGACGGCACAGTGAGCTGTGCTTACAGACAACAGATACATAAAGTTTCCATGATGCCCATAACAGATCAGATCACAGGCATCCAAATTGATTTTGTCTTTTGTGCACAGAGATTTTGCTAGATTATTACTTTTATATGCAGTTTTGTGAAAACTGGTGACTCTCTGCATATCTTAGCATTTTCAGGCTGCTTTTTACCTGCTCCTCTTACTAACCTGTTGCCAACTAACCTAATTAGTTACAAAATGCTCATCCAACTCTTTCTTATTCAAACCTTATAGTTTTACAGCCTCATGTTGCTTTCTTTTATAATAAGATTACAAATACTTAATTCAGACATTTGATATTCTTACTGTGTTACACTGTGAATAAAATATGCTCTCATGATATTTCAAAATCATTGCAGTCTGTTTTATTTACATTTCACACAACGTCCTAACGTTTTCTGAATTAAGCCGGCATGGCAGGTGGTGCGTGATATGTTAGACTTTCAATTATTGATGTTTTCCATGTGATGTAATAGAAATGTTTTCAGGGCCTCAGCTTGTCTCTCTCTCTCATTAACATTCATCAGCCACTTCCTGAAACATCAACCACCACATTGATTAGAGATTATCTGTCATGTTAGAAGGCTCATCTCATTTTTATCTCAAAGTGATCAAAGAACCTGATCAGAGTTTTACACAGGAAAAGAATTGTCAGCAGAATGAGAGACTATCTCAGGATGTTTTAAAACACAAGTACAACAGTAGAATTTCAACAACACAGGCTTCACTATTCAACAAAAACAAACAAAATAGACCTAACCAACTTTTAGTCACACAATTACTTTCTGAAATCTGATTCCATTTTGACACTTGTTTATGTGTTTGTGTGAGTCCGTCTATTAGCAAATTAAGCCAAGAACCACCATCTGATTTTAATGAATCTTTCAGAAATGAATGATTGGAAACAAAGCTACAACTGATTCATTTCTTAAATCAACATTAAAAACTGTTGCAACAACTAGGCAAACAGCAAACACAAATATGGTTATAACTCAGCTTATCTTATATTGAGCAAAAATCTACTTTTGTAGTAGCTAAGAATTATTATCAGCACACACATCGCTAACTGATCTTGGAATATTTTGGCTGAAAATTTTGTATTTCATTGCTACAGTCAACTATGTTTGTCTGTTAGCAAAATATCATGAACCACTGGAAAGAATTGATTGAAACTCTGAAAGTAATTATTAGCACAGGGGTGGGCAATCCAGGTCCTCGAGGGCCGCAGCCCTGCATGTGTTACTTTTTTCCCTGCTCCAACACAGCTGATTCAGTCATTAAATTACCTCCTCCACATTCTGCCGAAGCCTGATAATCACCCATTCATTGAAATCAGGTGTGTTGGAGCAGAGAAACAAGTAAAACATGCAGGACTGTGGCCCTCGATGCCCACCCCTGTATTAGCAGAATATCTAAAAGGTATTAACATTTGAGGTCAAGACAAAACAATTTTTTTTGCTAATCAACATTAGCCAACATAAAAATAGCTGATACTCAGTCTGACAAATATGGAAGTAAAACATTTTGTGGTAGTTGTTGATAGTTGTTCACAACACATAAGGCTCCTGCATACTCCCTCCGAAGCCGAACAGTTGATGCGCAGTTACGTGGTTTTTCCGCATTCATTTTTGCACACACCTTCATAGTCCCTGAGAAACCCCGTGCTGAGCTCCTGGGAAACCTCTCCCTCTGCGGTATACATCACTACAGGGGGGTTCCTCCTGCTGGAGTACGATGTGGAAAAAAAACAGTCAGAAACCCGTCACCCAACATTATTTATCCACAAATCTGTCCTGGTTAAAGCTCCACATTTTTTATCAGTTAGATTCCTCAGTGCACAATTCCTGTTTTATCGTCTATCATGAGTTTTTGTCCATTTGACAATCTTTATAAATTGCTGCTTCCTGGTACAACAGTCGGCTCTGGAAGCAAGTTGCTTTTTATTTTTTGAAGCAAGTGGTTGAAGCAAAATGTAGCATCTGAGCGCTTTTAGCATGAAAAAGCACTCCCACGAACTTCTGACCAGTCACACAATACGTTCTTATGTGGAGGGGGGTAAAAAGTTCTGCCGGTGGGTTGTGTCAAGAAGCTGCCGAAATGTTGACAATGCGAACAGAATGACGCAATTTTCGTCATGAAACTGTGACAATCCGAACCCATTTCGGCAGTTGGGAGGGAGTATGCAGGAGCCTTTAATTTGAGTTCTAATACATGCGAATTTGCCATTCTGAGTACCAATCCGTACTTAATACGTAAAAAACTAAATATTACACCGTAACTAACCCCCCCCCCCCCCCCCAAATCTCTTATTTAGAATTCAAGGGACACAAAGGTTTGAATAAAGCTCAGTGTGTTTTTGAGGAGAACAATGGACCCACTTTTGAGGCCCCAGCTCACCAATACCATAGAAGAAGGTCCTTGATTGCTCAGGTATACAGCATGATATATACTCTTGCAATATTTTTAAACAAATAAAAATAACTAATAATATTTTCTTTCAACTTGTTTAAATTTCTTAAATAAGTAACTTAGAGACTTTTCACCCAAAAATGCCAACTGTAACATGTTCAATATAGTATCGATACAGGTATTGTGTCGGTTTTGAGTATCAGGTCATTTTGTTCGAGTACACTTCTGGTATGGAGACACAACTAATGGCTACAACTCCAGTCCTTCTTATTATAACGTGATGAAAATTTAAAACAGTGGCATTAAAGGCAACAGACTATATGATTTCTTTCTAGGAATGCTAGGCCAGTAATTTACCCAATTACATATAAATATTTAATAACAGAAATGTTTCATTCGTATGTGTTTGTTGCTGTTTGCAGTTAAAAAACATTCTTCAGACTGATGACGAGGCACTTCTAATCACTCTGACTTCACACGTTTGTTCTTCCATCCTCATGGGGACTTTGCATTGACTTCTATTCATTTACTGGTCATTTATAGCTGACCCTGACCCCTTACCTTAAATCTAACCACCTCAGTACATACCTGACCCTAAAGTTTAAACTCAATTCACACTTTAACTCTAACCCTAACCCTTGACTCACTAACAGTTTTTACCCCAATAGCGACCAGGCTTTTGTCCCCATAATGAACAGTGGGTCCTCACCAAGCTATGTACACTGGGGAAATGCTCAAAAATCGTCACTTGGTAGCAAATACGTGTGTACACCCCCCCCCCCACCCCCCCACACACACACACACAAACACACACACACTCCCCCACCCCCCACACACACGCACGCACTCACCATCTCTCCTGGAGGTGTGGCTGTTTGTGCATGTTCAGCTCATTTAGGTTTTATTGTAGTGGCTGAAGTCAAACAGCAGCTCTGCTGTTTTAATCTGACTGCAGGAGACACTTGTTCAAATAAATATGTTTCAAGACATTTTTCTCCAGAGTCTGTAACACATCTTCCATTCTCTCTGTTTTGTCTGACAGTGAGCTTTCTTTTCACAGAGAATGCAGTGCTTTCATGCAGATAACAAGCTCCCAAAACCATGCAGCAACTTTATTTAAAAAAAGTATTTTCCATATGTGGTCATGTCTGTGGTAAGAATACCATTTCCTTTGATTTAGTTGTGAGTTAGCAGTTATTGTGCATTCAAAGAGAGACGAGCAGAGGAAGTGTTGTGGTGACAACTTTTAGTCATTGAATGAGTTGCTACCAACTAAAGTATTTGTACACATGTGGAGGTTTTACATACAGGGCCTCATGGTTTCTCTAATCTAGAAAACACAAAATGGATAACAATACTGGCTTCAAAAGTTAAATGTTCTGTAAAACATAATTTCATCTAATGTCATCTATGAGCAGTTATATGATTGGCTGCAACTGCAAGGAAATGTTAAGACCTGAACAATCAGTCTGATTAAAACAGACGTTAACACAACTTGAGTTTTTTAACTGTCATGTCCTCATTAGGGAGCAACAGAACAGTCACGTTTAGTTCATATCTGTTCACAGTTTGATGTCAGGTCCTGCTGCTTTCTAAATTAGGGTAACTGATTTTGTGTGACCCAGAACTGCAATTTAAAAATTACAGAATTTAATTTTGGACTTCAGCCTTTAGAGGTTGTTGCAGATGGACACATTTTTGCAAATTATAATGGCAATGTTTTTATATTTTTTAGGTCTAACAAAAAACACAATGTATAAGTACATTAACAATTTTTTGTGTTTAATTAAAGCTGCAGTAGGTAACTTTTATAAAAATATATTTTTGACATATTTGTTAAAACTGTCATTATGTCCTGACAGTAGAATATGAAACAGATAAGCTGTGAAACAATAAAGCTCCTTTGGCTCCTCCCAGTGGTCCTACAGCCATTTTCAGAAATCCACCACTCCTGGTCAGCAACAGCCAATGAGAGCCAGAGGGGATGGTCTTACCAGTGTCAATCATGCTCATGAACGTGCTGCTCGTGCCCTTTCCCTGCACCACATTTGCGGTCGTTCAAGGTTGCCAGTGTGCTGTGCTAATGGGGGGGGAAATAAAAAGCTAATGTTACAGGAAAACTGCCAGTTTCTGAAAACACTTTTGAGAGTACATGCTATGATTTTATTTTACATAGGTGTTTACTAGTGTCCCAATCAAAACTAACCTTCTATGATGATTTTAGCGACTGCCCACTACATGTTTCCAGTTGGCTACTTGTACCACTGAAAATGGGCCCTCTACTGTATGATCATGTGGGTCCAAGTGATTTAAAAAAAAAAAAAAACTTTTTTTGGGATCCTCTGACAATCTTTTAGACAGTTTAGACAGATTTTGATGCTTGCATCTGTCATCCATGTGATAATCTGCTTGACTTTTTTTTGCAATAAATAGTTAATGGACAAGCTGGGCTGTTTTCATCGCCCTTATCTTTTTGCCATGACACAAACAGCTAAAACAAATTTAATCCTATTTATCCACAACACAGTTGTGAAGTGGGACTTCAAAACAAAATAACAAAAGTTTTTCTCATAAGAACAAATATAAGAGAATTAGTTCATCAAATAGAACCCCAATAATTTTCAATTTACTAAATAACCCTGTTGAACTGAAACACATTTTGCTGTATTTTTTAAAAGTGTGTAAAATTGTGAATATTGTCTCCTTGAACTGTTGAAATTGTATCAATTTACCAAATAGGATCACCTGTGTCCACATCCACACTGATATACTATGTGTTTATTAAATGGTGAATCAAAAGGTGTGGGTTACCTTTTATTTTAGAAAGAAAAGGGAAATGACATTTCTGAACACCAAGTAATGAGTGAGGGTGACTATCTTTTAGGCTAGGCCCAGAACATGGCCGCTAAATTGAAAACAGCCTTAATGGTTCACAATAAAATAATGTCCTGTATCTTTTTACACAAGGGTGTCCTGTGATACATACAGCCCAGCCCTCCCTTGCAAAATAAATCTGTGATCTCAATGGGATTTGCCTAGTTAAATAAAGGCTAATAAAATAAATCTACCTAAAAATACAGTGAAAAGTAGTTGTGTGGATGAAAAAGGCCCATTTGAGGTCAGAGGAGAACTGGAAGAGTGACTGGAAATGATAAAAAGGCAACTGTGTGTTAAATAATTACAACACGTCAAGCCTTGAAGCAAATAGGCTTCAGCAGTAGCACACCACACGAGGTGTCACTCCTGTCAGCTAAAAACAAGAAACTGAGACCACAATTTGCACAGGCTCATCAAAATTGGACAACAAAAATGCTGCCTGGTCAAAGAAGACTAAATTTCAGCTGCGACATTCAGATGGTAGGGTCAGATTTTCTCGTGAACAACATGAAAGCATGAGACCATCCTGCCTTGTATCAATTCAGGCTGCTGCTGGTGTAATGAATGTGGAGGATATTTTTATGGCACACTTTGGGTCCCTTAGTACCAATTCAGTCTGGGTTAAACGCCACAGCGTACCTGAGTATTATTTCTGAACATGTTCATCACTTTATGACCACAGTGTACCAGTCTTCTAATGGTTTCTTCCAGAGGGTTAAGTGCCATGTCACAAAGCTAAAATCATCTCAAGTAGGTTTCCTGAACACGACAATGAACTGGACATAACTAGACTTCAATAGCCTCCACCATCACTAGATCTAATTCCAGTTAGAACCTTTGGGGTGTGGGGGAACAGGAGTTTTGCATCATGAATGTGCATCTCACAAATATACATGTTTTGCTTTACCAAAAAGGTATAAGGTTCTAAAGGCAAAAGCTGGAAGGTGTATATGTATACTGTTTATATGAATCAGATTTTCTGTTGTTTAATGGGTTCTTTTTTGTCATATTATTAAATCATGGCTACTCATTCATTGGGCAAACAGGAAGTATTTATAACTTGATGTTTCAAGAAACACATTGGTAAAATAAGTCCACACACTCACCTTATTTTTCTATGCAGTTGAACATGTTTCATTTTGTTAATTATATTGCTGTGTCCAAATTCAGGGTCTGCATCCTTCGAAGGCCAAATTCGAAGGCCAATTAGGTCACAGCAATGCACCAAAGACTGTCCAAATTCAAAGCTCCCACAAATGCGTCCTTCTTTTCCTCCGATTTGAGGAACGAGTTTAGTGTATTTTTTTTTGTTTGTAATGGGGGGACAAAGCAGGAGGCAGTGTGAGACAGGAGCACAATGTTAAATAAAAATGTGGCTGTAAAAATTAAAATGTTTAAAGCGGTTGTTTTGTTAGGCTTTTGTCATTTACATAGATATGTTTTTAAATATTATTCTTGCCAGAAATTACCGTAACAAGCTTGTATGTCAGGTTCCTTGATTCTTTGTGTGTCGCGCCTCTAAGCTATTTTTGTAAATTATTAATATTGATATATTCATATTTTGCTAATTTTGATTTTCATTGCTTCTGTTTAGCACCGTCACAGTTGCTAAGCAACCCAAGATACACTTTATTGCCAAAAATTTTGGCTCACCTGCCTTGACTCAAATATATATGAGCTTAAGTGACATCCCATTCCTAACCCATAGGGTTCAATATGACACCTTTTGCAGCTAAAACAGCTTCAACTCTTTTGGGAAGGCTGTCCACAAGGTTAAGGAGTGTGTTTATGGGGATTTTCGACCATTCTTCCAGAAGCGCATTTGTGAGGTCACATACTGATGTTGGCCAAGAAGGCCTGGCTCTTAGTCTAATTCATCCCAAAGGTGTTCTATCAGGTTCAGGTTAGAACTGTATGCAGGCCAGTCAAGTTCATCAATACCAGGCTCTGCCATCCATGTCTTTATGGACCTTGCTTTGTGCACTGGTGTGCAGTCATTAAGATGGTTGAGCAAATATCTTTGGCAATATAGTGTACATTGGGGGGTACAGGCGGGAATAAAGCAATTTAAGGCTAGACCAACCAGATTCACAGCCACTCACTTCCTGTCTTCATGGTCAACAAAGTACCTGGCCCACCTAGACCAGGTAGGCCAGGTCAATCAAAGGATGCAGCCCCCTGGTTTGGGGATATGGCTGCTTTCTGTTTGGGCAGGAGGAGTGACCAAAGGCTGAGGACTTCGAAAACACAATGCCAGCTCAGCAGGACCATCCATGTACTTGGGGGTGTTTTGGGTTTAATTAGTTTGTTTTGGTTCTTAGTTGGTTTTTTATTTAGCTTAGTTTCCCCTATTGTAATGGTTTGCCCCAATCACTATAAAAGTTACCCTTCTGTGTCTTTGTGTAAAGCAGTGGTTCTCAATTCCTTGTCCTTGTGACCCACTACCTTGCATGGTTTAGTTGTTTCCCTGCTCTTCAGCAGGTCTTTAAGTTCTGCAGAACCCTGCCAATCACTTGTTCATTTAAATCAGGTGTGCCAAAGCAGGGAAACAACTAAAACATGCAGGGTAGTGGGTCACGAGGACCGGAATTGAGAACCACTGGTGTAAAGTCAGTTTGATGAGTTAAGTTTTGTATTGGTTCTCTTAGTTGATGTTCTATATGTCCCTTTTTCTGTAGAGTAATATTTAGTTGACCTCTTTTATGGGCCCATTCACTATATTTTGATTTTGTGGTAATTTAATTGACTTTTTGGGGGAGTAAATAAAAACCCACATTTAAGACTTTAACATATTTTATTGTCCTCTTGCCTCCATTGAGTGTTCTTGTACAAAGGTCATAGCTAGTGTTCAAAATTAGTCTGGTTCTGTCATAGTTTAGATTGTTACAAAGTTTCACCTTCCTGTTAGACTTTGATTATAAAAGATACAACTTAGACTCTTAATTCTTATCAACTATTAGAAAGACTGAAAAGAAGAAAACAGTTTTAGTGTTTTTGAGCAAACCAAAATTTCCAGTCTGACTCTGTGTTTCTGTTTTGTTTGTTGTTTCAGTGAAAATTTGCTTTTTATGCTTTTCTTTCAAACATCCAGAAACGTTTCATGCGGCAGCCTTTATTTGCATAAACCTTAGCATTCTGAGCCGTCTGGTTTGTTTCCTCAGAACTTCCAAGAGGACTACTGGTGTCTCTCTCTCTCTCTCTCTCTCTCTCTCTCTCTCTCTCTCTCTCTGTATCTCTCTCTCTCTCTCTCTCTCTCTCTAGCGCTCACACT
>JARVJO010000269.1:6408457-6422664 GCA_031762555.1 Cynodonichthys magdalenae
TATGACCTGTGTCCCATGACATGTGTCCTATGACCTGTGTCCTATGACATGTGTCCTATGAACTGTGACCTGTGTCCCATGACATGTGTCCTATGACCTGTGTCCTAATATCTGTGTCCTATGAACTGTGACCTGTCCTATGACCTGTGTCCTATGACATGTGTCTTATGACCTGTGTCATGTCCTATGACCTGTGTTGTGTCCTTTGAACTGTGACCTGTGTCCTATGACCTGTGTCCTGTCCTATGACCTGTGTCCTATGACATGTGTTCTATTACCTGTGTCCTATGACCTGTGTCCTGTCCTATGACTTGTGTCCTATGACCTGTGTCCTATGACATGTGTCTTATGACCTGTGTCATGTCCTATGACCTGTGTTGTGTCCTATGAACTGTGACCTGTGTCCTATGACCTGTGTCCTGTCCTATGACCTGTGTCCTATGACATGTGTTCTATTACTTGTGTCCTATGACCTGTGTCCTGTCCTATGACTTGTGTCCTATGACCTGTGTCCTATGACATGTGTCCTGTCCTATGACCTGTGTCCTATCCTATGACCTGTGTCCTATGGCCTGTGTCCTATGACCTGTGTCCTATGACATGTGTCCTCTGGACGATTTGAGAGAAAACCATCGGTCCTGCAGCAGAAAGAGACTTCTCTTTAAAAAAATGGAGTGAAACACGCTGAAGGCATGGAACTAAAAAAATAAAATATAAATTGGAATTTAAACTTTTGTGAATTTTGTTAAATTCCAAACAAACAATGTTTATCAGATTTACTAATAAACAAAACCCATTAAATTAATTGGGATTGAATTATAATTGTTGATCCAAAACATTTATCAAACCGCAACATTTAAAGTTTCTTTACTGGAACGACTTTTTGTGCTGGTGGTTTTTAAAAGAAAAAGTAAGGAACGCTGGATTCCTGTTTCCATTAGCTGTTTAGGAGGAGTGTTTAAAGAGTTAGGGTTGTTTATTTTTACTGTGTCCTGATGGGAGCTGAGGGGACAGGAAGGCAGGAAGAAGAGGAGAGGAAGCAGGAGGGATGTCAGCGATGCAGGTAGCACAGCGAGGCCAGATGGCAGCAGCCACGCTCTGCTTCGCTGATTACCAGCATGCTCACAAAGAGCAGCCATGTTTTACTTGTTCATCACTTAAGTGCAGAGCCCAAGGTGGAAGCTGGGAGATTTCCCTCGGGGAAATGTGCCTCCCTAAGATAAGGCTGCAACCCAGATTGCTCTCTGGAGGTGGCGATGTACGACGAGGCAGCAGCGGGATCCAAACCTCTTAAGAAAACAAAATGAAGGAAAAAAGAAAAGAGTCTGTGGTGTGGAACGCAGACAGCAGCAAGACGCTCCAACTTAAACTCTTCGGCTAAAAGTTCAGCTTCCGTTTTCCATTAACTCCAACTCTGGGGAGACAAACGTCCATTTTCAAGTTTCTGAGCGAGAAGTTGTTCACTTTGCTTTGAGAAGCTCAGGAGGCCTGGAGCATCGCTGGAAGAACAATGACTGTAATATGCTGTGCTGACCTCTGACCTCAGACAATTGCTGCTCTGTAATTAGGACTGTCTGCTGCTGAAGAATATTATTACAGCTCAGAGACAAGATGAGGGCAGAAGTCATCACAAGGTTCAGATCAACACCTTCAAAATAAAAGTGAAGAAAATCAGTAAAACTTGATTGCAGAGTAAAACTTCTTCCTGTTATGATTGTTCTTTTGTTCTTTTCTGTTTTACATCAAAGAGATAAAATATCTGAAAACTAAGGACAAATACTTCTACACATTTCTTCTTCTACTACATTTACAGAGTTTGTATCATTATAAAGCTTTACTTTAACTTGAACCAATATAAATACGGTCCCGTTAAAAATGTACAGTCTTTTTCAATTTGAAAATTTATATTTCTGTAGCACACCAAAACCGAACTAAAAATTACCAAAACAAACTAAAACAAGCCAAAACAATACCATACAAAACAATACCAACCAAAACCAACCAAAACAAACCAAAAAAATACCATGCAAAACAGTACCAATCAAAACCAATCAAAACAAACCAAAACAATACCATACAAAACAGTACCAACCAAAACAATACCATACAAAACAGTACCAACCAAAACCAACCAAAACAATACCACACAAAACAGTACCAACCAAAACCAACCATCCATCCATCCATTATCTGTACCCGTTTCTTCCTTTAAGGGTCACGGGGGTCACTGGTGCCCATATCCAGCTGTCACAGTGCGAGGGGCGGGGGTACACCCTGGACAGGTCGCAAGTACATCACAGGGCCAAAACCAACCAAACAAGCCAAAATAATACCATACAAAACAGTACCAACCAAAACAATACCATACAAAACAGTACCAATCAAAACAAACCAAAACAAACTAAAACAAAACAAAAACAAATCAAAGTAAAAAAATAAAATAAAATAAACCAAAACAAAACCAACCAAAACAAACCAAAACTATCTAAACCAGAACAAATCAAACTAAAGCAAACCAAAAACAAACCAAAACCATACAAAACAAAACAAACAAAGTTCTTGTTTCTTTCACAGAATATGAGAGGATCAGTATCAGGAACTGCTGATTAGCTGATCCTCATCCTGATGTACATTACAAATGGTCAAAAAGAAAAGAACCTAGGTTCTTGTTTCTAACCCTGATGTGGTTGGACCTTCAGTGAGCTGAGCAGAACCTCAATAAACCAAAGCAAAACAACGATGGAAAGAAGATGGGGCCAAAACTCCTCCACCAGATTGTATCAACCATTACTGAGGGTTGCCGATTTATACATGACAACAGAGTGAAATCTGTCTCATTACAATTGATGAAAAACAAAGGATTTCCTATCCAACAAAATGTTGGATCTAAAAGAAGCAGATTTACATTTTATCATAACTTTAATCTTTAACAGTTTATCATATAAAGCAGATTTTAAAGTCAAACATCTTCAGAAAAAATTCATCTATTTCCTCATTAAATGAACTAAAAGGAGAAATGTTTCCTTTTTCCTCTAATGCACATTAGTTGTATATATACATATGAACATCCATTTTATTAAAACAACTGTATGAAAACACATTTCAAGCTAAAATAATAAATACTGTTGGACTTTCTCATCTTTTTCGGTCTCCTCATTTCCCTTGATGGAATTTCAAATAAAAGTAAAAACTAAGATGACCAAGCTCCAGAAAATTAAAACATACTGTTTGTGTTAAAATGTACTTTCATGTATTATATTAAGTGTTCCAACACATTCTCTAGCAGAATATGTCAAGTAAAATTGTATCAATTCAGTTTATTTATATAACACCAAGTCACAACAAACGTCATTTCAGCTCTCTGTACAAAAAATAAAAATAAAAAAAAACAAAAAAACACAGTCTCCTATCCTGAGCAGCACTATGGAGACAGTGGAAAGGTAAAACTCCCTTTAACAGGAGGAACCCCCCAGCAGAACCAGAACCAGGCTCAGGAAGCAACCAGCTGGGTTTGAAAGGACAGGATAAAGACACTAGCTGTGTTTCCATCCAATTTTAATTTGAATTTAGAGCAATTTTTTTTAATTTCGCAAAAAGGAAAAAAATAAGAAATGCAAATCAGACGTGTTTCATCAACTGGCTTGAAGCAAATCAACCAGGCTACACAAAGTGTAATTACATCAGACACATGTCTGTAGTAAACAGGAAGTAGGAGTCACAAACTCTCAGGGACACATCCCAGAACAATGGAGAGAAGTTATCAGTAACGTGTTGCTGCTATCAGGAAAGTTGTACTGATTCTGTCAGATCAACTAGTTTTGGTGATGTCACTGCTGTCTGGAGACGTAGGAGGGTCCAGCTGCAGCTGGTACCGGTACCAGACAGACAGCAGGAGGAGGAGGGTCCAGCTGCAGCTGGTACCGGTACCAGACAGACAGCATGAACAGCTGATCAACATGTGAGGTAAATGTTTACTAAGTCAACAGTTATTCTACAAATGTGTTTCCATTAAGCTTTTCTAATGTGATACTTCAAAATGCGAATTAAAAAACCTTGATGGAAACACGGCAATAGGCAGTGGACAGTATGTTGTCCTTTAAGGATTTTAAGGCCTTTAAATATTTGGTATGAGTTCTTTGTGTTGTAGTTTTAACCCTATGCTTCCTTCCACCTAGGTGCACATCACGTCAGTATTCACACAGTAATTATTGCTTAATTACTGATGTAGCCTGACTTCAATCAGCTCCATTTCAATAAATAAAATTGAAAGAGACAAATTAAATAAATGTAGAATGGCTAGCACAATTTCTTGATGCCAAACACAAACATGTTTCCATTTACATTATGGATCCATTATTCAGCAAGTCTTGATCCAGGAGCCATATCACCAGGAGCCACGACACCCTGTAGCTCTTTATCACACATACCTAAAGAGAACACAGAGGTGTGGGGAAATGGCACGGAAGTTCTCACTCCTCCTCACATGACATTAATGGTTGACACAGTTGTCTGTTAATGCTTAGCAGCACACTGTGGACTGTCATGGTTACCTGTGGGAAAGCATGTCATTAGGGACTCTGATTTCTCCTAGCCTGCATTTCTCTCTCCCTGGCTCCAAAAACATGTTACCAGCACAATCATACAGTAACTAAATTGACTTCATATCTGTTTTCAGACAAGAATAATAATACTAGCTTTGTTTGATTTTTTTAATGTGAAATTCAGACAAACTTAAAAAAAATTATTTTTTTGTTAAAAGTGATTCAAAAGTTTTGCTCATGAGCATAATCTCAGTCTGAATAAACTAAATGTACAGAAACATAAAAATACATTTTTAATCTAAAATGTTTACTTTCAACTGACATTTGCCAATTAAGTGTTATTATTATTATTATATTATTTTGTGGTCCATTGGGGCCAGGATGCTGTAACGAGGGGTGGAGAAATACAAAGCCACCAAGGATTTGTTCTTTGAAAACACTTTGAACAGTGTGTCTTCTGAAGTGAGTCACAGTTATACAATGTGGTGCTTGAATTTTTGGTTGAGATTCTAAAAATTTGTGAAAATGAGTTGGATTGTGTCCGTCTGGATGGCCGGGGCCCTTCTGGTTTTCTGCTGGGGACAAAACATTGTGCATGAAGGTAGGCCTTTACACTAATGATGACTTCATATTATGGCATAATAATGTAAACGCCAAATCAGCATTTACACTATAATTATCTATTTTTTATAAGTTTTTTTAATGTAACTACTTCTGCATACTTTGTGCTATTTTAGCCATTTATATATATCAACATATTTAGCTCAGTGAAAAAATAGGTGAAGACTCAACTCTATCTATGAAAAGTTCCTCCAAAGAAATGCATTGAGATTTCTTCAACTTCTAAAATGTTGTCTTTAAAATCTGCTTCAACATACTCTTCTTATGCTACTTAGCTTTTAACTAGCTTTTTCCTACTTTTAGCTTGTATTTTACTTTTAGCTATCTTTGTGTTACTTTTAACTTGTAGCTTGCCTTTTGCTACCTTTATTTTGTAGCTAATGTTCTAGATTTTAACTAGTTTTTTGTTACTTCTATCATTCTGTTACTTTTAGCTAGTCTTTTATACATTTAGCTTTCAGCTAACCCTGTGTCGCTTATAAAGACAATTTAGCCACTTTCAACTTTTAGCTAGCCCTTTGCTACTTTTAGCTTTTAGCTTGTGTTCTGTTTAGCTTGTGCTCTACTTTATTTAACTTTCTCAACAAGTTCCAGGAAAATCAATGAGGACTCAGCTTTCATTTCTTTACTGTAGCATCTTTACCGCAGCAAATAATTAGCCATTGAAAAATTAACATTGATTTTGTGGAGTTCATATTATAGTCTATTTCTGACTGGCTCAATGCCAGAACCTAAACATGCCGTTAAAATCAAGAAGTCCATTTAAAGAATATGTTTTCTGTTCCAGGAAATAATCTGTCCCCATCTGGCTACCATATTTGTGTCCATAATGAGACAAAGACTGTGAGTTTCTTGGTGGTTCAGGCGGTCCCGTACACTCAGACGAAGCCTTGTGGTGGCTGGCTCTTCTGGACCACATGCACGGTCACTCTTTACAAGATGACACATCAGATCGAGTACAAAGCAGTACAGGGGCAGGTGACAAGATGCTGCCATGGCTATGTGCAAGTTGGTCCTTATTGTGCCTTATGTGAGTAAACTTATCTCTTATACAACTCTTGGTTGAATGCTGCAGAAAGAGAGTGTTGCTCATTGCCAAAAGGCAAAGGTGGACAACACTGTTTTTGTACTGTTGAAGTGTGTGTGTGTAATTATCCCTTATCAAAATACCTTACAAACCACTGGATGGATTTAAATGAAACTTGCAGAAAGTAATCATTGGATGTACATTTACAGGTGATTAACTTTTGGAATTAACGCAATTCAAGATGTCTGAATACAAAAATGACTATAACTTGGTCAGTTTTACAGATGTTACCTAAATTTTGATGTGGTAATAGCCTAATAGTCCTTAACAACACATACTCTGAGGTGACATTTAGTGTTTTATGAGATTAACATTATTTACAAGGTTTGGCCAAAACAAATATAACTGTCATTTCTCAACATAAAACAAGATTTGTCTAAAACTCTGGCATAAAAAGCAGCTGCGACATGTATTCCTTGGTCTTTAATTAGTTTTAATCTTTGTGTTCGTAAAAGTGTGATGATGTAATATCTCACAATGCAGCCTGTCCAGCAGTCTGGCTGACCTTTCACTGTGGTTCTGTGTGCAAGACAGCAGATGGAAGAGCAGAGACAGCAGTGCTACAAATATCTCACTGCTAATTTATGGCCTGTAACATGCTATTTCCTTTGAATGAAGCTGTAAACAGGAGTGATGAGTTTACTGCCAAGCCAGGATCCTGTCCAACTGCAGATGGATCGTCTCCCAGATCTGAGGACTGTGAGTTTGACTTCGACTGTCCACGCTGGCAGAAATGCTGCCAGAGATCCAGCCACTTCTTCTGCAGTCATCCTACAAGTTAGTATGAATTTAGTATTATTAAACATGAAGCTGATGTGTTTTATTGGGTTGGGATTACTGTATATTAGAACATCATAATTTTAATTAAGGGTTTTAGATTTTTCACTGCCCAAGTGATGCCAAAAATTTCGATTGTGGAATGAGTATAAAATGCAAATGAGTGGGAATAAACAAGTGAGTCAATCTACACAGTAATGTCAATTACACAACAAATTTACTAAAAATAAATACTTGTTAGATGTAATTCTAATAGTGCTGTCACATTTTAGCTGACTTGTGAAGCTCTTACAATAAGGCTGTTGCAGTAAAACACAAAATTTTTAATAAACTGAATGTTAAAGTACTGTCATGTTTAAAAAAAAAACAAGAAAAAAGCAAGAATGCCAATTCTCATTTCCAAAGTTTAATGTATAAGGACACAATGCATAATAACATGGTCTTTTTTTTCTTGTCATCTTTTGGTAGATGGTGACCTATGATGGTCAAAGGTTTTCTGTTGCTAGTGTGGCACCTGACAGTATTAAGGTAGTGGATAGACCCAGGGCACAGGCAGGGTTTGGGTTCCAAAAAACAAAGTTTTTAATAACACAAAAAGGCTGACAAAGCAGCTCAAAAACTAAAAACTTACAAGACTTGGCGTGGCAAAAAACTCAAGACAAGAAAAACTTCAGGCTGGTACACACAGCACAATGAACTGACGCAGACTGAACACAGGGCACAGGGTATAAAGACAAACTAATGAGGACAAACGAGAAACACCTGGAGAAGACACAAGAGGAAACAGGTGAGCATGGGCGGGGCAGAGAGCACATAGGGAAACACTGAAACAGTTAGAAAAACCAGAACATAAAACCATGGACCATGAGAGTACGTCCCCCTTAATGACGGCTGTCAACAAGGAGAGGCACAGGACAAGGGGAGACTCATGACAAGACAGACTCGAAGACAAAACATAATAAATCAGGGGGACAGCCTAAGGACCGTCCACAACACCAAAGTTCTGGTGAGTGGTCAGGAAAACCTCCAACATCGGACCCAACTCAAACAGGAGGCCTGGCCGAAACAGGAGCAGACATGCAACCATAGGAGGAGGGGTGAGCAGACGTGGAGCCATGAGAGAAAGCGTGAGTAGACGTGGAGCCATGGGAGGAGGGGTGAGCAGACGTGGAGCCATGAGAGAAAGCGTGAGTAGACGTGGAGCCATGGGAGGAGGCGGGAGCACACATGGAGCCATGGGAGGAGGCGGGAGCAGACGTGGAGCCAAGGGAGGAGGCGGGAGTAGACGTGGAGCCAAAGGAGGAGGCGGAAGCAGACGTGGAGCCAAAGGAGGAGGCGGGAGCAGATGAGGAGCCGGCGGAGGTTGATAGAGCCGAAGCTCTATCAACAACCCAGGCGACAGTGAGGTGATGGCAGATGACCCAAGCGACAGGGAGGTGATGGCAGACGACCCAGGTGACAGGGAGGCAATGGCCGCCGACCCAGATGTCAAGGAGGCGCCGGCAGCCGACCCACGAACCTCAGGGACCGCTGACTCAGGACACACTGGGACCACCCACTCAGGAACTGTGACTGGAACCACTGACTCAGGAACTGTGACTAGAACCACCGAGTCAGGAACTGTGGATTCAAATGACTTGGTTGACTTCGAAGACTCAGATGACTCAGTTGCAGAAACAGCCGGCTCGGATAGCAAAAGCCCAGGAACAGTAGCAGCCAGCACCAAAACAACAGAAGGGGTGGGAGGGTGGGTATCGAACTGCTTGGCCAGAACTCTCTGAACATAGAGGAGGAGCCGCTGGTGGCCAGGCAGGAGCAGCAGGTCAGGGGGACCCACCAAAACGCCCTCAATCAGCCGACAGAGTAGGAGTCTGGAGCCGGGAGTGGGAGACCACCGGAGGATGGTCAATGAACCACTGATCAGGGGGTGCGTCCTCCGTTCCTCCCCCGAGGGCAGAGATGAGACAGGCTCCTCATGGGCAGGAGGAGGAAGACCAGTCATGGTGGACCCAGGGGACGTCGCCGGACTCCAAAGAGGCGAGGAGGGAGGCTGGAGCGCAGAGAGACTGTGAAACAAAACAGTGAAGTCCTCCCTTTGGAAAACCTGAAAACAAAGTGCCCATGGGCTGGGTACTCGGTTGGTTCATTCTGACAGGATTAAGGGAGTGGATAGACGCAGGGCAAAGCCAGGGTTCGGGTTAAAAAAAAAAAACAAAGTCTTTAATAACACAAAAAGGCTGACAAAACAGCTCAAAAACTTACAAGACTTGGCATGGCAAAAAACTCGAGACAAGAAAAACCTTCAGGCTGGTACACACAGCACAATGAACTGATGCAGACTGAACACAGGATAAAAAGACAAACTAATGAGGACAAACGAGAAACACCTGGAGAAGACACAAGAGGAAACAGGTGAGCATTGGCGGGGCAGCTGGGCAGAGAGCACACGGGGAAACACTGAAACACTTAGAAAAACCAGAACATAAACCCACAGACCATGACAGCACCTGGTATTCCCCCATCGAAGTACTAACCAGGCCTGACTTTTCTTAGCTTCTAAGATCTGGCATGTTCAGGGTGGTTTAGCCGCTTTATTGGAAAGTAAAAAATATTACTAATTTTGGTCCAAGCTTCATCTGTCAGACAGATGACCTCACGTTTGACTCTAGAATACTTTGATATGTAGAGTAAATGGTAAACTCAATGACTACAAGGTGCCCAGATCCTGTTGATGTAAAACAAGCCCAAATTATCACCCATCCACCACCATGTTTAATATAAGTATGCTGTGATTTTTGTTTTGTGGTTTGTTTGGATGAAACCTAGCAAAGCTCTTTTAGAAATCAGAGGCTTTCTCCTGCAACATTTCCAAACAAGCCTTCAGTCTTTTTCTAAAAGTACTGTCATGAACTTGAACCTTTAATCTGCTAACTGGGGCCTGTATAGTCTGAGATGGAGCTGTAGAAATAATGCGATGTTCAAAATGGTATGTTTGAATAAGAGCAGGAATCCACTGGATTTCTTCTTCAGAACTTTATTCTCTTCTTCTGACTCCAATCAGTACACAGCACAGGCCTCAGTGTAAGACCTTGAGCGAAAACCTAAACATCCCAGCAGACTGAATCTAACAGAGCTTGCAAAACTCTAACAACTTCTAAAAACACTTCTAAACTTCAACATTATAACCTCTTTAGTCTCTTACACCCCTGAAGGTGGTAACTTTTAGGTCAGACATCAGAACGTAACTAACTTTTGTTAATACCTACAGAAAGAACATTGATAACACACACCAACTCTTTGTCTGTTTTAACCTTACTTGCAATGATTAGAAAGTGTAAAAATACAAAACTGCATCAAACATTCAGTTAATCAATTACAAAATTTCCTTCAGAGCTTTGAGGTTTTTAAAAATTTTTTCTATTAACATTGCACAGTCTGACCGTAGGGTGACCTTGCTGGGTGGTCCGTTCTAGATAAAATTGACAGCTGTCTCAAATGCCTTTCAGTTGAGAATAATTATTGTCACTGTAGAATGATGAAATTCAAAACATTTGTAACTCTTACCAGATTGATGCACAGCTGCAACTGCTGCTCTTCTAAGGTCAATTGCTGATGTTTTTTTTCCTCCTTGGAACGGTCTTAACACTTGTCCTTTAATAGAGGTGGTCACACTGATGGTCATTTCATCGTGGTATCTAAGGATTTTTATCCATGGTGTTATTACTTACTTTAATCCCTGATGAGCAGCAGATGACCTTATTATGTCTTGATATGTAAAACCTTTAAAATTTAATCAGCTTTTTTTTTTGTTTTAAAATCAACTGATCTTTTAATCAAACTTTCAGGTTCAAAATATTCTTTTGGAAGCAGAGGAAGCCACTGGAATGCAACAGTGACAGTGAAAACTGACTACCAGGAACTGATGTCCAGTGAGAGTGGGCTTTTGAATCTCATAAGAGTGCTACAAGCAATGGTAACACAGCTGCTGATGGAAAATATTTCTGCTATAATTATTAGAATTATTAGTTAGAATTATTGCCACTTACACAGAAAAAGTGAGTCAATATTTGCATCCGGGTTTTATTTCTATTTTTTCTATTTTTGTACAGTTTTCAATCTACCTACTGAAACACTACTTCAAACACTGAAATCTACTTTACATACTTTAATTTTGTATTATTTTTAGTTTTAAACTAGCCTTTTTCTATGTTTAGCTTATAGTTAGACTATTTGACGTTTAGGTTTTAACTTTCCTTTTAGCTAGTATCTATTTTGCAATGTTTAACTTTTAGCTAGCTTTTTTCTACTGTAAGCTTTTTTATCTACCTTTGATTTGCTGCTTTTAGCTTTGATTGATGTTTTGTTACTTTTAGCTATCTTGCTTGAGCTTTTAATCATTTGGTATTTCAGACCAGCCATTTGTTACTTTTCAACTATTGTTTTGCTACTTTTTGATTCAAGATAGCCTTTTAAAATTTTTGTTTAGCTTTTAGCTAGTCTTTTGTTGTTTTAGGTTTTTATGTTATTTTACAAATATTAGTTAGTAGTTTGTCACTTTTTCGGAAGCTGAGTGCAGCGCTTTTCAGCATATAATTTTTTTTCATGGTTTTCTCAAAATAACGAGGACCGTTTTCTCGAGCTAACGAGTTAATTATGTTATCACAAAATAACGAGGACCGTTTTCTCAAGCTAACAAGTTAATTATGTCGTTATCACAAAATAACGAGGACTGTTTTCTCGAGATAACGAGTAATGATTTTGTTATGCATCATTCAGTAACCATGGAGACAGTCCGATCCCCTCAGCTGGTCACTGATAGTTTATTATAACAGCAAGATTGCTGTGTAAACGCCTGCTGAGCTGCAGTCGGGCTGACGAGGACTGATATGAAAATTACCTGTACAAGACAAACAAATTGCAATGTCAGTCTTTGTAATGGTACAAAAATGACAATATTATGTACACTAGGTTGCCTTCAGGCACAGGCCACCCTTGCAAAAGAGATCTGGGATCTCAATTGGATTTGCCTGGTTAAATAATGGTAAATGAATGAATGAATAAAAAAAAATAAATCAATATTAAACTTCATCGATGACCAGCTGAAGGGACCAGGCCATCTCCATGGTTACTGAATAATGCACAAGAGAAAAAACATCTGGAAATTAACTCATTATCTCAAGAAAACGGTTCTTGTTATTTTTGAAAACTATTGAGAATTATATGCGGCAAACGGCTGCTCTCGCCTTCTGTAACTTTCAGTCACACATCTGGTCAATTTTATCTTTTCAGTAGGCTAGTCTTTTACTACTTTTAGCTTTAGTTACCATTCTGCTAGTTTTAGCATTTAGCTGTCCTTCTGCTACATCTAACGTTTAGCTAGCCTATTGCTACTTTTAGCTAGTGCCTTATTACTATTAATTATACTTTTAGTACTTTTGGCTTTACCTACCATTCTGCTACTTTTAGTATTTAGTTATCATTCTGCCACATTCAGGTTTTAGCTAGCTTTTTGCTACTTTGGCTAGCAGTTTGCTTCTTTTGACCTTAAATTAGAGTTTTGGTTCTGTCAGGTTTTAGCTAGTTTTTGCTCCTTTTAGCTCAGAATTCACACAGCAGTTGTGCAAAAAATGCCTTTTTTAAATTAGTTCGTTATTTAATGTTAGTCTTCATTGAATGAAATATTTTTTTATTTTGTTGTTAAGGTAACTGGCGCTCTACAGTCGGAAGTTTCTACATTTTACCTCGACTCATGGCCTGTTCATCCCTACAGAACTGCCTCTGCTCTGCTGATTAGGAGCAACTTCCCTCTTTCATTGAACAACGTGACATCAAAGCTGAACCTTCTTCTCAGACTCATACCGGAGGTGTCATCTGTAACAGTACAAGGTAAAGATGGATCAGAACAGCCCCACTGATCTCTCTGTGGAGCTATTTGAAGAGATATTTTTCTTCTACAGAGAAATGACATTCTTGTAGAGATTTGAGAATGATTCATGAGGCAGAGAACACAGTGTTCAGGAAAAAATGACTCAGCTGCACCACAGTTTCCTTCTCCCACCTCTTCTGTTTGAGTGACAGTCTTCTGTGGGATGTTTCCTGCAATAGCGGAAAATAACACCACAGCCACTGCACGCACACACATGCATACAGAAACTCACACCCACACACTGATATTAATGATAAATCATATTTGTTACAGCTGCACAAAAAGATTTTTACAGAATTTGCATCATGAACCAGTTTCAGATACTGCACAGTTACTTAGATTATATATTTTATTTATTGTAATATTTATACAAGCGAGCTAACTTGCATGAAGGTGAGACAACAGTTTTGACATTGCATGTCCTTCACACAACCACTGACCACAACCATCCTGCCATCTAGGGTGCCTGGGGAGCAGTTGGTGTGGGTTAAGGGCCTTGCTCAAGAGCCCAGAGTGGGGCAAATGAGGGTGGAAGCAGGTGTGGGTGATTTGCTTTTCCCACCCACATTTTTGTCTACTCCCACTCTATTATTTTATGCATACGTATATACATTGGGAACAGTGTGCTATGTATTTTGTTTTTATAACTTTTATGCTTTTTTTTAAATATTTCACCTAGCTTAAAATAAAGTTCCCTATTGAAAGGCATTTATATCCATTAAGTTCCTTAAAAAATATTGTTCTCTTTAAAATTTGTTTGGTATATTTTTTCTATTTTTGTCTTTGTAAGAAATGTTTTGCATTATTTACCATTCTGCCACTTTTAGATATCATTTTTGCTTTATTAGCTGCTCTAGTATTTTTTGATTAGAGTGGTATGTATTGTCATGTATGTTCACACATACAATAATAAAACTATATAGGTAATTAGCCTCAGACAGCTATGTCAGCTCCCATGGAGCTGTTAGGGAATACAGAGCCTTGTGAAAGTATTCAGCCCCCTTGAACTTTTCAACATTTTGCTACATTTCAGTCTTCAAACATAAAAATATAAAATTGTAATTATTTTGTGAAGAATCAACAAGTGGAACAAAATTTATTGGATATTTTGAACTTTTTTAACAAATAAGAAACTGAACAATTCAGAGTGCAAAATTATTCGGCCCCCTTGCATAAACACTTTGTAGCTCCACCTTTTGCTGTGATTCCAGCTGCAGGTCTCTTGGGGTTTGTCTCCATCAGTTTTGCACATTGA
>JARVJO010000269.1:6512404-6528590 GCA_031762555.1 Cynodonichthys magdalenae
CATAAATTCAATACTTTTCAAGACCCTTAATTTTAGAAAAATAAATATAAGACGTTTCAAGACTTTTCAAGGACCCGTGGACACCCTGTTTATAACAAACATATTTTTCTCCTTATCAACAAGTTAAGTCAGTTAACTGTCCAAAACTGACATAAAAACATGTTTTCTATGTTAGGTATGGTCACCACTTGGGGGATGAAATGTACCAACACAATGTAGTTTTTAATCATCCAAAGCCATGTTTGAGAAAAGGTTTGTGGAACTAGGTGAAGCAACTTTGTAAAGGAGTTGTGATTGCTGCTTGTGTCTTATATGCAAAACTCAGAAGACCTACCAACTATGTCCCCATGAACTCAGCAGTGTGCTAATTTATTTCATTGTTTTGAATTTTAAATAAACAACAATCCTACTGAGATAGTGAGAATGTATCCCTTAAAGGATGCTGTCTGTGTCTGTGCGAGTGTGTTTCAGTTTAGTAAGCAAACGTGTGTTGATTTTTTTTTTCTGTCAAGATAGCATGTATAGTTGAATGGAACAATGTACCACAAAACTGTTTGCCTATGTATATGTGTGTGTTGATAGGAGTGTTTGGGGTGGAGGGTGGGGGCTTGTGGTGGCAAATCCTTTGTTGGGTAAATATGCTAATGCAATACCATTCTTTCAAATTTAGAACTGCATTTCCAGGGTTATTTAGTAAAATTTTAAATCTACTCTGACCTGCTCATAAACTGTGAAAAATTGAGATGAAATGGCTTAAATCCAGGAGAACCATCTTGAGACTCATCATGCATTCGAACACGGCTTTAAAGTTGTTTCTCTGTTTCATGAATGCTTTTATCAGATTAAAACCACAACATTTTGGTTATTGCTGGGGAGCTTTATGATTTCCTTTCTGGGTATTTAAAAACACATGACTGGAGTCAGATAAGGCTTGTAATACTACAGAAAAAGCACTAAAAAGGGAATTCAAAGTGTTTGACTTTGTGGAATTCTTTAGATTCCTCAATGTTGTGATATTAACAATAAGCTGCTTGTTGCACTTGTGTTATTGAGAAGACACCAATGATACCTGAATGTGAAACATCGAGGGAAACAGAAAGATTAGCTTCATAAAATTTACACCTTAGCTGAGAAATCAGCCACACCACTGCACAGGATTGCATGCAAACTTTTTTAGGGGGCAGTGCAAAAACAAAAAATCACAAAGTACCAAGAGGGCTCTGTTCTACAAAGCTGAAAGTGTGTGGGTGTGTAAATGTGTGTATGATGTGTGTAAAGTAAATGACAGGGGTGGCACACCGAAATTTAAAAGCCAGAACAAAACTTCAGATGATTTGTTATGTTATTGTTGTACTTCAGTTGTTTGACAAATACAGCAATACAGGATTAAAGGAATCACATTCAGATATACATACTAGATCTACTTCAGTTTATTTTTATAGTTAATATTACTTACTGAGAAAAACACTTTCACTTTTCAATTTAATGAAGTTTATTTATTATAAAACCATATTGTACACAAAAACTCCTGAGACTGCATCTTAGTGAATGTTAAGTTTCATTTAAAAAAATCCACACTAAGCAAAAGCTTGGGACTTAGAAAGATAAAACGGTTTGGCCAGGGGAGGGGCACCAACTGTTTGTTGTTGGGAGTCACATACACACAGACACACAATCGTGAAGCACTGTTGCAGAAGCCATTTTGTGTCACATTACTTGCAGAGGCTTATTCAGATTAAATGTCCAACAGTTTGTCAGCATGTCCTATAGTTTTATTGATACGTGTGGAAAAATCTGTGCTTTTATTTGTTTTTGTGCAAAATACATTGTGGTTGTTTTCCAACTGGAATTCATTTACTGGAAATTACTTAGAACTGAAATAACACAAAACAAATTTGCACGATGACAATTACAAGGATTTTATTTACATAAGCTTAATTGTACTAAACAACAAAGGCATTTTATTGAATACAAATCAAAAATTTTACAAAGTTGATTGATGGTAAAAATGGTAAATGGACTGAACTTATTTAGCGCTTTGTCAAGCCCAATGGGGACCCCAAAGCACTTCACACAGTCGTTCACCCATTCACACATTGATGGTGGGAAGCTACATTGTAGCCTACCCTGGGGCACACTGACAGAGGTGGGGCTGCCATGTTGCCACTGGACCCACTGAGCACCATCAGTTGATGAATGAGAGTTGTGTCAGATTTACTGATCTTTTGACTCAAAGGAACAAAAATGGTACTTTCCCATGCATAACTTCAGCTGAGTACAACTATAAGTACAACAATAAAGACAAATATTTTAACGTGAACTTTTGCATATATTCTTAATTTGCCATATTAAAAAATGAATTATTAACACAATAACTAGGGGAATTTATGCCTTGCAATGCTTATTGAGACTGAAGCTTGTGATCCAATCTGACAAAGGAGTAAACACACTCTGGTGTCAACTCTCTCTTCTTCCCTTCTTTTGTTCTGATTTGCACTGTCGCATAACTTGCTTCACTTACTTCAGTATCCTGAAACAATGAGATTTGAGTTTTATTTTGTATATCTTTACGACACATAATGTTTTTAGAATTATATTTACCAAATTATTTGACTGATCCACACGTGGTTTATTATCTCCAAGCTGACAGATACTCATTCCTCCTTTAAATAAATCAAATCATCATAAAACTATCTACATGAAAGAATATATTGCCTCTTTTTATGACGTTAAAATGTTCTTCAGTTGTTGTTCACAGAAATGGTATTGTTTTCTTATTTTTAGTTTAAACCTCTGGTAAAACTGCCAGCACTTTAAATGCCATGTCTTGAATAAAAAATACCCAAACAAGAGGAGACACAAATGACTCAGTTAGCATAAAGCTAAAAATATAAGAAATAGACCTTTAAACTATGTCGACAAAATGCATTGCAATTGATTTGACAAAAATATAAATTTAACATATTTTGTAAAAATATATAATAAATAAAAGGCAAATGTTGGACTGATAAGCACAACACATTGTTTACTCCTGCTCACAAAAATATTTCATTAAATATTTTATAAACAACATTTGGTTATCAAATAATATTAATGAGATACTGTAAGTGCAAATTACATATGTTTTTGGATAAGGCAAACTTACCTTTGCTGTGTTGACAAACTATCTTTTGTTTTATGTAGACAATTAACAGGATTATAACTGTAAGAGAACAGGCCAACAATCCTCCAAGTATAATCACAAGAGGGTCTGATCCTGGTCCTAAATGAGAAGATAAGTGTCACAACCTCAATGTTTACAATAATTAAAGTAAAGAATTTTATGCATTTTCTTTGAACAAATCTCTGTGTGCATGTTGAACTAACACAATTGTAAAAACATACTTGTCTTGTAGTTTGTTCCTTCAGCAAACAGATCTGCTCCACATGTGACAACAGCACATAGGTGGGCTCCATCATCGTAGGAGTCTCGTACAGATAAACTGTAAGAGCAACTTCTCTCCACATCTTCATCATTGATGTTCCTCTGAATGTAAAGGATGGCTGGATAAAATCCTTCTGATTCGGTTCTGAACCAGTATGCACTGTGTTCAGCTGGACAGAGGACTTTAGTTTCGGAGCGAACATCAGAACACTGAAGAGTTATCAGGTCTCTCTGCTGAACCAACCCGGTCTTCCAACTCTGTTCAATATGAACAGATTTCTGCTGCTTGGGGTCTGAATAGGAGATATTTAAAATCCTAAATTCATAGAGTAAAAAAACTAAGTGAACAGCAAATGTCAGAGAAAGAACCACACCTTACCGTTCACAACTAAAAAAGTGGCGTTGATGAATTTCTGTGAATATATTGTTCCAGTGTAACATAAATATGTTGCTTCATCCTCTTTGCTGACGTTAGATATTGTAAGAAAATACTGAGACCCCTCTGATGTTGATGTGAAGTGTGAGCCTTTAAATTTTTTACTTGTTGTCCATTGACCAAGAATCAGACTCATCACTGGTTCGACCATTCGTCCAAGAGGCTGCTTATACCAGTGAAAGAATCTAAGTATTTCTTCATGGGTATAACAGTTAAAATTAACATCATCACCAACGTTGACCACTGTAACAGCAACGGGGTCCGAACAAGCAGCAATTTGGAAAGTAGCTGTAGAAAAGCAAAATAAATAGTTTACCTCCAGAGTCCCAAACACAAACATTAAAGGTAAGTTTCTGTAAGCACTGTGTCTTAACTCTGAACAGTAATTTGATTTAATGCCTTTTTTCTCTATGCAATAATTGTACTTACACGATGTAATAAGAAATGTGGCAGCCAGTCCTGTGATCAGTGTTGTACAGCCTCTCATTTTCTCACACTACTGATATCCTTTTGCCCAAATAGAAGGTTCAGTTAAGAAGTGATCAAAGTTTCCAAATCACAACACTGTGATTGGCTGAAACGTTGAAGATGTACAGCCCACTGCTCGCTGTAAACCTGAGGGTCATGCTCATTCAATAAGATATGTAGATGTTATTTTTAACTTTGCTTAGATATTATTATTTTAACACAATTTGTTATTTGGTAAGTTATGTTTGAGGTTGGTACTAAACTTAATAAAAATTGTTTTAACCTGTTAATCTGGGCAGGCCTAAAACTTCAAAGCATACCCAAATTAAATTAAGTACTGCTCCTGAACCGTTTGGAGTAAATTCACAAGCCTAGTGTCTATGTTAAGCTATCAATCTGAATTTTTCAATTCAGCAGTCATATATTTTGTAACTGTAACTACTATTTAGTTATTGAAGTTCAAATACAATAAAATCACAAGATTATTTCTCACTTAAAATGTTGTAAGATTTAAAAATGGTTGAGAACATGAAGGGGGGAGTTATTAAGGGAAAATTGTATTGTGTTAAAATATAAATTTCCAAATATTACCAGGTTAAATTTGGTAACAATAGCATCAAAAAATGAATATTTGAGACATAATATAACTCAGCATGTCCATAATACTTGGACAGGTCTCCACCAAATGTCCAAACTGGACAAAAATTTCCAAATACTCTAATTTTTAACACAGAGACTTCACTGAGGGCTTAAATGAAAAATAAAACCCCCATAAATCATATTTTACTATCCATATTTACTCAAAGCATGATTAAAATACCAAAGAATTTATTATCAACCATCAATATAGATTGTTTGATGGGGGGCCATGCAGAAAATCGCCATCAACAAACAACCAAAACATGACAAAAGACAAATAACTCCTCACTATTTTCAAAGCAATACAATCCACACTGTTTATAAAACCACAAGCAGCAAAAACTAAATGTTTTTTATTTACTTTTGATGCATAATTTTTCCTTTTTTTCTGACCAAAAGCGATCCAAAATGGTGGCCGTAACAATTTTTTTAAATAACATTTCCTGGCCACAAAAATGACACTTTCTTGTCTTGAAGCATTTAGAATACTTCATAACAAACATATTTCTTTTTTATCAACAAGTTAAGTCAGTTAACTGTCCAAAAACTGACATGAAAACATGTTTTCTATGTTGGGTATGGTCACCCCTTGGGGGATGAAATGTACCAACACAATGTAGTTTTTAATCATCCACACCATGTTTGAGAAAAGGTTTGTGGAACTAGGTGAAGAAACTTCTTAGAGGAGTTGTGAATGCTGCTTGTGTCTTATATGCAAAACTCAGAAGACCAACCACCTATGTCCCCATGAACTCAGCAGTGTGCTAATTTATTTCATTGTTTTGAATTTTAAATAAACAACAATCCTACTGAGATAGTGAGAATGTATCCCTTAAAGGATGCTGTCTGTGTCTGTGCGAGTGTGTTTCAGTTTAGTAAGCAAACGTGTGTTGATTTTTTTTTTTCTGTCAAGATAGCATAGTTGAATGGAACAATATACCACAAAACTGTTTGCCCATGTATATGTGTGTGTTGATAGGAGTGTTTGGGGGTGGAGGGTGTGGGCTTGTGGTGGCAAATCCTTTGTTGGGTAAATATGCTAATGCAATACCATTCTTTCAAATTTAGAACTGCTTTTCCAGGGTTATTTAGTAAAATGTTAACTCTATTCTGACCTGCTCAAAAACTGTGAAAAATTTAGATGAAATAGCTTAAGTCCAGGAGAACCAGCTTGAGACTGCTCATACATTCGAACACAGCTTTAAAGTTGTTTCTCTGTTTCATAAATGCTTTTATCAGATTTAAACCACAACATTCTGGTTGTTGCTGGGAAACTTTATGATTTCCTTTCTGGGTATTTAAAAACACATGACTGGAGTCAGATAATGCTTGCAATGCAATAGAAAAAGCACTAAAAAAAGTAGTTAAAGTGTTTGACTTTGTGAAATTCTTTAGATCCCTCAATGTTGTGATATTAACAATAAGCTGCTTGTTGCACTTGTGTTATTGAGAAGACACCAATGATACCTGAATGTGAAACAGTGAGAGAAACAGAAAGATTAGCGTCATAAAATTTACACCTTAGCTGAGAAATCAGCCACAACAATGCACAGGATTGCATGCAAACTTTTTTAGGGGGCAGTGCAAAAACAAAAAATCACAAAGTACCAAGTGGGCTCTGTTCTACAAAGCTGAAAGTGTGTGGGTGTGTAAATGTGTGTATAATGTGTGTAAAGTAAATGACGGGTGGCACACCAAAATCTAAAAGCCAGAACAAAACTTCAGGTGATTTGTTATGGTATTGTTGTACTTCAGTTGTTTGACAAATACAGCAATACAGGAGTAAAGGAATCACATTCAGATATATGTACTGTAGATCTACTTTAGTTTTTTCTAGTTATTTTTAAAATTGCACACTAAGCAAAAGCTTAGGAATTAGAAAAATAAAACTATCTGGCCTGGGGAGGGCATCGATTATTTGTTGTTTGGTGTCACATACACACATAAACACACACATTTAAGGTATCTTGAAGCACAGTTGCAGACATTTTGTGTCACATTACTTGCAGTGGCTTCTTCAGATTAAATGTCCAACAGTTTACTCAGCATGTCTTATAGTTTTATTGATACGTGTGGAAAAATCTGTGCTTTTATTTGTTTTTTTTGCAAAATACATTGTGGTTGTTATCCAACAGGACATTTACTGGAATTATTTAGAACCCAAATAACACAAAACAAATTTGCAAGATGACAATTACAAGGATTTTATTTACATTAGCTTAATTGTACTAAACAACAAAGATGTATTATTGAAAAAAAAACAATTCACAAAGTTGGTTGATGAATGTGATGGTTGCATAAGATTTATTGATCTTACAACTCAAAGAAAAAAAATTATACTTTTTCATAACTTCAGCTGAGTGCATCTATAATTACAACCATAAAGGTAAATATATCAACATGTGAACCTTTTTATATAATCATGGTTTGACAGATTAAACAATAAAGTATTAACACCATAACTAGGGGCGTTTATGCCTTGCACTGCTTATTGAGACTGAACCTGGTGGTCCAATCTGACAAAGGAGTAAACACACTCTGGTGTCAGCACTCTCTTCTTCCCTTCTTTTGATCTGGTTTGCACTGTCGCATAACTTGCTTCCATTACTTCAGTATCCTGAAAAAGAGATTTGAGTTTTATTTTTTATATATTTAGGACACAAAAAAAGACATTGTTTATCAGAATTATATTTACCAAAATATTTGACTGATCCACGCATGGTTTATCATCTCCAAGTTGACAGATACTTATTCCTCCTTTAAATAAATCAAATCATCATAAGGTTATCTATATGAAGGAATATATTGCCTCATTTTATGTTGTGAAAATATTGTTCAGTGTATTGTTCACAGATTTTAAAAGAACTAGTCCTCTCCTGACAAAAAAAAAAACAGTCAAACTAGAGAGGAGACAAAATGACCCAATTAGCATCATCACCAAAACTATAAGAAATGGATTCAAGATGCAGTTCAACCATTGTAACTTGATTTGACAAAATTATAACTTTTAATGTCTTCATTTACAAAAAAAAAAAAAAAACTAGTTAGAATTTGGACTAATACAATGCACCTTTTACTGCTGCTCTCAAAAAATTAAAGAAACAATAAAGTCAACAATTTAAAAACAGTATTTGGTTATAAAAGAAAATAAGAATATTAATAGTAAGTGCAGTATACAAATTTGGATAAGGCAAACTTACGTTTGCAAACTTTCTTTTGTTTTATGTAGAAAATCAACAGGATTATCACTGTAAGACAGCAGGCCAATAATCCTCCAAGTATAATCACAAGAGGGTCTGATCCTGTTCCTAAATGAAAAGATTAGTGTCACAACCTTAATGTTTATTAGACCTAAAAAAAGAACAAAATATAGGAAAAACAAATCAGAATTGACTTTAGCTTTTTAACTCTTGTAAAATAACTCAAATTCAAAAGGATCCAGATGACCAATAATCTCATCTGCTCACATTTTATGCATTTTATTTGAACAGATCTCTGTGTGCATGTTGAATATAACACAATTGTAAAAACATACTTGTCTTGTAGTTTGTTCCTTCAGCAAACAGATCTGCTCCACATGTGACAACAGCACATAGGTGGGCTCCATCATCGTAGGAGTCTCGTACAGATAAACTGTAAGAGCAACTTCTCTCCACATCTTCATCACTGATGTTCCTCTGAATGTAAAGGATGGCTGGATGAAATCCTTCTGATTCGGTTCTGAACCAGTATGCACTGTGTTCAGCTGGACAGAGGACTTTAGTTTCAGAGAGAACATCAGCGCACTGGAGAGTTATCAGGTCTCTCTGCTGAACCAACTTAGTCTTCCAACTCTGTTCAATGTGAACAGATTTTTGCTGGTTGGGATCTGAATAGTAAAGAAAATATTTAAAATCCTAAATTCATTGTGTAAAAAAACAAAATAAAAAGTGTCAGAGACAGAACCACACCTTACCGTTCACAACTAAAAAAGTGGCGTTGATGAATTTCTGTGAAAATGTTGTTCCAGTGTGACATAAATATGTTGCTTCATCCTCTTTGCTGATGTTAGATATTGTAAGAAAATACTGAGACCCCTCTGATGTTGATGTGAAGCGTGAGTCTTTTTTATTTGTTGTCCATTGACTAAGAATCAGACTCATCACTGGTTCGAGCATTCGCCCAAGAGGCTGCTTATACCAGTAAAAGAATTTAAGGTCTTGTTCAGTGTGAAGACAGTTAAAAGTAACATCATCACCAACGTTGACCACTGTAACAGCAATGGGGTCCACAAGAGCAGCAACTTGGAAAGTAGCTGTAGAAAAGCAAAATAAATACTTTAACTCCAGTGTCCCAAATACAAACTTTAAAAGGAAATTTCTATAAGCACTGCATGTCTTAACACGTGAACAGTAATTTCTTTCATTTTTTTTTTTCTATGCAATAATTGTACTTACACAATGTAATAAGAACTCCGGCAGCCAGTCCTATGATCATTGTTGTACAGCCTCTTTTTCTCACACTACTGAATACATCTTGCCCAAATAGAAGGTTCAGTTAAGAGGTGATCAAAGTTTCCAAATCACAACACTGTGATTGGCTGAAACATTGAAGATGAACAGCCCACTGCTCGCTGTAAACATGAAGGTCATGTTAGTAAGATATGTTCAGTAGATGTTTTAATTACCTTTGCTTAGATAATTTTATCATAACACATTTTGGTTTTTTTGGTAAGTTAGGTTTGAGGTTGGTACTAAGCTTAATAAAACAATGTTTTTATGTTACATTTATGTGTTTAAAAAATAAATAAATAAAATTGAAGTGCTCTAACCCTCTGTAAAAATAACTTGATTTTGATTGCCCATTTTTCAAGGTAAGCTGCTTTTCTTCAACAAACTAAAAACCTTCATGTAAGGTTGATGGTAACTAAACTGAAAAAAGTGTGAGTGAGGATGCGAGTGGTTGTTTGTCTCATTTGTCTTTATACAGCCCTGTGATGGACTTACGACCTGTCCAGGGTGTCTCCGCCCCTCACACAGTAACTGCTAGACATGAACACCAGTGACCAATCTACACCAGTATACACAGGCCCCATGTCATGATTGTGCTACCACCAAGCTACCTGGCACTCCACTCAGGGCCACAGTGTGCTATCATACATAATTTGGAGTCTACTACATTCTTAGCTTTCCTTTGACGATAAGTTTATGAGTCTACAGAAACATTTGCTTTAGCTATGATTGTTCTACTGTACGTGGAAATAGAGGATTTCTTTAATCTGATAGAATGAAAAAATCTGATTGTGACATAACTGCTGCACTAATTCAGAATACTGTAACCTGAAATACTTGATAAAGAAATAAAAAACTAGCAAACTACGCAATGATTTGTTAGATTTAAATATGTACCAAAGCAATGTTGTTTTTAATCATTCAAAACCATGTTTAAGGAAAGGTTTATTTAAGGAACTTCAAGCTTCAACAGAAATTTCAAGTGATTGCTGCTTGTGTCTTGCAAAACTTAGAAGACCACAAACTCACATCTCACCTCCCATGAACTCGGCAGCGTGCTTGTTTCATTATTTTGAATTTTAAATGAATGACAATCCTACTGAGACAGAGTGGTAATGTATCCAAGGCTGCTCTCTGTGTGTGTGTTTCAGTTTAGTAAACTTACGTGTGTGTTATAACAGGACTAGTTGAATGGAACAATGTGCCACGTGTCTGTGGGCGTGGGGGGGAGTGGGTGTGTGTGTTTGTGTGTGCGAAATGGAGAGGGGGAGGGGCATTTGGGTTAGGGGGTGGGGGGCTTGTGGTGGCAAAAAGTAGAGTCAAAACTGGTATAACTGCTAATGCAAGTTAAATGCTTGTCCCTGTGCCACAGCCATTCCTATTTAACCCACATGATCACTTTCTCTTAAGTTTATCCAATTTACTAAATAAATATTTAAAACTGAACACTTTGACATCTTGCAGTCACTGTTTCGTTTTTTTTTTGTTTTTTTTTTCAGCAAGTGAAGTCTATTCGCCACAATAACTGACAGCAGCTGTGGTCGGTTGTTTCTCTGCACTTTGACCAAGAACTGAAGCTGTTTACTCAGAACACACGACTGTGCTGCAACCAGAAGTGAAGTGAGAAAACAAGAAGCTTTAATCAGTTTTGTATTATTTAAACAAGATTAAATTATTGTTTAGCTTTTTCAATATCAGTTTATTTTAAATTTTTTAACAATGCAACCACATGTACCTGTACATGCACTTTGAAATATCAACATTTTATTCATGATAGTCTCAGGTTTAATATCTTTTTAAAATAAATATGGAAAAATACAGATTTCAGAAACAATGTTAGGTAGTAGAACTTACTTTGCATTAACTCCTGCTTTTAAATAAAAAAGTTAGTAAATGAATACACTATGGCCTAAAGTATCTGTAAAAATCAACCTTAACCCACTGGAAAGCCATTGTAGTATATTTGTGCATGTTTAATAATGTGCCCTTTGTTCTCTATTAAATACAAACTCAAAATGTTTTCAGACTGACATTGGTTTAAATAGACTGAATTATTGTGTCAACGATGGTGTTCATATTAAAAAAAGGCATGGACAGGAAGTAAAGCCTCTTCATTCTCACACCATTGTTTGATGAAACCACAACCACAGCAAAGCTTCAATTTCCATGCATCATTTTTGTTTATCACACTCTGCAATTCAGGCACAAACTGTGCTACACCAGTGAATATAATGTAGAAAGCAAAGTAGAGTACAAAATGCATTTTTTTTAAATCTTATTCTTTATTAAAATGTGTGTTTGTGTTTTATCAAAGGAAGTTTATTTACTTTTTGATCTCTTGTTTAAACTAGAATAACAAGTTTTGGATAAAAATCAGTAACTTTAGTTGATCTGGAATCTGACCTGTCAGTATTTTCAAGTCTATTTTTGCTACGCCAAGATTTGAACCTCCTTAGTCGTTTGATATTATAAATTTTTTACTCTTCTTTGGTTTTGTTTTACGGTACCTTTTGAATTTTTTTTATAACTTTGTAATATTGTAATATTAGACTAGGTGAAAGCTTTATCAGACGATTTTTATCCAGGCGATTACTTCAATAGTTTGTTTTTGAATATTTATCTTTTATTTTAAAAAAATGTGTTCACATTGTTTGCCATTTTGTCATCTAAGCTTTAGTAGGTGGTGTTATTTTCAGCTCTGAGGGGTTTTGTGTTTCTGCTCTCATGTCACTTTTAGTCTGACAGCTAAAACCTTTCATCACCTCAAGGTGGAAGCATTTCTGTGATCCTGACAGCATTGCTTTGAAGTCAGAGTCACCACAGACACCTCCCCCAACTCTTCATCTCATGCCTCATTTATTATAGCAACAAAATACCAAAACATCTTTTTTATAAGCACTATATTACATAAATGTAAATCTTACAATCTTACAAGCAAATCTTACAAGCAGGTATGTAAACAGTATGTTTGATTTAAATTAAGAAGTGTACTGCCCTACACTGCACATAGAAACGGTTAAACTGATCATACGATTGAAAAAGCTCCACCTCAAAACCAATGGCCCACCCACTTCCTGTGTCCGTCCCTTCAACAGGAGGAGCATCAGGTGAAGAGTTAGGGGGTGTGGGGTTGTGTGGTCACCCACCCTCTGCTTCCTCTACACTTCAGAGCTGTGTTGTTAGAATCAGAAGTACTCTCAGCCAGACGTGATGAAAAGCTTTAGCCACCAGACGAAAAGTCACATGAAAGAACAAAAGTAAACTACCAACTGTAAAAACTTAAGGAGCCATAACTGAAAACAATATGAACCCATTTTATTTATTTTTTAAACTGGTACATTTAAAACCTATATTTTGAAATAATTTCGTTAAACTGAGTACAACAAAACTACTTGAGATTAGTGTACTCGCATTATAAAAGCAGAACATTTTATTATAACAATAAAATACTACAGTACATTTCAAAACTACCGTAAAAACACATCAACACAAAATTCCTGACTACAATGCACAACTTGTTAGTTGAACTACCCATAGAAAGGATTAAAAACATAAAGTACAAAACAAAAACACACATTTGATTAGGAAACACAATAAAAGTAAAAAACATAAAATGCCGTTTGTTTTTTTTAATTTCTTTTTCTTTCTACATTTTATTCATGTATATAGCCTAGTTTGCATCTGCATTGTAGAGTGTGATAAACAAAAACGATGCACGGAAAAGTTAGGCCTGGCTGTGGTTGTGGGTTGTTCAAACGAAAGTGTGAAAATGAAGAAGCTTGATTTCCTGTCCAGCCTTTTTGTTAATGTAAACAACAGAGTCCTGCACGCAATAATTCAATCTAGTCTAACCGATAGTTTAATAATCTATTAAAATATTAAAGGAAAAATGAAAAGCAAATTATTAAACGTGCGCACGTTCACTACAATGAGGCTGCAACAACTTCTGCCTGAGTTTTTCACATGTCTAAGCTTTATAAGAGAGGCAAAATAGCTACTGCTGAAGAAAACTTATATTAAACTTTGACTAGAGTTTGCAGAGCAACATGTGGAAGATTCCATGGTCAAGTGATTTCTGGCAGCTCGTAAAGACCAAAGGTATTATGAACATGGATGGACAGATTAGGGCCTCATCCTCAGTAATGTTGATGTTAATTTGGTTGGTTGTGGCAAAGAAAGAGCTATGACCAAAAACAGAGCTCTTCGTAGGGTGGCTGGGTTTAAGCCGTAGAGATAGAGTGAGGAGCTCAATCATCCAGGGGGAGCTCAGAGTAGAGCTGCTGCTCCTCCACATCAAAATGAGTCAGTTGAAGTGGTTCAGGCTTCTGATTAGGATGCTTGCTTCCCATTGTAGGTGTTCCTGGGCAGTCCCACTGGTACAACACCCCAGGGAAGACCAAGGACTGACTGGAAGGAGTATGTACCCTCTCTGGCTGGAAAGTGTTGCTGATGAGAGGGATGTTTGGGTTTCTCTTCTGGGCCACGATCCAACTACAGATAAGTAGCAGAAGATTGAGAGATGTTTGTTTGGTTAAGTTTGTCAAAAAGATCAAATTATGTTGACCCAAACTGATTTATTTTGGCAAAAAGCTGTTACAAAGTGGTAACATGATTTTTACATGCACTGTATTTTGACTTCAGGGGTTGCAGTACCTCGGTGGTCAGTGCTGTGGTCTGGTAAAGCTGATGCTGCAAGTTTCTAGTTGTGTAAGGAAGAGCATCAAGTGTAAAACTATCACCAAATTTCACGAGAGTTCACTCACTGTAGTGACCCATGAAGAAGGAAGCAGCTTAAGAAAAAACAATATTTTAGAGTAGTAAAAATGTGACATTCTGTAAGTGTTTTGTAAGAAGAAATACATTTTGACACTAAATCCTTTATGAAATGAATGATAGAAGGTAAACGAAAAAGGAGCGAAAGTTGTGTATGTATGCATTATACAGAAATTATTTACCAAAAAAATGCTAAGCTTTCACTTTTCCATTTCACATTCAAAAGCACTTTCTTACTTTTGCACTCCTTGGTAAAACTAAATACTAATTTAAACTACTTGATCTCATTTTTCACTGGTTCACTCATCTAAACTTTCCACTCAGTCATCAGCCCTCTGGCCTATTTCCTGCTGATTCAAAACACTTGTTTATAATCTGCTTCCTGTTTGTCCCACCTTCCGGGGTCCTCGTGTTCTGAACACTGCCTTGCAATGTCTAATGAACTCTGTGTGAATCGAAAAGCCAAACACTGGTCAGGAGTGTCTCAACTGATCTACTTCAGCACAATTACACGTATGAATTTGACCATTCTTGACATAAAACCAGTCAAATCTTAATTAAATTCTTATTGTACAAAATAAAGTGTTCACTAGAGTAAAGCAGAAGTCTGAACATGAAGTTAGACATCTTCATTTTCACGCCTTTTTTTAACAAACCACAAACCTCAGTAGTGCTTGAATTTGATTGTTCATCATACTCTTTATGTGTCAAGTGCACATCATGCTATGCACAAAAACAAAATGTATAAGACATATGTGTGGAAGATGGGTGGTCCTCAGTTCTTCGCTTATTGCTCCTCCTGCTGAAGGGTGTAACACAGAGTGGGTGGGACATCATTTACGAGGGGAAGTAATATGTTCAGAGAAACCTTGGGTCAAAAAGCTTCATGATTTATATAATTAAACAAATACTTTCCCACTTAACTGAGAGCTACATATTGTAAAATATTTGCTATTGGTTGAATAATACATATTTAAATGACACAAAATAAGAATAAATATTTAAAAAGGGTAGTATAAGTGCTCTTTTTAAAACATTTGGACTTACAATATAGCAGTAACGCTTATTTGCTTTATTGGTCCTGGTCGATACTTATGGCTTAACTCTAAAATAAATCAGCTTTAAAAACAAAGACATGGAAGCCCCCCCAAAAATCATGAGTTACGTAATGAAAAATGTAGCCTAACTGTGATTCAGTCTTAAAATCAGTGCATCCAGATTTTTGGATAGTTTACATTAAAACGTCATGGTCTCAATTTCTTCAGTTCTGACCATTCATTTTAAACCTTTTGATTTCTTACAAATTTGAAAAGTGTTACCAGTAAATGTATCCATTATTTCATCACAGTTCATATATAATGTAAAATGTTTTTTACATTTAAAACTGGTCATAGATTTATTTTTGGACAAGATAAAACCTAATTTAGAAAGCAGTAGTGTTTGATGGTCTCAAGTCTCAGCAGAGGCCTTTCTGTGTAGAGTTTCACACCTGAGTTTACTCTGGATGTTTTGTTTTCCTCCCTGAGACAGAAATCATGGATGTTAGGTGTATAAATAACTCTCCAAAGAATTTAGGGGTGATTAGGCTTAGTTAGATTTTTGTGAATGGGGCCAACACAAAAAGAATTCACTAGCAAGGACCACGCCATAAAATGAGTTTAAAGATTTTATTAAAGGAAGGGGTCGAAGGGATGGATGGGATGAATATGAGATGTCTGGGAAGGTGCATGGATGAAGGCTTAGGGCGAAGACTCAGAGTGGGGCACAGTCTTCAGAAAAAATCCTTTCCTGAACCTGCTTAGGACCCCCCAACCCCAAGTGAAACCTGAAATGGAATAGATTAGGAGGCGATTATTGAGGTAGGGATGGAGGTGAAAGGAAATGGTAAATGGACTGTACTTATATAGCACCTTTCTATCCAACCAGGATACTCAAAGCGCTTTACACTACAATCTG
>JARVJO010000269.1:6533073-6570080 GCA_031762555.1 Cynodonichthys magdalenae
AACTATAAATTATTTATTTTGCTTATCAGAAAACATATAAACGATATTTTGTCGAAACATTTATAGCATTTTATTTTCTTATATTATTGTATTTTATTTTTGTGTACCAAAAGTAGAGGTGGGGCGGCGAACGTGCGCCCCCTATTGACCAGCTGCCACTGTTGGAATCCCAAAGCAAGCAGTTTAGGTGTTCACAAAGGTAAAATGAAAATTTTGCTGATGATTATCCTCTTCAATACTAATTCCCAAACTGATCACATTCTCATTATTTTTTGAGTTGTCCGCATCATCTTTCATTACCAGAATTTAAATTGTTTAACCGGTACATCAAGGGTTAATTACCCCTTTTCTTTGAGACTGAGGCCAGACAGCATGATAACAACTACTGACCATTTTTATATGTTGCTCTTGTTTGATTTTAACTAGATTATTTGCCCAACAGTAAATCCTTTTCAGGAACGTTCTTGAAACTCTTGAATGACCATTTTGTCACGATCTAAAAGAAAAAAAAAGCTACATCTATGATATTAATCTAAACAGGAAGCAATAGAGAGAGAAAATAATGTAGATGTTGTAGCAGACAGTCAGTTAAAGCCTCACATCGCAAATGAGGATGAGCGAGCGAGTTTTGGATTAAGCAGTTTTTTTGAGGTAGGTGGGGGCATATCCATAGATGCATTGGTGTGTGAGGAGGAGGGAAATCCTGTATTCAGTCCTGGTGGAGATGGGAAGCACCAAGTGGAGAATATGGATAATGAGCTCATGTTTGCACACTCTCATCAGGATCCTAGCTGCAGAGTTTTGGATGTATTGGTACCTCTGCAGGCTCTTGCTAGGAATTCCAATGAGAAGTGTGTTGTTGTAGTCTATATTTATTGCTGGTTCCATTTTCCTTATGGTTCCATCTTAATTTAATTACAGCTAAATTTACAACAGACCCATATTACTGAAACTAACATCAGTAGGGTTTGTCAGATAAATATGCTCAATCTATCAATCAGTATTTTTTATTAAAAGTGTGCTTCAAAAAATATCACTGTTGTGAACTAATCAGTATGGAAATATCAGCATACTATATTATTTATTTTTTTTAGCTTTATGTAGCTTTATAAGTCTGAGATTATATGTTCAAAATTAACCATTTAAAACATTTCACATGCATAAGGCCAAGCAGAAAAAGCATCAATGAACACAACACAAATAAGCTATTGGTTTCATGCATAATTGTGCAATGTAAAAAGAAATACAAATATGCAAATAAAAATGTAAACAAAAAATATATAAGGAAAACCTTTTAATTTGTGTTTAAAAGAAAACACAAACCTGCAAAACATATCAAGATTCAGCTGGTGGGCTAATGTAGAATTTGTAAAATACTGACCAAGCGTGGTTTGCTTAAAATGATTGCCCGAAAAAACACAAAACAAAAAAAATGCAACTTTTAAAAACTGCATTATAACAAACTTTAAGAACCATATATTTTTGACAAGCAAGAACAAAACCAATCAGTGACATTTGCAGCGTACAAACACAGAGAAATGGTAAATGGACAATACTTACATAGCGCCTTTCTATTCAACCAGGATACGCAAAGCTCTTCACACTACAATCTGTGCCCTCATTTAACCATTCACACAGCACTCTATTATGTCTCTACAAAGCTAACTGGAGACTAATCAGTGCCAATCACATTCATACTGGAACATCAATGCGCACCCTTTTTGTTGAAATTTGCTTATTTGTACACTTATTTTTTAAGTCTCCAAGTCAGCAAATATTATACTAGTGTGCAGACTAAAATTGCAATATTACCAATTTGTCAATCATATTTAAAGCCTAAGAATGTTGAACTGTGTAGATGACCTCTTGTTCCACAGATGTGTTCCTTCTCACTTTTTCACTTGTTTTTCTTTTGGAGGAAACTGATGCAGAATAAATTTCATCCATCTGTGGGCGCAGACAAAAAAAGTTAAGAAACAACAAATAAAACATTTGGAAAGACCTTCATATCTTGCAGCGATATTTTTTCTTCATTATTATGTGATGGCTTACTTGATTTCCTCTAAGTGGTGTATGTGCTTGCGGACCAACCATGGCTATATAGTTAAATAAAAACAAAAAAAAAAATTTTTTTAAATAAAATAAATCCTACGTAAAAAAATAATTAAGATGAACAAATGAGTGCTTACTTACCATTAGAACTCCCATTGGCTTTCTTCTCAAGTATAATAATTACATAAATGAGGCTGGCTATTATAACAAGACAAATAGCCAAAGCACCATATAGTGGATAAAAAATCATGTTATAATTCATTAAATCCTGTGTGTGTTCTCCTGAGAAAAAACAAAACAAAAAATTTAAAAACTGATTAAATATTCTTGTCCAAATGTTAAATCAAATTCACACAGATGCAGTTTTCAAACAAAGAAATATCAGTTACCTTTATCATTAAGTTCTGATTTATCTTCCAACATTGTTTTCTCAGACATGGTCTCACCACAGGAAAACATCTGAACACCAGAGGAGCTGAAGTTTTTTAAATAACTGTAGAAACATTTCTCCTCTGTAAATCCTTCAGAGTTGTTTTTATAATTATCTTCATCTACTTGAGCATCGCTGAAACTTGGATGAGTCTGAATCAGATGAGCTGTAAAACAGTTCATGCTGTCATCTACAGGACATGATGTGTTCTGAAAGTCACGGAGGACCGAACACTGCAGAGTCACCAGGACAGATGAAGGGGCTCTTGTGACAGGCAGGTCTGGTTTTCAGTAGAAAAAAAGAAAAAAAAACAACAATCTTTAATCAAAAGATAAATAACTTTATTACTGATATTTTACAACTGCTAAAATTGTGCTTATGACAAATAATGTGTAATTAATAATCCCGTTGAGTTCTTACCTTCAACTCTCAGATATGTTGCATTCAAAAATGTTACATTTCCTTGATATTTTCTCACACACAAATAAACTGCAGAATCATTTTGTTTTGCATTAGTGATTCGCAAATCAAGAGTTCCAGCTTCTTGTGTAACTTTGATGTGAGAATAAAGACTCTCAGATGGTTTTTCAAGGTTTTCAGGAGACTTTCCAAAAGCAATCCTCATCCAGTATATGTGTCCTGCAGATCTCCGTGAGCACATCATCTTCACATGATCTCCAACATGAATAGTCTTTGTGTCAATAACTCCATCATCTGCCCAACCTGAACAATCATCAAACAGATCAGTTTCAGAAGCAGAGACAAAACATCATGTATTGTAAATTATGACAGAATCTCATTTGAATCAAATTAACTTTACTTACATTCATCTCTGAGAATCAGCAGTAAACAAATTATTATCAACATTTTCTGGTTCTGCTACTGACGCCCGCTGTAATTCAGACCCTATAAGACAGAGCGTAATTCACCTCAGTGTAATTATATAAACTGGGAGGAGCGAGTCTGAGAACAATTTGATTGGCTCTTTTTTAAAGATGACATTTTTTTGTTTTACCACAGTGGAAATAAAATTAGCCACATATTCAACACATACTAATGAAAAAAAAAAATCAAATAGAAAGAAAGAAACAGCAGCCAGATGAAGTTATCTTATGTACAAATACCTCTGTGGTTTTTCTGTAAGTGGCACTAAAGGAAGATGATATTAATTTTTGCAGTTTATGTGAGAGTAAGCAGTGCTTTAAGTGGAAAAAATAAGTGTCGATACTATGGGACAGAAACGTACGTACTGTTTTTATACAGATCAATCTATACTGGAGTTTTATTTCACAAAAATGACAAAGAACAAAATCAGTTCTGAATCAAATCAACAAGAGTCAAATTCATCACCGTTTTTTGTTGTCCAAGTGTCTTAGAGTATATAGTACCTAATTATTTTTACTTTGTTACATTTAATTAAAATAAGAATTCTTGTTTGAACACAAGCTTTAGTTGATCTGATGTTAGTTACTACCTGCTGAGCTGCTGAAACATTTGAAGGTGAAAAAGAAATAGTAAACAGGAAGTTGTCACTGTACATACTTTACTCTGTTCTAGCATACTGTCTTCTGAATTATTTTAATATGTTTTAAATTTTAAAATATCTTTGGAAAAGGGCTTCTTTTGCTTTCATTTGTTATTTTGTAATTATATTTATTAATACATATACTTTTTTTTCCTTTTAGTCTTTAAAATATAAACTTGAATATAACTTTATACTTTTTGTTTGTCTGATGACATCATTTTAAAATATTAAATCAGATGTTCTGCTCAGTTAGTCAGTACCTGGGTAGCCAAATAACTTTTTACTCTTACTTAAGTAATTTCTTGAAGGGATACTTCTTAATTTTACTTGAGAAAATATATGTTGAAGTAGTGCTATTCTTATCTGAGTACATATTTTGGGTACTCTAACCACCTGTGCTTGTGGGTAAATCATGCTTCATATTTTCTGCCATATCAGTACTTTCCTTGATGTTTATTTTCATAGTTTATTGTTGTGTTCCCCTCCCTAAAAAATTTTCCTATCTTGATCTACTGTGTTTTTATTTCTGTTCAGGTCTTGTCATTTGCCGTTTATCTCCTGAATTAATTATTGCTCAAAAGGTCTTGCCAGGCTACTAGTTTGTTCATTATGTACTTTCTTAGTTTATTCTTGCATTTTGTTCATTGTGTATTTCTAATTAGTTTTCTTTTTTTATTTATTGTGTCCTCTTACAAGTTTTATTTTATTGATTTATTGTGTACTCTAGTTTCTCTCACGTTATTAGTTTGCCTCCTGGTTGTTTTTATTGTATTAATGCTTACTAGTAATCCCATTCACCAGCGTGATGCCTTAGCATCCTTGTGTTTCAACCATGCATGTCAAGTTGTACTGATTGTCCGTATTTTACACGTATTTTTCATCATTTTGCAGGCATACCGACGAATAGAGCAATCTCATTGATTTTTTAAATACCTCAGTTTCAAATGAATTGAACATGTCAGAGCCTAGAAGTTGTTAAAAAAACAACAAATAACATCAAGTAATCTTCCATCCAGCTCTGCTGCTAGAAATAAATTCTCTACTTTGTCCATTCTCTTTTCCTCCTGGTTTGCAGCAGCTCATTACCCCCCCCCCCCACGGTTGGTGCAAATAGTAGGCTTTGGAATTTTTGCTAAAATTACGAATTTTTGAGGCTCATTAAACTCGAGCTCTTGATTTTTTTACTGTTCAGCACCAGATTCCTTGTTTTCGTCTTAGTTCTGTGTCCCGTTTTTCTGTTCCTTATTGCAATCTGTGTACAAGAGCGCGCATGCGCGCTCCTTTTTATTTTTTTGCAACCTGCATGGTCCAGAGCTTTATGTATGGGGAGCATAATGATGAGGAACTGCAGGCTGATGAAACACCTGTTAGAACACCAGAAAAAATGCTGGTATGCATCGAACTCAGAAAAAACAGTACGGCTGAGGTGTTAAATTTACAAGTGGTGGTGCTGAATACTACGATACGATACGATAAGATACGATACAACTTTATTGATCCCTTTGGGAAAATACCTCAAGGAAATTACATTTCCAGCAGCAACAAGAACAGAAGGGGGATAGTAATACAGAAGTTAAAAAAGAATGTATACATACATATATACATATACACACATATGTACTCTAGCCCATTGGCATACTGGCCCACCTAAAGCACTGACGTAGGATTTAAGCTCAGTTAGCATCCTGTGATTAGTATCATTTTAAAGGTAAAGCTCAAAAAAGACACACATTTGCACAAACTTATTTGTTTGTCCTGGTGCATCTCAGTGATCCAGGTAGAAAAAAAAAGGTTAAGTAGGTCATCTGGATTGGTTCTTCTTTAATGAAATGTTTCATCTCTCCTCCTAAAGTCTTCTTCAGTCTGATTAGACCTTATTAGCAGTATTTGCACATTTTGGACAAACAAGTTAACAATAACAATCAAAACTGTTTGTTCACACACAAAAGAGGACCATCAGCCCAACAATATGTTGTCTGTGCCCTAATTATCCCTATTGCTTACAGGGTGCTGAGTCATACTCTCAATACCAGCATTGTAAGAAGGGTCAACTGGACACGAAAGCCCCCAACCCTGTTTAATGATGGACAGTTTTTCTTCACAAAAATATCTTCCTTTACTCCTCTCTCAAACCAATGTTTCTCTCTGTTGAGGATGAGAACATCTTCATCCCTGAAATAATGACTGCTGGCCTGTAAATAAGTGTAAACTGTAAATGAGTGTAAACAGTTTGCATCAAACAATTTTTTGGCAGTTGAGTTGACATGTTTTTCATGTTTCACATGAAATGTAAAGTAAAATGTTTATGTTTGTGGCACAGGCTTACTTAAAATGTGGTTGGAAAAATAAATCATAATATTACTACAAGCTAAAGAAAAAAGAAATAGTAATAATTTGGAAGCAAATTCAAAATGAACTGTGAGTGGCACCAATACAGCGCTGGTATAGTATACTTATCATTCAGGACATTGGACCTTTTAAATAATGTTTTTTTCATTTAGAACAGTCACTTTAAAGAATTAAACTTAATATTAAAAGATTCTTGTAGGCCTTCTCACATTTTGTATTTGGTTGAAGGAAAAGAAACGAGTTCTGAGTAAACACGTTCAGTAGTTGGTCTAGGGGCGGAGAAATGGCCCACCACAGCTTCTGTCAGTGTGGCCTCTGCATGTAGCTTTGTTTGTTGTTCAGATAACAGTCATTCTCTGTGACACTAGAGACGGAGAAATGTATTCATCTAGGACAAGATTTTAGTTTAAAAGTAATCAACTTCTTCAGGCCTTTATTGAAAGACTAGTTTCTTCTCTCAGTTTTCACCACACACCTCTGTGTGTTAGAGTGCAGGTTGTTTGTCTCTGTGATGCCTCATCAACCTGAACATGGTGTACCCCACCTCTCACCCACTGACTGCTGGGAGAGGCTTCCAGCCCCCTCTGCAGCCATCAAGACTAAATGAGTGAGTGAGGCTACATCCCCTATAGGCCAGTAGTGATATTTCAGCTCATAACTTCTTCTATTTTGTGCTATAAACTATGCTTTAACGTCTCTGGAACCTTCAGAACCTAATTTCTCTGACCTCAAGTTCATAAATCTGTAAAGATGTTGAATAGAAGTGCTGCTGTCATTTCATCAGGACAATTCAATTCAATTTATTTCATTCAATCATAAAACCAAACAATCTATGTACAGTTAAGTAAAAAATAATAATAAAAAACTGATAAAAATGTTTAAAATAAAATAAAAAAGCAAATTAAGCCATGAATGAAAAGGGTGTAGATTAAAGACAAAAATCATATTTTATCTGCTCCTAAGATAAGATTTAATGCTTTAAAACAAAGCCACCATGGAAATTTGCAAAAAGTAAAAAACTAAATAAATAAAATAAAAATGAGTGAGAAGAAGTAATACAGTATATTTTTTACTGGGAAAAAAAATGTTATTTATTATTTTTTTTTACTTTTTTTCAGGCGAACTTTATCTGATACGCTGGTTGGTTCTTAAATATGTACAGCTATATCTCCATCAATATGTAAAACAAATCATTTCATTTTTTTCTCAAATTCTCTGCTTATCAACAGATAACTGGCATGATCTAAACGCACTGTTTCAACACATACAGATGAAAAAAATCAAGTCATTATGAAGAATGCAGATGATCAGTTCAAGACAGTCCAAGACAATGGGCCTCATGCAAGAACATTTTCGTATTCTTATCCTAAATTTCTTTTTCTGTTTCTTTTGTTCGTACGAACGGTTCCTATGAACATGCCACGTCAGATTCAACAAACGCTTCTATCTTCAGGAAAAGTGTTTAAATGAGCAGCGTAAACTGATGAATGCGTATTCAGGTGCTCGTGCACGAGGAGAGGAGATTAACATAATTACCACCCCAAAAATACCATATAAGACTATGTTTCCTGCCCCACATATGAGGAAGTGTTTGTTCATGAAAATTATATCGCAAAGTCAAAGGAAGAACCTAACGAGTCTGGAGACTGAAGTTCAGAGATCAAGAAAAGAAAATCTGTCATTTTTAACAGCATCAGCTGACCTGCTAAAAAAGCTGAGAGATGAAATGACATGATTTGACTGCTGTTAATGTTGTGTCTCCTGTGGGTTGTACACAGTGACAGAAATAAAAATCTATATCATATTCATCTCTCTCTAGTCCTGCTCCGGTTTTCCTTTGGTCAAATATTTTTAATTCAAGTGTAAACAACTGTGTTAAATAATTTCCATTTAATTCAGAAGAGTGTCAGATGCGGTTCTGAAGAAAGCATTTTAAAATGTCGCCAAAATATGTCTGGCACTTTAGAGAAAATAGCAGAGCTGATGTGCTGAATAAATCTCAACCAAAAAAATTTGATCATCTATAAAGCTCATTATATACCCGAGACATATTCAATTTCAGTTGATGCATAACTTATGTTGGTTTGTCGTTTGAGATTTTTAAACAATTTACATTGTTAGTCTACATTATTACATTTAAACTTATAATTCTAATTCAAACAGAATAGCCTATTGTCAACATAATTATGGAATGTGATTTATTTTCAACTCAAAATATCTTCAAACTAACGAAATATAAAGTTATTAGTGAAGAAAATCCGTCTGGATAACAGCAGACTGACTACACGTAAAATATACCACAGGTCTGGACCACACCTGAATTTTGATCGTATCTGAAAAAAATCTTAGAATACGAGAAAATTGGTGAATGCCACAAGTTCTCCTAAATCACTCGTTTGCACAATTTAAGAACAAATCTGTTCATACAAACGGTTCTTGTATGAGGCCCATTATTTACAATAAACAGTTCAGTACAGTAGTTCCATCATTCATTGTTGTTTGTTGTAATTACATCTTTGTTCAGTTCTTTTCTTTGCTCCTTGACTTTGTCTTTGAATGAATGGGAGTGCAGAGTAAACTAAAGACACCTCACCTTTTTGAGGACAGATGCATTTTTTTAGGATAAAGTGGGGAGAGATATAAAAAAATCCCTTTTCACGTTCACAAAATTACTTTTCTGTTTTTTAACGTACTGACATCAGTGTAGACTGTCTCTGAAGTTTCTGCATTTCTTCTCTTTGCTCCTTGACTTTTTCTTTGAATGAATCTTGGTGCAGAGTAAACCAAAGACCCCTCATCTCTCTGAGGAAAGATGCATTTTTTTAGAATAAAGTGGTGAGAGATATAAAAGTTAAGCAAACATGTGCAGACAGAATCTCTTTTCACTTTACCTGTTGACTTTGCTGATCCCCACTGGCTGCAACACCATTGTTTCAAAAAACAAAAATTACTTTAATATAAATTATGATAAGCTATTATTAAATTTTAATTTTTGTGTGATGACTTACCGTTAGAAATATTCCAACTTTTCTTTCTGACGATACAAGTGAGGATGGATATAACAACCACACTGGCAATCAAACCAGCAGACAACAAAAAGAGAACTGTTTGCTGTAGATTCCACACATTTAACTCTGGAAAATATCAAAAGTCAATAATATTAACTATTCTTAAAAGGCATTTTGGAAAAAATAGTTGAGTTAAATGACCAAAAAGATTTTTTTATAAAATTTTTTTTTTCTCAAATTTTTAATAATCTATGTCAGGCTACAAAACCTTACCTTCACTGTCCAGTTTTGTTCCGTTTCCAAACAGTATCTGTCCACATGTGGCCACGGCGCAGTAGTAAGTCCCAGCATCAGAGGTGCTGACGTTCTTAGAGAAGCTGTAAGTACATTTCTGTGTCGACTCTGCCTCAGGACTCCTCTCACATTCATCACTACTGTTTCCATGGGCATAAATTAAACTGGGATGAGACTGATCTGATCCTGCTCTGAACCAGTAAACACTGTGATCTGATCCACAGGTATTTGTATCAGAGTTAAAGAGGACCGAACACTGTAGAGTCACCAGATTCCCTGGAAGAACTGGATCAGATGGAGGCTCTTGAATGATGGCAGTAATTTTTGGCTCTGTTTCTAAAAGAAATTTATACAACAAGTTTAATTTATTTTAATAAAAATTGCGTATGAAATAAATGAGTATTAACTTCTGGAGACAAATTTTTATTTACCTTCAATCATCAAAATGTATCCTTTCATGAATGTCATGTTGACTAATTTGACTTTTATACAGTAGTAAAAACCAGCATCACTTTGCTTTGTGTTAGTAATATGCAGGATAAAAGATCCTAGCTCTTGTTTAGTTGTGATGTGAGAAGTCTCTTTAACTTTATCATAATCAAAGGAGTATGCTCCTCCCAAGAACTCAGGCCAGTTTCCAGAAACAAGTCTGACCCAGAACAAAAATGTCCTAACCTCAGAGGTCAGCCGGGGACACCTCAGTGTCACTTCATCTCCAACAGCAACTGTTTTTGTTTCTAATATCAAATTATTGGTACCTCCTGAAACAAACAAAAAAACAAAACAAACAAAGCCGATTTGAATACATTGTGAACAAAAACAGTTGTAGAATATATGGAATGAAAAATAACTTGTAAACTTACTTGCAAATCTGAGAAAAGGCAGTAAGTAAAAAAACATCATCATTTTCAATATTCTACTTGTAGCTGCAGTCTGTGACAGGAAATCATCAACATCATAAAACAATTTGCTGTAATGTATATAACCTTATAAAGTGGGAGGGAACAAACGTACAACCGTCTGATTGGTCTTTTGTGATGGCATTTATTTGTACTACCACAGTGGAAATAAAAAGCAGCCATCTTTCCACATTAAACATGTAAAGCAACACCAACATCAAGCTGTTGTTTCCATCACATACAGAATGAATATACTGCAATAATCCTGTAATAAACATATTCTTTTATTCAGAAATGTCAATTTGAATCTACTGTCATGTTTCACTAAATCAAACATTCAGTTAAAATAATTTCATTTTGTGATATACCATTTTTTTTACAGTGGGTTCTATATATTTAAAAAAAGGTGTCTATGCATGTGTGTATATGTATACATGGATATACAGATTCATAGTGTTAACCTTGACATGCAATATGAAATGAATTTGTCATGTCTGGAATAAATCAATCAAAATAAAAAAAAATCTAAATCATTAACAGATTTTTCTTCAAAGCAAAAGAAAAAAAAAACTAAAAAAAATAAAATCAAACTTTAAACAAATTGCACATTTTATGCTTTGAATCACTGTTTTTTTCTTTTAAAAAAAAGCCCTTGTTCTCACTTAACACTCAGCTCACACGACACCGAGCTTAACTTCTTGCCAACAGATGGTGGGCCCAAGCTGAAGTAGTTCCCTGTAACACTTTTAAACAGGGCCCAGCTGAGCCCCAGGAACCAGGTTTAGTTATTCATGCTTGACTCCCCTGAATATTTCAGTTCTATGATCATGAGATAAAGATCTCAGATAGGTGAATCTGAAGGGAGTTTGCTGGTGGCCGGGCTCAGGATTAGAGAGGATCTTTATCATTCAGTAAGAGCTCTAAAAAGAACTGTTGCTCCTTCACATCAAAAAGAAGCAACTGATGTGCTCTGGGCATCAGATTAGGATGTCTCCTAGACTCCTCAGATGCATTCCCTCTTTGACATGTTCAGACATAATTGAAATATTTACTGATGATTTTTCTCTTCAATACCAAATTACCAAACTGATCATTTTTTCATTACTTTTGAGTTGTCTGCTTTTTCTTTCATTACCAAAATTTTAAACGTTTTAACCAGTACATCAATTTAAAAACAATTTTTTCTTTGAAACTTGAAATTGAGGTCAGCATGGTAACAACCACCAACTTTTTTTCCCCCTTGTTGTTTGTTTTTAACTAAATTATTTGCCTACAGTAACAGTAAATCCTTTTCAGAGACATTTTTGAAATTCTTGAATGACCATTTTGCAATGATCTAAAAGAAACAAAAAAAGCTACAAATATCTGTAACATCAATCTAAATAGGAAGAAAGAGAGAGAGAAGAAGAATGAAGTAAATGCTGTAGCAGCCAGTCAGTTCAAAAGTCTCACATTACATATGACGACCCACCCCATCTGTCAGAAGCTCTCAACATAAAGAATAGAAAGGGTTCACACCTTTTATATTTCATACATTATGACAGTACTTTCAGTATCACACTTCAGTTCTGGGTAGTGAGAAAAGAAGAGAACTTTAAGAACTTAATGAAAAAAAACAAAAAACAAGAAAAAAGAAAAAAAAAAAAACATTTGTCTTAAAGTCCAAAACTGAATGCATATATTTGCAGGTCGCAGTTTTTAACAGTTTTCTTTTTTAAAAGACCTTTCAGGTTTGATAAGACAGTAACAACTATTGGATATATTATAAATTTTTAACATGAAGTAGAATATTAAAAAGGTAACTACTACTTAACTGTGGCATTATAGACTTGAACATTCTATTTTTTTTCCCCCCATTTTGCTTTAATAATAATAAAAAAAGGGCTAAACGTTTGGTCAGAGAGCATTTTTTAAAACTTCAAAAGCATCTAACCACCCCGAGCAGGGCCATGAATATTTCAGTACATTAATTTTCATTTCACTCACCAAGGATGTTAAGGTACAGTTTATCAATATGAGAAGGGTAAGACATTTTGGACATTTTTACCTGATCTTTCTCTTAAAATGACATTATTTAGTAACACAAAACATAGCTCAGATTTTATTTCAGGACATAAATTTTAAAAGCAAGAAAACATGATATGCATCAAACACAATATTGATTTAAACAGCACACAAAATGGATAACTTGAGCAGATATGATAAAAAAGATTTTCCACTGTTTGAATGTAAGCCAGACCCTTAATTTCACTTATTAATGTAAAACATAGTTTTTGCCCAAAATGTTACAGTTTTACTTGAAGTACAATAATTTGTTCACTGGCAGTGTGAGGCATCAGGGATTAAGAACCCTGCAAAAAAGTGTCAACTGCAGCATGAAGCTTCTGCAGTTCATCATTTCCATCATCAGTGTTTGTGTTCATCTCAGTGAAGATGGCAGCAGTATAGACAAGTTTACCCTCACATCTATGGAAAAAACAAAATGAGACAAATACAAGAAATAAAACCATCCAAACGTTCTGAATTCTATTGTCAAATATTTACCAGCAGTTTTTTTCATGCTCCTTGGTTTAACTGGATTGCAACGCCAACTAGAAAAAAAAACTTCATTAGTTGGATAAATAACCTGTAATAATAAGATTTTACAATTTTCCTCTTTGTTTTCTTTTCCAAACAGTATCTGTCCACATGTTGCCACAGCACAGTTTGCAGCTCTGGAGGAGTGCAGGTTTGATTTTGACAGAGAGTAAAAACAACGCCTCTGATTGTCAGATCTGTGCTCACACTCTGTGCCTCTGTTGTTTTCAACATATAACACGTCAGGATGAGAGTTTCCATCTTCGGTTCTGAACCACAACACGCTCAGATCTTCTGAACACGAGTTGCTGTCCGACTCAGAGAGAACTGAACACTGCAGATGAGTTGGATCTGATTCTGTCGGCTGCTGAACAACAGAAACGTTTCTTGTCCTCTCAGTATTTCCTGCACAACACAATAGTTTAAAAATCAATTCAAATATGACTTACATGCATTTTTCTTTTCACATCACCACCTGGTCATGAGATGCCAATTTGTTTACTAAGTAATCTTTTCCACTGAGGGCGATTTTTTTTCTATACTAATGTAATTAGCCTTGCATGAGTTAAGAACACAATAAATGTGCTGTGATACAGTAATTGCTGCAGGTTGGCCTTATGCTTGTTGAAGTGACTGGTAGGGGGGGGCGTTGGGTGGAGCTGGAGTCAGACATTGTAATATTTAAAGATTCAAAAACCGTTTTTGTCTAAAATCCACTCTCCTGCTGTAAAAGCAATTGAGGTTGATTTAAACATGGAGTTGTATTGCTCTGAAAAATAAGCCATTTATATTAAAATATCTGTTTTTAAAGCTATATTACATTTCTACTGACAGAAGCACTGGTTAAATATTTGCAAAAATGTAAAAAAGTATTTACCTTTTACTATCAGTTCCATTTAATATACATAGTCCATGTAACACAATGATAGGTTCCTTCATCCTCCTGAGTTGTCTTCAAAATTGACAGCTTGCTGAATGTTTTGGTGTTATAATTTTTTCATTCTGAGGGGTTTGACTCAGAGCTTTTTGTTTGGTCTATTTTTACCTTCGATTTCACAATCAGTGTCAGATTATCCCCTGGACGATGCTTGAACCAGAAGATGTCGATGTTTGCAGCTTTGGGCAGATCACGTGATGGTTGCAGGTTCACCAACCTGAACAAAACAAAAAGAAAATATGAATACCATATAAAACATGAACAGATGCATGAATAAATGAATGAATGAATGAGACAACTGAAGAGTTGCACTGATAATACTCACATGCCTGCTGAAAAACAAGCGTCTGCTCCTTCGAAAACAATTCACTCTAATTAAAGCTTTTGTAGGGGAAACCCTATACAACTCTCAGAACTTAACGTTATGAGGAATAATTGTTATTTATCACGGGATCTTCTATTGAAGAATAAACATACCCTCTGTGTAATAATGATGAGGTCACACAATAAGACAGACGTGAGTCAGCGAGTTTAGTTTGATCTAACAACAAATTAGACAATTTATTTACAGAATCAAAATAAATCACCAACGTACAGCTTATTGTGGAAACTCTAATTTTCTAAGAATAGTTTAAACAACAACAAATAATCGCGTCCCAGTTAATTATTATCAATATGACAGTTTATCAGGAACAACAAACTCCAGACTTGGAGCTTAACAACCATTTGTTTATGGCACTTTACTTAAGCTTTAATGTGGCATAGGGTATAGGATCAGAAAAGAAGGAAAGGAGGGGTTAATGAGCTCTTAACTTTAATCTTTATTTTAAAGAAAGTGGATTTTGACCAGAGGGCAAGCATCTCTCAACGAATCCAGCCAGAACAGATACACTCAGTAACGGATCGCCTTTTACCTTGACAGATGTGGTTCATCCACCATGGTTCGAAAGGGGGTTGACCCAGCTAGTGAAGAACTCTCGGACCTCACTCAGCTGGACATCCAGTCTACGTTACTCTTTCCGTGTCTCCTTGTCTGCTGTCAACTGAAGATCAGAGACGAGGCTTCTCTCTGTATCCGTCTAAAAATTAAAACAAGTGCTTTGTTTGGCTTTGATAAGCTCGTGTGTTGGACCCGGCCCGATGCTGACCGGTATCCTGACCGTGAGTCTCCCTGTTGGCGTTTTGGGGCAGGACTAGTCCAGCGCTGTTTTCCCACAAAGAGAAAAACAGCTGCTTCTCTCTCGAAGCATCCAGTGTGTTCTGCCTGAGCAGTGGGGTTAGTTTTTTCTCAAGACGTTAGTCAAAAGATAAGAAAATGTTAGTGGGAAGCCAGGTGTTGTTTTGGATACCAACCCAGTCTAAATATTTTGTAAGGTCCTGGGACCTGCTCTCTGATGAGACAGTGAAGAACACTCAAAGATTCACTGAAAGCTTAACAGAATGAATTATTTTAAGAATATAAGAATATTCATTATAATTCAGACAAAATAAACATTTAAAATGTAATATAAAGCTTAACCATTGGAATAAAGTTCCTTTGTGTTTTTCTTTTTTTATAAAGTATAATAAAAAGAAAGGTTGTTATTATTTTCAATAATTAACCTTAACATTATTAAATGCATAATAACTTTTAAATAAAAAAAAATATAAATCAAAAACAAGATTATTATCTTGTTATAATTGATTAAGTAAAAGAGAATGTCTCTTTAAAGTTAAAATCATAAAGGCATGACCTTTATGGTTGAAATTCAGTTAAGATTAAAACAAAGTTCTGTCTCTTTAAAGGGGCCTGTCCGAGGCCGAGGGTCAGAGACAAGTTTCTTGATTATTTCACTCGAAGCAACCACTACACTTTTATTCACTCATTTTAAAGATTACGTTAAAGACAGTTTAAAACAAATTACTAGTTTGTATGTGTTGAGTGCCCAACGCTTTCCTTTGGTCATTCCTCATTGCATGAAATACACACTGAGTCATACACATTTACTTTTAATTTCACACAAAATGCGAACAATGCTATGGAACTGTCTTTAGAAATATTTATGTTACATAATAGTGCATTTTATAAACTGAACAGAGTTATAGTGAATTGCAATATTTGAAATACACGGTTTCAATTTCATCTGCATCCTCATTGCATATTCTTAATTATTTTGTGTGACTCTTTGCATTTACTGTAATTAAAGCTGCTTTAAGTTGTTCATTTTCTACTGACTTCTAAACCAGAACACTGAGATCTTCTGAACATGACTTGCTGTTGAATCAGAGAGAACTGAACACTGCAGATGATCTGGATCTGATCCTGTTGGCTGCTGAACAACAGAAAGCTTTCATGTCCTCTCAGGATTTCCTGCACAAAATAACAACAATTATTTCATCAAGTGTTTAGTCATTTTTATTTTTCATATAAAGTTATTTTCAGTGCCCCCCAAAAGATGTCTATAAGATTTAAATAATTATAAATAATCTTAATAATGATAAACATACATATTTATTTTTATGCTAATTGTACACATATCTTTCAAATGTTATTCTATTTATTAGAATAGCTTTAAAGAAAAATCCAGTCACTGATTAAATCAGAATTTACAGTCTAATGAATTTATCTAAATATTTTTAGTTTTTTCCTGATAACACCTGCTATTGTACACATAAACCACTTTTGCTCTAACATTTTTAAAATGATTTTTGTAATTTGAAACTTAAATACTTTTACATTATTGGTATGAAAACCTGGTTATGGCACACCAAATTGTTTCCTTTTTTTGACAGAATACATGTTGTCATCTTTCAGCAAAATAATAAAGGCAGCTGTCCTTATTCATAAAATAAAACAAAAAAGCTTTGAGAAGCAGAAATTGCTGCAGATTGTTTCATGTCTTTAGACGTGGCTGGTAGGTCGAGGAGACACAGTCTTAATATTGGCTTTTTCCAACTGTCCCCGGAAACAAATTAAACAAATTCCAACAGTATTTCACTCCCTTTTTGTCCACCTTGCAGCATTGAACAACATCAAACAAAAAGAAACACTGTAATTTTACAATATCCTCTCAAAAACAACAACAAAATAAATAAAACTAATCCATACAAATAACCTGTGACAGTTAAACTCCCACCAAATCACAGTTAATGTGATTTCAAGTATACATCAACACAAACATTTAAATCTCTGTATTACAAACCCAGGTAATATGAGTGAAAACACTAAAATCTTTACACTTAAATAACAGAACAGTCCTTTGGACAGGTCTGTCAAGGTATAACTGCTTGGAAGTACGTTTCCCTTGATCATTTATTGTTGAGTCACTAAAAGCGTAGCCTTTCTGACTCTCCATCTGCACTGGGGTGACGACATTTTAATTTAGTCTCCAGGTAAATCTGATGCCTCTGGATCAGGAATACTTATTCTGTACTTTTGGCATTTTATGTACTTGTGAATATGTGAAATTACTTAGTTACTGCATTCTTTGAACCATATTCTGTTTGACTGAAGTTCCCTTATCTCTGGCTTGAGACCTTCAGCTTGCGTAACAAGGTGCTCCAGACAGGTGATAGCTTTAATGGCTCTTGTCCAGTCAGATAGATGGTCAAGCAGTGTTCTGTCTTCCTTCACACTGGTGTGAAGCACTTGAGCCTTTTGTGGGTCTGGATCCTGGTCTTCCACTTCTCCCACCTTGAGTTCTCCTGTAGGTAGCTTCGTTTTCCACAAAAACGCTGGACCAGTGAGATGGTTAGAAGTGACCAACTGGTGAACTCCTCTTGACGTATTATCTGTTGGGAATTATCAGGCTTTACATGGTGCAATTTGTCATTATCTGTATTGACCAGTTTTCTACTATAAGTGTCACAGCCACAGTGAACTGTGCTGTTTTTACTGACTGTGGATCTGACTTCTGATATTATTTTCTTGACAATGATATGGTGACTCACACCAGTTACATTGCATTTTTGCTCCCTTGGTTCACCAAAGCTAACGATGCTCCATCCTAGGTCAGTCTTCTGTGCAAATGGTTGGTTCTCTTCTCCAATTACTACCTCTCTGGGCAGTAGAGCTTGTGGACAATTGTAGCCAATCAGCAGCCCAATTTTGCAATCAATTAGTGTAGCCATGTGATCTGCCAGATGTTCCAAATGAGGCCATGCCTTAGCAGTCTCAGAGGTTGGAATGTGTGTTCGATTGCCTGGGATGAAGTCACAGGTGTAGGCTGTTGGCACTGTAACTTTCTTAGAAGAGAAGAGTCCTCTGACTTGAAGGTCTCTAATACATTTGCAGGACAAAATTGTCTTCTTTGATGATATTGTTGACAGTTTGAGCTTCACTTGTTCTGTTCTCACATCTAGAACATCGGTGACTTCATCTAAAATAAATGAGGAATCACTTTGTGAGTCTAGCAGAGCGTAGACAAGAACCTCTTTTCTAGGTTCACTTGGTGTCGATACATAAACAGGAATTATTGTTGAGGTCTGTTTACTACAGCCATCTTGTACTATCCTGTTGGATGTAGTTTCCTTTACTATGTCTTGTGGGTGAGTTGTGTGTGTATTTCCTTCTTGGATATTATTCCTTTCTTCAGATTGTTCTGTTATTGGTTCTTCCTTTGAGCGTTCTTCATGCAGACAAGTAGGATGTTGTTTCAAGCAGATGTTACAACTCTTAGACTGATGGCCAAGACTCAAACATCCGAAACACAAATTTTCAACTTGGATGAACTTCACTCTCTCATTAATTGGTTTCTCAATGAATTTGTAGCACTTTGACATACTATGCCCTGTTTTCTTGCAGAAGCTGCATGTGCTTGTGTTTCTTTCACTGGTGTTAGTTGTTAAAGTTTTACAATTTACAGTTCTGTTATTTTGAGCAACTGTTGTTGAGTTTTTAATCTTTGTCTTGTCATGTTCAGCTTGCTGTAATGCATTGTGAGAAGTTATGGGATTACATGCAAGGTTAGCTTCCATTGTTAGAAATGTCAAAAAATAGTAAAAACTTGGGAAACTTCTGTGTTCCATTTCATACTGAGTGGCCTTTCGATTCTATCTGTTGCTTAACCAGTCAGGAAGTTTGGAGGTGAGTTTCTGATTCTCAATGCTGTCATTTAAAACACTGAAATTCACGTTGTGAATCATGGCAGATTTAACACTGCGTAAGAAGTCTAGAAACTTTCTCAGCTCAATACTCTCTTTTGGCTGTAACTTTGGCCAAGCATGTAACTTATCTCTAAAGGCTTTAGCAATCACAAAGGGCTCACCATATCTTTCATGGAGTAGATCCCATGCTGTGCTGCATGGGTCTTCAGAATTGATTAGAAAATAGCCTTCTAGGGCTTCTTTAACTTCTCCTCCAACATATTTCTGTAAAAAGAATGTTTTTTCTGTAACTGGAAGATTTTTTCTTTCAATCAGTGCGTGAAAGGATGATTTCCACTGATTAAACTTCAGTGGATCGCCACTGAATATGTCAGGTTCAGGAATTGGGAGCCTGTTGGCTGATATGGCTTCAGAAAAAAATTTGACAATTTCTCTTGACTCATCCTTTGTAACATTTCTGGAAGCGATGTCATCTAATGCCTGTGTCTTAGGACAGGGTTCAGACTATTGCTTATGTGCCTAACTGTAGGTGATTCTTCATGCTCTGAATGGAAGTCACCTTCATCATAAACCTGAAGCCTTGCTCTGGATGCGTTCAGTTTTTCCATCTGTTCTAATCTCATAAGCTCTCTTTTAACATTTTCAACAGATTTCTTTCTAGCTGCATTTTCTTCTTGCTGCTTCTTTAATAGCTCAGCTTCTATATTCTCCTTTTCTAGTTTGCGTTCAGCTTCTTCCCTTTCTGCCAGCAAACGTCGAGTTTTTGCAGCTGCTTCTTGTTCTGCATTGATCATCTTATCTTCAGTTTCAAGTTTTTTTAGTAACTCTTGTTGTTTTTCTTGTTCATCCATTATTTTCAGCACTGCTTGTGTGGCTGCATATTCAGCTACAGCTTCTTGCCTTTTGACTGATGATGCAATGGAGAGGTTGGAGTGGTTTTTGGAGTATTTAGAAGCAAAAGATGAAACACTGGAGGTCGAAGATGCCAAAATGGAACCAGCCATTCTATCTTCTCTGTGACTCCATCGTTTTGTAACTGAACATTTTTCTCAACAATGTCTGTGATTGAGATACTATTGTCCAGCTTGCGACGCATTTCATGAGGTGGGCTGTCAATTCTTCTGTAGTTATCATGGACAATGTTTAGTTGCAACAGTTCCTTTTGATGAATGAATGAATGAATGATGATACTTTATTGATCCCATGAAGGGAAATTATAGATTATAGATTAAATTATAGTTTTGAACAGCACCTGTATGTTCCTTCAAGATAGCATTTGAATTTTGTTTTATTATAGACCTTTTTACAACTTTGACAAGAGCTTTCCAGCGCTCATAAATGCTGTCAAATTGAAGTTCTATTTCTTTAACCTTGCTCTCATTGAACTCCCTTCCTTTTTCTGTCAGTGTGCGGGATCTTTCACTTCTAAGTTGTATCCCTCTATGAATTTCTTGAGGTCTATTACTGGGTTCACTTTTGCACTCTGACTTTGCCATTTGGTTAGTTAGACTTGTTTTAAGATTGCTTTCTTGTCTTTGTTCAGTCATTTTAGTTCTTGTTTTTGTAATCAAACTATTTAACCTATTAAATATACATTGTAACAAGCATTAAACACTTATGCAGCAATAGTAAGAAAAACATATGTTATAATACTTTGAAAATATTAACTTAAATCAAAATTCTATTTACTATCACAGCAAAAATAAATGTGTATAAATTGACTTTGGAATTTTCAAACTGGCAGTTACATACAGTAGATCTTTGTGACTACTTGCTGTCTGAACTGAAACCAACTGTAACTGAAATCAAATGAAATCCTTTGACTCAGATAATCTTGCTGATAATCTTTTTGCTGAAATGTTACACTGTTCCTTGTAGTTTTTAGATCTAGTGTCACTCTTTAAACAAACTTCTGTGCCTGACTTAAAGATGTATCTAAAAACTGTTGAAAGTGCATCCATTCAGCTTGACAGCAGCTTATCTGCTTCTCCGTCTTCGGGGACACTCTTCCTTGTCGGTCACACGCAGGCCAGAGAAGCGCATATCGAGTTCGACTTTTACTCCATCCAGTGGATATACAAGGACCACAGCTCTTCTGTCACGGGTGGCTTTATTCATTCCTTCATCAATTTTAACTTTCTTCACCAAACCGTCCTTAGTTGTCACCGTCGAACTGTTTACATACAATAATGTCAACAGCTGACTAAACATATTAATTCTTATACACAAAAAAAACCTAAAACCAAAAAAAAAAACATTCAACTTTCATACACACCTCGTTGGCTGCACATAACCAGAGGGAACAATCTCTTCAAAATCAACTTTCTAGACAAAAAATAAATCTTGATTTAACAACAGATTTTCTGAGCAGAAACAGTCTTAATATTGGCTTTTTCCAACTGTCCCCCATAACCATGGAGACAAATTAAACAAATTCCAACAGTATTTCACTCCCTTTTTGGCTGGTCCAAAACGAGAGACCGAGTCCTCCGAAGGCCGAATTTGTCGGCCGCTTACGTCACAGCGCTGCGACGATAGCTGTCCAAATCCGAAGGCTCTTCCGATGCGGCCGACAAATGCATCCTTCCTTTGCTCAGAATTGAAGGACTGGTCCGATGGATCCTTCTCGGCCTACCATATCCCATAATGCATTGCGGGCCGGCCGGAGTTTTTTTTTTGCTAGTAATAGCTAATGAAGCTAGTGAAAGAAATACCTTTTAAAAAAAAATCTGGCGGGAAAAAATTACAATTTTCAAGCAGTTGTGTTGTTAATACTTTTATCATTTTTATAGACATGGTTTTAAATATTTTTTTTTGTCAGAAAAAAAACGATCTGGTTTGGAGAAATAAACATGCACCTACAGCAGGTCCATAGTCCTTCAAATATTGTCTTTAAGTTAATTTTATTGTTTTGTGATTTTAATAATGCTAAATTATTAATATTTTTCTAATTTAAATCTAATTTTGCATCTGTTTAGCGTCGTCACGGTTGCTAGGCGACCATACATACACCGGGTAAGGGCGGGAATAAAGCCGAAGGCTAGACCGTCCAAATTCACAGTGACTTTCTTCTGGTCTTCCCTGTCTACCAAGGACCCGGCCCACCTCGACCAGGTAGACCGGGTCCTTCAGAGGACCCAGCCTCTCGTTTTGGACACAGCCTTTGTCCACCTTGCAGCATTGAACAACATCAAACAAAAAGATACACTGTAATTTTACAATGTCCTCTCAAAAACAACAACAAAATAAATAAAACTAATCCATACAAATAATCTGTGACAGTTAAACATTTATTTGAAAATACGTATTTTAAACTTAAATTACATATTTACAAACAGAAGCATTGGCTAAAGTTTGAATAATTTTTATTAATATTCACCTTTTATTATGAGACATGTTCCATTCCATCTTCCAGCTAATTCAGCCCAATAAGACACTTGACAATGATAGGCCCCCTCATCCTCCAGGGTTGTCTTCAAAATTGTCAGCTTGCTGAATGTTTTGGTATTATCAATCTTCCATCTTGAAGAATCTTCAGGCCTTGACTCAGACTTTGCTGTTGTGTTATCTTTGATGTCAAAGTCAGACCCCCTGGTCTCTGTTGGTACCAGGAGACAGTGCTGTCTTGGCATCAGGCAGAGCACATGAAAAGTTTACAGGTTCTGAACTGGCGTCACTGACATCTGAGTACCTAAACCGAAAGAAAAAAAAAATAGACCATTTATAAAATAGAAACAGTTTCAATAAACAAATAAATAATGTAAATCTGACAGCCTCACATACCTGATGAGAAACAAGCAATGTAACCCAAAACACAATCATCTTCATCTTGTCACTTGTTAGAGACTCTGTCAGTGTTTTAATTAGAGTAGGAGGAGCTGCAGCAGCTAAAATCCTGTATATCACATCATCAAATTCATCTCATTGGTTGTCACCAAATACAGATGTTGAGATAAGTAATGACACTTCCTGCCACAAAGGTCTCACCGCATACATATGCTTTCATTCACTCATTGTAAAGCTAATGGAAAAAGGCAGAATAAATATCAAGTTTAAAACAAATGATCATTTTGTATGTGTTGAGTGCTCATGCCATCTTAAAGGATAAAAATGCACACTAAAACACACATATTTGTTTTTAACTGCAAACTAAAATGCATGTAATGCAATACTTCCTGTTTTTTTAGTGTGTGTATGTGTGTCTTTTTTGTGTGTGTGTGTTTTATTTATTTGTTTATTTAATTTTAGCAATGCTGCATTTGGGCAGCTTCTGACACACGTACATGGATAGTGTAGAGTCCACAAACTTATTCTGATACTTTATGATGTTTTTTCAGGATCATTTATAGAGGTATGGGGGTGGGGGTCTTCTTTTTCTTGAAAAACAGCAGATGGTAATCCTAAATTGCACCAAGATAAAACTCAAATTTTGAAGAAAAAGAAAGAACAGTAATGGGATGTTAGATTAATAAAAAAAAAACACACAAATGGAGCAACAAAACACTTTTTGGCAAACATGTTAGTGTAGCTTAGTGATGCTAACAATGATATCAGGATATCACCAAAAGAACAGGTTCTGGACTCCAGTTTCAGTGTTTACAGATTTCAAACAGGGCTCCTGAGAAAAATGTGAGGATTTTAGTACCTCAACAGTGACCTGTTTGCGGTGAGTTTTTGATGTATTTTTTCAGTTTAGATCCGTCCATCACTGGTGCCCATATCCAGCAGTCACAGTGTGAGGGGTGGGGTACCCCCCGGACTGGTCACAAGTCCATCACAGGGCCACATTGAGACAAATTCACACTTAGGGACATTTTAGAGTTACTGATTAGCCCTACCATCATGTTTTTGGTCTGTGGGAAGAAACCAGAGTAACCAAAGAAAACCTAAGCATGCACAGTGAGAATATGCAAACTCTACCCAGAAAGGTCCCCGGGCCAGGATTTGATTCAGTAACCTTCTTGCTAAGAGGCAACAGCTCTACCAACTGAGCCACCATGCCACCAGTTTTGATCTAGTTTGTGTTTTCCTCCTTGAGTTTATTCCTATTTCTCATTTCTCCCTCAGTCAGCTCTTCTGTTTCCTCCAGTCAGGTAACCATGTTTTCTGTGCTGTGGGAAGTACTGTAAACAAAGAACCTGGAAAACGTGGAAAACATGCAAACCACCAGTCGGTTTTCACACCTCCTGTTGTGCAACCACCCGATTTGGACCTGGGCTATTTCTTTGCAGAGTTATCATGCTCTCTTTGTGTTTGCGTAGAATTTTTCTGGGCACTCCGATTTTTCTAACAGCACAAAAATATGTGCAGAAAAAAAAAAACAGTACAAAAATATGTACACTTCAGGCCCAGGCCACCCTTGTAAAAGAGATCTGTGATCTCAGTGGGATTTGCCTGGTAAAATAAAATAAATAAATACTTTAAATTAAGATTGTTCTCTATTTAGAAACATTAAACACTTGCCTCAGTGAGTTTCATACACACTGTAGAGCCCTATTTTCATGGGATAAGCATTATCTGGGGACCCCGTGTAATAAATAGATTACTCCCTGACGTCTGCTAGGGTGTATGTCGCCAAAAGTGACACAATCGCACTGCCCCACCCCCTCCTTCCCTTTTCTTTTTGATGTTGCACGTTACGGGTTGGTAGGGTTTTGCTGGCCCGGGACACAAAATGTTTTCAATGTACTCTAATCCAGCCTCCATTCTTTACCAAAAGCAAATAAAAATGCACCCAGGAAACAGAAAATGCCTAATTATTAAACAGATTCAGTCCAATTCTGTCCAAATCACAGTGATGCCTATTTGCATTGGATTAGTATCACAGGACCTTGGAGGTTAGCGAAATATAGTAGGTACTTTGGGGAATTTTTACTTTACAAATAACTGACATAACCGATACGCACAGGATTAACAACACAAACAATCTCTGTAATTGTTACAAATAGCATGGGATCCCTGGGTAAAACAAATCCCAACCGAATAGGGCTTAAAGTGTGCAATGATTACAAAATAATACAAAATAAAATAATCAAGTAGATGAAGTCTATTAAAGAAAAATGCCTATTTCTATACCATGATAGTTACTGTATCATAGTATTTACTGTATTATTGATGGGTTTTTGTTGTCTTTTTTCCTGCTGACTGTAACACAAATTTCCCCATGGGGATATTAAAAATAACTTGAACTCAGCTGATGTACTGCAGACCTGGAAGATGTTCTAGTCAAGCAGGACTTAGTACAGTATATTAATATTTAGACTCCACATTCTCTTTTACACAAGCAGTCATGTTTCAATCTCAGATCCTTTATTTTTAGTACACAACTGTACAATACTGACATAACTTTGAGTAAAAGAACAATACAAACACAGCACATATAGACTAATTTAAAAAAATCTTTGTTTTAAATATGTTATTTATAAATACACTGACCAAATAGTGTACAGACAAAAAATACAGAAATACCATTTTGTTATATTTAAAGTCTACGAATGGTGACTTCTGTGTAGATTGTCTCTTCTTCAGAAGTGCTCCCTCTCACTTTTGAGCTTGTTTTTCTTCTGGAGGAAACTGGTGCAGTAGAAACTGATGAGTCATCATCCAACTGAGGGCGCAGAAAAATAATGTTGAGAAACAACAAATAAAACACGTTTCGGAAAATAATAATTGCTTGCAGCTAAGTTTTCACTTCATTATTACCTGATGATTTTCCTGATTTCCACCAAGTTGTGTATGTTCTTGAACACCAACCATGGCTATAAAGTTAAATAAAAACAAATAAAATAAAATAAATCCCAGGTAATATTTTGTAATTCAACATGTGAGTGTTTACTTACTGTTAGAATTCCCCTTTGCTTTTTTTCCAAGTTTAACATTTATGTAAATAAGACAGGCTATTAAAACAAGACAAATAGCCAAAGCAACACATAACAGGTAAATAATTGTATTATGATTCTTTGAATCCTGTGTGTTCACTCCTGAGAACAAAAAAACACAAATACTGATAAGTCAAATGTTAAATTAAAAGTAAATGCAGTTTTCAAAGTAACAAAGAAATATCAGTTACCTTTATCATTAAGTTCTGATTTATCTTCCAACATTGTTTTCTCAGACATGGTCTCACCACAGGAAAACATCTGAACACCAGAGGAGCTGAAGTTTTTTAAATAACTGTAGAAACATTTCTCCTCTGTAAATCCTTCAGAGTTGTTTTTATAATTATCTTCATCTACTTGAGCATCGCTGAAACTTGGATGAGTCTGAATCAGATGAGCTGTAAAACAGTTCATGCTGTCATCTACAGGACATGATGTGTTCTGAAAGTCACGGAGGACCGAACACTGCAGAGTCACCAAGACTTTTGGGCGGACTGAAGCAGATGAAGGGGCTCTGGTGACAGGCAGGTCTGGTTTTAAGTAGAAAAAAAAACCTCTTTAATCAGAAGAGAAATCGTAACTAAACTTATATTTAACATGTTTGTAACTTGTATAATATGTATTTCACTCTTCTTATGACACATAATAAATTCTATTGAGTCCTTACCTTCAACTCTCAGAAATGTTGCATTCAAAAATGTTACATTTCCTTGATATTTTCTCACACACAAATAAACTGCAGAATCCTTTTGTTTTGCATTAGTGATTCGCAAATCAAGAGTTCCAGCTTCTTGTGTAACTTTAATGTGAGAATAAAGACTCTCAGATGGTTTTTCAAGGTTTTCAGGAGACTTTCCAAAAGCAATTCTCATCCAATATATGTGTCCTGCAGATCTCCGTGAGCAAATCATCTTCACATGACCTCCAACATAAATAGTCTTTGTGTCAATAACTTCATCATCTGCCCAACCTGAACAATTAAACAGATCAGTTTGAAGGTTATGGAATGTCCATTATGACAGAATTGGCACATTTTAATCAAACAGACTTTACTTACATTCATCTCTGAGGATCAGCAGTAAATAAATTATTATCAACATTTTCTTGTTCTGCTACTGATGACCGCTGTAATTCAGACCCTATAAGATAAAGTGTAATTCACCTCAGTGAATTATATAAACTGGGTGGAGAGAGTCTGAGACCAATTTGATTGGCTCCTTTTTAGAGATGACATTTATTGTTTTACCACAGTGGAAATAAAATGAACCACATCTCCAACACATACTGATGACAAAAAAAAAACAGCCAGGTGATGTCATCTTATGTATAACTTTCACTATGGTTTTCTTTAAGTGGCACTAAAGAAAGATAATTATCAGTTTATGCGAAAGTAAGATATAGGTTTAGTCAGCACACCCTGTGTATCCTGCCATCAGTCTCATTTTAAGGAAACGCACACATGCTCGCAAGGCATTTTTTTCGTTCTACAATCTGTGTCAAACAGTTGTTAGAAGATGGATTGAAATGTTTTTCATGTTTCACATGTGAGATGTTACCTAAAATGTGATTGGAAAAAAAAAGTCATGATAATACAAGCAGAAGAAAAATAAACTGAGCTATATTTTGTGTTTTTCTTTTCCTACCTGGTTTTGTACTTTTGTATGAATGTAAAGCTTTTGTAATGCTTTTAATTTTTTCTTGCTTTTCTTGTAATTTTATATCTATGAAAGGTGCTTTATAAATAAACTTTACTTACTTACAGATTGTGGAGGCACATTTCAAATGAACTTGAACTGGAAACAGTAGCATATAGTGGTGTAGAGTCCAGGACATGTCACATTGTTTTTTTTTTTAATGGTATCTAAAACAATACTCTAAAGAGAAACTTGACATGCAGCTGTAGCCTCAAGTGAAACAAACATCTGGGTGAGTGTTCAACAAGTTCCTATATTAAAAAAAAGAAAACTGAAAAAGTGTCAAATCAAAATGCATTACAAACCAATAATCCAAACATGAAGCTATAGTGATCTGATTATTAAATGTTAATCTTGTGAGGATTTTTAAGTTTAACCTCGTTCAGGTTAAAAAATCTAATATTTTGTTAAATTCAAAAGACATTAAACTTACCAGGTGCCAAGCAGTTTTATTCCAAGAAAATGACACAAGTGTTTTTAAAGTCTCTGTATTCACTCTCTTGGATGTTTTATGTGATGACTGCTGGCATAAATCATTCATGGACTTTATAAAATAACCTTTTCCATTTTTTTTCCAAAACCAAAACTTCTTTAGTGTAAATTCATTAAATCTCAACTAAAATTTGTTCTTTAGAGACTCAAGATTTAAAATTAGTTTTCTTTAATAATTGCTTTCTCTCTGCCACTCTTTTATAAAACTTATAAAAATGGTGAAGAACCCAGGCAACAGTTATTGGATGCTGGTGTAAATTAATTTGCTTACACACAGTTTCTCCCATTTCAGCAACTGAAGCTTGTAACTCTTTGTGGTCACAAGTGTCTTCTCGCTATTCTTCTTAGATAAAGACTCAATTTGTGAGGACCACCTACTCTTGGTAGATTCACACATGCAACATATTCCTTCTATGTCTTGGTAATTGATTTAACAGCTCCTGGGGATGTTTATGGTCCTGGAAATTTCATTGTATCCATCCTCTGATGATCAATTAAATTTCTCTGAGTTTATTCAGGACAGTCACTTAAAAGGGGTCATTTCACGCAAAATCCATTTGTGTAGCTTTTAAATACATTTATGCGCAGCAAAAACCGGAGTGTTAAAATTTCAGTGTTAAACTTTTCAGACTTGATTTTAACACTTAAGTGTTATTTTAACACTTTCTGAGTTAACTGACAGCCAGTGTTAATGTTATTTCAGAGAGTTATTTTCATCAGTGTTGTCTTAACTCTGGAGAGAGTTAAATAAGCTCCACCCACTGTTAAGTAACAGTGTTGTCATATAACACCATGTAGTGTTGATTCTGAAAAGCCCTGCCGTCTTCCACCTCATGCCAAATGAACCAGAATATTTAAAGCAAGGAATGCTGGGTAATCCTGTAGAAATTATGTTTGCATGTTTATGACTATTAAAGATGTTCATGAGTGTAAAATTGAGTTGATCTGGTTGGTTGTTTTAGTTCAGGTTAGTTAGTTGTTCAAGTTTAAATCTGTGTTATTAGTCACAAATTGACACCATGAGTGAGAGGTACTTTCTCGTGTGTGAAGGTCGACTCTGTTGCACTTCTATGTTCATATGAGTTGACCTCAATTCTGAGCCAGAGTGGAATCTGCTTTGTAGCCTTCAGTATAAAATTTACACTGATCTTGTATGCTAGGCTACTAAAAGCAGAATGCACTTAATATGAATAAAAAAAAGATGCTTGAAAAGTGTTAAAATATTAATACTTATAACTCAGAATCTGTGAGAATTATATAAACTCAGAAAACGTGTCAAATTTCACACTGGGTGAGTTAAATTAACACTTTGGATTTTGCTGTGGTATCTGGAAAGTGTGGAATGGTATTGGTAAAGGAGTTTATTTATACTCTTTAAGTGTTTGAATTTAACACTATTCTGGTATTACGTATTTAACACCGATGTCCAGTGTTGTTTCAACACTGGGAACTTGGACCCAAATGATCACCAAGTTTGGTGTAAAATTTACTCTTAAAGTGTAACATAAACACTTAACATTTTGCTGTGTGTGTGAACTTGGAGTCTCTATAGTGCAAAAAAGTTTAATTTAGTCTCTCCCGGTGCTGCAAAGATATCTTTATAGGTTTTTTGAACTATTACGTCAAATGATCTGCTGTGGAATTGCCAAATAAGGTCTGGACAACTTCCTCCTTTTAATTCTCTTCTGGTTCTGGGTCAGACTTTAGTTCCATCATGTAAGTCTGAATGGACAAGTCTTCTGTTGTTGACATCTTTTAATTAAATTGTAACTGAATGAATGATACTTTATTCATCCCAAGAAAGGAACGTACAGAAAATAAAACATTACTACATTCTATAAAATGCTAACCCCCTCTCTCAACCTAGTGGACAGGTCTGGAAGTGTGAGGGGGGCGGGGCTTGAAGCACCTTAAAGGACCAGTAACAAAATCAGAAAAGTGGTGAAAGAGAAGCTGGTCAAGTTGAAATAAGGAGGAATCAGACCAAAGCACTACGGTTCTGCTTTATAAAGACCCTAATTGAATGATTTAAATGTGAAAAGGAAGGATTTGAAAGCATGATGTGTCTACTTTTAAGAGTGTTATTAGTAATTGAGGTTGCCAACATGCCCCACTTAGGGGGATCACCAGTAAGCTTTGATTTTCTGGGGGAGGAGACTTCCATGGCACCGAGGTTGTCAAAGGTTTGTACAAAATAAAAACACTCTAAAAGGATTATTAAGTTTGGGTGGAGTTTCAGTTGCATTGAAGACAGTTGTTCACAGAGCACCTACTGACCAATTATTGTCAATTTATGGGGTGGAAAGACAGAACAGTGGTTAGAGTTGTCACCTTACAGCAAAAAGGTCAGAGAGTCAAAACTCATCTGGAGCCTTTGTGTGGTGTTTACATGTTCTCCTGATGCACATGTGGGTTTTCTTCCATTGACCAAAATTCTGCAAGTTAGGTTATCTGATATTGGCGCTGAGCGTGTAAATGGTTATTTATCTAGTTTCTCTCCACGTGTCTCTGTGATAGAATTGTAGGGTGGCCCCACCACTTGCACAGTGACTGCTGCAGATAGGAACAAGTGACCCCCGTGACCTTGAAAGGAAGAAATTCGTAAAGATAATTGATGCAAAATTTGGGTTTGTGGGCCACAATCAGGGTAAATAACGTTGACAACAATCAAAACTGTTTTGCAGGACCTTGTTAGAACAAAACCACAACTGCCACAGAGTGGCTGCAGCTGAAGGCCCGTTTGATCAGGAGTAAGTACTTAATTGAATATAACACTGCATTTTGAATCAATGGTAACTTTTAAATTAGTTCAACAAAATAATAACAATACTTATATGGTAAAATGTAACAATGCTTGTTTTTTTACATAATGCAGTGTTTCTCTAACCATTATCGAGCAATGCCACCCCCCACCCCCCCAGCCCCGCCCCCAAGCTGTTGGCTTTGAACAACTGTGGCCCACTGAACAGTTTAGTCGAATAGCTCTGCATTAGATATTTTTTTTCTCATTCTACATTTTTGTTCTGTTTTGTTCACACAGAAACATAAATGTGACCATCAAATGTCAACAAACACAACAATAACAAAACCTATAAACAACACCCACAATGTTACATCCAACCCACAGTCAAACACGTGACAGAGGTGGCTACAAAGACATTTTATATTCAAAAGATTAAGGTCAACTCTAAACTAAATGTTTTAAGTTTCATTCTGTGTTGTCTCTGTCCTCATTTTAAATGCACAGCACCTTTTAGATGTGAGACCACTCGGCTCAGACAGCTTTAGTCACCAGTGACAAACTAATGGAAACTTCTGTGGTTTGACTCTCAAACAGGTGTGAGAATACTGAGGGGCTTTTGTTCCTGTTTCATTTCTTTAGAAAATTGGCCTTGTACTTCTGTTTTCTATTTAAAAAGGCAAAAGTAATTACACTGAATGCATTATGATACTGTTTTTAGAACGACTCACACGAGTAGTTTAAAAACAGGGTTACAAACTCACACCTGTTTATTCTTGCTGATTTGAGCATGATGCACAACTGAACTGTGGTGGTTTTGTCCCACCAAGGACATTTATTTTTGCATTTTCAGTTTACTCGAACTACAGTTACCCTTTGCTCAATTGAAATTAACATTAGAAGACTCTTGTAGTCATGCTCACATTATGTATTAAGTTAAAGGAAATAAAATAAGTTCTGAGTAAACACATTGAGTGGTTGGTTTAAGGGCTGATCATTTTTAACAAATAACATTTTTAACTTTAACAGTTTTTTTTACTGTTTTAACCATCTTGCTTTTTTGAAACTTTGTCAAAACTTTATTTGTTTATTTATTTTACTGAACATTAACACTCATGAGCCAGCTTGAACATATTCATAGCATACCCAGCTGATTTCAGCTCATTTTGGATCATAATTTACTTACAAAGTGAAGAACATTCTGTATTAAAGAAGGCTTTGACCCATTAGGACAACAATAACTGAGGTAAAACATCAGTTTAAAAGTAGTCAACTTCTAAGGGCCTCTATGGAAAGTCTAGTTTCTTTTTTCAGTTTCACCACAGGCCCTCTGTGTGTTAGAGTGCAGGTTGTTTGTCTCTGTGATGCCTCATCAACCTGAACATGATGTACCCCACCTCCCACCTATTGACTGCTGGGTCAGACTTCATCTCCCACTGCAGCCATCAAGACTAATGAGTGAGTGAGGCTACGCCCCCTACAGGCCAGTAGTGATATTTCAACCTTAAGAACCTAATTAATCTGACTTCAAATCCATAAAACTGTCAGGATGTTAAGTAAAAGAATTGTTGAAAGTAATTTAATTGTTTTTGTTGGTATTTGTCACAAACTGGACAAATATCAACATTAAAATTGGAACAAACAAAACCACAGTTGTAAAAATGACTGAAAACAAGTGATGTATTGTTTTCTGAAAGGCATATTACTGTCTTCAAATTTGTTTTCCTTATTACTGTCTTCAAATTTGTTTTCCCTATTTCCCTTGTAAAATGATCTAAATATGTCTTTTGTATATTCACTTTAAAATATATATTAACACTAAGAGAGAGAGAGAGAGAGAGAGAGAGAGACGGATGTAACTGCTGTAGCAGACGACCAATTAAAAAGCCCCACATCAAAGGTGATGGCCCACCCTCTTCAGACATTGAAGCAGGAAGTTCTCAGCAGAGTGTTGAGGGGCTGGTTGTGTTCACACATATCATTCTTCACCGTACACTGGTACTGTTACTTTCAGTATCAAATATAGACTTCTGCTTTCTGCTGTGAAAAAAAAGAGATCTATGTTAATCTGGTAAAGAAAAAAAAAACAAACAGGAACAGACCATCTGAGATGAATGTGCAGTTTGCAGAATATGCCAGTTTTTTATTTTAAAAGGACCCTTTGCAATTTACTACACAAATAACACAGAATGCATGCAAAGTTGTAAATCCCAAAGTTTAATAACACCAGCAGTAGAGTAAAAGTACAGTAGAAACTTGCAGATTAATTCCACAAGATTAAAATGATAAAAACAAAGAACATAAAACAGATAAAGCTCTAGCAATACAAACTGGAACATTTTGGTTTGTGGTCTTTATTTGCACAAAAAAACATAAAAGGGCCAAACATTTGGTCAGAGAGCAATTTTTTTTTCCACCTCAGGTGCACCTAACCACACTGCAAGCAGGGTCCTGTGTTGTTTCTCTCACACTGTTGTCTCACCTCACGTTTCCTTTTTCATTGTTCACTTTGATTTTAAAAAACATATTCATAACGGGGATAAAAGCTTGAGACATGATTGCAATACTCAACAATTATTGTAATAAATCCATGATTGTATAACACAGCGCTGTATCCAGCTTGTTGTACATCATTTTAATGTCTGCATTTGATCATGTGCATGCTAGTTACTTTTTTGTTCCAATTTTGACTTCATACATTTGTCCTTTTAAACAATTGTAATGAGTAAAACTTTACATGGTGATGAACTGGTAGTTTGTACTAATTTATTTAACAAAATAAAATCAAAATAAATATTTATTTCTGGATAATAAAGGTTTAAAAACATTGTTGAGGATTTCTGTAATGATATTTAAAAAAATTACTTGATGTAAAATAAAAAAATAATTATTTTATTATTTATTTAGGTTGTTTAAATTTTCATTAAACTTGGCTTGAAGTCTGACCATTTTAACCTTCTCTGTGACTGTTTTAGCCAGTTGTATTTTTGGTAAACAGTTTCAGTGGTTGGTGAAAGGGCGGGAAATGGCCTATCTTATTTATGTCAGTGTAGCTGCTGCATGCGGTTTTGTTTTAGTGGTCGCTTTTGTGATTTTGCTTAGAGATCAGACATAAAACCAAAAACTTTATCTGATGAAAGAGCACAAAACATTTTCAGAAAGCAAGATGGGTTGTTTGGCAACACATCTCTGTGGTTTCACTTCCTGTGTCTTTATCTATGTGTTTCTATGCTGTGCTAAACATTCGGACAATGTACTGAGTGAAAACCCAGATTCACACTAAAACAGGATAAAGTTTAATACTTTATTACAAGGCAAAGATCATACACAGATAGTAACGTAAATAAAACAAAATAAAATCCATACAATAATAGTGGCGTTAAAGTATTTTCACACTTTGGAACCCAATTTCAAAGCATAACCTTTATAGGCTAAAATACTGTTTCTTTGTAGACACGAGACATAAAACATAAAAGCCTTTGTGACAAAACACTGCCTTAATACGGATAGTGCGTATAAAAGCTGTAGTAAGTGGCAAAGATGATACATTTTCATAAAGAACACACAAGTGTATAAATGAAAAACAACAAAACATGAATACTAAGAGCATAACTTGATACAGGTGTGTCAAAAAGTGAAAGCAAAACTGGCACAGGTTTAACGAGACAGAAGATTTTTAAACAAAACCAGAAGTGACAAAAACACAAAACCACATTACAATTGTTGTGTACAAAAAATGTGCTTTTTCATATCCTATCTGTTGTTTGTTGGCTTACATAAAAATAAAACTACCACAACAAAAACTTTTTTTCAAGCTGAGGCCGATTATTATTATTGGATGCACCAAACTGCAACAAATGCTGTAAATGTCTTCATGTTCTGGGTTTTCCTCCACCTGCCATGCTCACAAGCGCTTCTTTAGAAATGATTCAGTAACAATCACGGTCATGTATAATAAACAGTACATGGGTCTGCACTGGCCCTGTTTCTTAATGTTCTAAGTCAAGGCTATTCAACTAAATTGCTCCGGGGGCCACAGTTACTGCAGGTCAACAGCTCAGGGGCCGAACATCAATTACAAAGATCTGTTACCTTTGAAATAGTTTATTTTGCTGTATTTAATCATGAATACAACATACAGAACCCTATAAAGTGTGATAATTGAACAATATCAAAAACAAAAAACACATTATTCCTTCTATTTAACACAACTAATACTTTGACATCTCTGACTGGTCAAATTTTTAAACCAATTTTATTTTCACTTTCATAGTTTTATCTTATCTAAATGTAACTATCTGTAGTGTGCACATAAATGGTTTTTACCAGCTTTTAGTCAAGATTCTGATGTTTCTGTAGCTACCAAACATGTCTATGTTTAACTTGAAAGAACTTACAGTAATTAAAGTAGAAAGCCGGGGGTTTGGGCTTAAGAGATGACTGAACCAATTAGCGGGCCGAACTTTGGTCACTCGTGGGTCGGATGTGGCCCGCGGGCCACCAGGTGAATAGCCCTTCTAAGTCTTTGTGCTAAAAGTGTCTTACTTTAATGAGATTCACAAGTGGTGCAATGATTTTAGTCCTTACTTATAAACTTCTTCTTTTGCTAAGGTCTATGTGGCTAACATCATCAGTGTGTGAATATGTGTGTGACTGGGTGAGTGACTGTAGTGTAAAGCGCTTTGGGGGTCCGGAAGGACTTATAAAGCACTATATAAGTTCAACCATAACAAGTACTACTTCCACCAGCAATGTTTGTTAATGAAGACTCATCCCTGATTGATTGTTAAACTTGTTATTGTGTTGCAGATTAGTTTAGTGACCGAGACAGTAGGTCCCTAGGATTCTTGTTTTTACATTTAGCCAACAACAGCCTGTCAGAATCATATCTCAGATGTTTACAGAACCCCATGTGTTGTCTTTAGGAATCTATGGTGATTGAAATTTCATAAAAAATTATGTTATTTGGTAGATTATAAGTTTATATATGATTGAAAATAATAAAGTAAGATCAGTGGCAGAAATTGATGGAACAGGGATGACTGAAACTGAGCAAAGCCAGTTTCTTCCTCCTTCTTTCATTTCTTCTTTATTTCAGTAAAGATATTTTATAAGCCAAAACACACTAAATACACTGAACATACAATTTAATTTAACAGCAAACAATACAAATACAAATGGTAGAATTAACTCAATATTTTTTTCCTTTTTAGCTCCAAACAGTTGTTGAGTAAAAACCTACAATTTTATTTATTTAAACCAATCACTGGCAGCGTGAGGCATCAGAGATTAAGAATCTCGTAAAAACATTTGAACTGCAGCATAAAGCTTCTCTGTCCCAGAGTTTCCAGTGTTTGCATTGATCACAGTGAAGATGGCAGAAGTATAGACCTGTTTATCCTCAGCGTTCTAAGAAGTTAAAGAAAAAAGAAAAGCTATAACAGGCTTCACAATCTGACTGGGTTAAATTTTGTTTTGTTAAATATTTACCAGCAGATTTTTCCATGTTCCCCTGTTTTCATGGTTTGTAGCTCCAGCTGGAATGATGACAAAAAGATAACAATAAAAAATTGATTCACGTCTTAAATTTATATACTTTTTCTATAAAGAAAAAAATAAAACTATTACTTTTATTACCATTGCAACAATTGGACATTCTTTCCGTGTTGCCATAAAGGAGGAACATTATAGCAATTAGAATTATGACCATGATGGGAGAAATTAGAAATACAACTGCATTGACCCACTTTGACTTGGTGTTGTCTTCTGAAACTAGATATAGGAAACATCAGTGAAAAGTCATAAAAAACAATGTTAATTACATGAAATACTTTTTAAATGATTTATTTTGGAAATACTGCTGATCGTGTTCTTCAAGAATTCCTCAATCTGGTTTTGACATACACAAGCATGTAGTAAAATCTTAATGTTCGAGAATTTTATTAGTGTTTACCTTTAACATCAAGTTTGGTTCCATTTCCAAATAATATCTGTCCACATGTGGCCACGGCACAGTAATATGTTCCAGTATCAGAGGAGCTGATCTT
>JARVJO010000269.1:6594919-6606348 GCA_031762555.1 Cynodonichthys magdalenae
GTCAGTTAACATAAAAAGAAGAGAGAAGATGAAATAAAATTGTAATGATCAGTGGCGGCTGGTGGACTTTTCTCCAGGGGGGGCTACAACTCCAAAAGAGACATATCTCAGAAAGCAAGCAAATGTGTACTAAGATGGATCACGCCAGTGTATTTATTAAACAAATGAAAATAACAAAAATGGCATTACAGTTACATGTAAAGTTTTATTTTTTTGTACATAAATTTTACCCTTCTGTAACTAAGAAGCAACTTTCTCAATGACTCTGGTTAAAGTCAGGGATGTTTTTAACATCAGTTTAACAACTCCATTGTCCACTTAAATAATGACAAAACTATTTTAGTCTAGGTCTTTCACTCCGTCACTTCAGCCAAGTGGTAAAAAATCTAGGAGTGAATTTTTACTGCAATTTAAAGCTCGATAAGCAGATTGATTCTGTTGTGAAAACAAGCTCCTTTCAGCTTTGATTGCTTTCTAAGGTAAAGGCACTGCTGAGCTGTGGTGATATGGAGAAGGCCATCCAATCCTTTGTGAACTCTAGGCTTGATTATTGTAATTCTTTATATGTCGGAATTAATCAGTCTTCCATCTCTCACTTACAGCTTGTTCAAAACTCTGCTGCTCGCTTATTAACTGACCCACGTAAATACGAACATATCACTCCTGTCCTTTCCACTGTGCACTGGCTCCCAGTTCATTTTAGGATACAGTTTAAGCTGTTGTTATTTGTTTTTAAACCTCTGAATGGCCTTGCACCGCCCTACATTTTAGATTTTTTAAAAACCCACCAACCCAGCAGAGCTTTGCTGTCTGCCGGTCAAAATCTGCTTGAGGTGCCTCGCTCTAAGAGCAAGAAATGGAGGGACCGGTCTTTTTCTGTTGCTGGCCCAACCTCATGGAATGATCTTCCTTATGAGTTACGTGCCAACTCTGACCTGGTTCAGTTCAAAACTAAACTGAAGACTTAGTTTTTTAAAAGGGTTTTTGATGCTTAACTCTTAGCAATTTATACATTTTTACCTTATTTTATTGTAGTTGTGTTTTTAACTTGAACTGATATATTGTGATTTGTTTTTACTTGTTTTATTTTGTGAAGCACATTGGTTGATGCAGGGCATTGTTAGAAGGTGCTATATAAATAAAGTTTATTATTATTATTATTACCAAAATGTGTCTCTATAGAGAGCATGGTCAGTGCAGTAAGATGTGATGTTGTGTACCTGAGGAAAGTCTTGGTTCTCCTCAGTGTTGAGACGTTCCTCTTTGATTCAGCTGTGGTCAGAGGAGATGCAAGGAGGATCTTCAGCAGAGTCACAGTCTCTGAAGGTGTCCTGCAGATTGTTCCCCAAGAAGAGCTGGTACAAATCAGCAGCACCACTGCAGCTCCTGAACGCATCCAGGCTGTAGATGAGTTAACCTTGCTAGCCATCGTATCTACTCGGTCTATACTAAACCACGCCAGCACATTATTGTACGTCCACCCTTATTGGCAGAATCCTGCAGGCCTTGGGCTGACCCTGGGATGAACTGTCATCATCTGTGTGTTTTTGCTTTATTTTCTAGTGTTTCTCTGTTCCCCTGTGTTTCTCTGCCCTTACTTCCAGCTCCGCCACTGCTCACCTGTTTCCCCTTGTGTTTCCACCAGGTGTTCCTTAGTTTGGCTTTATATTCTGTGTCCTGTGTTCAGTCTGGGTTGGATCATTGTGTGTCTTCTCGTGCTTCGTTCCTGTGACCTGTTGTCTTCTGAGATCCTGTAAGTTTTGAGCTGCCTTGACAGCGTTTTGATTTAATAAACCTTTTTGTTAGAACTTTAGATTTTTTGCCTGCGCCCTGGGTCATTTCTGCCTGAATCCTGTCATGAACAGAATTAATCTGAATTAGCTGCAAACAGAGGGGGTGTGGCAAGACACCTGTCAATCATTCTGAAACACGACAAACATTAAACCAACGGGGCTGTTAAAAGACCCTGTGATTTTCCCTAGGTGGTTTGGCATCAGTTTTTGTCATAAATTTCACAAAATGTGATACAATATTTTAAAGTTGTTTTTTTTTAAGTTGTTTATTTTACCATTTTTATTGTAAACACCAGGGAGGGCTTAGCCCTACTAGCCCACTTATACCAGCTGTCCCTGAATGAAACTATACCTTTTGTCTTATACAGTGGTGACAGGAGGTAGGGGTTCATTCTTAGGCATGCAAACTGTCCCGTATTAGCAGGGATGTCCCGTATTTTAAGCCAAATTGAAGTGTCCCATACGGCACACTCTTTTTTCTGTATTCTGAGCGCAGCCTGCAATCATAGCCACCATGTTACAGCAGGTAGGCCTTTGTATAGCACTCAGGCCAGACAGTGTGTCAGGAGAATCGTGGTCTGCCTGCCTCCTGATGTGCTCAACTGGCTAAAAACTCAGATCGCACTTGAATTTTGAAATAAACAATTTGGTGCCATCACTCGCCTCAGCACACACCTGCTTCTCTGACGCTCCCACAGTCAGAAGAGCTGCTGCGAGTCCCGAAGTCAGACACCTCCTCCCTTTGCCCCCTCCTTTCCTTTTCTCAGGCTCGCTGACACACAGAAGTGCAAAGACACACACACAGGGCTAAAGCTAGGTTTATGCTTGACACGTCGCACAGGGCGCGAGGGTGCGCGTGCCACGAGTGACGCAATTTCGCCGTCCCCGCCCCTGTTTTTTGGCCCCGCGTGCACCTTCGAATTTTGAAACTCCGCAAAGGCTGCGTGCGCCACGCACCATTCAAAGAGCTTGTTTGTCTGTCAAGCTTTTGCTCTCCTACTTACAACATCTTCACAAGTACTTCCACGTGTCATTTTGGAGAAATCTACAGCAACGTAAACGCCAAGCATAAACACCTCCACTGCCGGCGAGATTGCGGGCACACTGTGCGCGCGCACCAAAGCGCGACTATATTTCAGCCTTAACGGTCTGCTTTGTAATTTTCAGTGCTACTGGAGCAGGTAACACCAGTCTCATTAACATCTGATAATGTCCAACTTTTGTTAGGTATCGAACTTAAATGTTAGGCGTTTAAAAAATGTTGAGTGGTGGTGACATAATTGACATATCACTTCATTAAACCACACCCCCAGCAGAACTGTCTCATATTTCAGAGGAACTGATTTGGCAACCCTATTTGTTCTGTAACCGGTGTTGCCAATCTGAACTCCCTCCTTGTCCATCTCAGTTGTGTCCTTGGGAAAGACACACCTACTTTGCCTGCTGGTGGTGGTCGAAGGGTCCAGTGGCACCAGTGCATGGCAGCCTCACCTCTTTCAGTTTTCCCAAAACAGCTATGTCTACAAAGTAGTAAACCACCATCAGTGTGTGAATGTGTTTATGAATGAAAGAGTACTGTACTGTAAAGCCATTTGAATTTCTTGGACTTGATGTCCTACACAAGTTCAAGCCATTTACAGTTTCTATTGATTTTTGGGGAGCTGGATCTTTAGTTAAGATGTGAGCGGTAGGTTACATCCTGGACAGGTCACATTGTCCATCACAGGGACACACAATCTTCACACTCTCACCCAACACCTATAGGGACAATTTAGAGTTACCAATTAACCTAAAATGCATGTTTTTGGTCTGTTGGAGGAAACCAGAGTACCTGGAGAAAACATGCAAACTGCACATAGAAAGGCCGAGAGGCAGTTCTGCGACTGACAGCTCTAACCACTGCTCTGCCAAGAAACCTGTCATAGATACAAACGGCTAGTTTAAAGTAACGTTTTATGAATGTCAAAATAAAAAATTTTCAAATTTATTGACATTTATTAGTAAATTCTCAATTTAACATTGATTCTTTTTTACATATACATCAAACATTACCAATTAAAAACTTACACTTAAAAAAAACAAGAGAAAAAAAAACTGATTATTAAGAACTTTTTTAGATACATCATGAATTCATTCATCTCCTTTAAACACAATATAAAACCGTGGATGGATTGATTGACATTTAGTTCACATTTTCTAAACTTAAAGACTTTTTATGTTAATATTAGACTCAATGTGGTTTTAGATAACAGATAATTGTTGTTTTTTGTTTGTTTGAAAAGTGTAAAACAGCCCCAGTAGTTACTGTTACAAATTTGTAATATTGCTAGACTTTGCGAATCGTCCTAACATCAGAGTAAACCGTCTCCTCTGGAGATCTTTTTTCGTTTCGTCTTTCTGCTTTTCTAGATTTCCTCTTGGTGAAGGTCGGAGCAGAATAAACCAAAGTGTGCTCATCTCTCTGAAACATATAAAGTTCATAGACAATAACATTGGTAAAAAGATAAAATATATATAAGTAAATAGTCATTTGACTATTTTCAACTTGCCTGTTTATTTTGCCGATTAGCACTGCCTGCTGCTGCTTCTGTTTGTAGAGTGACAGAAAAACTAATTATCAGAAACATAAAATTTGTAGTCAGTTGATAGTCTGATGTATAAACTTGTTTTACCTTTGCAGCAACAACAAGATTTCTTCTTGATGGTATAAATGAGGCAAGATATAACAGCCAGACTCACAGTCAAAGCCACAGACAACAGAATTAGAATTATGTTGTACTTCGGTGAATCCCATAGGTTTGAGTCTAGAACTCATGAATGTAAATTCATTATTTTAGTAAGATTATACAATATTGTTACAGTATTAAAGTTATTTGTCAGTATTCTAATAGCTTTTACATCAATAATGTTTTTAAGAAAAATGTTTTTAAATACCTTCTATATCCAGTTTGGTTCCATTTCCAAATAATATCTGTCCACATGTGGCCACGGCACAGTAATATGTTCCAGTATCAGAGGAGTTGATCGTCCTTGAGAAGTTGTAGAAACATTTCTTTACAGAATCAGCCTCGAGGCTCAGCTCACATTCTTCACTAATGTTTCCATGAGCATAAATTAAATTGGGTTGAAGCCCATCTGATCCAGATCTGAACCAGGATAATCTGTGATCTGCTGAGCAGGTTTTCTTCTCAGGTCTAGAGACAACTGAACACTGCAGAGTCACCGGGTCTCCTGGACTGATCGGACCAGATGACGGCTCCTGAATGACTTTAGTGATGTCTGATTCTGGTCCTGGAAAAATTTAAAATGGCAACAAATTCAATAATATTTTACTCTCTATTCAGATTAAATTAGTCAGATATTTTATAATATATTTATTTTGTATATTTTAATGTATGCAAATCAAACAATTTACCTTTAATCTTCATAAATGTTCCAGTCATAAATATCATGCGAAGTGATGTGACTTTAACACAGTAGTAAAGTCCAGAATCACTTTGCGTAGCTCCGTAAATGTGTAAAAGAAATGTTCCTTCATCTTGTTTTACTTTAATATGAGGAGTCTTGGAAACACCATCATGTTTAAAATTAAACGTTGCTCCCAGAAATTCAGGCCAGTTTCCAGAAACAAGTCTGATCCAGTACCAGGTGAACTGGTAGTAGATAGAACTCTCTCGAGGACAGATCAGGGTCATATTTTCTCCAACAGAAATGGATTTTATCCCATATGTAAAATTGTCAGTACAACCTAAAGAAAAAAAATCATTAAATGCATCCAGTATTCACTGACAGAAACAGAATGATGCACACAGTCATGTAAAAATGAGAACCATATATCAGAATATTGAATAAATACTGTAAATCCACATATGTTAATATACTTACATCCAAATTGGAGCATCATCAGGGCATAAAATATGAACAGCATTTTTGTTGTTTCTGCATTTGACTAAATGCCCATCATAGGATGACCCGCTTTAATAGAGTTCTGTCAGGTGGGTGTGAACAGTTTCGAAACAATCTGATTGGTCTTTTTATTGTGATGCTTCACTTTACAGCCACAAGGGAAACAATATAAACCATTTTTCCATCTAAAACACATAAAGAATTTAGCTTTCTAGTTGAGGGTGATAAAAAGTTGTTTGTGTTTAACTTTGACACACACTGTATAAATCCTTGAATGACAGGTTGTTTTATCTTGATGTGTTCTTCTTACAACTATAATTTAACTCTGTGAAAGGACTCTGTGAAAAGATTTTATGATTTTTCTGGTATTTGTGACAATTTAAACTGTCTGTTATGAAAAAACAGACTAAAGGTAAGGTATCATTTTCTTATTCACGTTATCAGATAATCCCCCATCAGTTATAAAGGAAGTGAAAACACTGGAACAGTGATTTGGAAAACACAAATCAAATATCAGTCTTTTATTGGTCATGTATGATCACACATAAAAGATAATTATTTTTGGTTGTGGTAGCTCAGAGGGCATCTCAGAATAACAAATAGTGTGTGTATTGGGTACAGCAGTTAATGACAACACTCCTTCAGTTAATAACATAAAAATAAGAAAGTTGAAATAAAATTGTAATGACAATCTCAGCTGTTTAGGAGAGTGATAGCATGTAGGAAGAAGCCTCTCTGTGAGCCTTGTTGTCCTGAATTAACCTTATTTTCTCCTGTTGTTATTTAAATAAAATCCTAAATTAACCTACTATTAAGTCTTAGAAGATCACAAGAAAATTGACAAAAAACATCAATCTTGACAAGTAGGTGTTTAGTTGTCCAGTCCATTGATATATATTACTGGATAGAGTTGTCCAGTCCATTGATATATATTACTGGATAGGACATTGCGTTTAGCCGCTATAGCTAGTGACGCACCACCACAGGCGCCATTACTATTCACTGAGTCATGTCAACAAAACGGTACAATTTCAATGAGGGATGCACATCAATCTGTCACAAAAACATTCGTAGCGCCCTTAATTCTTATCCGATTTCTATAAACTATGGCTTAAATTAAAGCTGAGAAAATTGCCGATGTTGTGGTATGTAAAACTATGTATTTGCCCAAGAGATAAATCTATAAGCAGTCCGGGAACTTTTCATTATATGTTTTTGTTAACGTATTTACTGGAGAAGCCCCTTTCTGCCACATAAAACTAAGACTCATCTATGCAATAATATTAAGATTCAATGATAATTTAAACTTTCAGTTGAAATCTGAAATGATTGCACTTAAAATAAAAAACTGAAGAATAGAATTATTAAGCTCCACTTACGAAATGTACGGTGGAGGAAAAAAGTTATGGATTTTTTTTACTCTATGATATATATAGTTTACGATTATATAAAAAAAATTATAAAATATATACAGTATATACAATTAAAGGTAATTTTACTGTTGTCCATCGTATTTACAACCTCTCACAATATCCTAACATGACAACAATATTAATAAAAAAAAACTATAATAATTTGTTGGAACAGCAAATTTGTCTTTGAGTGGATTTACCAGACATAAAGTTTTCAAAATCAAGCTAGCAGAACTGACCTACTTCCTGCGTTTGTTTTAAATGAAAAATATTTTAATGACCTGTAAAATGTGATAACCTTTGATCTTGTTGTAGTCGTCTTTACAATTTCTAGCAAAAACACTGCCCTATTTTTTGATATTTCTTGCGTGACTGTCAGCTGCATCTAATTTTTACAACCATCCACAGATGTTCGTGAGTAAAGACTCAATGCATAGCAATGGCACCTATGTGGTGCACGTTAAGTCACGTGATGTCCTATCCAGTAATCAATGGTCCAGGCCCTATGTTTTTTGGGGTTTTTTTACCTGGAGAAAGCTTAGGCCTGCATCACAGGGCAGGATATTTGTGCTTAATTCTGGTCTGATTTTGCCCTTCCACCATTCTTAAGGACATCCAGATAATTGAGGGAGGAGGGGAATCCAAAATACAGAAGACATAAAAAAAATGTCATGACTCACCAGAAAGTCCACTGGACGTTAAAAGCTATTTTGAATAGTTTCACATTTATTTGCAGTTCACAAACGATCAACATTGTTTTGTCCTGTTCTCAAGTGTTTATTCACTCTGAACTCACATCTCTCTGGAGGTCACGCAAGATTTTTCCTCTGAATCTGAATTCTCACGAAATTTCAAGAAGTCTCGCTTGATTTCACGTCTGATATCTGAATATTTATGAATGAAATCTGTTCGTTTGTGGTGTGTTGTCTCTTGCCGTGTGGCTGTACACCACACACTGTAGGACAGAACCTGGTATATCCATGATTTTTTATCCTCACATGTGGTGTCTCTCAATCTTTGAAATTCATCCGATAATTTAACATTTTTGCCATGTCACTAATTTGTCTGAGTTCTTGCAATGCAGTGCATCAGAGACTCCACACTTCATCTTGTCCTTCTTTCTTCTATTATGTCTTTTCCATCTCTAACTTCATTCATCCATCTCATTTTTTTCTCCTATTTGTCCTTCCTCTTTATCTTTTACCAGGCAGCTGTGTTTCCAAATCTTTGTACTTATATACCCTCTGTCCTTCCTTTGCACAATCCAAACCATGCCAGTCTGGCCTCTCTAATCCCTTCTCCAAACCAAACATAGCTGGTCTCACTTCTCTTTTGTAAACCTTTCCCCTGACCTTTGCTGCCACACAAATCTCTCTTGAAACTTTTGTCTATCATTCATGATTGGAAGATTGAGACCAGGATGAGCCACGTCAGTCTTTAGAGTTGTTTGTTTAACCAAAAATAGTTTTGTAGGTGTGAGCTGCCATTTATTTTTGAATATATTTTAAGTTAGCAAGGTAAGAACCTGTATTTTATTTCTATTTAATGTGCTTACATAAGAGATTAATTAAGTTAGATTTGTTTTGTTTGTTATTTTGGCCTTAGGCTCACCCTGAAGTGAAGACACTCCAGTTTTGTATATACACAAGCACTGTAAATAAATATCACACTTTTCTTTTTTCATCAAATAGTTTCCCAGTGGCTCCTTTTTTGTTGAATGGTGCATAGGTTGGGAAATTTTCCACCTTTAATTACATCCTGGTTGCTCCTAGATGGGGCGTAACACTAACTCTCTTTGTACTTCTCCAGTAGCATCCTTAAAGTGAAAATGTCTCTGGTTCCTGGCAGAAAACCACGTTACTGCACACAAATAGTCACCTCTTGTCTAAATCTAGCCTCCATGACTTGTTTCCAGGTCTGCATTGTGTGGTTCATCACCTTATTTCCCCTGTCGTTGTTAAAATTCTCACAATTGTTCTTAAAAATGGGCACTAGCACTCCATTCCTCAGACATTGTCTTAAAAATTTGGTTACTACATGGGTCAAAAATCTCCCTGCCATCTCTCCTATTCATTTCCATACCTCCTCTGGTATGTCATCAGGTCCAACTGCCATACCAACGATTTCTGAACTTCACTTTAATCTTTCATTTTCACTTCCTGGTTCACAATTTATTTGACCTCTACATTCATTGTCTTCATTAATTAGCTCCTCAAAGTACTCCTTCCATCACCCCGGGAGGCGGTACCTCTTACATCAGCAACAATCTTAACATTGTTCTTACACTGCTGAAGGGAGACAGGTTGACTCGCTAACAGTTCAAAGTAAATCATTGCAACCAATCACATAAAAAAATCACTTATAAAATGTAAGACTGTATCTACAATTCAGTTCATTTATTTCTCTTTCATTCTCTTGGTTAATTAGCTCCTCAAGGTATTCCTTCCATCTTGCTACAACTGACCTGCTGCACATTATTTCCAGCCTGGTCCTTCTGTCACACTAATCGATACAAGTTTTCTTCTTCTTCCTGAGTGTCTAGCCTTTTGTACAACTCATCATACGCCCTCTGTTATGTCTTTGCTACCTTTATTTATAGCCTGTTTTGCATTTCCTTATATTACCCATCCCATTTCTTCTTGGCTAACCTATTCGTCTGAATAACTTCCTGTATTTCATTATTTCACCACCAGGTTTCCTTATCATCTCTATCCAGATGACGCAGCAAGTACCTTCCTACCTGTCTTGCTAATCACTTTTGCTTTAGTAGCTCAGCTGTCTGGAGAGTTTTTCTGACCATCCAGTGCCTTTACCAGCTCTTCTCTATACACAGTTCATTACCCTAATCCGCAGGTTGGTCCAAGCTACACTATAGATAAAGCTCAGTTCATCTGTTTGTGTCTGGGATTTTGTTATTTTGCCTATAGATATAGATGAGGGTTGAAATGTAAATGGGCAAGTGAAATTTAGTGAGGTCATCAATTAGCCTATATTACAATATTGATCTTGCGGTGTCGTAATAAGCAACAAGACATTCATCTGAAAAAAACAAAATTGGCATTAATATAGAAAATCTAATAGTCCCTTTACTTTCACTTTTACAAAAAAAACATTAGTCAATTAGGCTTTGACTTAAGAACATGACTTAATTTTATTTTAACCTTATTAAACAGCATGTAAAACCTTGGATTTTGAGATCTGTATTCTCAGTTAAACTTGTCTTGTTAAATAAAATGTCATATTGAACATTCCATCCATATTTGATGCCTTTTATTACAGAATCAAATCTTTCCATAGAAACACTTATTCAGTCTCACTGTTTGTGGTTGACGTTTTATAAGAGTTTTCTCTGTTAGTTTTAACCTGGGAGTACACACTGTCTTCATTCTTCTTTTCTCTCTTTTCTCTTGTACTTTTCCCTCCAGAGAAATGTAATGCAGCATAATTCAGACTCTGTCCATCTTCATTCTGTGCAGAAAACATAGGCACATCATTGATACATAAATCTGTTGGGATACATATTTTTAGTAAATGAAATGAGACTTTGTATTTTTATTACAATACAATCTCTCGGCTGGACCAAGTTTTCATGTCTTGCTTGTGAAGAGGTTCTCTCTAATTCTGAAAATGAAGATAAATGAGAGTGTCATTCACAAATCCTTTTTTTGCAAGAGTGTTCCACATCTAACTTAAGAAGTTACTAATTTACGCTCTTAAATATAAGTGCTCATCATGTCATGTTGAACATTTACTCACAACCATTTTTGCACAGCTTTCAGTACATTTTTTTTTATAAAATCCATTCACATTAAGAAATAAATCAGGAGGATAATGAGTTTCAATAAAGTTTGATTTCACACATAATTTTTTGTCCCCATGCAGTTTTAAACAACAAGACTTTATGTAACGGCTTAATTAAAATCACTGAACAACTTACTTTTTGATTGTTTGCATGTTGCTCTTGGATTTTGGTAACAGATGAAAACAATATTTGCAATTACAGAAATGGCCAAGCAGATTATTGTTATCACCAGCGTAATGAATTTATGGTCAGATGTTCGCCCTATGAAAAGTAAAACAGACTTGGTTATTTGTTCTGATGTAAATTACTGTTTCACTTCCCAACCTCGAAATTTCATCTTACTGTAAGTCTTAATGTTAATTTGTATGATCAAATTTACCTTGAACATTCAGTTCATTTCCAAATAATATCTGTCCACATGTGGCCACGGCACAGAAATAAGTCCCAGCATCCGTGGAGCTGATGTTCTTATAGAACACACATCTGTTCTGGGAGTCAGGTTTCTTCTCACATTCA
>JARVJO010000269.1:6641428-6670224 GCA_031762555.1 Cynodonichthys magdalenae
TTTTTATGCTTTTTAAGCTCAAAAAAGGGGGGGTCGTATTATACATGAGATTGTATTATACATGAATAAATACGGTATGTGTTTAGCCTGTTTAGAGATGCCATGAAAGATTTTAATATAAGTCTCCACTACAACACGTTGCACAAAGCTAAATATGAGAAGTTTACTGAAGTCACAAGTACATAAACAGCGACTTTTTACCACAACCACTCAGGAAACTGCACTCATGGCTTACGCCATTGCTTGCTAAAGTAAAGTAAGTGTTTGCTTCAAATGTTTTGGATTCATATTTTCTAAACAAAAGTACAACTGTTACACATGTATTTGAGAATGGAATATGTACAGTTACTGCACTGTGTGTTGGTTCAATAAATGTATATAAACACAAACATTTTTAAATTGCCAGTTTTTTTTACATTTGTGTAAATGTGCAGCACTAGTGGGTACAGTTTGACTTACATTCTATGATTATAATATAAGTTTCTATTCCAATTTTAGCAAAGAGCATTGAATTGAAGAAATTTATAGGGGTTTGTTTACTTACTGATTTTTAAAAGCACCACACATTCTGTAGTTTTTTTAGGTGAATGATGACATTTTTATAAACTATTGTGTGATTATTTTGGTGACTAAAAAGATGATTTTATGCACAGACGACACAGTCACTCAGAGCAGGACATACATATATGTAGATGCATTCCTGAAAACATTTACAACACATAAATATTTGAACATTAGAACTTAGTTTTCTCTTGTCACTGGTTTCTGGTCCTGAGATATGGAGAACCAGCTCGCCTCTAGGAAGTGGCCAGAACCTGAAGATGATGTATTAACAGCTGAAACTTCCTGGCAGTGGGGAGTCCAGGACTGATTAAATGGCTGAGGCTAGTTAGCCTAGCGGCTTGGTATTTGTATTACCGTACTTCAGTTCTTACATCAACATTTAGCTATAAATTCTGTGTTTGTTCCTTGTTCTCAACACACTCTATATTTTTCAGATGTGTTTTATGTAACTAATTTTGCCTTGTCTAAATATATTAGCATAAAATTAGACACGACCGTATCTAGCTCCTGTCCTTTCTATGGCTTACTGCCTTATTTAGCTGCAACACGACAGACAACACCACGCCAACTTGTTTTCTTTTTATCCTTTCGGTATCACTCACACTGTGTTTTAATCCATCAGCCCAGGGTCACGATGTTGGCTGTATCTGTTTGTCTAAAAGCAAGCAGCCTCATGCAGAGAGCATGTGGGTGACTGGTAGAGGCTAAACCAAATGAACTTTACTTCATCTGCAGCATCTTTCCACCTCTGCACCGTTTTTTTCCTTCGCTCACTCACTTGTCCTCTGGCTATTCCTGCACGCCCCCCCAGCCCAAACCTCCCACACCTTCAGCCATTTTCTCTGATCTTGCTCACCTCCCACGGGTTTGCCCGTTCCAGCAGCGGTCCTCGTTAGTGACGTCGGCAGCCATCCTCTCATCGTTGCAGATGGTGTGTGGGAGGGACACCCAGAAGCCTTGCATGGGCCGCAGTCGCTCCTTCAGCTCGGTAACCTGCGTGGAGGTGGAAGGAAATGGTTTGTGAGTCAGAGCTGATTCTGAAGTATCCTTGTTTGGCTGGCTGGAGGAAGCACATGGATACTGTGGTGATGATGGAGGGCAGGAAAAATGTCACTGCTTCTGGTTCAGTTCCTAAACTTCACATCTTGTCTCTCTTATAAATATACATACCTTTATGCTCTTCGTTTTTCTCTACTTCAGATTTAGTCTATTTATAAAACTCTTCTATCTTGTAGAAACCCTTATTTGTGGATGCATGCTTAAACTTTAGATCTTTTTCATCTCACAGCTGCTCCTTTCATATGTCTCAATTTTAAAGGAAAAACTCTAAATGTCGAATATGTTCCCCCCCCTCACCAGTCGGTCCAGGTTGGTGCCTGCAGCGGTGGTGGGTTTCTCCTCAGGGGTGTAGGTGCGGAAAGGTCTCCTGTTGCCCCCGGTCTCTTTGGGCGAGCGTTTGGATCGTGCTGGAGCTGGCCTGGGGTTTCCACAACCTTGGAACACCTGAGTCCAATAACCATAAATCAAGCGATGCAAACTGTTATGTAAATATATATTTTTTTATTTGTTCTACCTGCCTTAAAGCTATTTATATAAATATTATATTCTTGGTTATTCTGTAGCTTCCAAAACATCAGTCCAGTCATCACATTGTATAAGATGCAAATGAGGCGCAAGAGAAAAAAAACTGAAATATATTATGCTAATTTAATCCAACTTTAAACAAAAACTAAAAAAAAAGTGTAAAGTGAGTTTCCCTTTCATCATCCAGCATCCAAAAAATGAAAGTAAAAATAAGTCTATTTGAAATTAAATAAAAAGAAGAAAAAGTCTATTTTTCCTGTCAGCACACAGACCAGGAGCATATTTAATTTTCAACAGATTTTGTTGTATTTTTGGTGACATGACAGTGAGGCTGTTCTCGTACAATCCCTGTTTTTTTTTTTTTTTTTACTGCATGCATTAGGAAGATTAGAATCAAAATAGAACCAAGATTAAAGCTCTGACTAGATTAATCACAACAGTCAACAATTACTTTATGGACATTTCCAAGCTTAAGCAAAACGTCCTGATGCAGCTCAGAAATCCAGGTAAAAAAATCAAAAAGAAAAAATAAGTAGGTCCTCTGGACAGGTTCTTCTTTAATGAAACGTTTCGTCTCTCCTCCAAGAGACTTCTTCAGTCTGAGGAGTTTCAGGTGAACTCAGCCTTATAAGCACTGCCTCCACATGGTGAACAAACAGGTTGGTCACATGTAAAAGAGACCATCAGCCAAACGATATGTCATTAGTGCCTGATTGTCTCTGTTGTTCATGGAGGGTCATGTGCCCCATCACCTGACTATCATTGAGGCCCTGATTCACACCTTTTGCTCACAGGGGGCTGAGTCATGATTGCAAAAACAGCATTGTAGGAGGGGGACAACTGGACCCGAAGGCCTCCACCCGTTTAATGATGGACAGTTTAAGCAAAACATTTTTTTTAAGTTTTATTTTCATGGATAAGAAAAAAAGTCATATGCTGCACCAGAGTGCAGTTTCATGTTGTTAAATTATCTACTGGTGAGCTCTTCCTTACCTTACTGGAGATGCTGACGCTGTTTTCCTGCATGTGCATTATGGCCTCTGACACTTTTACAGAGATGGAGTCGGCAGCAAGCTCAAAATTAAACGGACCCTCGAGCTTCTCAGAAACCATGTACAGAGCATCTGACAGAAAGAAGGACACGTTTTCTGATAAGACTCCAGAAGCAAAATACTCTGATAATGGCAAGTAAATAAAAAGCTTTTTGTGACCTGTCTATTCTACAGCCTAAGAAATGTAACGACGATGGATCTCAGAGTTTTTCTTCAAATACTTTGATAATCTCTCTCAGACCAAAAATATGCACCTTTCTTCTCAGCTTTTTACTTGAACTGAGTGATGAAAGCTAAAAAGATGTCCTCCACACAAAAAATAAATAAATGAAAATGACACGTTAAGATGAAAGTGAAAGGAGAATACATGCAATACAGTTTGGATGGGCACAGAAACGCATGAAAAAGATTCATGATTGAAGATTTGTTGGAAAAATATAGATCACTGAACTCAAAATGACCTCACTTTTGAGAGAACTTGTTTGGTGAAGTCTAAAAAATTGTTAATGAGTCAAAAGTCCACACTTTAAAAATGTATGGTGGTCTAATAAACAGATATGGTAATATCGCACTTAACTTATTTATTTGTTATTTATTATTACTTAGTTAAACTATGTGAAGTTGAAGAAAGAAGAATTCCTTGTTTAAAAAGTCACACTCTGCTAGAAAAGGAAATAATGATTTCTAGCAAAGTTGGTGTTATGTAAAATTCTGTGAACAGCGTTGAATTAAATAAACACCGACTTCATAAAACTTTGTTGTTTTAATATCTGGTGAATCCTTGACCCACAAAAGTTTGCTAAAGGAAATAAAAGTGTAAAAAAAAAAAAAACGAGCGACTAAGGGACAAAAAAATTCTGATTTTATATTTTTGTCCAGTTTAATTATAGTAATGACTCAAAAAGCTACTGAAAGTGATTTGGGTGATGACATTTTTTTATGGAGAGAGACCAAAATCATTGTAAATGTGTGTATTAAGCTGTGTGCTTTAGCTGAAATGCACAAACTCAATCACAGAGAAACTTAAAATATATCTGCAGCCAGCCAAGCAGTCCAGCAGGGCACAGCCAACGTGGCAACTTCATCTCATTATTGTGAAAGCATAGCTGCAAGCAATTATTGAAAAAAAAAAGAAAGAAAAAAAAAGAACTTTTTTTGTCAAATAACCTCTGGAAAGGAAAGTTCTTCAAATGCTCACATGATGCCCACATAAGCTCAAAAATTAAAATGACCAACTTCACATCAGAAATAAAATTAGTAAAAAAAATAACCAGTAATGACATTTTTTTTACTAATTCATCACCCCTAAACACTAACAAACCTTTATCCCCCTGCTTCACTCACCGATGAACTTGTTCCACTCTGTGTCCAGGTCAGCCTGGTTGGCCAAACAGGCCTTCATGACGTTTAGGCACAGAGAGTGGCAGGGCCGCACAGAGGGTATGCCTCGACACAGGGGGCAGTACCACTGACGCATCAGGCCACGAACACACTCTGAATCTACGGTCAGCTGGAAACAGAGCCGCACACGAGAACAGATAAGACAACACTGTCACAGGTAAAGGAAACCGAGACCCCCTTCGTTCTTTGATGCCTCTAACACTGATGATTAAAGTCAGACATTCGCTGACAAATTTTTTTTCTAAATTATCATTCAACAACTGATTGGAACTAAAGGGAAAACTAATTAGTTAGACTTTCTTATAAATCCCCTCTGGTTGACTATGAATAACTTTTCCTCCCACATTTCAACTGAACAGAAATACTGAGAACTGCTCAGAAAAAAGGAACAAACAAGAATAATTGATATGGTCTCAACAGAGATGTTTTTTTTAGTAAATAAACAGTTTTTACACAAATCAGTATGATAATGAGAACATGGTAATCCTCAGTGCAACAGAAAATATAATCTGAGAGTCAACATTTATTTATAAAGGAGTATAAACCATTCACCTTTGTGGCCTTGTTCACAATATCGCGACCAGTAGCCAGGCCTTGTGATAGAGCTCTGGCTGCGATGAACGCCCTCGACACCTGAATATAAAACCAAAATGTTACTGATCGTGAGTCACGCAGTCCATCCCACTCTCATTCTGTTGGAAGATGTGTCCACACGTTTCATTTCTGTTACTTTGGATGTTACAGCATTAAAATATACCCACTTGTACACGGAGTTTGCGAGGAACGTCACCAAACGGCTGCAGCTGCTCGGCGTGTTTGCTGACACACTCCAGGTAGTCATCACTGAACTGATACTGGGGGTTGACCAAAGAGAAGACTCGCTCCACCAATCTGGACCAGAATTCTGAGAGCACTTCTGATAGACTCAAACTGCCCCCTGTGGACAAAAAAACAACATTAAGTCAAATTATGTATCTAGATAAAGCAGGTGGCGTCCAATCCTGGTCCTCGAGGGCCACTGCCCTGCATGTTTTAAAAGTTTACCTGTTCCAACACACTTGATTTAAATAAATGGGTGATTAACAGGCTTCTGCAAAACCCCTACGAAGGAAAAAAACAACTTACTCTTGCATTTATAGTCTTCACTCTGACTGCTGAAGGGTATGCATAAAATGTCAAGCTTTGTCATGCAGAAAAATATAGATAGAGTAACCTTTTGCAAGTGCATGACTATTACTTTTTTTTCTGCTAGGCAACACAAAATACAGGCAGACATCAGTTCAAGACAATAAATCTAAAAAAATAAACCAGTATTGCCAAAAGTGGTACAATTTTGGCTAAAAGCTAAATGCATTAAAAGGCCAGCTAAAACCTAAAAGTAGCAAATGGTTACCTGAAAGCTAAAAAAAGCATAAAAAGTTATTTGGAGGAAACATGCTGAAGACATTTTTAAATAGAGTAATGTTTTTGAATGAATTGAAGAAATGTATTAATTTGGGGAAGACATCTGGAAATAATTAGAGAAAAATGAAAGTTCTAAAAACTGAAAGTTATAGGATCTATCTCTTAAAAAAGCTAAACATTTCATTAAATAAATGGCTAATACTGAACTAAGTACGCAAAAGTAGTTAGATTGTGAACAAATGAATGGAAAAATAAAAATAAACAATGCAACAAGGCATTTTAAATTAACAACATAAATGTCAAAACATCAGAAAATATTTTCTTCTATGCCCTGCTGTCAGTTTGGGTGCCTGTCAGTGTCTGCGACTGTACAAGCTGCAGTCTACAATACGGCCTTAAATTAGTCAAACACGCTGTTTGGCTGACAAAGACAGGTTGACTAAGCAGCAACAGCCGGCAAACGGACTCGCCAGCAAACGGCTGTCATGCCAAAACAGGGCGATATGGAATCGAATTAGAAACAGTCTGGCATCCGTGGGAATCCAATTTTCTCATTTCTTTTCCTTTCTCCCCTATTCCACTTGGCATTTCAGCGCTCCTCTGAAAAACAAAGCTGCTTCTTTACTGCTGTCCAGAGTGGCTCTGGATTTACTAAAACAGCAGCTCAGCAAGAAATTACAGCAACTGCTTTCAAATTATTATCTTTAACCCGAAGACTTTTTTTTTTTACACTTTATTCTGCTGTATTCTTCTTAAAAAAATGTTATTCTTCTTCCTAAGTGCTGGAAAGGTGGTTGAAGTGTCATATACAAAGTATTTTAAGGCAGAATCACCCTGCTGTATGAAGACCCCCTGAAAATATGAGATGGGGATCAAGTTTCACGGTGATCAAACCAACCGGAGTAATATCTGCGAAGCTCCACAAACAGCTCCTGGAAGACGTATGAGTTCTGAGTGAAGAGCAGGCCGTAAGTCTTGGTAAACATCTGGTTCATGGACTTATCAGAGAGGTCTATGAGCTCCCTGAAGAAATCTGCAAAGAAACATGAGCAGCAATTAAATATGAATGTCACCCACCTACTTTTTCATTTCAGCCAGGTTTCTGTACAGGCGCTTTAATCAGCCCTCCCTCCTCTTCATTTTAAGATTTCCATCTTATAGGGATTTCAGATCCTCTATTTTACAGCGTGTTTATAATCTGTCTTTTACACTCATATGCAGTCTCCCACATCTTAAGTGTCTTTATATGACTCATCACAGACATTATATAAAAGTGTGAAGGAAAGAAAAGGTGAGAACGGTCCAAGCAGGTAGGAGGAGAATGTGTAAATTCAGCTCTACACAACCCTGCAGCAATAAAAACAGAATTTAATCTAATGAGGGCTAAAACCTTTTAAATACACACGCTTATTAAAGCCATTATAGTTTCCAAATACTTGAAGGGGCAATTAACTCATTTTACTCATGAAGGTCAGTTTACAGGCAGTGGCTCTGGAGAACAGATGTCACGGTGATGTCATCGTGGTTAGATCAGGCTTGAACGGTTTAAATTTACAGCAGGAAGTCAGCAAAGGAGGTTTAGAAAATATCTGCTTTAATAGGGCCAAAACGTGTCTAATTAAAGACTCCACGGTTTTCAAAGTGTATTAGTCAGCAAATCTGGGTTTTGTTGCTTCACTCCTGAATTTATATTTCTGTTGATAAATTCTGAGTTCACCAACTTTATTCATGAATTACATAACCGCACTTGGACTGATCCAGTGTTGCCCAATCCTGGTCCTCAGGGACCACTACCCTGCACTTTTTAAATGTTTCTCTGCTTTGATTCTTCTGAGTTGAATATGAGCGCTCTTGAATATATTCTGAGGACCAGGTTAGCGCCACTGACCTATTCTTGAAATCAATTTAGAAGCTCATATTTCAACATCTGAACAGATGTCATAATAAACTGTTCCAAGTGACTTCATCTCTCACCATCAAACTTGCGGTGTCTCTGGGTGAAGGTGGTCAAGAGGAACTGGCTGTTGTCCTCAATGGCTTTGAGGAAATCCTTTTCGCTCTGGAGGGACAGAGTCTCCTCCATCTGACTGGAGCAGCAGGTATAGTCCTGAGGACAGAGTCTCAGGTGCTCACCTGTGCCAAAAAAAACATCAAAAGAAGAAGAAGGTTACGATTGCCCAATTATTTAACACTTACATAGTGAGATTTGTTGTTCTTCATCACTAGTGAGGTGTGACTCATGAGTCATAAGAGAAATCTTTTTTTTGTTTGGGAAAAACATAAGGATCCAGGTCCTGGAGAAAAGAAATTAATAGGACAATGTTAAATAAAGAACGCTGTGAGAGAAAATTGCAATTTGCCTGCATGAATAATTCAGATTTCATTTTTCTTTCTTTGTCAGCTCAAATTGGGTCTCTGGTTTGTCCTAAAGGTAATAATCTGCGCAAACAACAGCCAGGAGGAGGAGATGAAGATGTCACACAGCTCATAAGTCTTTGTTTCTCCAGCATAATTACATCTGACATGAATATGCGTCTGTTAATACGTTGGAAAGTCTTTTTCTCAACTCCTCCCCAGCTCCTCTCTGCCTCTTTTGTTGTCTGTGCGTCTCACCATCAGCCTCGACCTTATCCCTCTATTTCCATTTCTAAACTGCCTCGCTTCATCCCCCTCTTGCTTTCGCTCTCTCTCCTGGCCATCTGCTCCCCTTGGCCCACGGGACGATGCGCAGGGAGACAGGGGATAGTCCAACGCACAAAAAAATCAATCAATTCTGCAGTTGTCTCAGAAGCTGAACTGATTTGCAGAGGAATAAATCCTCTGTGAGCACACATTTCACTCACACAATTACTTTAACGGCAGCTTTATGTCTGTCTGGGACTGTTGGTGATTTAAATGTGTGGAGCTAAGCCAAAATAAAAATATATATATATTTTCAGGTATGCTCAGGGATTCTCCTTTTTTTGTCTTATTTTATAAAACTGATCATCCTTCACAAAACTTGAAATAACCCCACCCCTCCAGCCCCCTAAACATCCAACTGTCTGTAATCCACAAAATATATTTTTATACCTATTGCTTTATTTGAGAAAATGAGCTTATCCCAGAGCCAGCATGGGTACATGCATGGATTTAAACAGTGGGCAAAGACTAATTAGGGGCGAGGTTCTTTGTTGCACCGGTGTTGGCAATTTGCTCATCCCCTTAATCATCCTATTTAAACCACACAGAGGGGAGGAGGGGGAGGGTGTAATTTGGTTTAAACAGCTCTGTTGTATTTCTCTGGAGGAGGGGGACAAAACTCACCATGATGTCCTGACATTCTCTCTCTGGGGCTTTTTTTTTCCAGAGCCACGTTGCTCTTTCTTTGACATATCAGTTTCAATAATCATTTGCTGTCCATCAATGAGGGCTGCAGTTTTATTTATATTTTCTCATAACCACTGCAGTGTGATACTGACTTCAACATGTATGTTGTTTTTATTAGTGTTGAAGTAAAGTAAAGCTCACTGATGCACATTCAAAAAAAAAAAAGTGGGGCTGAGCTGGTGGTCTTACCGGAGATTTGAGTCACCGGAGCGGAGTTTGTGCTGTATCCCTTCTCTGAGTACACCTGCCGGGTGTCTGCGCAGCTCCTCCCCGCAGCAGCCGCGGGGCTCCGGGTCCCTGACAGGACAGCGACGGCGCAGAGCCAAACCAGCAGCCGGTTATTCATCCTCACTGCCGGACTCAAAAACAGCCACCAATAAATGGCGTGGAGGATTTTATGTAATAAGACTAAGATACAGTAGAGCTATGCTAAATTAATAAATGACTGAACGTAAAAGTAGCTTAAAAAAAAGAGTAACAGCATCCAAAATCATCAGTGTTTTAAAGCTGTCATCATGGTCTCGCCCCTGATAAGTACAATAAACATCCGGTCACGGTTTAACATCACCGACGTTTCCATCAGCTGTGTCCGGGTGGTTTTTCCTTCTTGGGAAACCCGCTGGTGATGTACACGCAGGAGTGAAAATGAGAAAGTCCCACTCAGGGCTGACCATCATTTGACGCACAAATTGCGTCAAAACGGAGCTCAACGATGGTGACACCAGAAACGAAGATTTTCCCTTCAGAATAAAATAAATATTGGAAACCTTGTTAATTCTTTATAAAATAAGACAAAAAAGGAGAATCCCTGAGCATACCTGAAAATATATATATTTTTATTTTGGCTTAGCTCCACACATATAAATCACCAACAGTAAATAAAGTGAATAAAATACTAAAGTTAAAGTGAAATGCAGCAAAAGCACAGAGGTGATATTTCCCATTTTAGCATGACTTTTGTACTGGTTTATTATTTGTGTTGGTTGGCTACAATCTACTGCCTTGAGCTCAAACTGCACCATTGTTCATGCAATAAATATGAGAAGTTAAGCAGTGAAGCCAGACCAGACCAGATGAGAAACATTTTCCTAGAAGTTTGACAAACAGGTCTGTTCCCTCTTAAATAGGGAAAAAGAGATTTGTAGCAAACTTCTAAATGTGATTCACTTGTAAATGAATGTAGAAGTCTATCTATGTTTGTTAACATAACACCAATTAACAATACATTTTTTAAAAACTATTCAATGAATGAGCAGCTCAAATGTTTGATTACCTGCAATGTTTTTCACTTCAAATTTAAATTTAGTTAAATTATTTTATATATAAAATGTACCAAATTACATTTTAATTTAGTGCAGCTGAGTCTAATGCAATGGCTTTGAATGTTTTTAGTTTTTTCCTTTAACTTTAAAGCAGAAGCATTGAATATTTTATTTTGAAGGTGGCAACCAGAAGCAGCGATCCAACATAGCTGCTTTGACGAGGGAACTGAACAAAAAAAAACACGCAGAAAAAAAAGAAGAGCGAAGCGGGGAGTCCAAATTAGAGGGGTGTGGAGCTTGCGAGCCTAACACTTTAGGATGTCAAATCTGGCCGGACGAACAGAAGCGACAAAATAAAAACAAAAGTAAAAGAATAGTTGAAAAAAGTTACAAAGGCTTCTACTCAACAACCACTTAGTAACAGAGCACCGAAGATGACCAATTGCCATGAAGTGACCTTTGTGGAAGGACCAATCATGTTCTGGCTCGAGAAAGCACTGGCCAATCCAGAACGAGAATACATTCGCGCGAATCTGATAAGTAAGTTACGAGAGAGAACAAAAGACGCGATCGAATCTTCATCTCTTAATTTCAGGTGGTAAAGTTTAATGTAGTTTGCTAATCGTTGCTTAGCAGTCATATTTGATTCCTGGTCAGCTGAAATGACAAGTTTAAGCTCAGTATTGGACAGGTAAAACTCAACCAACCACATTGTTTGTTGTTCGAAATAGCCTATGAGCTACGTATCTTTTAATTTACTATAGGTTAAAAGATGTAATTTATCCGAATTACATATTTGTTCACATAATTTGCATGCTCACCACTAAAATGAATTTAAAAAGGAAATGCTAGCAGGTTTTTACCAGTTGGATACAAAAATATAGCCTTAGCTTGACTAGCTTTTAAAAAAAAAAACCTAGCTAATATTAGCAAGATTGTTCATAGAAAATCAAGAAATTGAAATGTTTTGCGTATTACCATACTAATATCTAATAAAAATGAAGCTAAACCCCATAAATTGATTAAAATAATTCTGATGTGTTTCAGCTCTTTAGTTTTATGATCTGCTTAGTCAGTTCATAACTCAGTTATTTTTTTCTATTTTTCTGTCAGTCTTGAGGAGTTGGACTCCTCAGACCCTGAAAGCGTTCATGAGCCTCAGATGAAACCAACAAAGCGGAGAAAGCAGGCAGAACCTGGGCCTCGGGTAATTTTTTTTAAATTAACATTTTCTTTTAGATTTTGCCAAGAGTCTTACTGATCCTATTTGAAGTTGTTGTTTTTGTGTTCGACAGAAATGCATCATGTATTTTCAGTTGCAGTTAATGATCAAAACAATGCTAAAAATGACTGAAAGGTGCTCACATAGAATCTACAGTTCATTTGGTCACTTTAACTACTTCTTTCTGAATAATTCTTGTTTATGTCAAGCTGCCTAAGAGACCCAGGAAGAATGCTGCATTAAGATTGGTGTCCAGCCCCAGCAGCAGCCCTGTCTCAAGTCCTCCAGAGCCCTCCCTGCAGCAATCTCTCTCTCAGGGGACATCCAGACAGCTCTCTCCTAACAGACCTGTGAGAAGCGTGAGCAATCAGGGAATCAGTGCAAAGAATATCTATGACGCTGTTCGCTCGGGAAAAAGTGCCATGGTGGTGAGTAAACCCTAAACAAAGTGCACAGAGAGGAGAGAGGAAGGTATCAATAACAATGACCATGTGAATGGAGGGATGTACTGATGGAGGCATATGTCATTAGAAGTGAAACAAGCAGTGCTGTCAGTGGCTGACTGATGTGATCCTAGAGAATTAACTTTGATAAGCAAAGAGGAAGAAGCAGTCTCATTGGATCATGGACTCCATGATTGACAGCACTCGTTTATCCACTATTGTTGCACCATGGTCCAGCTCCTTTGGAGAAGAACTAAAGAAAAGCCACATAATAGAGGAAAAAAATAATTCTTGTAAAAACACAGATCATAAAAGCTGTTTGTAGACTGAGCACGTAAAGCTAAAATCTCTGTTGTTGATGTATTTTAACTACATTCGTCTGCCGTTTGATTTGTATGCAGCATTCTGATTCGCTGCTTTTTCTCTGTCAATCTAAAGAGTGTGGTGGATGAGTGGCTTGAAGTCTACAAACAGAGCAGAGAGGCTGGGTTGCTGGTACTCATCAACTTCATTGTTCAGTGCTGCGGATGCAAAGGTCAGAGGTTAAACAGGAGGCCAGAAGATGGTGTGGGTGGGGGGTTAAAGTTGAAAATATTATCCATTTTCAGCTCAGGTTATAATTTGTGCTATTGAGCTTGGTGCTGTCATAATAAATCTGTGTATGTTCTTAAATGAGAGGTGATAAAAATGTCAAAATCTCTAAATTAGGGATTTTTGTGATCGATTCTAATGTGAACGTTCTGCGTTTTCTGTCCAGGTGTGGTCAGCAGAGAGATGCTTGACAGCATGCAGAATGCTGAGATTATCAGCAAACTAACCAGGGAGTTTAATGAGGTGTGACAAAATTACTATTCACTCATAGTTTATATTTGTTAAAATTAGTCTCAAAAATAAACATTATTCTCACAGCTATGGAAGCAATAATCTTTACTGTTTTTTCTCTCCAAACTTAATTGTTCTGCAATTAGTTTAGAAACGCTACTAATCTCCATGTCTCAAGAGATTATGGTCTGAAAGATGGTCAACAGCATGATGGAACATGCTCATTACTATCTAATGTTTATAAATGAACACATTAATGAGTTAATCACCTGATTTTTTTTGTCATTAGGAGGAACAAAAACAGGTTTTTACCATATTTTTATAATAACTGCATTTTCTTTGTCTACTTTTTCTTGTTTTCCCCGTATATTTTTGTTTGATAGGATTCAGTAAACTACCCCTTAAGCACACAGGGTCTTCAGCAGAAGCGATTCAAAGCCGGTCTGTGTGAGTTTGTTCGGGTTTTGGTTCGCTCCTGTCGTAACAGCTTGATATACGATGAATACCTCTTCCCCTCCCTGCTGGCTCTGCTCACCGGTCTGTCTGACTCCCAAGTCAGAGCCTTCAGACACACCAGCACTCTGCTGGGTACGTATCATTTATTTACAGGTGCAAAATGCATTGAAAAAAAATGAAAACGCATTGAAATATCACCTGTTTCTTGTGCTGATCGTTAACTTTGTTTCCATCCACTTGTCAAAATAATTTTATGTAAATATTTAAAATGTTTTTTCATACAAAATGTGCTTCAGTTATGTTTATATTAACAGGTTAAAAGGACATAATCCAAGTAGCTTTTACTTACTCCTAAAAACTAAATTTATTTTTTTTGCTTTTCTGTTAGCAATGAAGTTGATGTCGGGGTTGGTGGAAGTAGCTGTTACAGCAGCTGTTCAGCTGGAGACCACCCAACGACGATATGATGCAGAAAACAGTAAGAGACCAGCTGACAGAGCCTTGGACAAACTGGAGCAACTGAAGGCAACTGTCAGCAAGGTGACGCAGGCTGACAGACTTTGTGCACAGAAATGTTCAAGGGGATGTGTTTAGACCTAAGATTAAAAAAAATCATATTTGAAAGGGCTCTAGAAATTCTTAAAAATGTTTTGAAAATGGTAGGGAGTAAGCAGATGGGCAGATTTTATGTGTGTACTCATTGTGTTATTTGTTTACGCTGATTCTTGTCTGTGTTGGGTGCTGCAGTTGCAAGAGAACACAGAAGAACTCTCCTCCATGATGAACTCCATCTTCCGTGGCGTCTTCGTACATCGTTACCGTGACCATCTGCCTGCAATCCGGGCAGCGTGTATTGAGGAGTTGGGCCTGTGGATGACAATAGACCCTGAAGACTTCCTCAGTGATGGATGCCTGAAATATCTGGGATGGACACTGTATGACAAGGTGAACACAAATGAAACAAAGCAATAGAAGACTGCGTTACCTTGGATTTGAATGCGTTTTTAACTAATCTAAGCTGATGCAGTTTCAGTTATTGTTTCTTCTTTTTATTAAGTTTTATAAAATTCAAATTTTTGGTTGAGCATAATCTTGCTGACAAACAGCCTAAAAATTGCTTACCTCACCCCCAATTCATATGCAATGAAATACAAAATGTCTACTAGGAATATATTCAGCTGTGTGTGTGTGTGGTGTTAGAAACCTTGTTACTGTACTTTTGTTTTCTGTTTTCTTTTAGCAAAGTCCAGTGCGTCTGCAGTGTGTGCGTGCCCTGCAGGGTCTGTACCAGGAGAAGGAGTTCATTGGCCGCCTGGAGCTTTTTACTAGCAGATTTAAAGTGAGACATCCCTCTGGATTGGACTCATGTCTCATTTCATGCATGTTTTTTTTTCCCCCCCTGGTTTTTGTCTATCATCTATTGTTTCAGCTTACTGCTTTGTTGCCTGTCTGTGTCTCTCTCTCCCTTTTTTTGCCTCCTCCCTGAATTTTCATGCCTTTTCAATTTTTTTTTTCTTTTTGCACCACTTCTGTTTGTTGTTATGGTTCCACCCTTTGTCTGGGCAAGTGCCTGGTTTTTGTTAATTGCTGCCAATTACTGATAGATAATAAGCCCTACTCAAACACGTGAAAACCCTCCTAAGCCACATGTGCTGCTGCAGATAAATGGTCTTTTTATGCCATGGGTTTGTGCCTAATCAGTGGGCTTGTGTGTATGTCACTTTTGTGGGAATGGGTACATTTATGCATATCAGTGCATATTATTTAATATGCATGAAGTGTTTGTGTGCTGGCACGATCATGCATAAGTCTGTGTGTGTGTGTGTGTGTGTGTGTGTGTGTGTGTGTGTGTGTGTTATAGTGCATAACCCAATGTCTGTGTGTGTTTAGGAAAGGATTCTCAACATGGTGCTGGACCAAGACCCAGACGTTGCAGTGGAAGTGGTCAATCTGTTACTGATGATCCAACAGTGAGAGCTTTCTCTCATGGTTTCTTTGTGCTGCTGTCTTTGTTTGTGCAATTCAGAGATCATAATTTTTAAGAGAATAAAAATAGCTGAATATATTATATTAACTTTCATAAAGCTAAATTTAATTCTGAGCTTCATTGATGAGCCAAAACATTAAGATCAGTGGTTTAGTAAGATAAAGTAACACTTCTCGCCTTGCTAAAATGCAATTCTCTTCTGAGAAAATCTACATCTTGTACTACATCTTCAACATCTGTCACCTACCTGCATATTTTCTGTCATCCAGAAGCAAGCTCAACTTTTGGTGACCCTACCCCACAATGTGTCTGTGATCAGAATTAGGTCAACAAACAAGAATCAGAATGGTCGTGTTAAGGATAAATATTAGCATAAACTCTTATTCAGCTGCAGTTTAGATGTGCATTAAAGTGCCTCTGACGGGCATGTTCTTCAAATACAAAAAGTCAAAGAAAATGTCATTTATATTTGAAAAACCTGGCATATAACATGATTTTACCCATTTTGTCACATAACTGGCTTATTTTAAATTTGGCTCAGCCAAAATGAAACAGGAAGTGACATCAATGGGGAACTCTTTACAATGAGGAAACTCTCTGGCTTTTGTTTATTAAAAGAATATATTTTGAACTCTGACTCTTCTTTATCTTTCTTTAATAATAATTCAAAGTAATCTAAAAAAAAACATTCTTCTCTAGTCTGTTGTTGGCCATTGTAGCAACTCTCTGTTTACATTCAGATGTTCCCCTTTGACATCACTTCCTGTTACTTCACATGCGAATATCTCAACAGCTGATTGTCTCAGCGGTATAAAATATATTTGCAATACGTTATCAATGTTATCTTTTCAAAAATGCATTATTTCTTACAAAAATTTGATGTCACAGGCACTTTAAAATTGTTTTTATTCTAGCAGTAACTTAAAAAAGTGAAGCTTACTCAACCAACAAGTCACGACTATGGCAGAATCCAAAACGTTGAATAAATTAAAAATGTAAATGCAAATGTAATTAAAGCTTGAAGCAAAACTGAATGGCTCTTTTTCATTTAATGTGTAAAATACTGATCAGTTTGTTTATCCTAACATTTCCAGGGCTGCAGAGGAAGGATTGAAAGAGGAGGAGTGTGGACACGTTTATCCCTTGGTTTATGCTTCCCACCAAGGTCTGGCATCTGCAGCCGGTGTCTTCCTCTGCAACAAGTATGTTCTCGTCCTGCAAATGTACTGAGTTTTTTTTTTTTTTTTGGCACATTTTTTTTACAAATTCAGTTTTATTGCTGCTTTTTTTTTACTGCTACCTCTGCATCCCATTGAAGAGTGAAAATCTTGATGTTTGAGTTTTAAGTAGAGCAGCCCCTTGAGTGTGTATTTCAGTAGCACAACCAGTAGCAGACATGTTTTTCATAAAATACTTCTCTTATGTCTTTGTGTTTGTGAATTGTATTATCTAAAACTTTTTGTGTGTGTCAGACTGAAGCTTGTGATTGATAGTGACGCCCAGAGGAAGGATCAAAGCAGCAATGCTGCCTTTTTTCAGATACTAATCACCTTCTACATCCAGAGTGAGGTAGTGTTCCTGTTGCTTCCTCTATTCGTGTACACAAATAAAACATGACATTTGTTTTAGGTTTCAAATAGAAGGTTTTGTTCATTTTCCCTCATAGATACTTTAGTTTTCTGTTTTATTGAAGTCAAAGCAGTTTGAGTTCCCTTTTATCCCTACACAGCAGGAGGACGTTCAAACTGCAGAAACAAATTCATTAGCATATTTTAAAGTAGGCCTTAAATTTGTAATAAAATAAATTGTAGGTGCAGTTTGAGAATAGCAATGCTTGATTCTTTGTCTAAGTAAAGATTGTACACTTAACAGTTTCATGAGCACGGGGCGTACCTGGTGGACAGTCTGTGGGCTGTGGCAGGGTCTCAGCTGAGAGACTGGGAGACGATGACAACTCTGCTGCTTCAAGATTCTGGTGAGAAACAAGATTAAACCAATAACAACCGGGTGAGCTTCACTCAATGCTAAACAAATTTAATATGGATTGTTTAGTTTACCACCATTATAGTGATGTTTGATATTTTATGTTGATAACCTGAATTTTAAATCCAGTCGTATATCTCATCAGTTGCTGTCATTTTTACAGTGAGAGATTCAACAAGTCTCTTTTTAATATGTGCCTCGCTCCAGCACAGGGACCACCCCCAGAGGGTTTAACCAGGTTTTCTACACGTTTCATGGTTTGAACACATGATTCGTGGCCATTTTGGCTTTAGACTCAGAGCCACAGACAGGCTCGGAGTGAGATGGAGACTTTAGATCTGAAAATAAACATTCAACTGAGAACTTAACTGGTTTCCTGCACATTATTCAGGCTACTAATTAATACATTTCTTTACAGTAATTTAGAGTTTTATTTATTTTATGTACAGCTTTTTAAATCTTGTATCTCCTTTTGTGTTGTCAGGTTTGCTGGATGAGGAGGAGGGTGCTCTGTTGGAGATAATGTTGTGTGCCATCAGACAGGCAGCACAAGCAACTCCACCTGTTGGGAGAAGTCATGGCAAGAAGGTCAGTTGTTTAGTAAAATTGTTGAGGGTAAAGAAAATTCTTAAAGTGGGCATATTATGTATTTTTGAGACACATAGTTCAATTCTTTACCACAATCAAGTAACTATGTTACCTTCAGTTGTTATGAAAATGCTGTGAAAAATAAACACATGGAAATTAGCCTCTGTCTCTTTAAGAACCTCCTACTGTTTCAGACACTCCCATTTCAGCACATCTTCACAACAGGGCTTTGGGGGAGGGGTGCTCTGTTGGGCGGGAGCTCAGCTGGGGACTGAGATCAACGGAGGAGCTTTGTGTAAATAGGTGGTGCTTTGTACCAACAAGTGTTACCACAAGAGATTCAAGAATTTCTCAAACGTGCATGAATGAGTTAAGCAATAACTGGGTTTATTTTTGATGAGGAAACGATAAAAGATAATACAAACCTCAAAAAAAGGTTGATTTTTCCATACTACCCCCCTTTAAAGAAATTTGCTGTGCATTTTTAAGACACTGAAAACTTGGTCTACATAATCATTGTTCAATACGTTTAAGACAAAATGTTTTATTACTTTGTCACCTTCACATATTTATGGCTGTTTGTTTTACAGATCCTGAGTATGAAGGAGAAGAAGATCCAGGAACAAGACAGGAGTCGCATTACCACACACTTCATTCCCATACTGCCGCAGCTGCTTAGCAAGGTACCTAGCTAAAGTTTGTTTACACAGCTTGTTTTTTTCCATTCCACCTAAATAGTAATGGATTTTTGTTTTTACCGACCTGCAGTACTCAGCAGATGCAGGAAAGGTGAGCCGCCTTCTCCAAGCTCCTCTTTACTTCGATCTGGAGATGTTCAGCAGCACTCAGTGGATGGAAAAGGTAGGAGAACTAAAGAGAAGGAAAATCTATTAAGTATTAAGTAAATTAAGTAAATCTATTAAGTAATTACACCACAAAGAAGTTTTCTCTTTTTTTCTTTTACATTGTCCATGTGATGATGTATACCTCTAACATCATAAACACGATCCTGTCAATTATTGTCTGAATTATTTTTTAAATAGCCTGAACACAAATAAAAACCTGTAAGTTTAAAAAAATCAAAGATAGACTTTTAATGGTAATTATAATTATTTGTTTTACTTTTTCTGATTAGTTTTTCTTGCATCGTTTTCTCTGTCTCCTCTTCCTGTCAGCATCTGGACCTGCTGCTGTCTCAGATATGTGACATTGTGAAAAAGCACACAGAGGGCAGCGTGCTGGGTGCTTGTACCGAACTGATCAGCACCCTCCGCTCAGACAGCTACAACTTTTCCTCCCGCGCTCACCTGGTCTTCAGTCAGCTGTTGGATGAGCTGACTGAATATTTCAACACCTACCTGAGTGACCTGCTGCAGGTTAGAAAGTGTGTCAGTGAAGCAAATACAGCCTGTAAAATGCTTTAACATACAGTTTATTAAAAGCTAAAAATAACTAAAGTAAATCTAAAGTCTATTGCTTTAAACTGAAAAAAAAATCAGTGTCCTTTCGTTTAACAAAGTAGTTTAGTTGGACTAAATCATTCATATAATAATAATAAAGTTAGCAGCTGACCGCTCCTATGCCCCAAATCTTACAGTAGTTTGTATGTTTTAATATCCAGGGTAATGCAGATGAGGATGATGTCTACCACGCCAGCACGGCCTTGAAAAGAATCACAGCCTTGAGCAGGTAAATTCATTTTAAACATGTACTGAATACTTTATTCAGCACATGGAAACATGTAGATGCAGTAATTGAGTAATTTTGTGTTTTCCAGTGCTAAAGACCCAACTGGTTGGAAGCTGCTTAACTCCTGTCTTGAGTTACTGAAAAGCAGGCTGGAGTCTATGGATTTTGACGAAGAGGTTTTTAACCTTTTGATGTTGTCATTTTTAGTATACTGGGGCTATAAAAACATTATTTTATTTTTATGTTAACAATAAAAAAACTCCCAGACAAGGTTATTACTGATCATTTTATTTTGCATTTATTTCAAGTTCGATTTATTCAAAGAATTATAATATACTGTATTTGTTAACAGTGTTCATCTCTGTGTAATTTCAGCTGATGGTGGCGGCTCTGAAGTGTGCAGGTTTTCATCTCATGTGGGCCAAACTGAATGCAGTCAACGGAAAGCCAACTGAGGTGCTTTTTTTTATACGACTTTAAATAAAACTTGTTGCTTAATAAAGCTTTTAAAGGTAATCTGTTTTTCATCCTCTAACCTAGATTCTGGAGGGGCCTTGGTTTTAACCAGTCATAATTAGTACCTTTTTATATTAATTATCATTTCACAGCCGGTTTGTGGTGTTTGTGTTGGTGGTGCCTGAGTGTTTGTGAAATCCTTCTCACTGATAGATAATTAATGCAGTAATGTGTTAAAGTACGTCTAAGTCTGCAGAGACTCTGCAATTTATTTCTCTGGTTCGCCTTTTGTCTTTCAAACTTCTTATTTGTTCTTTATATTTAAGTCTTGTGAGTTTATTTGAACCTTTTCTTATTCATCACCTCTTCAAACATACTAAAAACATGTCTTGCTACGACAACCTTTATTTTATTGAGTAATAACATGCATCTCTTTTTCGTGTATTTTGATATATTGAGCCTTTGTCTAATTACGTTTAGCCAAATTCAAATTGAACATTTTAAAAACATCTACATTGATGACATTAACTGTAAACAAATGTTGGTGGATTTACTGGTCATATTATACATATTTTAAAAGCAGAATGTGATGATTAACACTGACGTTACAGTTTATCTAATGACATCTTGCCATATAGGATGCTGTTTTTACAGAATGTCCTCACTTTAATTCATGAGTACAGATTTTATTGAGAATTTTTTTTTCTCACAAAAACTCTGCTCTGTCTTCCATCTCTTATAGACTGAGCTGAAGCGTCAGAAGAAGGACGTACGTTTCTTCTGCAGAATCTGTCAGTCCTGTTTGTCTCTGGATCAGACTGAGATAAGAGATCAGGTAAAAGTCATACGAGCGGCATCTTCTATGATAACAATGTAATCGTGTTGTTTTAAACTGAAGGCCCAGACTGAAGTATTACTTAAACACTAAAACAAATATATGACCCATCACATCTAAATGAGGATTAAGTCAAATTTGGTCAAAAATGATCTAATCACTGTTTCAGATTCCTGGCTTTAAAAGCTACATTTTGATACTTAGATCAACCTGATATCATTAGTGGATCCAGAGATATGATTTAATTAGTCTTTTTGGTTACGATAATACATAAATATTTGGTCTAAATCCTAATTTTATGTAATTTTATTGAGGATTTTTAAATGTAATTTTAAAGAAGAAACCTCCAAATTTTATTTGAATATTGAGATTTCCCAGCTGGAAAGAAACAAAAGCTTTGCTAGCTCACAGGGAAAATCTAAAAAATTTAAGGCGTTTTTCCTCAAAATCCTTTTTTTTTTGTTGCTAATCCTCAAAAAAGTTTTTCAGAAAAAATTTTTAGGATTATATTTCAGACAATTCATTCAACTGATACATTGATAAGACATTTATTAATTCTTATTTATTTTAGATGTTCAGCACTTTGTTTCAGCTGTGGCTTTAATCAAAATACTATATTTGCTAATTTCTCCACATCCCACTTTTAGACTTAATCCTCATTTCGATGTGATGGGTCACATGTAAAGTAAATGTTTGTTTGTTATTGTGGTAGCTTGTTCTAAATCAGATTAGATAACTGTAGGACTTAATATCGTCAACGTATCGTTTATGTTCTCGTTCTCTTAAGATTTTTCATGAATAATTACTTTGAAAGACAGAAAGTCTAAAACGTCGGTTGATTTTGATGATATTGTTTGTAGAACATTTTTCTCAGTAAAAGTAAATCTGATAATAGAAGTGAAAAGATATTAAGACATGTTTGTTTACTTCTTTACGTGTTCGCAACCAGATAGAAAGTTCACCAATAATTAAATGTTTGAGTGTGAGAAGAGAGGTCATACAACCACACGCGCACACACACCCACACACACACACACACACAGACAGCAGCGCTGGACTGAAAGGCAGATTTAATGCTCGTCTCTGCATTCAGCAAAGCATCCAGGAAATGGTGTCTAATTTAACAACATCTTGAGACTTGATCCCGCCTGTAGTCATGACATCACTTGGGGGCACCCTATCCACTCCGGGATCAAGTCTTCATCCATTCTTCCTTCATTCTAATGTACAGACCAGTGTTTTCTTATGTGTTGTAAGCGTTTTCAGACATGTATCTACCTAAATGTACCTCCTGCCCTGTGTAGCCATATATTATAACTACCCAGACCAGTCTGTACATCAAATCATCATTATTTTTTTTTATAATCACAAAAAATATATATCATTATTCACCTAAGAAAAAAAAAACTACAAAATGTGTGTTTTTAAAAATCAGTAAGTAAACAAACTCCAATAAATTTCTTCAGAAGACAAAAGTTTTTATCTGTTCTGTCCATCCACAGGCGTTTGAGCTGCTGTGTGACCTGCTGCTGCTGTACAGCGGGGCTTCTGTTCGCACAGAACCGGCCCTGCAAACACTGGTCCACATGCCGTCTGAGTCTCTGCGCGCTGAGCTGGCTTCCTTCCTTCTGGACTATGTTTTTGTTGACCCCGAAGATGTCGAGCTCAATGGTAATTTTACACTAATCGATACGTGTGGTACTTTCCTAAAGCAGCTTTGAGGTAGCGTTAACAAGTACACTGCACTTTTTTTTTTAGACTTTTTAAGTAAAGGAGGTTTGCTGTTTTTTTTTTTTTGTGGAAGTTTTAATATCTTGGAAATGTTTTTACTCTGCCAGCGTCTCCCAGAGGAGTCTGCTCTTCATTTCTGCCTGTGCGCACACTTTCAGATTCCTTTGTTTGGATTCTGCTCATATTTCACGATGTTCTGTCGACTCCAGCAAATAAAACCAGTTAACCGAGATGGAGAACGTCTTTGCAGCTTGTTTGTGCTGAATACTTGATTGCATCTGCATTTCTAATAGTCTGTTTATATGTTTATCTTATTCTCTCCTTTCCTCCAACCTTGGCTATTCTTTCTAGATGATGAAGATGATGATGATGAACTGAAAATGACTCTTCTTCAGAAGAAACGCAACCACCTGGCTGGTTACTGTAAACTAGTGATCTATGGTGTTCTAGATCTCAGCACAGCAACCGTCATCTTCAAGCACTTTAACAAGGTGGAGTTGTGGTTTTATCTGCGTTGCTCTTCTATATTAAATAAAAAGCCATGTGTTAGCTACACTAAACGTGTTAATAAGTTGGTTATTTTTGAATAAATTTACTGAATTTGGAGAAAGGATGATATAATTAATGAAAAATAATGGAGAGGATGTGTTTGGAAGTGGGGGAAGGTGATGGAATCTGTTTTGGACCTAGTGAGGTGCTAAAGATGAGTCAGAGAGAAACGTAGCTAAAAGAAGCTCTTATGACGTGAACAAAGTGGGTTATTTTATGTTGTCAGACATTCATCCTGTGCTGTTTATTAAACAGAGTAAGGATGATTTTTTTTCTCTCTTCTTCTTTTCCTTTTTAGTACTTTAAAGACTTTGGTGATATCATAAAAGAGACCTTGAGCAGGAGCAAACTCATCAGCTCCATACAGAGCGCCAAGACTGTGTGCCTGAGCCTGCAGCAGGTGTGTTCTTCGTTTTACCTTGATCCTTTCTTTCTGAGAGGTTTTATTTATTTTTTTGTAAAAAGTTTAAATTCAAGCTGTGAAAAGCAGCTCTGTGGCAGAATGTTATGAGTGCGTGGCAACAGAAGTAAAAAGAAATGAAGGCAATAAGACAAAAATATTGTAGCTGATGATCATTCTGTTCTGAAAACAACAGGAAGTTGTGACCCTTTTTAGGTGTGTGTGTGTGTGTGTGTTTACTCTAAATTCCTTTAAAAGCCATTTTACAATATATTTTCAAAAGAATCTATTAATGAGAAATCGGATTGGATGAGAAGTTTTTGTTTGGTGTTAAACTAGTTTCTAAAATAAAGGTTTCTGCAAGTGTCAGTGTGATAAATTGAGGACATTTTTAAGAACTTATAAAAGACCAATATGATTTAAATTACAGAAAAATCGTGTCACTGTAAAATTAATTTCAGAGTTCCAGATTTAATTGCCTTTCATTTAAATAAAATCAAAATCATAAAAAAAAAAAAAAACAAGTTTCAGGAGTCAAGCAGTTTCTGAATGAAGACTGAATGAATGCTGACATTCCACAGCACAAAAACAGCTGATGGAAGATAAAATGTATGAAAAAACTACCTGAATTTTAGGACCTAAAATGAAAAAATCTGGACATTTTTAGGGCTTAAAATTAAGATGAATAAATTTAGGACTTTTTATGACCTTGCAGAAACCCCAGAAAATGGACCAAGTTTGCTTTTTTTAATAACCTGAAAATCACTGTTCATATCTTTTGAAACATGTAACCGTTTCATTAAGCAGCACATGTAAAGTCATGTCTCTGTGCTCAGCTGTTCTCAGAGATGCTCACAGAGGATCAAAGTCAGCAGGCTCTCTCTGAAATACGCGACTTGGCCAAGCGGCTTGCCATGAGCTTCGGCGTCGATCTTCATCGTATCCGCAAACCGCTGGTGGCCCTGCACACGTCAGTAACACCTAGTTTTTCACGCATGGCAACCTTTAATCAGAGTTGAATTTTAATTTGGTAAAACTCTTAAACAGAATAGATAAAGTTGACCTGTAAGTATTTGAATAAAGTTTGGCTCAGTGTTTGTTGGTGGCTATAATTTTTAAGCCTTCTTGTGTTTTGTGTTTGCCATCAGGGACGGTATACATTTTGCATTTCGAGGCGACGGGGATGAAGAGGAGGAACTTCCAAATGTGACCTTCTTGGAAATCCTCAGCGAATTCAGTTTCAAACTGATTCCACAAGACCGCGACCAAATGTGAGAAAACGCCAACTCGCCTTCATCCTCGCAGATATGTCCTTTCTGACACGATTCCCATTTGTTGAGTTTCATTTCAGACATGAAGTTTCAATCATAACATAATTTCTGCATCTAACTGAATATTTCCTGATTGTTCATCAGGGTTTTAAGGATTTTTTTTATTATCACATAAATAAGATATAACACATTAAAATGTATTCACTGTTGTGGAAAAACTGCTTTTATGATTTTGTAAGATTGTTTGCCAAATTCTAACATGCTAATTTTTTGAGGGGATAAAATGTTAGTAGGTGTAAAATTCAAACAACTGATCATAAAACCGTAACAAATGTTTCCCTGGTCTTTGTCCTCATCTTCTGTTGTTTCTTACTCTCCCAGAGTTCAGTTTGTGGGATCTGAGTGTCCCAGTGCTGCCCTCTCCTGGCCATCAGTCAGATTGTATCAACAGTCTCTGAAGTCTCGCTCCACCAAGTACAGAGAGCCACAGTTGGGAGATGATGCCGTTTCCACACAAGACATTCCTGTAGCAAAACGCAAGAAGACGACTCCTCATGGTGACACACATACATTCCACACCGAATGTGCTACTGAAACGAGGGAAGCAGAAAATTCAGATTAGTTTAATTTTATTATTATCTGTAGGTTTGGCACATTTTATCGTAAACTAAAAATCACGGAAAATGTCCATCATGATTTTTTTGCATTTAGGTTATTTTACATTCGATAATAAACCCACATAACTCTCTTAAGACAAAGATTGTCAGTTTACATTGAAATTCGGAGTGAATACATTTTTCTAATCCCGTCAAACTTTAACTGCCTGTCGCGATAAGCAATAGATCAATCAATCGCACGATAAATTGAATGAGGTTGATCATTTTCATTTGCTTGCGTGTTTGTTTTCTTACCGTCTCCTTCTTTTCTACTCTTTAGCGTAGAGAGGAGTGAACTCTCATGTCAGGTATTTGCCAGGCGCATGTAACCTCTCTTCAGGAGAGCCCCTTGAAAAATGTCATAAACTTCAATGGGAGGGTGGATCATTATTAGTTTAAAATGAACTCCAAACAGTAATGTCATTTATTGCAATTATTTCTGAGATTATATATCCTCCAGCAAAATTTGTTGTTGTTGTTATAACTGTAGGGTTTATTGTATCTAGTATCTTTTGATTAAAATTTACAATTTTCTGCTATTTTATTGTTGGGAGGGAGTTTTCTTGTGTTATTTTTTTATGAGTGCATTCACAAACTGAGGTCTTACATGTTTTGTTTTATTTTAGAGTCAGAATCCAGCACAGCCAGATGGTCCTGGTTGGAGACCAGCAGTGTCTACAGCCACCTCCGGACCCCAGTCCTCACCTCAACGGTCGAGAAACAGGCCGCCAAAGAGGCAGCTGTCAAGAAGCCCAGAGATGCATTATCTAATGTTGGTAGTGACATACGTGAGCTGGAGTCAGAGGAGGAGTTCTTCCAAGAGTAAGATTTCTATCCTTATTACATCTGCAGCATAAATCAAGTTTGTCAGTTTTGAAAATAACTGCTGAACATGTGTTGAATCCTAAAAGCGACTCAGTTACTTTGTCTTTAACATAAGGTCAGTTTGTTTTCTGTTGAAATTAAAGAAAATCATAGAATTCATCTAGTTACTTGGTCTGACTGCTTTTGGTTTATAAAATAAAGTTGCAACTTCTCTTGTCAATGCAATAAGTAGACGGGTAAAGAAAAGAGTCTGACTGTGTTTTACTGTCCAGAACACAAATGCGAAAGGTGAAACCCGTCAAACGAAGAAAAGCCTGTTCCAGCCAAAACTCGTCCACTTTAATGCAAGAAGATCTGGACTCTCAGTTCACTTTGTAAGATGGATCTGAAATGAAAAGTTTTTTTTGTGATTGTTCTTTAAGACACAAATAAGTAACATTAATTTATGTTTGCTGCCAAGGCTTTCCCTGATAGGAGATAAACTTTCAGGAGAGGAACACAACATGTCAGAAGAGGAGGAGCCTGAGATCGAAGAATATGAAAGTGACTCTGAGTCTGCATACACACTGGTAAGAAACAAAATGCTGATGGATGTTTGCCTTAGTATTTTAGAATAGGTTCAAACTTACTGTGTTTGCATCTGGTGCATGGCATTTTATTATAATGTCCTGTGTTTTATCTTACTATGTAATAAGTTACAGTTAGGAGAAAGTTCAATAAATGTGAGATTTGTGAAAGAAGCTGCAACTCATTATGACATAACAGTTGCTGAGATTCTTGTACAGCTGAATTATAAATATGGATACTTTTAATTAGTATTCCTGGATTCTGCTTTTTTGTGATTAAAAAAATATAGTAATGAAATTAAATTGACTATTTTTTTCACAAAAAGTGAAATATTCAGTTTATTTATTATTCAACACAGGTTTAAATTCAATCACAAATGTCATATTTTATTTTTTGGAAAATGTAATTTTTTAACCATGATTGATTTTATTTTCACTTTCAGCCCTCCACACGTCTCACTTCAGCCAGTTTCCTCGATGAGCTCTTTGACTGAAGTCTGTTTCATTTCAACATTTCTGCATATTTTGTTGAACTGTTTTCAAGTTTTCTTGTTAAAATTAAAGCCTTTTGTTCCTCTGTATGGCCACTCTTAATGGGCCAAAATGGGTTCTATTGAAGCCTTCAGTTATTTTTTTTTATTGTTTTGGTTGAGAATTTTCAAAGAACTTGTGATCTACGTTGGCAAAATGAGTCACAATGAGAAATTTGTCAATACTTAGTATTATTTCACTTTTCTTTAACTTAAAAGGTTCAAAATAATACATAGTTAAAATTTGTCAATTTATGGCCTGGCTAGCAACAATGTAGTTTATGAGTATGATGGTTTGAAAACTCAATTTTTGCTAATCTAAAATCGTGTCATCTAAATATTTAAAAAAGGGAAATCCCTAAGCTTTACAATGACCAGACATTATAAGGGATTTCCTGGCGCTACAGCAATTGGCAGAGAAAAATAGTCTATAGTAAAATAAAAAACTGTGATGGTTATAAGATAATACAAATGATTATTTGTGAAGACATCCCTGTTAAAAAGCTTTAACTTAAAGGTATTTATTTTTATTAACTTGTGACAAAAAAAATCTATATTTTTGCTCATTTTGCCAGCATGTCATACTTTTATTACTAGTAATGTTGTTAAAATGTGGCAAAAAGCTGTAGAGTTGTCATTGTCTATTAACAGTAAGATAAGTTTTATATATGCCAGATTTTGAACCCAGTTTTTGAATATTATTGGCTTTAGTTATTGTCAAACATTAGTTTAGATGGAAATAAAATTATTTTGTAAGCGATGTTAAGAAAATGTCAAAATTACAAAATTATTGTGACTTGCTTTGCAATTTTTTTCCAAAGTCAATATTAAAAAAATCTGTTAAATTTACCCTTGATTTGTGTTTTTAGTGAGAATGAACATGTGTGACAAAAAGCTACATTATTCTTAGTAAGTATAGTAAAAGCAATATAGTAAGTATATTAAGTGTGTTATGTTCTGCATAAATAAAAAAACATGAAAACTAGTTTCTGCCATATCCACTCCATTTATATTCTGTTGCCTATAAAATCACGTCACATTTCGCGCCATTCCTGACAAGCCTGGCGGAAGTGTTTATAGTCATGTGATAAGCAGCCTCCTACAGTTTTCGCGCCACAACGAAGTCCCACCTCTTTTCAGCGAAAGGCGCA
>JARVJO010000269.1:6674230-6686675 GCA_031762555.1 Cynodonichthys magdalenae
AAGGCGCAACCTGATTGGCTCCGGAGGATGTCAGAGTGGCGCCAGTTCTCGACACACGGACCCTGAGAAGTTCTGGCTGCATGTGAATGAATTCGAGTGTCTGGCGTTAAGATAAAGATACAAAACCTGCACTTAACAGCGCTTTAACTCGTGGGCAACTTAAGATTTCGGAGTCGACTTATTTCACCTGAAAACCAGCGCGTGCAGCCATGGCTCGTAAGGACTATGTGGCAGAAAAAGGTAAAGGAGTTCTCTATCATAAAAGCATGGCAGCAACAGGTTGGTTAAAATGATTAAACGTATTAATGAAAGCGTTAATCACGTGTAAATGTGAGGAAAGTATATGAGTGCATGGAGAAGAAAGTGTAATTTATGTATTTAGTTTTAAAACAAGTTGTTTGGGTGTTTTACCTTTTGATGTAGTTTGGGACCATAATAAAAAGTATTCCTTATTAAAGACCGACTTTTAGGATTAATATATTGTTAACATAAAGTTTATTGGACTTCTCTTAACATTTACTTCTTCGGTCAGGATCCAGTTCAGCTTTGTCCCCGAGCTACGGTGACCCGGATGGATCCTTAAACAAAGGAGAAGGCGCCTGTGTGCAAGCACATGTCCAACAATAACTGCTGTGTTTTCTTGTTTTCATATTTACCTCGGAATGATCATCTATAACATATGTGTTGTTTACGTGTATTAAGCAACGGAAGAAAGTTGGTATCCTATTAAAAAGCTTCACGAAGTCCACTTTAAAAAGCATAGTTTGAAATCCTATGACATAGTTTTTACAAATAACCTAACGTCTTTGAGTATTTTTACAACACATTTTTGCATTAATTTAGGTAATTTAAGCGTCCTCAATTATGACCAAACATCTCATGTAACGTCCACTGTTTTTCTACTTGTGTCGTCTCCTATTATGTGAACTGTCAATGAACGCACCATTTTGTATTTAAGTTCGGTTTGAAACTACTGTGCATTGGCTGGCTTTGTGTCTTACCTAAGAATGCCTCTTTCTCAAGCTAGCATGTTTGTGCTTAAGGCTTACAAAATTTTCGGCATGAACTTTGTTCTTCGGTACGACTGTAATACCATTACGGTAAATACCTGAAACGTTCTTTCACCCAATACGAATATTTGGTGGTAATTCACGTTAGGAGTGCTTGAGACGAATTGAATTCTCCGAATTTAGTAAATGCACGATGGAAGTTTCAAAAACCGTCAGAAGCCTCTCTTATTAAACATTAAGTCAGCGATTTCTAGCTGCTTAGTTATTGTATTCCAACATTGGTGGATAACATTGGCAGCGTTGTCTGTATCGAACACAACTCTTAAAGCTAACCCCGAGCTAATGTTAAAAAAAAAAAAAGATGGCTGGCTGCGATTTGAAAACAACAACCGGGACTGTTTCGAGTAGCGGAGGAATCGCGGAGGGATATCTTGAGTGACGGGGCACAAAAGCCATGTGCTGCTTTGTTTACAATAACATCCTCGAACATGGAAATAACCGAGCAGCGCAGCGAATTTTCTTCCATGGCAAAGTAAGCGCAGTTATTTTAGACACGGTTCGAAGGCTAGTTTCGTCCTCCGTAACGTGTAGTTAAATATTGTTAGTTGTTGTGACTGTTTTAGGGAGTGTGGGGGGATATTTACCAAAGAGAAGGGGGGTGGGGGGAGAGAAACACAGAACTGAGCGCGCCTGTTGTTGTATTTACGTTCTTGCCCCGAGGAAATAGACTGCGTAATACTTTACTTCACTCCGAAACTGTAAGAGGAGGTACGGATGGGCGGTATTTGCTCCATGTTTACACACCAGTGGCAGTTTGTGTCGTACTGTAGCAATAGTGACTCATCGAGATTACAGGATGCCATGTTACTCAACAAAGGGGGGGTCGACGCAGGACAACAAATTAGCTCCCAGTGTGAAGGCCCTCTGCTGTTCGCGATAAGCTCAGAAAGTGGTTTTATTTTCAGAATGAAAATTCAGGTAAAATCGCCAAACATGTCGATGAACGCGGCCTGTCCTGTGTTTCTGTTGTTTAAAATAGAGCCCGGATGTTTTTGTTTGTTTTGCAGAAAAGTGCAAAAGGTTCCTGCAGGAGTTTTACACAGAGGATGACAATGGGAAGAAGGTGTTCAAATATGGAGCACAACTTGTAAGTAGAGTAACTGTGTTGTATTAAAATATATATATATAAAAAAATCAGATCATGTAGTAAATTTTGATCAAATGTGATTTTATTTTTTCCTAACCCTAACCTGTAAATTTGAATTCGTGTTTTTTAAGAATTTGTTCCCTGTTTTGACAATTAGTCACGTGAGCATGTTCAGTGGAGCAAATGAAGCAGGTGTTCACCCCCTTTTTAAATTGGGGGCTGCAAGCTTTTCCTCCCTCCTTTATTGACTTACAAACACATCAGTGGGGTTGTGTGTTGGCAAGAATTTGGTGATGATGCAGATCACAACACAGATCACACTATGATATATCACAATATATAGCAATGTCGTAAACAAGGCAATATATTGCCATTTTTATTTATTTTTTAAATCTGGTGAAATTTGGTTTGTTTTTATGCTGTCAGAAGAACACATCAGTGAAAACTGCATTTGTATTTGTTTTTCTTCTTACAATATCCATCCTATAAGCCTTTATTAAAAATTGATACAGTGCTGAGAATTGATTCAGCATTCATATAATATTAAGGTTAAGTCTGAGGGTTTCCAGTAATGTTGAGTGATACAAGTTCACAAAGGGTGTATCTGAGATTTGTCTAATTATTAGTTTGTGTGCAGGTTGCATTGGCCCACCGAGAACAGGTGTCCCTCTTTGTTGAGCTGGATGATGTGGCTGAAGAAGACCCCGAGCTGGTCGAGAGCGTCTGTGAAAATGCTAAACGCTACGTTGGCCTGTTCGCTGACGCCGTACACGAGCTGCTGCCGGAATACAAAGAAAAAGATGTATGAGGAGTTTTAGAAGTGGATATTGGCTGCTTCTGACACTCAATATAAAATTTTCTATTTGTTAAAACTAATATGTCTTTATTTTAGATTGTGGCCAAAGATTCTTTGGATGTGTACATTGAGCACCGGTTGATGATGGAACAAAGGGGCCGTGATCCAGCTGACACCAGAGACGCCCGAAACCAGTACCCACCTGAGCTCATGAGGAGATTGTATGTAGTCAGATTAAGAGTTTTTTAAAATCTTTTTGTTTAAACACATTTCTCATAAACTGTCTTGTTTCTGCAGTGAGCTTTACTTTAAGCCTCCCAGCACCTCAAAACCCAAAGTGGTACGTGACATTCGGGCTGAAAGCATCGGCCACCTGGTCACAGTTCGAGGCATCGTGACTCGCGCCACCGAGGTGAAACCAATGATGGCTGTGGCTACGTACACGTGTGACCAGTGTGGCGCTGAAACCTACCAACCAGTAAGATTTAATTTGCTATTAAAACATTTTGAATATTAAGATTATTACTCTATTCTCATCGTCCTTTCTTTGCGGTCTTCAGATCCAGTCTCCCACCTTCATGCCTCTCGTCATGTGTCCCAGCCAAGAGTGCGTCACCAACAAATCCGGAGGCCGGCTCTACCTGCAAACCAGAGGTTCCAAATTTGTCAAATTCCAGGAGTTGCGTATTCAGGAACACGTAAGTAACTACAGACTGTTGAATCACTTGTTGTGGTAAGAGTTAATTTGGTAATCAGCTCTTGTTTGATATTCTGCAGAGTGACCAAGTGCCTGTTGGCAATATTCCGAGGAGCATGACGGTGTATGCACGTGGTGAAAACACACGCCTTGCACAGCCGGGAGACCACGTAGCCATCACGGGCATCTTCCTCCCTCTGCTGCGCTCAGGCTACAGTCAGGCTGTTCAGGTATTTTTCATGTTGTTGGTGCAACGATCACTAATTTGTAGCAGTCGGTAAATAACCCAACGGAGCGTTAAAACATTTGTTTTAAATACGTGTTTTTTTTTTTTTTTTAGGGCCTTTTGTCAGAAACGTACCTAGAGGCTCATAGCATCACGCTGATGAACAAAACCGAAGATGATGAGCTCGGTAACGAGGAGCTGACAGACGAGGAGCTGCGCAGCATCACAGGTAACTAACAGACATGCCTTTTGCTTTTTTTAATTTTTTTGTCATCGCTTTATCAGCAACTAAAGCAAACTTTTCTGTCCCAGAGGAAGGATTTTATGAGAAACTAGCTGGCTCAATCGCACCAGAAATCTATGGGCACGAAGACGTCAAGAAGGCCCTGCTCCTGCTGCTGGTTGGAGGAGTGGAGCAGGCTCCTAAAGGCATGAAAATCAGAGGTGAGCACAGATGATCCATTACATTTTTTTATTTTCTCTTTTCTCCGTTGAAGGAAGTAAACATGTAATTTACCTTAATGGCTTCAACCTATTTGAAAGTGTTTTTTTAAATAAATTTTCTGCTCATGAAAACCTTGATTTGATTAAAACAATTGGATCATTCTGTTGTTTTCCCCCACATAAAGGTAATATAAATATCTGCTTGATGGGAGACCCTGGAGTTGCCAAGTCCCAGCTGTTGTCCTACATTGACCGACTGGCTCCTCGCAGTAAGTCTTCTATCTAGTTGAATATATTATTTAGTAAGCTATTTTTTTCCCAATTGAAGCCAGCTCTGTGAAATATTAACTATCTGTGGGGTTGAGTGCTTTCTTGGTTATGCTAACTTCTGACTGTAAATATAAAAGAAACATTCCAAAGAAGTATATTTTAAAATAATATCTTAATAAGTCCAGATTTAAATATTTATTTATATCTAATACTTGTTTGTAATGGTTTTCAGGTCAGTACACAACAGGTCGGGGGTCATCTGGGGTCGGTTTGACAGCAGCTGTGATGCGTGACCCTCTGACTGGTGAGATGACGTTGGAAGGGGGGGCCTTGGTGCTGGCCGACCTGGGCGTCTGCTGCATCGATGAGTTCGATAAAATGGCCGACGCCGACCGAACAGCCATCCATGAGGTGATGGAACAGCAGACCATCTCCATCGCTAAGGTATTTACTTCTACAATTGTAATCGGTAGAACAAATCTGAGATCCAAACGGGTTTAATAGTATCACTTTTTTCTCTCCAGGCTGGCATCATGACCTCCCTCAACGCCCGCTGTTCCATCCTAGCCGCTGCCAACCCTGCCTACGGCCGCTACAATCCCCGGAAGAGCATCGAGCAAAACATTCAGCTGCCAGCTGCTCTCCTCTCCCGTTTCGATCTGCTCTGGCTCATCCAGGACAAACCGGACGCCGACGCCGACCTGCGTCTCGCTCAGCACATCACCTACGTCCACCAGCACTCCCGCCAACCTCCCACTCACTTCACCCCCATCGACATGAAACTGATGAGGTGACTTGATTTCTATTAGTTTTTGTGACAAATTTGTCACCATTCATAATAAATTTTCGTCGTCATTTAAAAAAATAAAAACACAATTTGAGTAAATTAAGATTAAGTGTTTGGTTTAAATGTGTTTTTTCAGACGTTACATCGCTCTGTGTAAAAAGCGCCAGCCTGTTGTGCCGGAGTCTCTGGCAGATTACATCACTGCTGCTTACGTTGAAATGAGAAAAGAGGCCCGAGTCAGCAAAGATACCACCTTCACCTCGGCCCGTACCCTCCTCTCCATCCTCCGCCTGTCCACTGCCTTGGTGAGTACTCGTTTAAAATTAAAGTTTGGCTAGGAGCTTTTTTGATAAACTTACTTTAGCTTCAGTGTGATGAATTTAAATGGTGGGAAAGTTTGAATTTTGAAGTGAAGATCTAATCGTTTTGTAAAGTCTGTGAATTTGTTTCGATCAATAGTTGAGTTTGTGGTAAAGTGCTTACAGTGCAGGTAGTGATGATAACCTGGTCTACTGCAGTGTGAGCACTTCTTTCACACACTGGACAAACTCTTCATTCTGACAGAACCAAAAAAAAAGTTTATTATCTGCATCAATTATATATGTTTAGAAACTCGTGTGATGTTGCATTTTCTGCCTCTGGTTGTCAAAAGTGCTGTTTGTGCAGGTAGCAGTCATCCACCTACTGCAAAACCAGCACTTCAGGTAAACAGGTAGGCACTGTGCTGCACACAGGTGTCCACAAGGGGGCACAATACTGCCAGCTCAGCTGTGTTGGAATAAAAATAAATGTTACACCTCAGGTTTATTCTGTATTTGTTTTGGTGACTAGTTTGATCATGTTGGAAAAATAAAAATGCAAGCTTCTGCTATTTTTCGGGTCCTGGCCAGCTTTGCAGGGTGGGCAGTCAGCCTGTGTGCATTAGGACCAGCTGTGCAAACCCATGCAAAACTGACCATGGCCAGAACTGTCAACAGCATCCTCCGTATGCGAGCTTCAGTTTACCGGTGATGTCCGTGTTTCGATGGAGAGACTAGCTGGTTTTGAGAGGCGGAGACTTGAGCAATTGCTGGCCATCCCAGAGGGCATTGCACTTGTCTCGGTCTGACAGTGCCGGCACAGCGCAGCCTACGTCGACCCCAGGTCCAATAAGATATTTTGTCTGCGATTGCGTGCGTCCGCAGTCTAACGACCACTTGTACTTCCCCACGTCCGTCTTCAGGCTCGACTTCGCATGATGGACACGGTGGAGAAGGAAGACGTCAACGAGGCCATGAGACTAATGGAGATGTCAAAGGATTCTCTACAAGCTGACAAGTCCAGCACCACCAGGTTAGTATAAACTTCACGACAGCAGCTCATAGCACCAGTAACCACATGTTGTCTGACCCAGATTTTCTGTTTTTATGGGGGTTTTTTGTATTTTAGTCACAGTAGCTACTTGTTCTGGAGGAAGCCATAAAACCTATTTATGATTCTTGTTTAGATGTTTAAATTTGACATCGTAACACTTTAAATTTAAGTTCTTCAGCTTTGTAATATGGCTAAATGGATTCTTTGCAAAAATATATTTTTCTAGAAAAAAGTTAGGCCTCTAATAACTTGCAACAAAATGAAGTTGACTCGTTCTAAACTCTAACCTCCCCCCCTTCTCTTTTTTGCAGAACACAGCGCCCAGCCGACGTGATCTTCTCTCTGGTGCGCGAGCTCGCCACAGAATGCTCGGCGGGGCGCGGCGGAGCCGGCGGGGTGGTCCGCATGGCCGAAGCCGAGCAGCGTTGCATCTCCCGTGGCTTCACGCCCGCTCAGTTCCAGGAAGCGCTGGAGGAGTACGAGGAGCTGAACGTGTGGCAGGTCAACCAGGCCCGCAGCCGCATCACTTTCGTCTGAACGCACCAGGTCTCGTCCTTCACACAACGCTTCGTTTCATCCACCTGTGGGGTTTTTTTCCCCCAGACTTGGGCTCTTTATGTTTTTGCATCCAGCATTTTGTAACACAAGTCAGGCAGAACGTGGACTTCCTTTACTGCCTGAATAATATGAAAGAACATCTTCTCCTGGAGATCAAATGCTTTTTATGTTGAGGATTCCTGTTAACTATTAAACTGCTTGTAAATATGTATGTCAAACATGCTATAGTGTAATATCGATTTATTCCCTATTGCCTCCAGTTAAGCAATTCTGCACATTTTACACTTGTACGGCAAGTTGGGCACAAATGTTAAGCCTTGTATTAGAACAGAATTATAATAAATGGTTCAGTACGTCTGACTCCTGTGTGTACATGAAACGGTACAAAGCATCCTACAATCAAGTCTCAACACCTGGTTTGGATGAGCAGCAGCCTGGTTTGTGTTCAGAACCGCCTGCCCACAAAATAACATGGTGTAGTTCGTCTCATCTTATTTAAAAACCGAAATACTTCTGTTTTTTGCAACTGTTACATCCCCAAAACGCTTCCCTGAAAATTGACCAAACCCTTAAAATTTGTAATTATACAGCATCATATGCTAAAAGATTGAACTCTATTCATAAGTCAAATGCTTAAGTTCTTTTGAAGTTTATTGTTTGGGGGCAAATTCAGCAAGTTTCTTCGTACATTAGGTATGATGGTTTCCTGCATAAAAGCTGTAATTTTAAGCTCATTCAATTTATTGGTTAACATGCTGAGAAGAACGATAAATGTTTGATAATCATCCTCAGTCCCAGATATGTTAGAAAAAAACAACAGTTCTCAGGACAAAATGTCGGTCTTTATTTTTTAAAATAAATATTTGGGGCTTTGTAGAAATTGTATCTGCTGCTTATTTGTGCTGAGATATTCAATAAGCAGTGTTTTCTCCACAGCTGCTGTTCTCCCAGCAGGTGACGACTTCCTTCCAGAACCTAATTGGGAGTTTTTATTTGAAGTTTGTTTTTTTTGTTTTTTTTATGGCCTGGGTCCAGGGGCCCTTTTTCATTCCTAACTAGTGCCAAAGGCCCCACTTTAAATAATATTTAAAGGGAGGTGGAGAAAAGGTTTTGTTCTCAGATTTAGTGAGATTCTATTGGACGGGAGGGACTGGTTCAGAGCGGCTGGCGGGGGGATTTGTATTTAGCTCGACTCAGCCCTGTTGGTCCGGTGAAGACGGCCTCCTGAGCCAGGTGAGTCCAACACGCTTGGATGTTTTTATCCGTTGAGGAAATTTAAAGTTTTGCGTGTCGATTTTTAAACCAGAATAGTTTTTTAAAGTTATATTTAGGAGTAGAGTTCTGCCATATTTATTAAAAATAGTTTAGATTTTTAACTTGGACAATCTATCACACGACTTTAGTTTAATGCATGTTAATACCAATATTTATCATTTAACCATAAACTAAACATTTTCCCAAACATTTTTTTTCTGAGCTGCAGGTTCAAGATGATTTTATCATTATGCTTTCTGGGGCAACTTTGCTGCCTTATACTTCTCCCAGGTCAGTTTTTTTATTTCTTCACAAATTTAAAAAGGAGAAAAAAAAAACAGCTGCAGTAAATTTTTTATTTTTTAATTTAAGGTCTTCTTGATGCCAAATCCTTGTTTAATGTCATCAAGCAGGAGGGTATGTGCAAATCTTAACTCACTTTTATCAACTCAAATCATCTTTTTTTGTTTCTTTAAACACTCTGAAAAATTGAGCTTCATTTTTTTTTTTCGTCCAGCAGAGATGGTCCCCGTGAGCATCAACTCAGAAAAAGCCAACGACTTCCTGTCTCGCTCCAGACCGAAGCGTAACGCCGACCCCAGGTGGTACCGAGGAAGCCCAGACTTTCAGGCGTACTACAGATACTACAGCAGCATCGGACACACTGAGGGGGTAAGACTTTTTATGTATTTTCCTCACACCAGACTCTCAGGCTTTCAAATGATCACTGCTTTACAGATTACAAATTAAACGCACACGTGTTTTAAAGCTAAAAAAAACGTTTTACAATATCTTCACTGCTTTTAGCTTGAGTTTTCACTACTTGGACACAAATTCTTTATTTAATGTTAAAATCTTTCTGTTTTATGGTTTAAGAGGATGGTTCTTTTAGAGGTAAAATATTTAAATGTGTTTACATTTCTTCTGTTTCCATCTCAGCTCTATGAGATCGACAAGCTGAGGATGCTCTACCAACAGATGCGGTACCTGGAGCAGGCCTACGGCCCAAACGCCTCCTACTTCCAGAGCAAGCTGGGCGTGCCGATGATCATGTGCGATCCCACAACGGACAAAAGGTGCAAAGTGGCTCCTCCCCCTCCACCTCCAATGAAAGGGGTCCCCAAGGGCATGGATCCTCCAGCAACACCCCCTCCTCTTCCTCCTGCCCCGGCCATTTCCCAGGCGGACGTGCTCTTCCTGTGTAACAACAAGGACCCCCTCTGCAAGCCGCACATCGTCTACCTGCCCACCGGCGCCGTTCCTGTGCTCTGCGATCCACGCTACCACCCCCACTGCACCCCTCAGAGGGCCCCGCCCCCTGCTCCCGTGGAAACCTTCAAAGGCCCCCCACCAAAGAAATCCGCCCCGCCTCCTCCGGTCCTGGTCATGAAGTCCCCCCCGGCCCCCATCCGCACCTTCAAGGGCATGGAGTACGACTGCGACCCTTACTGGGACCCCGACTGCCTGATCGACAACCCGCCCAGACCCGTGAAGGGAAAGATCATGGTCCCACCACCACCCCCACCTCCTCCCCTAGAGGAGGATGAGGAGGGAGAGGAGGAACCTGTGGAGGAGCCAGCACCTCCCGCACTCAAGAAGAAGCTGAGCATCTACCCTCATTCTTACTACTACCCTCACGTGTACGACCTCAGGGATGAGCTGTACGACCCGGTCCGCTTCCAGTACCCCCAGCCAGCTGCTGACGATCCTGCAGAGGGGAGCAAATGATGGAAAAAAAGTCTGTATTTAAACGAACGTTGACTAAAAACATCCATCCTGGCTGCTTAAAGTCACTGTAATGAAAGCAGTTGTGAATAAAATTCTGTAAAAAAGTTAACTTGACACTTGATTTATTGACTTATGAGAATAAAGAGTGAAATCTGTTCCTATCAGTTAATGGGTTGGATTTGATTTGAAATACTTTTATAAAAGGTGCAAAATAAACAAAAACAAAGTGGCTGATTCCAATGCCACATGGCAGGTTTCAAAACAATACTCTTAAAGTGCCGACTCACAGGCTGGAGGTCGTTACGTCTGCTTCTGCTGTACATTTAAGACTCAAATAAATGCTGACTCGTTATCCACGTTAGACTCTGCAGCTATTCTCTATACCTCCTCTTCCTGCCACATATGCACATCTGCCTGAAGCCTCCACAGGCTTATTAAACAGCAGGAACAAGACTTCAAAAAAAAATAAATATAAAAAAAGATGCATTAACAACTAACAGCTCCTGACAATAAACCTGTAGCCCCACAAAGCAAAATGTTTACGAGCTCATTTAAAAGTGCAGCTCTGACAGTTCCTGGTAATTACTATCACGTGTGCGTCCGAACTATTTTTGTGCACAAAAAAAGACACAAAGCGCCATGAAAAAAAAAGACAGATCATTTATTACACTCAGAAACATGAAACAATAAAACAAACTGGGTAAAATAAGAGAATGTCCATTGAGTGAGCTCACTGCTGTGCAAACCCAGAGAGTTGGAGGAGTTTGTATGGATTGCCTATTGATTTATGTCATTAAGTGCATTCAGATACACTCGTGGCTGAAAATGGTAAATTGGTGTTGAAAGGCAGTTACCTTAAAAGTTTTTTTTAGCTGATCAAAATACAACCAAACCCCAAAAAAAGACAACAGAAAAAAAAAGAAAAAAACTGCAGTATGTGTGTTTGCCTCTCTGCTTCAGCTTCCTGTCCGCTCAAAAGAAAAGTCCTCTCATCCTCCGGCCGATGCCCTGTCTGTCGTACAGGACGTTGAACTTGTTGATGAACTGGTTCATACTGTTGCAGGTCTTGGTGATGGTGCCTAGGTACGCCATGAGGCCGACGTCGTTACATTGCTGCAAGAAAACAAGAAAATCAGTTTCACTAAAAACGATTTGTGTTACTTTGATTTTTCGTACTTATGAATAAAAAACCAGGAAAACAATGTGTAAAAAATGTACAAGTAGAAAATAACGTTTAAAGCAGTAATCTTGGAACTTCTTATATCTTAATAGAGTTAGCACCCAAGCTGATATTGTTAGTGCCTAAGCTAATATTGTTAGCTCTCAAGCTAATATTGTTAGCTCGGGAACTAACGCAAACATTAGTTAAACATGACTAAGGCTATGTTGCTAAATACAGATATGTATTAGCTTGACGCTAACGCAAAAGCTAACAGGCTAAACTGAGGTTCTCCAATCCATGAAACAGCTCTGTTGTCCTCCATCCACATTTAAAGTTATAGGTTGAGTCATTTCTATAGTCTCCTCTCTATCAAGGTGTTCTGGTTTCATTTAAAAGTTATGATCATTGGATATTGTTTAAAAAAATGATCAAAGTGAAATTGTTAAAGAAATATGTAATTATTTCATTTGTATTTGTAAGAATTACTGTTCGAGGAGTTGAAGTTTTTGTTTTGTTTTACTATTTGATTATTATTGTTTGAAATTTATTGAAAATAGGGGCAGATATTATTAAAAAATGTTATCTGTCTGCTACCTTTTATTTTATTTTATTTGTATTATTTTGTTGTATGTAATGTGTTTTGTTTTTTTAAATGAAATGAATACATTTTTAAAAAAAAATATTGTCCAAGATTAACCTTCAGGGTAGATAAGAGCTTGCTCAGCCTCGTACTGGAAAATCTAGAGAACATCATTTATGCTTTGCGGCATTAATAAACTGACAACATCTACAATATTTTTTAGTCTTTGTTTTGCAGTTGAAGTAAATGTTTATTAAGTAATGTCTAATCATAGATTATTTCAAACATATTTTTGTGTACTGAAACACAAAATCATTTATTGTTGCCTGTCCTTAGCAGTGGTTTCCTAGCAACTGTTTTACCATGAAGGCCTGATGCACACAGTCTCCTCTTAACAGTTGTTCTAGAGATGTGTCTGCTGCTAGAACTCTGT
>JARVJO010000269.1:6687038-6704846 GCA_031762555.1 Cynodonichthys magdalenae
TGGTCCCAACCCCATTTATAAGGCAAGAAATCCCACTTATTAAACCTGACAGGGCACACCTGTGAAGTGAAAACCATGTCAGGTGACTACCTCTTGAAGCTCATCAAGAGAATGCCAAGAGTGTGTGAAGCAGTAATCAAAGCAAAAGGTGGCTATAAGAACCTAGAAGACATATTTTCAGTTGTTTCACACATTTTTGTTAAGTATATAATTCCACATAGTTTTGATGCCTTCAGTGTGAATCTACAATTTTCATAGTCATGAAAATAAAGGAAACTCTTTGAATGAGAAGGTGTGTCCAAACGTTTGGTCTGTATTGTGTGTGTGTGTGTATATATATATATATATATATTTATATATTTAAAGACTTACATCATAAAAGTCAGTTTTGAACTTTATGGTGCTGAGGACCGGCAGTCTGTGGCACAGGGCGTTTGCTTCACGGAGGATCTCATGATTAAACGGCACCTCTCCTGTCACACAAAAACGAAAAAAAATGTAAAAAGCGGAGTTTGGACAGTGTTTTTAAAATTTGACTGAAGCGAAACTGGTAATTACAGGTGTTGCGTTTGAGCATGTAAAAAAAAAAAAGACAGGAGGAGAAGAAACCTTCAAGAACAGCTGCGTTTGCTGATTTATTTTCACATTCTTTTGCGTTGGTGCTTTTCTCACCTGCTTCTACGGCTTTGACGTATTCTAGGATGATCTTCACTCGGCTGTGGAGCATTTTTATCGCGCTGTGCTGAGCTATAAGGTGTTCAGCCACTAACAGGAGAAGAAACAAAAATAAAAGTATTTCATTTGAGTGAGAACACGGGACTGGAAATTCATGATGGAACTGGTTCTGCTGCTAATTTGTCCCGCACAGTGTTGTATTTCTTACCCGTTGAGTTCTCTCCGGTGCCGGTGGCCGTCATTCGAGCTACGTGGTCGACTCCGATTCTCTCTGCTTCCTCTGTAGCTAAAGTGTACGTCAGCTCAGCAAACAACATGGTAGCCTGAATACCAAGCAATATACAATTTTAAACAAAGAATTATATTAAAAAATAAAATCAAAAAAATGTAAAACCGAGCTGGAAGAAAACCCTACCTCGCCACTGATGATGTCGATCACGGATTCATAAACGCTAACAGGAAGCTGAAGGAGGGAATGAGATGGTTTAGAGAAGCTGGTTTCAAACCCAGTGGTGTACTGCTGCTTCTTTCTTGATGGGTAAAAACTCAGATTTTTATTTTATTTAACCTTTATTGTGGAGGAACTTACATCGGTGTGTTTGGTCATTGGGTTGAGCTTCAGGAAGAGAGGGCTCTCGATGATCTCACACACCTGCAGGAAAAGGAGAACAGAAAATGTGCACAAGATGAAAAAGGAACATTTATTAATAACAAAACTTGTTATCCATCTGCCGTGTAACAATTCAAAACATTTAAAGATGGCATTTGATGTCAGTATAACTGTTTTTCAGCTAGCATTTTGCTACTTTTAGCTTTAAGCTAGCCTTTTGCTTTTCACCTTTAACTAGCATTTAACCATTTTTAAATTATTGTTTTGCTACTTTAAGCTTTAAGCTAGGGTTTTAGTCTTTTAGTTTTTAGCTAGCCTTTTGTCACTTTTAGAATTCTGTTTGTGTTTTGAGCTTTTTTTTAGCTTTTAGCTAGTATTCTGCTCTTATAGCTTTAAGCAACTCAGTTTTACCTTCTTCAATTGACATTCAGCTCTTAGCCATCACTACATTTTAGCAGAAAATGAATTTTTTAGTCTGTTTTTTTTAATCATTTTTGTTTTTAAACCAAACTAGCCGAGGTCATTAGTGATTGTATTATTATTAGTGGTATTAGCCGTATTCTGCACTGGACAGGCTTCAGTGTTTACATACCTGTTTGTGGATGTGGATATCTGACTGGTCTGGTGGTCCACCTGTGGTGTACCAGCCCAAAAACTCCATGTCTTTGAAAACCTGTTTAACTGAAAAACAACAGGATGTTCAACAGAAAAACATTAATTTATCTATTTATTGTAAACAATTATTATTGATGACTTGATCACTTGACAAATATCTTTTTGTTTCATTATTCAGCCTAGATCCAATCATATTAAACAATGAATTTGAACACTTTAATAACTAAAGATGTGGGTAAACTTAAAAGAATAAAACAAACAATTAAAAAATAAAATACAATACTGTGCAAAATTCATCAGTCTTTCATAATTTGATTTATAAAACACTAAACTTTCAGATAATCTTCATTTTTTTTTAACTTCTCATTTCTTTCATCCTCCACTTGTCCACCTCACATTTGAGATAAGTTAGAGTTTTGTCTAACACCTTGCTATATTCACCTTGGGAATACTGCATTATGTCTGTCCTGCAATACGCAAACTTGGTTATTAAAATAATTGCTTACATTGTTCCTCCTTGGTGTAGTAGTACTCCTTGTCAATGTGCACTTTGTCATCTATAGTGTGAGACATGAGTTCAAAGGAGTTCATCACCTCGATGTTTCTACCCTCCTGTTTTCCAATCAAAGCTCCAATCACTGAGAGGAGAGAAAACAGTTTTCAGCACACTCATTTATAATTATGCTGCGTTCAGTGAGCCATTCTTCTTTGTTTTACTAACAATAACTGCTTGTCAGCAAATGCAAAAAGGGAAGAAAAACACTCTTGTCAAATGTTTTCCTTTTATAAAAACAGATATTTTCACTGAGTAAGCTAGGTTTTTGTGTTGGCATACATACCCTGCATAGGTCTCCCCTCCTGGGAGCGGATGCGTATCCAGTGATCAGATATGTTGAGGATAACCAAAGGGTGTAAGGCCACAGAAACGCTCCCGGTGACCCCCGAGGCCATGACACTGGGGCTTGCTGCAGACACACAAGATGAGCTTTAACTGGACAGCAGCTCCAACAGCTTCTTTTATGTTGTCAGGTTAAAAGTCCAAACAACCACTGACTGCAAACCAGACAAAAGAAACCTGCCACAGCAGACCTTTTAGGTAGGTAACATTACATTACATTTAATTGAAAGATTTATTTATAATAATAAGTTTTCAACATTGTTTAGATCAGATGTGACTTACTTTTATATCCCCAACAAATGTTAAAAACCCTCAGGAAGCCTGAAGAACTATTGATCAATACTACAAAAAAACTCTAATTCCTTAGCAATTACTTTTTTTTGCTAAGGAATGTACATACAGTACATGCATGTAGCAGTGTTACACTAAAACAATGCAGTAAAATACCCCAAGGAGACAAAAGAACCACTGTGTGGACAGCATCCTCATTGGAAAAGAAAATATTGTAAAATAAAACATGAATTATTAATAACAATTGTTAGATTGTGCTGCTGTTGAGAGGTCTGACTGCTGTGATGATAAATAAATAACCTGCAGTCTTTCCTGCACTGTAATAGAAACAATTTATTTAGATTTCACATCTAACTAATGACACAAATCACGTTTCAGTTCATACAATACAAATAACAGGGAATTTTGAGTTACATTTGTTTCAACATCCAAAACTATAGAGCCGAATTGTATAAAACCAAGTAGAGAAGGTAAGAATGGACAAAAAAATGAAACAATTGATTTATGATATTTATACATATTGTATTCTTAAAAACGGGTTAAAATAGCATTTACATTCGCAGTGAACAACGTCCAGCGTGTGCCACCCTGGTTTGCTGTTTGTTGATTTGTAAACTAGTGAATCGTGAAGAGCTACTGAAGTAAATAAATGTAGTTGTGTTGATCCAAACTCTAGTCACAAAGCAGAAAAGATGAGAGAGAATCTATGAAGTGACTGGTTATTTTACTGAGCAGTGTGCGTTAACCCGCTTATGTCAGCAACCTTTAAACCCGCAAAGTCTTCACTTATGACTACTCGTGACCAAAATATACAACACAATGAGAAATATTTACATTCATCCACATTGATGTCAGACTTAAATGATGGGATAAGAGATAAATACTTGCCTGCCCCATCCACTTCCATACCTCCACCATTGCTGGTCGCCATCTTGTCCGGTGTTAGGCAACAGCGCCCCCTGGAGTCACACAATGCCATGGTCACATAAACTGGTGCAACACCCATATTCCGTGCTGGCGTCGGGAGCAGTTCACCTAAAGAACGCGAGGCGGCGATACCTCTGTTTTGAAATAAGCTGCAGAGCACGGGTGTTGTCATAAATTTGCCATATGTTCCTGAAAGAAAGAAGACATCGACCGAGTCCCTCTACTATTAGAATTAAAAGGATTTTTAACTGAGCTTTTATGTCGAGTCTAGGTCATACAGTCAACGAGCTGCTGTTTCCTGGGGATTTCTGATTTGGGCGCAACCCGTGTGCGTCCGAATATTCTGTCCGTGTGGAAGATTTTCAGAGTTTTTGTAGACAAAATGGACGAATTTAAAGCCTGTAATCTGGATTTCTGTCCTGAGAACATTTTAATAGATGTTTTATCGTACTTGAGCGTTAGAGAGCTTGTCAGAGCTGGGAGGTAAGTTTTTATTTTCGTTTCTTTCTTTGTTATTATTTTACCAGTTATATGTTTTGTTAGTCTGCAGGGGTTTTCCATGTTGTGACCAATCCCAAATGACTGAAGTTTTGCTTTTGTTTTTAGAGTGTGTAAGAGGTGGAAACGCCTTGTTAAAGACCAAAGACTATGGAGGAACGTTGATTTGACCTCATGGAAAGGGGTAAGACTGTTACTGGGAATGTGGCTTCATCAGTTTTCATTTGTCTTTTTCATTGAGCATTATTCGTTTTTAAATAAACACCATAAAAGTATCAAAGACATCTATGAAGTGACCTTATAGCTGCTTTATTATTAAAATGCATGTTCCAGTATGTATTGTGTTAGTAACAATTTACATTCGTGAGAGTTCAGAAATCTGTGAGAAACAAAAACAGATTAAAGAAATAACTACTGAACTTTAAGCATTATTTTAATTGCATATTTCTTGTGTGCTTGTCCAGCTATTGACATAAACTGTTTTTCTTTTTGCCCTCAACTCACACACACACACACACATTAATGGACTGTGTGTTAGGTGACCTCCCGCATCCTTTGGGTCCTCCTGCGCCAGTTCCTAGGTTGCGGACTAAGGAGCCTTCGCTTGCGGGGTCTGCTGCTCTCTGCCCGAGGCGGCACCTTTCTCTCTGAGCCATGGCTCAAAGCTCTGTCCACAAAATGTCCACGCCTCAGTAAGCTCTATCTTCTCCATTCAGACCTTCGAGGGTTGCCTAGCTGCCAGATCTTCCCTCCATCTTTGAGGGTGCTGGAGCTGTGTAGCTGTGAGCTGCCTCGGGATTTTTTCAGCCAAAGCCTGTCTGCTTCACCCCATGACCAAGCAGAAGCCACGTCTAGTGCTTCGCAAAAAAGAAAGGATAAGAAAGGAAAAAGGCTTGGTTCACCTTCAGGAATTGGTATTGAGAAGTTGGTCCTCAACAACGTGCCTTCTTTTACAGACCAGCACCTTCAGAGCCTAACGTCGTGGGAAAGGTTGAGTCGATTGGAGTTACGTGACACCTTTCGTGTAACAGCAAACGGGCTCCAAAGCTGTGCAGCTAAGGATGACCTCTCAGGTGTGGAAGGGCTTTCCAGACTTAAATTTCTCGAAATAGGCGTTACAGGACGACAAGGCTACCAGTTACAGATGGCCTCACTTGGGTTGGGGGCAGGCTGGATTGGACTCGAGGAGCTGAGTCTTGGAGGTAAGGAGGTGGGGCCGGGCTTGCTCTGTGCCAGCCGTCTGAAGGACCTGAAACACCTGTGTCTTTGGGCCTGCACGCTAAGCGAGCTACAGATTATGCGAAGCTGCAGGATGCTCCGTGGACTTCGTCGGCTGGAGTTCTTGGATGTGATTTTCCAGCCACGGCAAATTCCGGAAGAGGAACGGGGAGGTGGTGAGGAACAGCAGGAGAAAGAGGAGGGTGCAAATGAAGAGGTTAATGATGGAAACAGGACACAGGATGGAAATGACCCATTCCCAAGTCTGCGGCGATCACTGACTGATCTGCTCCCGTCCTGCGCTTTAGTTTTCACCAACTGCACTGTTCAAATCAACCCAGACTGAATGTAAGCATAAAATCCATTTCTAGGGCAGATGTGGCTCAAAAATAAGAGGTATTAGTTATTAGAAAGCCAATAATTTTAACTTTGGCTTCCTAAATTCATTTATTGAAGTGTCCTTGACAAAGGAACCTGATGCATCTCACTAATCCAGGTAGAAAAATCTAGAAAAAAAAAGTTAGCTAGCAAATGGTTATTTTAACTTTTTTAGATGTCCTTGAGGAAGAAACTGAACCATACATCAGTCCAGAGGCTTTCATCGTGTTGACTAATTCATCTGTGTATGTATATGATAAAAGTTTGTGTGTTTAAAAAGGAAGTGTATTTAAAGGAAAATATGGGTTTTATTTAAAAACTCTTTCACTTATCAATAAGACAATAAACCTTCTTAAATGCAGTTAATTTTACACTTTCACACAATCTTCTGTGAATTTGCATATTATAGAAATAATTAAATAGTAAAGCTTTATTGTGTCAAAAACAAGTTTTCACCACTCATGTGGCATTGCAGTTTACTGTAATCTTATATATAGTGCTTTACTAACTTTATACATTAGTACTAAATGTTGAAAAAAAAAATAAAAACAATAATAGAAATTATCAGATTTTCTTATGAAAAACACAGAAATCATATCTTGATGAGGATCTAATCAGGTCATTTATTTGTTTGATTTTTCAAGATTATTTAAGCTGTAGGATATTTCTTGTTTTTTCTGTATACAGAAATTATTCTTTTTCAAGTTTTGAGCCAATAGGTAGGTTTTCGGCCTAAAGTAATTACTGCTTTCATAGTTTAAGTCAACTAGCAGATTTGTTTTAGTTATAGAAAATAGATAAAAATAAAAAATCTGTCTTTTTAGCACTTCTGTAATCCAGTTACATATAAATCATAAAGCAGAACAGTTACATTCTTCAGTGTTTGCAAATATGCAGGTGTCGGAGTCAAACTGTAAGAAACAATCCACCTGTTTCCTGTTGCTTAACTGTTAATGTATGCATTCAGAAAGCATACATTTTGACCACGTGACAAAAAGCATCATGCAGAATTGTGAACAGAGAAGTGGACAGTAAAAATGTCATGAAAAAAAGTTGTCCTGGCTTTAAATATGAATCTTGTAAAAGCGGAATTGTTTTGAATAAACTTTTTTCAAGAACTAATTCTCAATTTGTCAGTTCTTGAAATATATTTATAGGGTGTGTCATTCTGTAAAAACAAACTAAAATAAATGTATCTCTACTGCAGTAGAATTTCACTTTTTTAAAGTAATCTCCATCGTGTTTTGTGCTAGAAGACATCCTTGCTAAACAATTCAATTCAAAAATACTTTATTGATCCCAGAGGGAAAATAGATGTTGTAATTCATTTAACTCAAGCGTTATTGTAGATGGTAATGGGGCAGGAAAGATCTTCTGTAGCTGTCTGTATCACAACGAAATTGAAGATGCCTCCCACTGAAGACACTGTTTTCCATGACAGTATCATGAAGAGGATGGTCAGGGTTGTCCACAATAAGATAATCTAAGATTAGAAATACAGGTATTTGTAAAAAAAGAAAAAACAATAGCCAGAATTTCTATGAAATAAGTCAGTGATGAGATTTGCTTTCAAATAAAACGCAGTCAAATAACATGACTGATTCACAACAAAAGAAAAAGGGGCGGGATCAATATCAGTCTCGACCAATCATAAACTTCTTTTGGCAAAAATTTTAACCAATGGATATTCTCTTTCTTCAACCTTCTGACCAATCGTGTTCGTTCAAACTGGATTTTTTTGAAAAACGTTGGCGGCCTGGGAAATTTAAAAGAATATCGAAGAAGGATTTCAAACAAGGAAACAGACTTTTCCACGCTGCGCAGTTAAACCGTGTTTTATAAAACTGAGATGCAGGTAATACAGTATTTTCAAACTGAACTATATTCGGGTAAAATATTTAAATCCTTAAAAACTATTAGCTAATTGCTGACATAGATAGACTAAAAGTGCGCTAACTTTTAGCGAACGTTAGCTCACTTTTATCTGAACCTTCTTTTATTTATCAAACATGTAACATTATCTAAAGACAATTTAGTGTATCGAATGTTTCACAAAAACGTGTACAACGTGTAACAAAATCTCGAGCTCTTAAGCAGTGGGTTTAACGTTAGCATTGATTTACATGTAAATCGATTGTTAGCATACTTCAATCTGATAACTCAGTTAGTTTCGCCATGAAAGCATTTGAGCTATAATTTAATATTGTATGTATCTTACGAAAACTCGCACATTTTAATTTTGCTCAAATTGCTAATTATAGAACATGTATTTCTTGTTAACAGATTGTATATAAAACAAAAGTAAAATAATAAAACGTAATATAGTTAAATTACTACATTAAATCAACACAAATACTACCTGTTCAGTTCAACCAGAACTAATACTTTATTTAATAAAGTACATATAAAAACAGGAAAGAAATGGAAGTTATATGTAATGTCAAATATGGAAAGTAGTTTTAAGGTAAAATGCCACCTATCTATGTCAGCACATATAAACCATAGTTATCCTGAAAATATAGTTTAGTGCACTTTTTTACTGTCTGTATGAAGTATATAGAGTGGGTTTTGCTTATGGAAGCTGATGTAATTTGGAAACATTAGATTGATAAGTTGAAGACAATTTCTACTGTTTGTGAGTTGATCTGAGCCTTTTTTTGTTGTTGTTTATTTTACAGAATAAGGAAAATTATGAGCCCAGAGGTCCACAAAGACCGGTAAACACCGATTGTTAGTTATTTAAGTGAAACTTCTAAAATGATACAGTATTTGCATGGTACATCCGAAAATTTTAAATAGAAGTGCTGTGAAATCATATAAGGAGTAGTATTCGGTCATTTGTATTGATTTATTTCACAAATACTTTGTATGAATGATTTATCTAATTGCAATTTGTGTTCAAAAGTTTCCTCCTGCATTTTATTAATTTTTTTTCACTGAATATTAGTTTGCAACCCCGAGTATGGTCACAGGACCGCAGCGTGTTCTGGTGAAGTCACGAGCAGAAACGAGCAAAAATGTCACAGGTACCAACTTTCTCCTCTTATACAGATCTAAGCTTTATAGTTTGATATCTGTGTTTTAGTATTTGGAATCTGTCTGTTAAGATTGTATTTTGACTTTTAGGTCCTGGAAGAGAATGTGTTGGCTCATCTTCTAATTCTCTACAAAAGTAAGCATACTCAAAGGCTGTCAGCTGTGCTTATATGATTTATTTTTTGTTCAATAAATCAAAACTATCGTTTTATTTTGATGTTAGGAAAATTTCCATTGATGACTTTGACATTGGTCGACCTCTTGGAAAGGGGAAGTTTGGCAACGTCTACCTTGCAAGGGTGAAGAAGCTGCAAGCCATTGTAGCACTGAAGGTGTTGTTTAAGTCTCAAATGGAGAAGGAAGGTGTGGAGCATCAGCTCAGGAGGGAAATTGAGATTCAAGCCCACCTCAAGTTAGTAGCTCACTTTTTTTGTCATTGTGTTTATTATGATCAGCAATGTTCAAAAAGTTGTTTACACAGAGTTTTGAATAATACAATCCTAGTTTATTACAACAATTCAGAGATTATTTTCAATATGCTTTAGTAGATTCTAGAGCTGTGTACTGGCAAGAATTTGATTATGATACATATCATGACACAGGGGTCACGATACAACACATTACAATATTTTGCGATCCTGTAAGCAAGGTGATTTATTGCTATTTTTTCCCAAAAGTTTAAATAAAGAAAAAACTCTGTTTTATTTGTATTTTATATATTTCTTATTTCATCCATATTTTCAATGGTTAGTCCAAATATGCCATTAAACAGTTTGAGAACATATTTGTGGCAGATTTACGTTTATAATAAGTTATTATAAAAAGATGTGGCGACACGGTGGCTCAGTTGGTAGAGCCTCTCAGCAACAAGGTTGCTAGATTGAAACCTGGTCCGGTACCTCTCTGGGTAAAGGTGCATGTGAGTGGTTGTTTGCCTCATTTGTGATGGACTTGCAACCTGTCCAGGTTGTACCCCGCCCTCGTACTGTGACTGCTGAATATGGGCACCAGTGACCCTGAAAAGAGGATGGATGGATGGATGGATGGTCACCCACCACACTAACAAAAACCTATATCTTGTGCTAACGTTCAGTAAACGGATGAAATGAGGCTGCTACAGCCTGTGTTACTGACTTTTTTAACTTAAGTGTTTTGCGTAGTTTGTGAGAAGGTTTCTCATTTTAAAATAAAAGATGCAGAATTTCAAGTTGGACTGCTTTGGTCACACATGAAGGTGTAATATTGGTGTGAAACTGGAGGGCAGGCAATGATGGTGATAGGTGAAACTTGAGTGCTGCAAGTGACTATTACCAGTTTGCAGCAGAGCAGAGCAGTGGTGGCTTAAGGAAAAAAAAATCATTCCTTTACATGCTTGACAAATTAGCTTTTTATTTTTTCATTTTAGGCATCCAAATATCCTGCGCTTCTACAATTATTTCCATGACCGCAAGCGGGTTTTTTTGGTTTTGGAGTATGCCCCACGTGGAGAAATGTACAAAGAGCTCCAGAAACTCGGACGGTTTGATGATCAGCGAACTGCAACGGTAGAAGATTCATTGTTGGAAACTGAATTCCAAATACTCTGTTTTTACTAACAATTATCACTTTACAATCCCAGTTCATGGAGGAGATATCTGATGCGCTCATCTATTGCCATGAGAGAAAAGTCATTCATCGTGACATCAAGCCAGAAAATCTTCTTCTTGGCTTTGGTGGAGAGCTAAAAATAGCTGATTTTGGTTGGTCTGTTCACGCTCCCTCTTTAAGGTGAGAAGCCACGATGTGATGTCTAAGCACCATTGTTCTTTTGTTAACAATAGTTTGTTTACAAATGTGTTTTCTGTTTTCAACTGCTTCTGTTCCAGACGTCGTACGATGTGTGGGACTCTGGATTACCTTCCTCCAGAGATGATTGAGGGGCACACTCACAGTGAGAAAGTGGACTTGTGGTGCATTGGAGTCCTCTGCTACGAATGTTTAGTTGGCAACCCACCTTTTGAAACCGCCACTCATACAGAAACGTACAAAAGGATTATGAAGGTTGGTATTTGTGCAAGACACCATAATTATATGTGAAAAGAGCTTGTCAAAAAATCATTTAGTATTACTTAAAAGTAGATTAATTGGTGTGGAAAAAATACTTTAGTGTGTCTTGTATCATGTTTGGATGGAGTTTCCTGAATTTTTTTGCCTTTTTACTAATGAAGTCCCAATTCTGATAATTAAATCCAAAATTGCTATTCTCAGGTGGATCTAAAGTTCCCAACAGTCGTCTCTGATGGTGCACGGGATCTGATCTCAAAGCTGCTTCGCCACAACCCCAATGATCGTCTCCCTCTTAAGAGTGTCATCGACCATCCATGGGTGCGTGCCAACTCTCACAGACTTCTTCCTCCAACCTGTCCCTCCAAGAAGTCCTGAGCCATCCAGGCAGCCTAGCTTTTCCCCTCTGAGGGATGTTTTATCTGTCCACCTCAACAATATTTTGGGACAGCTTGAAGTGGTATCACAGCCAAATGCTTGACAGCCATTATTCTGGCACATTATATTTTATATGCATCAGATTCCAGTTCACTGTTTTGGTAGATTAGAAGCAATCTTTTTTAAGTATGTAAAGAGAGTTTACTCTTTTGTTTCATAATTTTTTTTTATTATCAAAACAAAAAACTGCAGATTGTTTCATTTAATTGTTTTTTTTTTGTTTGTTTTTGTTTCATTATTTCACCAGCTCTTGTATTGACCTATACTTATTATGTGATGTTCTTTGAATTTTGTGCATGTTGTTGAGGTTGTTTTAAGATATGTTTTTCACCAAAGTATTAGGATGTAAGTATGTTCTTTGGTTGGTAAAGATGAGTGTATAACTTGCTTAAAAGCATGTATTAGCTACTCCCTTCAATTTTCTTTTCAAAATTTTTTAAATAAAATATAATTGTCATCTTGTTGGCTTTTTTTCTATTTGTGAGAATATATTGAGTTTATTTTAAAGGTCTCAACTGCAGTCTGTAATGTTTGACGGATCGGTTCGGAGTTTATTTCTGATTGGGATTTCCCATCCCTATGGTTAACACGGTAGCGTGGCCGAGCGGTCTAAGGCGCTGGATTAAGGCTCCAGTCTCTTCGGGGGCGTGGGTTCGAATCCCACCGCTGCCACATATTTTTAACACGTCGGATATCTTGAACTCTAATATTATTCTTGGTCAGTTTTTTAATTTAACATTTTAGTCACGCTATGCGACTACGTTTAATAGACTCGTCTGAAAGCCCATGTCAGAAACTGAGAACAGGACATTTAGTTAGTAGTTACACTCGCCATTAGTTAAGCCGCCTCAACTTTTAATACAATTATTAAAACTTTTGAATTTTAAATAAAACTAATCGCATATGGGTTAAAAAAAAACTTGGGGCAGTGATTCGTTGTCTCAGCGCTATGTGAACAAGTCAGGTTTATGGGGCTGGACACGTTCATGAAACAGGAAAAAAGCAGGACATTACGCTTACCTTACCACTTACTCAGTTTTTTTTTTAAATAACTTCGATGTATCATTTGTATCAACCAACTTTTATTTTGTGTCCTATCAATTTCCAACTTTTATTTTGGTGGGGGGGACCGCTTTATCGAAGGTCTTCCGGTTCATTCGAAGCGCTTTTTTCTTTTGATAGACCAGCGAACGTCACAACCCCAAACAGAAGGCTGCTGCGTTTAAATTGGACTCTGTCGGATGTTGTGTCTTCTTTTTCCTCTTTTAACAACATAAACCTGACTCAGCTACACTGAAACATGGCGGGTCTGCCCCCCGGAGACCCGCAACTGGTCTCAATGATCGTCAGTCATTTAAAAACACAGGGTCTCTTCGACCAGTTCAGGAGGGACTGCCTGGCAGACGTTGATACAAAGGTAGCGATTATTTTTCTGCACCAAAAATGTATGTTTAACAGCAAGAGTTAGCATGTAAAGTAGATTTAATGTTCTCAGTCAAGCGTTTTGTGGAAGCAGTTCACGTGTTCTCCTAGTTTGCCATTTTGTTTCACAGTTTGTGTTTTATTAAAGTGCTTTTAAAACGAGAACACATGCGATTTAGCGTTTTGTCAGTGGATGTTTGTAAATATTAAAACGTGTTTTGCAGCCAGCTTACCTGAACCTGAAACAAAGAGTGGACAATTTTGTGTCCAATCACCTGTCCAATCACACATGGAGCCCTCATTTGAACAAAAACCAGCTGAGAAACAACATCAGACAGCTTGTCCTGCAGTAAGGATAATACTTTCTTTACTTCCTGTTCTCTGGTTCTTATTTTTCTTTAATAAAGCATGTTTGTAAGCACATTAAGCCTGTCCCGTCACCTGTGTCTCATAGATCTGGCATGCTGGAGCAGGGAGTGGACAGGATTGTCGCCCAGGTTGTGGATCCCAAAATCAACCATATCTTCCGTCCGGAGGTGGAGAGGGTGGTTCGGGAATTTCTGTCACCGGGAAGCTGCTCCGAGGAACCACCAGTCCCTCTGACTCCAGCAGAAATTAAACTTGACAACAGCATTCCTGAGCAGGGTACACATTTCATGGTTTTTACGAACTCTGCCAGTCCTTTTTTTCTTTTGGTGTCATTATACCTATCATTGTCAAAACAGATATTTAGATTGTAGTTGTGCAATTTGAATCTGTTCACAGCCTCATCAACTCCAACTCCATCCACTGCCAGAGATGCCATGTCCATCCTGGACACCATTACTTCCCTCAACCAGGAGGCCAGTGTCAGGGCCAGCTCAGAGCCTGAAAAAGGAGGTAAAATCCATCCTCCAGATGAGTCCATGCAGATGGAGGAGGAGAATGAGCAGGACATGATTATTGATGAGGACAGCAACCAAGAGGGAAAGCCACTGGAAGAGGCAAGAGTTGCGACAGAAGATGTCCAAACAGCAGAAGTGAAGATGGAGAACACACAGGAACAGGTGGAGGTGGGAAAAGAGCTGTTATTGGAGGAGGTTAAGATGGAGGAGGAGGAGTCAGGAGCTCATGAGCACACAGAAGAAAAGTCAGAGAAAATCAAAGACAGCGGCAAAGTCTCAGAAGAAAAACCTGACGAGGAAATGAAATCCACAAGCCAGGCCAAGGAGAAGGCCAGAGAGAAGATAAAAGAAGGTGATCTGCTGTGTCCTTTGCTTTGACATTTTTAGCACTATTTGCATTGTTTGATCAGACACTGAGCTAGAGGGGGAAACATGCAGACATGATTGGTAGCTTGTTAGTAGCTTAATTTAAAAAAAGTGATTTATATGCAGAATATTCCTTGGAGGACTCAGATCTGGAAGGCCTGAGTGACATCACAGTGAGCTCCGTCCACACCAGCGACTTGTCGTCCTTTGAGGAGGAAAGTGACGACGAGGAGCAGCCGTCTGATTCTTCTGAAGAGGGGGAGCTTCCTCCAGATGGTCTCTGACAGCAGCGACTTTTACTATTTTACTAATTCCTCTGAAATTCATATTGAAGTTTTTGTGAAAGACTAGCCGAATGTTTGAGTGAAATGTTTTCCTGTGTGCGTCTTGATGCCTTTCCAGATCAAGATGAAGAAGCAGGGAAGAAACACGGCAGTGTGACCACAGGAGACGAAGACGTAGAGCGAAAACCTCGCAGAAAGGCTTATGTTCACAAACCCTTCCTCTACTCCCGTTACTATAGCGACTCAGATGATGAAATCACAGTGGAGGAACGCCGCAGATCTGCGGTGGGTTAACTTCTTTTCAGCTTAAATCTCCTCATAATAAGTTATCGTACACTTTTAGCTGTATAAATGGATGAAGTAAATGCAAGTGCTGAACATAATTAAACAAGCTGTGTTCTCACAGGCAAAGGACAAAGAGGAAAGGCTGTTGAAGAGACAACAGAACAGAGAGCGAATGGAAGAGAAGCGCAAACAGAAAGCCGCTCAAACTGAAGAACAAGGTTTTTTTTTTTTTCTTTGTTTACAGTCTTTGACTTTGATTTTTACTGTTTTGCTTTATGATACTCTATCACATTTGCTCCCATTGTTCCATTTTCTAGCCACATTCTCTTAAATATAAAGTTACAACTTGGCCTAACCTGTTAATTACCTGATAACAGATAGCAAAAAACAAAAGAGTGCAGATTTGGCTCCGGTGGAGAGACCTAAAGCCAAAGAAGCTCGCAAAGAGAGGAAAGTTCTGGAGAAAAAAGTGGCTCTTAGCAGGAAGAGGAAACTAGACTCAAGGTTCTAAACCCTGGACACAAATTCATACATTGGCTTTTTAAAACAAATATTTTTATTATGGGCAGAATAAATAAAGAAGAAATGTCCTTTTTCAGAAAACAGGGAGAAGTTTCAAGCAAGAAGAAAGGAGATACAGGAGAGACATCCAAGAAAGGGGTAAATTAAAGCCATTAGATATAATATAACAGATACGGAGCTACAGATCTTTTTTTAAAGCACGTGTTTGTGTTTTACAATTAGGAGTTGAAGTCTTCATCCTCTAAGAACCCACAAGCTAAGCTAACAAGAAATCTGTCCGAATCGGGATCTTCTGACGACAGGCACATCCGAGCGAGCGGCATTGTCTCGGAAGATTCCTGTGACGCGAAGAAGCTGTTGGACAAAAACCGGACGCACTCCTTCATCTTGGATCTGGAGCAGGGCTCTCAAGAGGCTCTCAAGCAGCGCTCGGTGGGGAAATTTGACCGTCTGCCCCGGAAAGAGCTTCATTCTCGAGAACGCAAAGAGAAGGAGCGCAGCCTGCCTGATGAACGTGCCAAACTCAAACTAAAGCAGGAGAAAAAGTCTGATCATCCGGTAGACGAGTCTCTGCAGAAGGAAGGCTCTGCTGTCAAAGTGTCTTCTGAGGAAAAAAGTGAGAAGAAGCCCAAAATCAAAAGCGAGAAGAAAACAACAGGAAGTACAAAAGATGGCAAAGTGACTGAAGGGGGTGCTGAAGAGGGGGGCTCTAAAGATGCTAAGAAGGTGAAAGGAGGGCCGATGGAATTTGTAAAAATGGAGAAGGAAAAGTTTAGGGAAAAGGATAAAGATAAGATGAAAGATAAGGAAAAAACCAAAGGAGAGAAAACTTTGGTTAGAAGTGATTTCAAGCAGCTGCTTCGCCCTGATTCTGCAGGCTCCTCTGAGGATCGCTCTGACAAGGAGCCCAGTTTAGACGGCACCAAGAAAAGAGACAAGCACTCCAAGGAAGGGTTGAAAAGGTCAAAGGGTCACACTGAGGACAAGCCTGCAGACAAACTTAAATCCAAACCAGAAAGTGAGAAAGGTAAGTCTGATCAGGACAGCCAGAAGTTCCACAAGTCGAGCTCCAACGCTGACAAAGATCCCAAAAAAGTCAAGCCAACGGACAAAAGAACGGCAGAAAAATCCAAAGCAAAATCCAAAGAGGAGGCAAAGGCTCTGTTCTCACTGAAGACGGATAAAAAAGTTCAGAGTTCCGATGTCAAAAGTGCAGGAGGTGCAGATGTCTCTAAGCCTGAAACAACAAAGGGGAAGAAAAAAGACGGAAGTATAAAAGAACCGAAGAAAGCCTCTGAAGAAACTTCACAGGAGAAATTAGACCTCAAAGCTGCAAAGAAAAAAGTGGAGAAGAAGGATAAAGTTCCAGAAAAGAAGAGCGACGCTCAGGAGGAGAAGACGACACAGAGAGAAGACAAACTGGAAAAGTCTGATAAATCTGTAAAATCCTCCAGTTCCTTATTGAGTCTTGAAGAGACAAAGAAACAACTTCTCCAAGACGTGAGCTCAGAATCTGATCCCAACATCACCACAGCCACCACCTCCTTCTCAGAAGACACCTGCGACTCTTTAAGCGACATCACCCCCGAGCCAACGGAGGGCGATGCAGAGTCACGGCCCAATGAGATGCCAGCAGTACCAGCCGAGGCCGACGCCCTGCTGACCCTTATGGACGTCTGTACTTCAGCAGAGGCCAGGCTTCCATCCGGCAGCCTTAAGGAGGAGGTCACACCCGAGACGGAGCTTCAGGAGGCTGACATGAAGATGAAGGAGGCAGCACTGACTCTGCTCTCCATGGATCCTGATTGTACTCTGTCCTCCAGCTTAATCCTTCAAAACACAGGGGAGGGATCGGTGCTGAAACTGCCCGACCCACAACCGATGGAAACGTCTCCTGTGCAGATCCAACCAGAACCTCAGACTGAGCTCAGTGCTACTGAAACATTGGCTGCTGAGCCTGTTGATACACCAGATGTTGACGGTATGTGGAAAATGACAAAAAATATGTTATTTAAGCATCATAGAACTAACACGAGTTAAAACTGCTGTCTGTTTGTAGATGAGACAGAAAACTCTGACAACAAAATGGACACAACTGAGGCTGAAACATCAGAGAGTGTTTCTCCACAGGTAAAATACATGTGAATGTATATATTAGTGTTGTAGTCAAGACCACCTAACCCCAGACCAAGTCAAGACCAAGACCAGAGTGTATTGAGACCGAGACAAGACTAAGATTTTAGTGGCTGAGACCAAGACCGAGGGAGGGTAAGACTGAGCCAAGACCAGACAACAAAAAAGGAAACTAATTTCCTAAAATATACAATTTTACATACAACAACACCGAGACGTCTTCCCATGAGGAAGCAGAGCCTGGGGACTCTGGGTCGGGCTCTCCAATCTCTGGTGCTGAGGTCA
>JARVJO010000269.1:6704946-6716930 GCA_031762555.1 Cynodonichthys magdalenae
AGTCTGGGTCTCTCTGCTTAGGCTGCTGCCCCCGCGACCCGACCTCGGATAAGCGGAAGAAAACGGACGGACGGACAACAACAATATTAAGCTAACTTAATATATATATAATATTGATCTTTTCTCTTTGTGTAAGGGGCCAGGCAAAGAATTTTAGTACAGAGACAGAATGCTAATGTTAGCAAGCTAGCTTTGCTAACATCACCTACACGTCTCTTGTACAGCACTTTGGTTGGCCGTGTTTTAAGTGCTTTATAAATAAGTGGTACGGTAACTTACCTTTTTATGTGCTTCCTTTCTAATTGACGATAAAAGTTAGACATCCCCACCACCTCTGAAAGTGAAGCACTGCAGAATTTACAAGTCACTACACTTTCTCCTGGATGTCGTTTTACAAATATATTCTTTATGATTTCTGTAGCCGAATTGTATTACTGAAGATTTTGCAGACATCTTCTCCCGCTCCCAGACAACCATGGCATTTTCTTGGAGTGCCGTGTGCGAGTGAAAGGTGGTGGGTGTGACATCCATAACAAAATTAGCAACGAGTCGCGCTTGGATTTGAATCGGTACGTTTTACATCCGATGAAAGCAAGGATATTAACAAATAAATTGTACAGTATTCTAGCAATTTAGTGATATTTCCACAGTTGTGGTCTTGACTGGTCTTGAAATAAAATACTGAGTAATTTCTAAGGCCGAGCTCAAGTACTACAACGCTTATAAATACATGTTGATGGAAACAAAATGGATTTTAGATTTATTGATTTGTGTTTTGTAAGCCTTCTATTTAAGAATCTCCCTTTTGTTTTCACACAGGAAGTTGAGTTTACTTCAAATATGAGCTTGAAAGACGAAGAAACCAAAAGTGCTGAAGATCCTCCTGAAGCATTGTCTGATGACAAATTGGACGCAGCGGCAGATGAAGAAAGCGCAGGTGGGATTTTCTCTTAGCTATATACTAATCTTCCTTAATTTCTTTCTAAAGATGTCCGGTTATAAGCAGAAATGCACCTTTTATTACTATCCTGTTAAAACATTTGTCTCGTCTCAGCTTTGCATTAAACATGCAAATTCTGCACCAAACTGCAGCTCATTCAGGACTTACATGTGCTGCCAACTTCACACCTCTGTTTTTGTGTTCCATCAGTGGCTGCTGTGTCAGAAACAGAGGAGATCACTGCTGATGCAGAGGAGAATGCAGCAGCTGTTGTTTCTGACGCAGCTGAACCAGTTTCAGAAAACATCATTGAGCCAGGTGGGTGCTGACAGACTCCTCCAGAGATGAACTCTGTATTTTCTTTTAGCTGATTTTAACCCAGTGTTTTATCATAAAGAGCAAACGGAGCCAGGTCCTGCAGTTAAACAGACAAGCCTTGAGGTTGGTAATAATTCATGCTGCACAAATATGAACCGTTTTACTTTTTAATGTCATTCAGGCAGAAACGGTTTTCTCATTCTGAACAGCAGGTCGTGGATGAAGAAAGTGAAGAAAACCAGGCAAAGATTTATGTCTGTAAGGAGCAATCTATTCAGTTACATCAGATATGATTAACATCCATTCATTTATTTATTTAAAAAAAGAAGACTTATCAATTAAAATACTTTCTTTGTCCCCAAAACCAGGTGAAACTGAGAGTAAGACAGTGGAGCAGCAAGATGCTGCAGTGGAGGAAGTTGATCAGCAGACGGTACGTTTCAGATTAATTTACAAGTCAGCAACGTTTTTAGGTTTTAAAGTGTTTATTATTTAGTTTAACTGAGTTTTATTTCTGTTCAGATGAAGACCAACATCCCTGACAAGACTGAGGACGGAGAGAATAAATCTGAGATGAAATTAGTCCAACAAGTCGGTGAGTCCTGTACTTTCTTTATTACTATTATAAGTTTTACTTAACAATTTAACAATAACAATTTACTTGAAGTGTGGAACTGATGTGAGTTGAAGAGAATGGAGTTTTGTTCAGTTTTGAACTGAATCAGACCCAGCATTTTTATTTATGTGATTCTTTTTCTTCATTGTTTTCTATGTTGAATTTTTCAGACGATGTCTCCGCCACAGCTAGCCAGGAAGATGAGAAGAGCTCAGATCTGTCAGAGAAGGTAAACCCGTTTGAAACTTGTGAATGTTGAGAAAATGTCGATGCGGCATTTTCTGTTGCAGTTTTTTTTTCTGTTGTTGTTTTATGTTGTGTTGTAGGAGGAGAAAACAAATGAAAGAGAAAGATGTGAACAAAAGCTGTTGAGTCAGGAAACTGCATCAGAGACGGAACCTGGTATATTTTTGTTTTTCATATTAAAACCCAAATTTCTGGAAATAATGTACTTTGACTCATTTTTTTTTAAACACTTTTAATTAAAATCAAGAATGCACAATGAGAGCAGCAGAAAGAAACAAAAAACCCTTAAAATAAAATGTCAGCATCTCAGGTTTGTTTATTGATGGATAAATTGTCCACTAAAATGTTGCATTTTGACCACATCAGGTGATACAAAGGAGGAAAAAGAAAGTAAAGACCAGCTTTCTGATGAGGTAAGAATCATCACTATTATATTTTATACATGTAGTTTTCTGAAGATAAAACTAGTCGTTTGTTTATTTTATTTATTTTTAATCTTTAGGAAAATGAGCAGGAAATGGTTGTGGAGATAAAAACACCACGCAAAGAATCACCCAGAAGCACAGAGGAGGAGGAGGAGAAGGACCAAGAGAAGGAAGCCGAGACATCGAGAGAAGCAACAGCTGGTATTTATTAAACAGAACAGTTACAACATAGTAATAAAAATATTTCTTGATCATTATTTAAATAATTCTATAATTTGTCATTTTAACCTTAAATACCAATTGTGTACTTAAATTTAAAAAATGCACATACTGTTTGAATTTATTTATAACCATCCTGTGATTGTATATTAACCAAAATCTGACTGTTTTCTTGATGCACATTTAACTAATGTCAGGTCTCCTAGTTCTAGTTCATGATAAACTGTTGTTTATTAAGTTTTTCCCTTTATGTTACTACATTTTTTTTTTTTACCACCATGCAGTTGAGGACCGCTTAATGTTGAATAGAAGTTTATTTTCCTAATTTTACTTTTGTTTTCAACATCAGATGATCAGAAAACGGATAAGACAAAATCTGAGGGCAGCACCGAGGAAACATCAACACTGAAAGCAGCAGAGCAAGAAGAGGTTTGTTCAAAATATTAAACATGTTTATTTTTTATTATAAAATGAAAAATAATTTGCAAAGCATCAAGTAAATTTCTCTGGGCAGTAGTTTAGTAATGTTTATGGTTTCTTGTCTTTCAGTGCACTGAAGATAAAGATGAAGCACAGAAAACTGAAGTTAAACTGCCGTCTCCTGTCCCAGAGGACGGTGAAGCTGCAGGAGACTCCGACATCAACGAGACTGTGGACACAGGTGAGGTTTCTTTTTTTCAAGTTAAAGCAGCACTGATCCTATTTTCACCAGCAGAGTCAAGCTGCTAATTAGAAATAGCAGGACTGTTAATTATATCAATCCCACAAGAATTTGGACTAAAAATTGACACTTTTTATTTATATTTAAAATAGCAACTTTGAAATTAGTTTTAAATTGTTTTGTAGAAATTCCAGGTGAAGCAGCAGAGAAGAGAAATAAATCAGAGGACATGGAGGAATCTGCAGAGGTAAGGTTTGTGTTGATTATCCTGTATTCTGTTTGCTTTAGCACCATATTTATCCACGTGTGCGTCCTGATGTGTGATCCTGCAGGAACCACAGGCTCTGCAGGAGGTGACGGACAACAGTGAAGCAGAACAAAGCGAGGAACAACCTGACAAAGACAGCGGTGAGGAATCACACACTGAAAATACTTTACCTAAAAACAATGAACGTAGAGGGACGTTATCAGGAAGGTTGTTGGATCTTATCAGCTGAACGTCTGCAGAAATACCTCATCTTTTGTACGGAAAATGTCATAAAGCATGATTTTTTATCAGGTTCTCCCTCTGTGAGCCAGTCAGAGGATGTAAAAGAGGAGAGCTGCAGTGAGAAGAAACCAGAAGTATGTTTGGAATTAAATAGAATTCTACTTCTATTTAATTCAGAATTCTACTTTGATCATCTCAGAGTGTTGTCCCAGCTTGTACAGATGTTTGGTTTTCTCTTCAGGCTCAGGAGGAGCAGCAGGACCAGGAGCCGACTCCAAAGAAACCTGCTCGAAGAGGACGGCCTCCAAAGGCTGCAGCTGCAGAAGATTCAGGTAAAATAAATTTCATTTTGATTCAAATTGAAAACAAAATACCTCTCTTTTTTATTTTGTGTGCATAAATGCTGGTAGCTTTAATTCATCTGTAAACAACATGATTATATTTGGTTTATTTTCCAGGTGAAGCAGCAGTGAAGAGGAAGAGATCAGAGCAAACGGAGGAATCTGGAGAGGTAAGAGTTATTGTTTTTGTGAACCAAAAATGTTATTTTATTGGCTTTGTCAATCTGTTAGTGCTAAACAATAATTCAGTGTCAATATGTATCGCAATAGAAAGCATTTCAATAATGGTGATATGACTTTTTTAAAAATTGGTGATGTTCACCACAGGCTCAGCACCACCACTCTGTTTACATTACGCTAACAACACAACAAACAACACAGTATCAGCATCACACAACTGCTGAAAATAAACAGAAGAACTAGTTAAGATAGAAAAACCACTGTAATTCAGTGGTGTGGAGGTGGGTCGTGTATCGACGATCTGATAAACATTAGCTTTTATTGCGCTGTAAAATGTACAGATTCTGGGCCGACTCGCAGCAAACACATCAAATCTGTTCCACCGTCTGATGAAGTTCCACTCAGTAGAACATATTCTGTCTGTATGAAAATGAAGCCCCTTAGAAGTTTAAGCCCTCTTTGTAAAACGGTAACATTTCCCTGTCAGCTGCTGTTGGACAAAGTGAAGCCAACGCCGCAAACACAGACATATATGGCAGGCCGTTGTGACATATAATCGGCTTCACCTCACTTAAATTCCAGATATCTGAAATTGGTTTATGACTAGACATATTAGTTATTTAAGTTATCTCTAATTTTATTTTGACTAAATAAAATACCTATTTGTATTTATATCAACATCTATAATATCTGTAATTATATTCAAACTAGTTTAAATTATGTCAGATTTACCATTAGGGTATATGGAGGCTCTAATTCAAGATGTCTGCAATAAATTACTGATCTATCAGAAACATGTATTTCAGATATCAACAATTAAATTATAACTAGTCATAAAGTCAATTTGAGATTTCTCACTTTTTGTACTAACTATCTTAAATGACATCGGGTTTGAAGGTACAGTAAATATTGGATTTTTATTTATCATATAGATATTGAAACTATATTGTATCGACTGAAATTAAGAGTTACATCCTGATATAAATTTTAACCATATAATCCACCTCTACGTTTCGTAGTCTGTTTACTTTAGCACCATATTTATCCATGTGTGCGTCCTGATGTGTGATCCTGCAGGAACCACAGGCTCTGCAGGAGGTGACGGACAACAGTGAAGCAGAACAAAGCGAGGAACAACCTGACAAAGACAGCGGTGAGGAATCACACACTGAAAATACTTTACCTAAAAACAATGAACGTAGAGGGACGTTATCAGGAAGGTTGTTGGATCTTATCAGCTGAACGTCTGCAGAAATACCTCATCTTTTGTACGGAAAATGTCATAAAGCATGATTTTTTATCAGGTTCTCCCTCTGTGAGCCAGTCAGAGGATGTAAAAGAGGAGAGCTGCAGTGAGAAGAAACCAGAAGTATGTTTGGAATTAAATAGAATTCTACTTCTATTTAATTCAGAATTCTACTTTGATCATCTCAGAGTGTTGTCCCAGCTTGTACAGATGTTTGGTTTTCTCTTCAGGCTCAGGAGGAGCAGCAGGACCAGGAGCCGACTCCAAAGAAACCTGCTCGAAGAGGACGGCCTCCAAAGGCTGCAGCTGCAGAAGATTCAGGTAAAATAAATCTGATTTGATTCAAATTGAAAACAAAAGACTTTTCTTTTATTTTGTGTGATGTAACTAAACATGATTATGCATCTGCTCAGAGCAAACTTTTCAAACTTAAATTCCTGACGCCTTCATCTTGAACTCAGGTAAAAAGCAGTGTAAAGCAGAGGACAGTGAAGCTGCAGGAAACACAGACTCCAAGAAGACTGTGGACATGCGTGAGTTTATTTTTCAGTCAAAGCAGCTCTCATCACATTTATTAGACCAGAGTCAAGCTGCTGATTAGAGATAGAACTGTTAATTGTGTCAGTGATAGCTTCAGCACAACAGTTTGAGAAACATCCATATCGGAGGGTGACAGCACCACCTGCAGGCAGCAGATGGAAAGACAAGCAATAAGATGTTTGTGTATATTTTTGTTGTCTTGTAAAATGAATTGATTAAGTATTATTGTCAAAGACAGATGCATAAATGCTGATGGCTTTAAGTTCAATTCCTCTGGAAACAACATGATTTATTTGATCTTTTTGTTTTCCTTATGAAGCAGCAGTGAAGAGGAAGAGATCAGACGAAATGGAGGAATCTGCAGAGGTAAGATTTGTGATGATTATCATTCTGTAGTTTGCTTTGGCACCACATTTATCCAGGCATGCATCCTGATGTGTGATCCTGCAGGAACCACAGGCTCTGCAGGAGGTGACGGACAACAGTGAAGCAGAACAAAGTGAGGAACAACCTGACCGAGACAGCGGTGAGGAATCACACACTGAAAATAATTCACCTAAAATGTTATCAGGAAGGTTGTTGGATCTTATCAGCTGAACATCTGCAGAAATACCTCATCTGTTGTAGAGAAAATGTCATGAAGCATGATTTCGTTTCAGGTTCTCCCTCTTTGAGCCAGTCAGAGGATGTAAAAGAAGAGAGCTGCAGTGAGAAGAAACCAGATGTATGTTTGGAAATCATTTTAAAAATTGTATCTTTACCTGCATGTTACATGATAACATTCTACTTTGATCATCTCAGAGTGTTGTCCCAGCTTATATACACTCAGATGTTGTTTGGTTTTATCCTTAGGCTGTGGAGGAGCAGCAGGAGGACCTGGAGCCGACTCCAAAGAAACCTGCTCGAAGGGGGCGGCCCCCAAAGGCTGCAGCTGCAGAAGATTCAGGTAAAATAAATTTGATTTGATTTAAATTGAAACCAAAAGGATTTTGCTAGAAATGTAACAATGTTTATCCCAAAATTTGCCAAACAAGAACCAAAATAAAGAAGTACAGATTTGTATTACACATTATATTGTGTTGTAAAGTAGGGCAGATTTAATAAAGCACACTGCCTGAAACATACATCTTTGACTCAGACAAAAAGGAACATAAAGCAGATGAAAAAGAAACCGAGCAGAACGATGAAGAGGAGGAGGAAGAGGACGAAAAAGAAACTTCAACCAGAGCTACGACTCGGCTGGCCTCTCGCCTGGAGGCTGAAAGGTAGTTTCAAGTTTTATTTAGTAGCTTGAGCCGCGGAATGAATCCACAAAATAAACTTTATTAAAGTTTTCATGTTGACAAAACGTCCAGCGACACCATAAATACTGAAATGTCGTGTGTGCAACAGTAGCACTCTCATCCCCTCGCAGCGCTGATGCATAAACATCTGCCCCGAACGTCTCCAAAGAACACCCGTTTCATCACATTTATTGCCAGTGAAGGAAAATTTCGCACTAAAGCAATAATTTTCTTTTATTGCTTCTCAGAAATAAGCCGAGTAAACCATCCACCCGGGCGAGCCGTCAGAACGGTAAAGAGGAGACCGCAGCTGGCACACGGTGAGCTTCAGCAGCACGAAGGAACCTTGAGGAGAATATGACAAACTGCATTAACTCTGTGAAAAAAAAAAACAAAAAAAACATTTTAATCTGAGAAATGCAAGAGTGATCAGCTCTCAGTGTAAAAATAATAAATTCTGGCCTAACCTGTTTTAGAAGAATGTATATTAAACAGTAATTTATGTTTATTTCCAGCAGAAATCACGGTTAATGATGACTAAATTTCAGGGAAATTAACACCTAGATATTTATTTGAGTTAAAAGATTAATAAACCATAAATATGGTACAATTTTTATAAAATTTTTCTTTTTTGGAAGGTGTCCTATGACTCAATATGGTCATAGGTTTTCTCTTGCTAATTTTTTCCAATGTGGGTGCAACTCCTACATTGGTTACAAAAGCTGCGTCCAAATTCAGGGGCTGCATTCTTCGAAGGCTGATTACATCACAGTGATGCGCCGAAGGCCCCTCCTACGGCAGCCCACAAATGCATCCTCCTTTTCCCCTTATTTGAGGGATGGGTCCAGTAGATCTTTTTCATTTGCCCTATCCCAAGATGCATTGCTTTCTGACCAGAAATTTATTTATTTAATTATTTTATTTTGCTTGTAATGGCGCACGATGCGAGACACAGGAGTCCACTTTTAAATAAAAGTCTGGCAGTAAAAAATGTGAAAGTCTAAAGCGGTTGTGTTGTTAGACTTTTGTCATTTGCTTAGGCATGTTTATTAATATTCTTGTCAGCATCGTCACGGTTGCTAGGCGACAGGACATATGCTGGGGTAAGGGTGGGAATAAGGCTGAAGGCTAAACTGTCCAAATTCACAGACACTTTTTTTCTGGTCGACAACGGACCTTGCCCACATAGGCCGGATCCTTCGAAGGACGCAGCCCCTGAATTTAAACACAGCCTGTGAAGTATTAGCAATAGTTAAACCTCAGGTATTTTTTTAGCGGCCAATATAGGTAAATGTACATTTAAATAATGAAGTAACAAATTAATTAATTGAATCATTTTTGTTTTTCAGATTTATGTTTTGCATTTCAGAACTCTTACTCCAGGTCTGGATGCTCAAAGCACAAATTGAAATGAGAGACTTAATGGTTGAAACTTTCATTGTTGCTTCATAGTTTTGAGAAAATGCACCTTTTACTGTTTGTTTTAGCCCCTTTTGTCAGGGTTTTGTTCTCAAAGCTGGTTTTTGTCGGAAAAGCTTTTCTCTGTTTAAAATTCTTGGAACTTTAGAAGAAATCCTGAAATTTGAACCATGTTTTGAAATCGTTCCCAGGCAGGTTTTTCAGACCAAGCCCCCTGTAGACAGGCTCCAGTCTGTGTGCATGTCGGAGTTATTGCAGGATGTTTCACAAATAAGCCTAGATTGAATCCCGGACTGACACTTGCTCCTTGTTTCCCCCTCTTGCAGCGGGACGAGGGTCCAGGCAGCAGCCAAGGGGGGCCGTAAACGGGAGGCCAGCCCTCCTGCTGTGCGAACGCGGGGCGGACCGAAATCAGAGGAGCCCCCCTCCAAGAGAGCCAAGCGCTAAGACCTCTGACGGCGGTGGAACGGTGCGCCCCTGCAGTGTTGTTTTTACACTCCACATTCTGAGAGCTCTGCAGGCCGGCGGCATGAGAAGCCGTTTGTGCTTCGCTCTCTGTCCATACCGAAAAAAAAAAAGCTCAGGAGAATATTTTACACTTTGCTCCGAAGGCTGAGTGTAAATCTGTAAGAATCCTCTACATCCATGTGGTTTGGATCAGACTTTTTCATTCTGCGGTTTTGTTCAGCGAACTGGAGCGTTTCAGGCCAATCAAAGGCCTGATGTTTCCGCTGAGCTGCGCTTTGAGATAAAGATGTTGGATCAGAGTTTACCGTCGCTCAGCTGCACCTCATGCACACGCTTGTCAAAAGCATTTAACTTTATTTCTTATTATTCATTCTGTGAATGAAATGAACTATTTTTTTTCTCTGTGGTTTTCTTCTTAAAAAAACAGCATCATCAGTCAGTAAACTCAACTTTCCTCCTGTCATATTTGTAACACCATTGGATGAAGGCAAAAAGTTACTAATTGTGTTCAGTTTAAAATTTTTTATTTATCAATGAAAACCACTGACTAACTCAGCTCTTTAGTTTTAGTTCTTTTATTAATTCTTGTATTTTTGTTCAAGTCATAAATGCAAAGAAGTTATTGTTTTTATAATAAATTCTTATAAAAATCTTATAAATCAATTTCCATAATTCATGCACAGTGATAATACATATATTTTTTTTAATCTATAACTTATTTATTGACTAAAACGAGCACCTCATGATATAAATTTACTGAAAGTTTTACAGCTAATGATTCATTTGTACAAACTGAGCTTTTATTTTTCCCGCTTTCTTCAGAATTTCCTTGTTTGCCCTCATTACATCTTGACCCTTATCTTCTGTGTTTCCTAAAAGGATTTTCTGTCTGTAACGTGTAAACAAACCAATCGTCTGGGAACAGGAGGGGACATTCCTGCCTGTTAATGAGGGAGAAAACTGACAAACTCTGAGTGAAATATTCCTCCGTCGTTAACGCGTCGGACGGCTTCAGTCGCTGCACCTGAACCTTGGGGGTCCAGCGTGGAGGACGCAGAAAGTCTGAGTTCTCTGGTTGAAAGTTTTTAACCCTTCCTGCGGGCTGCCAAGTTTTTATTCCTTAAAGGTGTACCTCTCGCAGGTATTTCCTGATTTTGCAATCCAAGCCTTAGAATATTAGCTCAACGAGTCATATTAAAAGGTTTGGATCAGTTTTCACCCCCGCCACCAGGTCTGGCAGACAAACAGTGCAGCTTTCACTCACTCGTGCCATTAGAAGAATTTATTTTTAATGGTTATTAACATTGTAGTCAAAAATCCTTTTTTTTTTTTTTTTTTTTTTTTCCAGATTTACCAGGCAGGTTTTCTGAATAGTTGAGGGATTTCGCAAAGACCTCACATCAGGAATTAGAATGAAAAGAAGCCAGAATAAAGCAGCATCAGGAACCTGCTTTTAGCTCTTATTACCATTTTCACTTAAAGTTTAAAACAGATGCTTTATTCTCATTATAATCCTTGACTTTAAATTACCAGGTGTGTTTTTGCTGTTACATTTGCTTGAGTAACTTTTTAAGAGGAGGGGGGAATGTACTTTTAGGAGAAGTTTTACTATGTTGTACTTTTTACTTTACTTGAGTAATATTATGAAATAATGCCACTCTTGAGTAAAATTTTGGAATACTCTACTCACCGTAAGTGCACATAACATAGTATTTCGTGGATGGCTAATTACTGTAAAGCTTGTGGGTTCTGTACCCACCTATGAAATTAACACCAACGTCCCTTTTTCATCATTCGATTTAAGCTTCATGCAAATTTATGTTTTTAAAACCACAAGTTACCATTAAATACTTGCTGAAAAGTGGTAGAAATTGACAGGAAAATACAATAAAGTGTGAAGTATTTGTCTTCAAGATGTAAAGTAGAAGTACTCCTTTCTTCCATCACTGACTGACTTTCTTTAATGGAAACAACTTGAGACGTCACACTAAAGAAAATAAAAACATTCATTGAATAACTCGCAGAGAGCTTGAAACAAATTACGCAACAGGTTTTGATGTTCTTTAACAAGTGAAGCTCTCGGCTCTGAGTGGTTCTGCTCTCCTGGACTCTGTTAGGTCACACTCAGACCTGTCATCCAAACCATAAAGAGCAGAAAAAGAAAAACCTGAAGGACAGCTCCATAAACGGCCTCACGTCTCCCGCCTGTCCCTCTCCCACAGGTCTGCAGGTGGTACTTGTTCAGTTTGCGCAGCAGAGCTGTGGAAAGATGGCGGTTTCACACAGCTGTCAACTGGAATTGATCTAACTTTTGGTTTTAAATGTGGGGGATCCTTGCAGACTGCTGCAGGGGGAAAATGGGGCTCACTCCTGCTGCTGCCTCTCTGCTCTGGGAGTGGTCTTTCCTCTACTGGGGATTTGGTCTGGCTGGTTGGCACTGAACATAATGCTCTGCCTTTCAGCCACTCCTCTCACAAGACATAAAAGTTAACAGGTGTTTAATGTCAGAAATGTTTCATACAAGAGTCTGACAAATAGCCAACGACAGGCCGCAGGGAGGGAGGGTGGCCTTGAGTCGTCCCGTCTGGGGGG
>JARVJO010000269.1:6716940-6733357 GCA_031762555.1 Cynodonichthys magdalenae
TTACCGGCGCCCCCCCCCCCCCCCCGCCTTTCTGTAGTAGTGAAATAATTCTGCGGCCGAGTGGAGATCTGGATTGACTTTTGGCATCTGAGGCCGCAACAAATATGCAGCTAAGTGCAGAAAAATGTCTTAACTTTGTGTTTACTCGCCCACATGGAGTCAGACGGATTGTTTGCAGTCTGTCAGCACCGGGTGAAGTCATGAAAACACCACATGTTTGTACTTTTCACTCAGGTTGAAAATCAACCTGGCATTTCTTGATGGAATGCAGATCTCTCGCCTCATGCCACACCAGAGTTTGAAACAATTCTAGCTCAATGTCTGAAAAAGTTCAGAGAATTGGAGGCATTTCTGTGTTTCCTAGATTATCTATGGCAGCCATTTTGAATAAATGTTTATCATCCAATGATTACTTTCTCAGATTTTTATTAAAGGAAACATATTGTGATTTAAAATCCTTCTTTTTCACATTTAAATCCTTCAGTTGGTCCTTATTGTAACTCCACAAGCCCCTTTTTCATCCGTTTTTTGAGGCTCTCTTTAAATCCAAACCAGGAACTTCACACGTCGCCATCCTCCAGCTTCCAGACCGGTCCGTTCCAGTTTGATAGAGGAGTTTATGACTATATAGCGGCGCAGAAACTTATTTACAAATTATTAAAAGCAGGGTGTTATGTATTTTCCAGGGATATAGTTCAATTCTATACCACAATTAAGTAACTATGTTACCTTCAGTTGTTATGAAAACGCTGAAAATATCAAAAATAAATTTGACTTTACATCAAAATCTATCTAAACACCTTGAAAAATGGCCTCTGTCCTTTTAAGATTATTCTACCATTTCTGACATTCCCACTTCAGCACATCTTCGCAACAATACAAGGGAGGGTTGTGCTGTGGGGCGGGAACTCCGGTGCAGACTGAGCTCCAGGGAGGTGCTTTGTCTAAATAGGCGGAGTTTTGTACCAGCAAACGTTTAGGCTGCTCCACAGGAGATTCAAGGATTTCTCAAACATACATGAATGAGTCGAAGCAACACTCTGGGTGTCGTGGTCTGTGTCTTTTCTACCTTTGTTTTCCAGTGTTTTTCTGTGTCTCCCTGTGTCTCTGTCCTGCTGTCATGCCTATAGCCCCGCCCACGCTCACCTGTTTCCTCTCGTGTCTCCTCCAGGTGTTGTCTCTCATTAGTTTTCCTTTATATTTGTTGTCTGGTCCTCAGCCTATGTGGCTGTCCTCTTGTGTTCCTGTGCCCTTGTTCATCACAAGTTAGAAATAAAATGGAAGGAAGCAGAGAAAATAAAAACAATCTCCATTATATCTGCCCTTTTTTTTCACTAAATTAAGTTAAAACAATAATTATGTACAAAAAAAAAAGAGAAGAAGGCAGGTCCTTCCTAAAGAACAATTCATATGAATACACTCATACTGTATTTCTTCTTGTCCATCCTTTACATGTTGGAGCCAGAGTTTGACCCAGAGCCAGAGGAGACTGAAGATGATATTTTAGTTGGTAAGTCCAGAACTTATTTGGCAGTTCTGGTGCAGTAATTTGATGTAATAATTTAGAAAACGTAATAGGAAATAGAGAAAACTAAACGAGTTAAAAAATATGACCCAAAAAGAATATAACGTTATCTACAGAATTGAAATTTTCTGTACTTCCAGAGACTCCAAGTAGCTACACAACAAAATACATTTAAAGGCTAAAAAGGTGGATTTTACATGATATGTGCCTTTTAAACTCTACTGGTTGCATGACAAATTAGAAATTTTGCTAACAGACAAGGCTGACCTCAGTTATTGTCAATGTTTTAAAGAGATTATTGTGTTGGGGACCGACAGTTTGACAGCAACGTATCTTCTGTTCTGGTTTTAACATTTGCTCCTTGAATTCTTCTGAAAAAGGTTATTAATGGCTCCAGAACATGGGTGCATTAGCAGAGCCCCCCCCCTCATCCTCTGAGAGAGATAAATGGGGCACTTCTTACATTCATGAAACAGAAGCTGCAGCTGCACAACTGAAAAAAAAAACTTCCTCACAATATCTGAAGAATTTCTAAATGATCCTTGAAGTCTTCATAACTGCAGCCACTCATTTGCTCAAATGTGCTGTTTTGCATGGGACGTGAAACCACTGAGAGGCTTTGAAGGACGTCGTTATTTAGGCGTGAGCAGAGCAGAGAAGAGAAGGGCCCGGAATAGGCGGAAGAGTCCCCCCCCCCAGACCCCAGAAGCCTTTTATGATGTGCTTGAGCTGTGTGCATTATCTGTGGCATGCCAGGGGCTGATGGGAGCTCGTTTGTCAGGATGGCAGAGCTGAAAATAAATGATAAATCTTGTCTCTACCTACATTCAATGATTGGACTGGAACAGCATACCCCCCCCCCCCACACCCAGTCTTGTAGGGTTTATTTTTTTGCTGAGATGTTTTGAAGAGCTTCCAGGAGACAGGGGAATTTTTGGGGTCTTGCTGTATTAAGTGTTCTGTAACATTTACAGCTTCGTCGCATGCAGGGATAAGTTTTCTGTGGGAAAGAGGGTTCAGCTGACTAAAAGCATAGGCCTACTTAAAGTTGGCAGAGACCCCACCCCAATCCGTACCCCTTCTTTCCTTCCACTTTCCAGCCCTGAAGCTGGTTAAGGGGGCGATCATGGTGGATCTGACGTTTGGTGAGAACTCTAGAGAGCATTTACAGCAAATGGCTCTTGGCGGTGACCGCCCCCCTTCTAGTTTGCTGCATCTGAACACAATTTGGCAGCAATGATGTGCTGTGTGCCAGCTAGAAATTGACAAAAATAATTTGAAAATACAAAAAAAAACTTTAAAAGACATTACCATGGTAACTGGTGTGTTTATCCATAAAACCTCAGACAAAAGTAAAAAGAAGACGGGAATCAGGAGGGTGGAGGAAGAAAGAAGTAATGGCCTCTAATGTAATGGCCTCTAATAAGCCGTTTAAGTTTATTTCTTTACTGGAAATGTAGTGGGAATCTCACCTCAGTGTTACATCGGAGAAAAAGAGAACAAAATATAGACTTTCCAGGCAGAAAATTAGGTTCTCATCTTTCAACATGATCTTTTTATTGTTCTTACAGCAGCAGTTACTCGTTTTTACCAGCAGAGGGAGCCAGAATGCATTTTAAAAAAAGCAAACTGCCTACAACCTGATCAGAATCAGAACCAGATTTAATAGTTTACATGAGGAACATGTCCTCGAGTTGGTGCAGGAGGATGCCAACAACCCACACAGCAAAATGTTAAACAACTGACATTAGTTAGAAACATACAAATATACAAACAAATGCATGCAAAAGCATAAAATATGCAGAAAAGACCTTAATAAAATTGTGCAACGTTTAAAAAAATGCAGCTGTATAAAATTTAAAAGTAAAATGTTCAAAAGTATAAAAAGGAAGTTAAACAGTCTGATTGCAGGGGCCATTTTAATTTTTATTATTATAGATATTGACTGATTAAACTAAAAAAGAAATGACAGCAGCGTTTTTATCACTTTAAATGTTTTCCTTATTTTTGTGCTTAAAGTAGAATAAAAATTAGGTAATTATTTGACATGTTTGTCATTCTTTATTTCACTAATTCATGCTTTTAAAAATGTTGAAATAGCTGCTTTCTAATGTTTTACACATCAGGTTTTTTCGTTGTCATTTTAACTCAACAGAACTCATTTATTACTAAACAAAATGTGGAAAAAGTCAACATTTTTGTGAGAAAAGTATTAAAAATTGCTCAGTTTAATTTTAAATTTTTCTCTTCCTTTTTCTGTAACTGTAACTGTAACAATACTGCATACACATGTCTGTGTTTGTTACTGAACTTTTTATCCTAAGCTGGGTTCTTTAATTAAAACAATGTTTTTGAAGTAACAGTTAATTTATCTCGCGTTCAGGAAGTCTCTAATGTTCTCATTTTGTTTGTGATTTTTTTTTCTAAATAGGAACAATAAATAAGACAGGGTGCATGAAATTGATTTCTTACTTCTTTACATAAACAGCTGCGTGATGAAGTCAGTTTATTTAATATTCTACAAACTAAATGTAATTCTAAGTGAATCCAAATAATCTCAGGGTTTTGTTTCTCTTGAATAAAAAGCTGCTGTCTGTAACTCTGACCTCTCTGCTCAGCTTCAGCTGCAGACACTCAGTTCTTCTTCTCTGGATCAAACCCAGCAGAACCAGGGTCAGTCAGGCTGCTTCAAACATGGTGAAAAAAAATGCGCAAAAACGCAGAACTCTACAGAGAAAGCTTGTGATGAACCACTTGGCCTTGAACGGAACCAGCAGTTTGCAGGGTGGGGGAAAGTGTCCAGATGTGTGTGTGTGGTGTGTCTTCCTCACCGGTTTTACTAGTGTTTTTAGTCCTCGTGGTGCCAACAGTCCAACAGCTCACCCTGCAACCGAGCCATGGCGCAGAAAGCATTCAGCCCCTGACGCAGAGACATTAAACTGCGTCATTTTCAGAGGAAACAAACTGAGCTGAAACAATGCAAAGACGGGATGAAGTTTTTGACCAGAGGGACATTCAGAGACAAACAGGAAGTCGGAGAGGTGATTTCAGTGATCTCTTAGATGGTCTAACGGCCGGACAGGACGAGAGAGAAAACGGGTTCTGAATCTGATGAATCAGAATCAAACTGTTTAAATCTCACTGTGCGCGTGTTTTATACAGCTCTGATTAAAAAACAAAATTCTTAGAGTAAGCATTTCTCCTCCCTGTATTTTATATTTTCCTTTCCGAAACGTTCATCAATAAATGTCAAAATATTCCTGATTGATGTTCAAATACTTTTAATTTGGTATCAAGTTTCAGGATTATTGGTATTGTCTTGTCCTTAAAAATATGTTTTATATATCTTTTACCTTGTGTGCGCAGAGCACACAGTTTTGGAAAAAGATTCATGTGGAAAAAAATAGAACAAGTCGTCATTAACTTTCTTAACACTTGATGTTTTTAAAACAATACAGTTTCTTTTAGCTGCACCCTTTGGGGTCGCCACAGCGAGTGAAAATTTTGGCAAGTTTTACGCAGGATGCTCTTCATGACGCACCCTGGAATTAAACCGGCAACCTCTGCTTTACAAGACCGCGGCACTGATCACTGAGCTTACCGCAGCACAAGACAGATAATAATAATAATAATTTTGTTGCACACTGATCAAACTACACTTCAATAATGGGCCGTCATCGTGTCATTCCTTTTTATTAAACTTTAATTGGTTTTTCTTTTTCATCAACAAACTGCAGGTTTGTTCAGGTAAAACACAAATAAATAAAAACAAATACAAAAATCAAATGATAAAAATCAATGGAATAGTTTTTTATACTTTGATTTTGAAAAAACTTAGTCGGGAAAACATCTTTGTAAAAACTGGAGACAAAGATTGAAATTTCAATAAATTCAACAGTTATGAAACGTTATTACTAAATTATCAAGATGTAATGACTTATCAATTAAAAAAAGCTTCTTATTCTGAACAACCCTTTTTATCTCTGTGTGTTGCACGTGCAGCTAGTTTTACTTTTGGACGAATAACAGTTATAACGGGGATCAACAAGAAACCACGTAACAGAGATGAAGAGCAGAGAATAAAAATCTGGTTCTAAATAAACCAACATTTTGGAAAATACAGATAATTCCTCAGGTTCTTTGTTTTTCCCCCTCGAATATGGATCATGTTGAAATTACTGAAACTAATCAGTCAGTGTTTTATTTCTTTTTTTTCATTTCTATTTGACCTTAAATAAAACTGAGATGAAACTCTCATTATAAATACATAAATAAAACATAAACCTGACGGAATCTGTATGCGCACCTGCTGCTCCCAGGTCCAAGACCGTCCCGGATCAGACCTTTGAGATCCTGAAGTGTTCAGAACTTTTCCTACAAATTATTGGAAAGATGTTGCGTTAGGGTGCCGCAATAAACGACCGGAAATGTTGTTGTTATCGGTTTTTAAACGCTTTCTTTGGATTCCAGATTTTTTTTATTTACAGCGAGAGTTTTTAAAAATTCCAACACGTTGTTTTTCCCACTTTGTGTTTAAATTTCTAAATAATTTTAATTATATCCAACACAACCACAGAGCGCAAACCCAAACTGATTTACCTTTCAGGAGGAAGTTTGGACTGAAATGAGTCAATCTTCCTGCATCCCGCATGTCAGATTAAGCTCCCAAAAAAAATCAATAAAAAAACAAAAAAGCTCCATCAAAACTTTTCAGAACTTTTCCCCACCCCGCTGAAGGCAGCGTGACGTCGCTTACAGTGGCCAATCAGAGGAAGCCTTTCCTCCTCTCTGGGGCCAATAGCGGCCGAGGAGTGTGTGTCAGTCACAGGTGAGGGTGTTTGGTTAGAAAAAGAAGTGGGTGAAAAGGGCCGGGGAGCGCAGAGAGCCTGAGCTGATGGCAGAGCTGTGGAGCGGAGCAGCATCGCCTCTGCGGATGTAGCAGAAAGTTTTAATTTTTCCCGCGGGGACGCGAGCAGAAAACCCCGCTGTGACGCGCCAGCAGCTCTCCGCGGAGGGAGAAGTCCAAAATGTGGATGAACTAACATTACTTCCTCCGAGACCCAAGCTGATTACTCCACTTGAAAACCGAGAGCTCGTTTGAAAGGAGGGGGGAAAAGATGGCCGTTCGTGGCAACTCGCTGATGCCATTTTCCATCCAGGCGATCCTGAACAAGAAGGACGACAACCGACACTTGCCAGATGTGGACGTGTGCTTCTCTAAGACGGCGTGCTGGAAAATATTCGGGGGCATAAACGGAGGATCGGGGGGGAGTAATATCAATGACGATGATGATGATGATAACGATGATGATGGGGAGCCTTGTGAGCAGAAAAGCTACGACTCGGACTCGGGGCTCAGCGACGACACCGAGAGGAAGACTCCGGCGGCGCGTAAGGCGGAGAAGGACGGAGAGCCAGGCTCGGATGTCCCGGAGGAGAGCCTGCAGGAGGAGACGGACCACGAATCTGCAGCTGCGGAGAATGCAAAGAGCGACACTGAGCCCAGCAATGCCACGGGTAAGTCATGTCCGACAGAGGAGAAGAAACAGAAAGCAAAGTTTGACTCTGATTGGATCCAAAACGGACAGTTTTAGCTCCAAATGCACTTCGAATGTAGAATACATATGTTTTATAAAGTTGTGAGGCACCATATTGTGTGTTACCATTGTGAATACCAGGACCAATTTAAGGGGAAAAAAGAACCTCTCCACATCCGACTAGTTTTTACGCACGAATTATCCTTTTTACGCACGACTTTAAACAGAACTCGTCGTCCATTTTAAGTCCCACTTTACAATTACACTATCAAATCTGCAATGTTTATATGAGTAAATATTTATTTTTGGATATGTACTGCAAACTTCCAAAAATACGAACCTTAAAATAGTTTTGAAAAAAAAATATTTTTGCAAAAATGATTTGAATGCTGAATAGCTGTTTGTATTTTTATTGTATTTGTTGGACGTGCCTTCTTGGCCAGATGTCTCATAAAAAATAAGTTTTTATGCATGATGAGATTTTTATATGGCTAAATAAATGATATCCTAATATATATTCTATTTATATTTTTACCTCACGAGTTCAAATGGAATTTCATTTCTTCAAATTTGCTATTAAAAGTAAACAATCAAATATGTTGCCTCTTTGAAGCAAAAAGATAGTTTCATTTTTGTGCTTTCACCCCTGCGTCCTAAATGCAAATTTTTGAAATCACATGCACGCTCCACCTGTGTGTCTCCTTCACTCCAGACTCCAGCAACCTGGACGAGAAGAGCATGGATCAGCCCAAACAGCGGAAAAAGCGCTCCAGAGCCGCGTTCTCACACGCGCAGGTCTTCGAGCTGGAGCGCCGCTTCAACCACCAGCGGTACCTGTCCGGGCCGGAGCGCGCCGACCTGGCGGCCTCTCTGAAGCTCACAGAGACTCAGGTCAAGATCTGGTTCCAGAACCGTCGCTACAAGACGAAACGCAGGCAGATGGCCGCCGACCTGATGGCGTCCACCCCGGCGGCCAAGAAGGTAGCGGTGAAGGTTCTGGTGCGGGACGACCAGAGACAGTACAGCCCGGGAGAGATCCTGCGGCCCCCGCTGCTCTCCCTGCAGCCCTCCTACTATTACCCCTACGCCTATTGCCTCCCCGCATGGACACTGTCTGCGTGTGCGGGGAATCAGTGAGAACCCACCGACTGTATTTATTCTTTTTTATTATTTCTGCTCCCGGGAACCAAACTAACGTTTTGTTTTTCTGACACGAAGAGGGGACCTGAGGGGGCTGTTAATCAGCTCTGCGCCTCTGAACAGCTTCACAGTGCAACACGAGGGGTTCACAAACCTTTTTTCGTGGGTCTTTCACAATTCCAAATATTATATATTAAAAAATACTTATTTCAGTGAGAGTCTGTTTTGAAGGACCAGTTTTAAAAAAATCATGATTTAGGCTCAAAAGCTGTAAATGTCTGAGCGGACAGACAGAACCTCCTTATAAAATATCTGTGTGGACTGACATGGTCAAACAAAAATAAAAGCAGCCTATTTCTCTGTTTGCTGGAACCCCCTCCAGGACCTCTGAGGGCCCCCGGACCCTACTGTGGGACCCAAATAGACTTAAAATAACATCTTGTGTTGGTTCATATTTTACATGCGCCTTTCTACCTCTGCAGTGATTGGGAAAAAAAGGTATATTCTGTTGACTTTTCCAAATAACTCTGTTACAGGTTGTGTGTGTGTGTGTTTTTTAATTTTTGCTGTGTTTGTAAATGTAAGATATTTAAGCACTTTTCTGCATATTTGTTCCATTATTTTTGAGTAAAACGCATGCAGTGTGGGCATGTTGATGTCACAGTGAAAAAAAGTGATTTGTTGGCCTCGGAGTGGCAGGAAGCAGGCGGAAACAAACCGACTGGTTGAAAATTGACCTGTTTGTGTGTTTTTTTTTTTTTTTTGTTTTTGGACTGATTTGAATGAATTACATTAAAACATATCAGGCATTACTTGCATCTGGATGCATTTTTATTTGCTGAGACGGAGAAAAATATAAAAACACCATCCTAACACCTCGATACGCGCCCTGATTTATATTCAATTTTATAGTTGTGGTCAGATAAACGCACATTTACAAAGCTTTACTTAAAACAAAAATAGTTGCTGTCGGAGATTTTTCATCACCGGCTTAATTTTAAATATTTTTTTCCTGAAGTTTGAGAAGAGAAACTAAGTCCTTATAGATTCCACCATCAGGGCCATCATGACTTTTCTTCCAGACACACCTGTCAGACAGTGATGAATAGCTCTGTGATTCCCGGACAGGACAACTGACAGCTACCTTTAGGACCGTCTGTCAACACAACGAGATGAGCACTCCGGGGTCAAGGAGGTCCATGTCACTGCGCCTATTTGAGGGGAAAAGCGGTGGTTCTCATTTTGCGCTCCTATTTTAATTAGAAGATACTTGAACCTCTGCTTTCCCTTAAATGTAGGTCTTGTAATGGAACTGAAATAGTGGAGTCAAATAAGTTCTGGTTCTGTGTTCATAGAGGGGTCAGCTGCTGCTGTCTGCCACGCGTCTTCTGAAAGGTTTATATCCGCAACAGACAAGTCAGCGCATCAAAATGTTTTATGAAACGACCTTAATCAAATGTCACCCAAATGAGCCTAAATCTGAGATGTTGCCAGAGGTGACTTCCCGGGTCAGTGTCGGGTTCATCTCTGTCTTTTACCTAAATCTGATGTTTGTTGTGCAGTTGTGTTCTAAATTCTGTTTTGGCGCACACCCACAGGCCACGTGATGCTCCTCCGGGGCTGTTCTGGGTCCCGGACTCCCGGTAGGACAGACAGAAGGGTGGACCGGCTCACATGCTTCCTGTCAGACCTGCATATTTTGGATATATCTGATGGACGCGTCGCGGCTGTTCTTCCTCTCAACTTGGAAAATGCAAACACCCTCATCAGAGAGCAGCAGCACCATCTCCTCCGGCATTTGTATTTCTTCACGTTTTCTTTTACAGATTCTGACGCACACTCAGAGGCTCAAATGAAAATACAAAAAAAAACAAAAAACACTTTTATTTATCATTTGCGCAGATTTTACGCACCAATCACTTTTCTTTCCTCTCTTTGCGCGTCTTGAAAACGGGATAAAATCTAGATTGTCTTAAACATTTTAGTTTAAGTTGAATTTACGCACAGAAAAAAATCGACCAAATCAATTTGTTGGATTGATCTTTGCAAAAATAATTTTAGGTGTGGGAGCCCTATGTGTATTGTATACATTACACTAAACTATAGTACCAAATGCTATTTAATTTATTTTTATTTTGAGCATTCATTCATTTTGTGCATTCATTGGCTACAGAAACAGAATGTCCCCATGATGAATCTAAGCACACTTTGTTCCTAATATTAAACTGTGAACTATAAGGAAAACCGTAATTTAATGTCAGATTCCTTTTTCAACAGCTGGTTTTCTTCATGCAGGCTACAAAAGACGCAAACTCAATCCATTATAAAATATAATGTATTTCTGTAATTTTTAAATATATTTATATTAACCTTTTGTTTTAGTGGTCTGTATTGTTTAATCCGCAAATATTTACGCAAAAATAACTACATCAGTCTGCACGCGCTAAATTAAACAAATCTATATACATTTGCGGGAAAATAGACAGAAACGCAGGGCAGAAAATACTCAAAATGCCTAAATCACACAAGTTAGGATGTTTACGGATTAATGTCTACATGTCTTTAAGGCCTCAATGATTAACTTTGATCCACCGGCCGTGCGTAATTTCAACATGAGTTTGGATTTGGCACTTGGAAAAGAACCTGTTTGTGCCTGTTTGGACAAGACGTGAAGACACTACCAGAAGCCTAAATTCTATAACAGCGCTCCAGATCAGCTGCAAATAATTTCATAAAATTTACAAATCAAAAACAAACAAAAAAACAAAGCAACAAGCCAAAAATCAACACACATTATTGGTCTGCTGAACATCTCAGCTCTGCAAAAAACGCTGTTGTTTCTCATTTAGATAATAATAGAAAAATCCTGTATAATAAAATATTTACCTATCATTTATTTCGTGTTTTTATACTTAATCCACAGAACACAAAATTAATTTTAGTGAAAGGTAATAAAGAAGAAGAGCCTGTTCCTTCCAGTCCTTCTGTTCAGACTCGCGAGTATCTCTTGAAGGAAGAAGCATGATTCCACCTATCTGTCATGATCCGTGTTTTTTTTTTGTTGTTGTTTCAGTGATTCTGCTCATATTGTCATGATTTTCCTTGTGTTTAGTTTGTTTTGTTTCTCACTGTCTCCTTGTTTTATCAGCTTTCAGCCATTCCTTCCCTCAGCTAACCATTCTCAGCTGCTTCATGTTCATTAGTCTCAGATGCCTCCACTGTTCATCTGAAACCTTCTGACAGGGGACACCATTAATCCAAGGGATTAAACGACCAGTTTAACACGTGTTTTTAACTTGTAAATAATTTAACAGATTAAATAGACAAAATAATGTGTTAAATCACTTATCATTCAAAAACTAAGCAAGGAAGATTTTTTTTTTTTACAAATATTTTTTCACCCTGACTTTTCCTGTCATATATGCGTTTAGGAAAAATATAAAAGTATTACTTTTTTGTTGGCTTCTTGTATTTTTAACCAACATAGGCTTAAGAGTTTGCACCAGATACCTCAGCCAAATTTGATAATCGAATGCTATAATTTTAAATATTGAAATTAATTATTAATCAGAATTAGTACCATTTTTATTTGAAAATAGCCTAAATGTTTTAAATATGTTAAATTAGTTGTGTTTTTTTCCGTCAGAACGGTAACTTTGAGATCCTTTATACACAATTAAAAAAACAGATATTTACATCCGGACCGTTTTCTATAGGGAATGCCTGGCTACAAAACAATAGCTACTGAAATTAAACAGTTTTGAGATGAACATTTTCATTGTTTGAAAAGAAACAGATCACTGCGTGGATAAGAAGACGAAACAGAGATGCTAAAGATGTAGTGGCAAAGGCATTCAAAATAACTGAATAAAATAAAAGTAAAAACTAGGCTATATAATTGTTTAACTGGCAATAGAAAAATATTAAAATGTGTAAACAAACAAGCAAACATGGCCTCATACCACACACCCAAAGATAATAATAGCCTGACAAATTGTTAATTGAAACAAAATATTTTATTAAAATCTGACAGGATTAATACATTTTAGGTCTACTTCACAGGACTGCAACATAAAATCTGAAACACAGTTCCAAACAAAAACACAACACAATAAACCGAAAAAAAAAAAAATCAGAAACTTCAAATAAAAACTGAACATCAGCATATAATGGCCTAAAAGAGTTTATCTGCATTTTCAATGCAGGGTTTTCGCCCCGCTGTTACCATAGCAACAGCAGAGCGTCACACGCAGCACTCGCCGGTGATTCAGCTTCCGGTTCCAATCGTTTCCTGTGAGGACAAAGGGGCTTCATGGATAAACTGAAAACATTCACTTATACTTACACGCCAAGCAGCCGTCGGCTTCGAGCATGACTTTCTTGTAGCCGTGTCCCCCCCGCTTTAAGAAAACTATTCGTTGCTGCAGCAAAGAGCGCGTGTGACTCAAAACCGAGCGGAGGGGCTGCAACCTGGCGTTAGTTGAAGTCAAAATGGCGGCGGCTCTAATCCATCTTTGATCACTCCAGTTAACTGCATTCAGCAGCCCGTTCCTGGTTACCAGCGTTTGGGTTTTACTCGGTCGGTCGGAGCCCGGTGTGCACGGTCATGTCGGATTCGGAGGAGGACAGCCAGGACAAGCAGCTCAAGATTGTGGTAGTTGGAGACGGAGCGTGTGGGAAGGTGAGACCGTCGCAGACAAACTAGAATCAAACTCACCCCAAATTAGAGACGAGTGAAAGCTTTCTAGTGGCTTAACAGCAGACTAACAGCGTGCTAATAGCGTGTTTTGCTTTTACAACTTCTCAAAACATCCAGCTCCTGCTGACGCTGCTGCCTTCCTGGTCACCATAGCGACCGACGCTAACGTAGCTAGGGTAGCTAAAACAGCACAGCTAACAACACTGTACGATAAACGGAGCAAGAAGAAAATCTAACCTTTTGTTTGAATTAGAGCTTCGTCAATTATTTAGTGTTTTATTTTATTTTTGCAGGCGTTTAAAGCCAATTTAACCAACGAGATAAATAATTGCGTTTTGTGCGTTTAAATGATCAATCACCAATACATTTTGAATTTATCCAATAAATAGCGTTCAGAATTCAAGGTGATATCTTCACATATATACATATATGCATATATAAACATTGTAAGTAAGCAAAAAAAGTAAAGGAGTTTTGGTTGGTTTATCAATTTTTAGTTGTAAGAATGATTTTTGGCAATGCATTTTGTATAAACTTAGCACAAAAAGTAAGTTTATTTGTGTTTGGTAGATTATTTCCTTGTTGTAACAATGCTTAGATAATAATAATAATAAATACATCTTATATTGTTGGAAAGCCTGTTAATTTCCCTGTTAATTTTCTGTTTTTTAATGGTGCCACATTTGTAAGGAACCTGCATTTGTGGGATGAGCAGTAGAGCTGAGTATGTTGGTTGCATACACACACACACACACACACACAAACAATTCATAATCTTCTCTGCCAAACAGCGTTTTCTGCCGTTGCTATTGACACTTGTTTTGAGCTTCTGGTACCCCCAAGTGCTGCCAATCAGGTGCCTGATATAAGATTTATTGCCAAGAAGCATTGTTACAACAAAGAAATAATCTACCAAACACAAATTTACTTTAATTTGTGCTAAGTATACTTGGACAGCCTATTTATTTCCCTGAAATGGTGCCATGTTTGTTAGTAAAATGCATTTATAGGTTGAGCAGCAGTAGGTTGTGTCCATGAAAAACTAGCCAAATTTTCTCAGCCAAGGTCAAACAACTTATTTTGCTCGTGACTCTTGTTTGGTGTTGGACTGGATGGTTGAAGCATAAAGAAACGAGACATATTGGCATTTTATCATTTCATTCATTTTACAAACTGGAGCCTCAGTAGCATGTGGAAGAACCGTATACAGCATTTTTTTCAACTGCATTTTCTCAACAATTGCTGCATCATTTAAGGGAAATAAACAGGCTTTCAAAAATTTTAAAAGCTTACATTTCCAATAGAACATCATCATCTGGGAAAAGAAGTGGCAATAAAATCCTCACTACTTAGGAAGAAATATCTATTCAAACAAAAGGTTATGACCAAATGCAAATTATGTTGTATTACTAGAAAACATATTTTTTACTTTGAGAGAAAATTTGCAATTGATTAATTTCAGGTCATTGTGGAAAGTTAAGCAGCTGTTTCACATTGTGGATTGACAATATTAGTTTCAAGGCAGTCTCAAAGATAGCATAGTAAATTTAAATCTGGCACAAATCTGTTGCTCTAAACCTGTTAAGTCTACCCAGTCCTAATCCACAACGTGCGTATACTTGAATGTCGTTGTTGGCTAGCACCTGAGGTGCCGTGCTTTATTGTAACTGAGATAACCTGGCTTTGCTGTAAATAAACTGTTGCCTGCATCGATGAAATAATAAGAAACACGTTGATTTTTAGGTTTAAATTCACAAATTAAACAGACAATAGCATCCCACAAAACATTAGCAGTTGTTGCATTGAACTAAAAGGTCAAACTGCATAAAATATGATTGTTGATGAAGGCTGCAGTTTGCTTAGCCTGGCTCCTGCAGCTGGTTGTACATCTGCGAGCCCCATATGGCTCCATCGAAAAGCTCCATTTAAGAAAATTCAGTCTGTTGGTGGGCACATGCTGCTTCTTTTTCAGTCATTGACGCACATTAAAACTTACAAATGAGTCGCACTTTATTGATGTATGAGCTGCGAACACACATGGCTTCATCAGTAAATTGCTTGTCTTTGCTAAATCCTATAACCATATTGACTTATAATCCTTTTGGCTGTTTTCAAGCCTCGCAATACAAACGTCTACCTACATCAACAACAGAGGAATTTTTCCTGCTCCAACCAACCAATTATTTGCAGTAAAGCAAAGAGGTTGGCATGACAATTAAGCCACGTTTCTTCTTCACTGCATCTTGAATGACAGTGATTACATGGGAAGGATGTCAAGTGCTTTTTCAGGTACACATCCTCTTTTGTAATTAATCTCTTCTTCCTTTGGGAAAAAGAAAATGATTTGGTGAGACTCGATGAGAAAAATGAATGTTCTCATTCTGGAAAGTCAACGTTTTCTTTTGGGAGGCACTGTGTGTCTGTATTCAGAGGACACACACACACAACTCAGTTCCCTGTAGATACGCTACATTAATAACCCTCCTCACGCTGCTGCCAGGTGTCAGCTCGTCTCTGTCTGAATGACTTCCCTGCTTGTCTGTTTTGGACAGAAAACAGGAGCCCTGCCCCCCATTTCGACTAGGCACCACTGACTGACATCTTGAATGCCGTTTCCCCCCTTATTAATGTCAATTTGCTCAGCAAATTGCAATCGGATCAGTTTTTCTTGGACGGCATTTTCAGTGGTATTTTTGCTTGCGGTTGGTTGTCCATTCAAACTACAGGGAGATGTGGGGAGGCTTGTCCACCTGAGCAAGATATTTTTAAAATATGGAATCTCACATTTAGCCAGGCTCTTAAGACTCTGGGCTGAGTTTACACACTGGTCTATTTTTCAACTTGAGTTAGAAGCCTCTCAGTTTTCCTGAGTATTTGCTGCTCTGTGACCCATAGGACAAAAAGGAGCTTTAGGTGCAGGCCCTGTAAATTAATGGACACTATTTCCAAGACAAATTCCTAATCAGACTAGAGTTATATCTCTTGTAGCTGCTTAAGGACCAGTTCTGATCCTGAGCTGTAAAAATGTAATGTCTCTCAACGTGTTGCATCACATGGTCAGTGCTGTTTTTTTTTTCTTTCTTTGCAAGTTTCTTGTTTCAGCAGAACTTCCCTCATTTCCCGGCACTGGTATCATTGGTGACCCTGTGCTGTTCTCTGTTTGAGTGTCAAGATTACGCCAACTATTACGTATTGACTGGTTAGTTCCAGTTGTACAGTGGAAAAAAACCCCAACTATGTTTAAGGAGGAGAGCCAAGTTACTGGAATGCCAAGACAAATGGCCAATAAGTCCAGCGGGAGCATGTGGAATACATTTTTGCTGTCCAGACTTGTTAGTCTTATGTTGTCAGTGATTGTTTGGGCTACTTAAATGGCTGATTTTCTCCTTGTTGCTTCAATCACCTCTGGTAATTTCTCAGTCACACTTGAGGCTTTGACTTATGGAGGACTAAACCTGTCATAATGAGAAATAAATGTAGAAATATATAAATGGCTTGAAAAACTAAAAACATGGC
>JARVJO010000269.1:6734447-6763139 GCA_031762555.1 Cynodonichthys magdalenae
GGCCATGTTTTTAGTTTTTCAAGCCATTTATATATTTCTACATTTATTTCTCATTATGACAGGTTTAGTCCTCCATATTGACTTACTTTGGGGAAGAAAAAAAAAAAATATATATATATATATAAAATGTTATTAACTTAAAGGTCCTGTCACACTGTAACATTTTGGACAACTTATGCAAACTTGTGAAAATTTTAAAACATCTATGATGATGTTGGAATTAAAAAAAATCAATTGGAAGCCTCTTTTAGGCATGAACGTACTGTAATTCTAACAAATTGATCAAATAAAAAACGTTATAGTGTGGCAGGGCCTTAAAAAAGGAAAAGGAGCCAAAACAAACTTCCAAGGAAATAATATTCAAGATAATTATTGGTAGAAATGCAAGTTACAGAGTCAATATGTTTAATTAAATTACATAATTAAAAAAATCAAGATTGATGAAATGTTAAAACAATTTGCATAATAAATATGAGCATCTCAAGAAAACAAATTCATTTACCTAAAATATACAATTTAAACCTAAATAAACCATTAGAAAGAGTAATTCCATTTAATTTCTATTAAACCTTGTTTTTTCTTGAATGATTTAAATAAGTCCGGTTCTAGTTGAAGAACTGTTTGACTTAAACCTAAACACTTTAGCATGAATTGAGGCAAATATCGACACAGGCTTAAGTGAAAGCTTAGGGGATTGAAAGACAAAGTTTAGGTTTAAATCCTTAAACTGGCGGTGATTGTCAGACACCACATTAAAATACATTTACTGACACACATGAACACAGACAGAGTCCCATTGCTTCACTTTTCTGCTGTGTTTATGTAAGCATGCTGCTCTAAAGATAGCTAATAGACATTCAGCACTGTTTTTTTTTTCTTAAGCTCATCCATCAAAATGAATTAAAGTTGGCATGTACTGACTGGGCTTTGAATTCCCACGGATTGTAGAAGAGCCCCTAAGATTTCCTTTTTTTTCTCTCCCCTTCTCAAATACAACCTTGACATTGATGGAAGTTTTATAATTTGTGGCAATTATTAGGTCTGAGACATGACACGCTCTGACACCTGTTTTTGTAATTCACGTTGATTTGCTCTGTCACTCTCGTGGCTGAGCAGAGCAGGCAGACAGTTACATCAGCGACCCAACCTTCCAGTCAATCAGTGAATCTTTGAAGGATTTCAATGATGAAACGAATCTACTGCAGCACATATATGAAGGTTACAGGTTTTTTTTATTAATTACTTCTTCTTGCTTTTGTGAATTCTATTTTTTTAAATATTAGGAAGGGCAAAGAAGAAGAAGCATATTTTAGTTTTTTTTAGTGTGAATGGATCAACAACTTCTTAAAGTTCTGCTTACCAAAATATCACATTCTCAGGAAGTTCTTTAATATTCAGTATATTATTCCTGGAAGGATTTTTGCTGTGTCTCGTATTTCACCCTGGTCCCTGCTGTGCTGAGAAGATATTAGCTTTAACAAATACTCTGTATGAAGGCATCTCCTCTATTCGGACACAGCTTTTTAAAACGCTTATCTTTAAATGATGTTTTTTTTTTTTGTGTGTGCCAGCTAATCGCTGCACGTGTCTGGTACTCATTCTCCACGTCTGTCCTTTTGTCACTCTGTTTCAGACATCACTCGCTACTAGATTTGCACAGGAGGCCTTCGGGAAGCAGTACAAACAAACCATCGGTCTGGATTTCTTTTTGAAGAGAATAAGCCTTCCAGGTGAGACACCTTTTATAATCTTTAGGGAGTGCTTTCTCGTTCTGAGACACTGTGCAGATGTGAGTTGCACAAGCGTGCATCGGTGGGCTGCAAATTCTCAGAACTGAAAAAGAAAATGGTTAAATTCAGATAAAACATTTTTAGACTAAGTGGCTGAACTGTTAGAAGCTGTATTTATAAACTAAGACAGAGGATTTTTTTTGTTTGCTTTACGTCGTCAGAATGTTACTAGAAATGTTAATCTAGTAAAGAAGCCTGTTTTGTTTATGTTTATTGCTATTTTTTGAATCTTTTTTTTAATTTCCTGTATACTTTTTCCTTTAAAGCAGGAGCTGAATGCAGCTTTTCTGTTTGCTCCTTATTGTAGAGCGTCTGCCACTTCTCAGCCTTATTCACTCTGAAAGCTCTTCTCTCTTGAGCAAACAGCACACTTTTGGACTCCACAAGGCCAGTGGCCAGGTTAGGCTCAAAGGGGCCACTTTCAGAAAAATACATTAACATTTTATTTCCATATTGCTAATCTATGTGTCCAACTGTACTTTGTTCCTCGCCACATGAAACAAGGTTCCCAATTTGTTTTTGTTGAACTCAGAGGAGGGGAAAAACACACACAGTTTGTATCCCTTTAAAAATGATTAAATAAAAGTTTATTGCCTTAAGTTATATTTAGACAAAAAACACTCTATTTTACTCCCTACCATCGCAAATGGGGATTTTCAGCATTTCAAACTATTTCTTCAAACTCGGCCAAAAGGTCCAGAAATCTGCAAAGTGGCTCCATTCTTTCATTACTAATAAAACAACATTAGGCAAAGGCAAATTAAGTGCTAAAAGTAAAAGTTATGCTGATTTGTGAGTTGGCTAAGGGATCCTATTTTGATTTTTGTATTCGTTTCAGCTCATGAGACTTTGGAGAACTAAACCCCCAAAAATGTTGTGGTGGAGTCGGGATGAAAAGAGCCAACTATAAGCACAGGCTGGGTTAAGATTCTTAATATGAACCTGAATAAATGCTGTTAATCATTTGACTTCTCTTTCTGGTAACTTGCTTTCTCCAAACAACCTGTGATCTGTTCTGTGTTAAACTGTAGTCGGCGTTTAAATATAGATCACATATGTCTGAATCAGTGGGGCAGCAACAAAGCTGGATTCAACACCTGAGTTGTTAAATGGCCCATTTTCCGGGGAATTGGGTGTTGATGAGCTGATGAAGAGGAGGGTGGCTCTTCTAGCTGGGTGGTCCCGGACTTTGTTAGGACCCCCACCCAGCCTTGCATTGGAGAGGTTGTGTGTGTCTCTATGGGGCTGTAAGGGTCTTTTGCAGCAGGGGGGAGAGTAGCCTATAGCCAGAGCAGGCCCCTCTCACCATGAAGGCCCGGCTTGTCAAACTTAATGTACATTTTCCAACGCAGGCAGAGGTGAGGCGAGGCCGACTGGCACACAACAGCCCCCTCTGTGTGTGCTTTTTATCACAATACCTCTTCCAGATGTCCCTGCCAAACCAATGAGGTAGAGGCAGTGAAATCTACATGATGAATTCTGGGAGATATTTGTCTGCATCAGTATCACGTTACTATAAAAGTACAGTTCACGCTAATATATCTGACTTTATCATACGTTTTAATGTTTGTCAGTTTTACTCACAATTGGAGAATTTACTTCTTGCATAACATAAACAGAAATGTGCCAGAAGTTTTGAGTCAGCAATTTTTTTTTAAAAACACAAATAAATCTTACATTTGAGCCCGCTGAATGGGTCGGGATGGGTCTTTTATGACACCCAGAAGTCCTAACTCTTTGCCCTCCTCAGAGTAACTTGACATTAACTGTGTGTAGTCTAGATGTAGTGACTGTGAACCCCAGCGTTTCCCTTCCTCGCCTTAAAAAGTGAACTTCTGAAAAGGCTGAGTCGTCCAGCCGTGTCCACAGCGAGCGCTCTGATCCTCATCGGAGCAGCAGGGCCTTCGTCACGGCAACAAAAACTCCTCGCTGCCTCATCCTCCTTCCTTCTCCTTTTTAGATTTTCTTTTTTAACCGCACGTTTTATTTTCCAAAGAAAGAAAATATTTATTTGGAGTAGATTTTTGTGTTGGTCTTTCTCGCCCTTACTCGTTCTATTTCCACAAGTATACGAACAAAAGTCTTCCTTTTCTCTCATTTTGAGTTTTGATCATTGCTTTTTTCCCCAACAGCACATAATTATTCTGACTTAACCTACTTGGCAGTACATGGCACAATGCAGACAGCTTTGCTCAGGTTTATAAGAAGTCCTTTTCTTACAGCCAGTGTATTGAGGATGTTAAAATTAGAGTGTAAGCCTACATATTCATCTTTTTTAGACTCTTGGCTGGATATTCTTGGATGTGAGCTGTAGGTGATCTGTCAGTTTAAGAGCATTTAGCAGGAAAGATTAATTCCTGATTTATTATTTTCACTATGTGGCCTAATAGTTTAGACTTTATTACAATAAAAAATGATCGTCCAAAAAAACTCTGGTTACATCTTGATCATTTTCAACAGGATTTTGTGCTTTGTGAAAACAACAAATGTGTAAATAAAACGTTAAGAATGGAATCCCACAAATTTATGCAGGTTGTATTCATATTTCACTCCATTTCCATCGGGAAAAAGCTTTTATACAAAAAAAAAACAGAAGTTGAAAACTAAACTGTAAAGTATCATTTTTTTTACTCATATTCTTGCCAATAAAATGTCATTCCTTTTTAAAATTTTCAGCTTGTCTGTTTTTCTTCTTCTTTTTTTCCCCCTTCGATGCAGGCAACTTGAACGTGACTCTGCAAGTTTGGGACATTGGAGGCCAAACTCTGGGGGGGAAAATGCTGGACAAATATGTATATGGAGCTCATGTAAGGACCCACACATACACAGACAAGTTTACTGCTCTGTTCAGCTCATACATAATAAATACAAAATTATTTATATCATATGAACTTTAATTTATCCCATAAAAGACACAACATATTAGATTAAATGGTAATTGAACATTATTAAAATAGTTTTTTAAAAATGATTGTCTATATCCGTCTCATGTTTAAAGGTATCTCGCTAAAAATGAACTAAAAACCATTTGGTATAGATCAGGGGTGCACAAACTTTTTCCCTGAGAGGGCCAATAAAAAGATCTATCCGAGGGCTGTGGGCCAAATTAAAAAATATAATACATGAAATGCAAATACTTCTTATGTAAAGACCTTTTATTTTTAAAGATTAGGCTAGCAGCCATTGTTGTGACACACTTTTATTTATTTTTTTTTATAGCCTGTGACTGGGCTAATGGGACTTTTCATAAATTGATAAAATATATGTTTTTGTGGTCTTATGAAGTGTGAAAATCTACATGTGTGCTTAAATTTAATCTAAATATCTCTTTTAGTTACTTATATTTCATGTTTAATCCTAATATTTCAAAGATAAAATAAGCATGAGTGAAGACTTTCTGTACTACAGCCCCTTATAGTCAATAGGATGGAATGACTTTAAGTAGAAATACTGTGTTTCTACATAGGATAACGGGTTACAATTTAGTAACCATAGCAACAGCTGGTGGGCCAATCAAATGGCTTGGTGGGCCAGTTTTGGCCTGCGGGCCACACTTTGGGCACCTTTGGTATAGATTATCTTATATATGGGCATGAGAAGCAGCATTTTCTCATTATACCAACTATATTAACATACTTTGTTGTCATTTATCAATAGAAGCTAAGTGAACATTAGTTTAATGTTTGTTTTTATTAAATTAATCTGATTTTATCTAATAAAAGTGTCTCTATTTGGTAAGGGTTTTTTACTTATATTTCCTACTTTTTCTTTATTTATTTTCAGTGGCAAATTACAGCACTTAGTGAGACACTTAGTGAGTTCTCTCATCAGCGTTGCCTAAAACTTTAAAACCCATTGTTTGGCACTGTGCATCCTGTAATCAATCACGGCTGTTCAGAGAAGCTCAGAGTAATTGTCAGAAGCGCAAGCTGTCGTCGCCAGCCTCGCATGTTGTGACAGTGTGTGTCGGTTGAACAAAAAGCAACAAAGCAACAAAAAGCTTCCCAGTCATGTTGCATCATGCAGCAAGAAAAGAAGAGGTGTTTTCTTTGGCACTCGCTCAGTTCCAGTCCTTTTGGGGAAAAAAAAGTAAAAGTTGTAGTCTCGATGAAGACGTCTGAGCCCATACTCGTGTTATTTGTGTTGTTTTAAGCCAGCAGCTTTTGTCTCTGTTTACTTTTTGATTCATTTATGTGTTCATTTAAACAATTTCCCTTTGACCTGACTATTGGCCCAAACATGGCTCTGCTATTGTTGCTTTTAGCTGTGTTATGGATTACAGAGGGAGGAGAAAACCGGTCTCTGTGCAGACAGCCTTCATTCATTAGCTGAGACAGTTGATAACCAAATCTGACCTCTGTTCTGCTGTGAATCTGGGTTATAGATATCACTGAAGGAACTATTTATGTTTTACCCACTGTTTTGTTCTGGAATAGATCCTCTTGAATGTCCAAAGTTGTAATCGATTTAAAAATGCCAAAGTTTGCCCGTCAGGGGTGAGGGATTTCCCATCAAATGTGAGTCTGTCTCCAAATGTAAAAAGTGAAGCAGTGCCACCTACTGTTCTATTTCCCCCTTTTATTTTATTAATATTGTATATGAGGTTAAAAAACTCAGCTATGTATAGACTTTTCTTACAAGAGGTTATGATAACCTGAACACTTGTTTTCCAGGGCGTTCTCCTTGTTTATGATATAACCAACTACCAGAGCTTTGAGAATCTAGAGGACTGGTTCAGCATGGTAAAGAAGGCCAACGAGGAATCTGATATTCAGCCTGTTGTCTTCTTGGTAGGCAACAAAAGTGAGTATAAAATTCACACTTTAAAACTTTTTTTTTCTAGGAAATAGCTGTGAATGAAACAAGTAAAATCAGATTTATTGGACTGGAAATTTCTGAATAATTTTTTTATTTCGATTCCTTTTTCTTTTTTTTTTTGCGTGTGTTTTTGTAAGTGAAGGAGTGAGTGTTTGATGGTAACAGACGTGTTTGCAGGAGCACTGGATAACTGATTGGTGTGATAAGCAGTGGGAATGCTGATGTTTGTGAGCTCATGGGAGTGACTGACTATGATTTAATATCCTCGGGCCAACGGACCCAGGTTACTGCTTATCTACAGCCCTTTCCCTCCCAGTCGGTACCCGTCTGCTCCACCTCAACCCCTCCCACCCCATTTTGAGCCTGCTTTCCTGTCCCACATAGATGGTTACGGTGAGGAACTCAACGTTAACCAGACAATTTTCTCCTATCAGTCCGCACCCATCCCCCTATCTTTCAAATAAAGACCAATAATGAGGACTCTATTTAAACATCTTCCTGACAAATGTGGAGTCTCGGCTGCTGTTCTGTTATTGTAAAGCAAGGCATCAGTGTGTGTGTGTGACGGTGACTGTCCACCTTCCTCAGCAATGATGGACGGTCAACAGAATGGTGCCTGCACACAGGAAGCTCCCACTAATGTTACTCAATGGAGCCCATAGGTCATGCTTTAATATGCTTGTCTTGAGCAAATTCTCTTGTCTCCACCTTTGTTGCAAATTTTCATGCCCAGGCTTAAACGCCGGGCGCCTCTGTATTTAGGCTAGCTTTTAAGTTGTGTGGCTAAAAGTGCGTCGTAGTGTTCATCCTGCGGTCAGGTTTCCTACTTGCACGGTCACGCTCCGCCCAGTCGCTACGTTGCCAAAGCATGGCCCATGTGTGTTTTTGCTGTTCCTGCAGACTGAAAAAAAGAAAAACAAAACCCCACACAGATTGCCCCACTAGGAGCAATCAGTTATCTTCCAAGACTTCACGAATCCCTGAACCCATCTATTAACTCCTTAATTTTTCAGAGTACTTGAAGCCAGAAGTCATGTATAGAGATGGATGTAGTCGATTTCTGTTAAAATGAAGGTAATGTGGAAGTTTCTTAAAGTGTAATGTCACTGATGATTGATAGTTGGTGGAGCCCAAACATACGTAGCTCCAATAGACTCTTATTTAAAAACAACTTTTTTTTTTATCATTAAACTCCAAATCACTGCAACATTCCCACAAGTCATTATAACTTCATAAGCTAGATTCAGGTTATGTGAATACTTGGCTCTAAAAATACGTTTTTTTTTTCTTTTAAAGATCAAGATGATGAAAATTTATATCTGGACTAATAACTTAAAACAACAATTTGCAAACTAGTGAGAAATATCATTATGTATGTTCCCTTTTTAAAATTTACAGCCTATTCTTGAAGTACATTAGTCTAGACATGTAGTTTGAAAAGTCAATACTTACATTTTGTTTTAGTTTTTTTCCCCTCTCAAGAATTGTGGCTTTCCCCCTCCAAATTCAATACTTGGCACACATTACCAATGAGCTAAGCGAATGAATGCTCTGCATTCTTTTTTAAAGTAAAGATTAGATTTCAAATTGTTCCCAAGATATTGCTCTAAGAGAGGCAACATGTTTGGGACAACTGAAATAGAAGCACAAACACACTAAGGACCTTACGAATGCAAGATGAATTTGTCTCTGAGGGCTGTGGGTTTTGCCACTCAAACCTTTTTTTAATCTTTCTATTGAGATAAACTTAAGGTGAATACTGAATGATGATGTCATGCATTCAGTGTCACTCACAGGAGTGACTGGTGACATTAGTACCACTTAAATGATTCAAAAAGGTGCTTTTATGCGCTCTAAGACCTAGTATACATAATGTGATGTTTTCAGGATATTGAAAACACAGATGCTACATTCTAATTTTACTCTAGTGTATAAACTGTCATTGAGCTTGAAGTTAAAGAAATATGTTCTTGTTTACTTTTTATTTAAACACTGTTTACTCTTTGTACGGTAATTGAAACATTGGACTCAATAAGTTTATTAGCGATGCTGTCCTTTCCTTTCCTTACCTTGGCTTGTCTGCCCTTCTGCGCCATGTCCCTGCTGGGGAACAGTCTTTTCTTTCTTTGGCTTCGCGTGGCCGGCTGGGGTTAAGTGTGCTTGTTAAGCACAAGCATGCCGCACACCCTTGCCCTCTACACGCTGACCAGAGCTTTGTGCTAAATAATGGCTCCACTTGTAACAATTTGGAGAGGAAGCTAATGAAATGTTTTATTAAGGGCGCACGTCTGTGCTCACTAATATTTATGCACACACACACTCTCTTCCACAGAAACATGCACATACGTAAAATGACACACTTGCGAAGTTTCTGGGAACACAGGGGTAATGGAAGAATACTCCGTTTGTTTAAACACACTACAACTGTGCTTACAGCGCAGCCTCATGTTATACTCTGTGGAACACAAGGACTTCACTAAGGTTTTGCAGTCAGGCCCCTCCAGCATCAAGTGTTGTGCTTTACTGTGGTAATTAGTGTGATAAAATAAATCGTTGCTGTCTGCTTCAGCTACATTTGGCTTGTGTGTGACCACATTTTAAATCAAAGATTGAAAGCTTATATAAAATAATGAAAGCTATAATTCAGAGTTCTAATCTTTTTTAGACTGATACACATTTTAAATGAGTTTACTGTTAAAAAAAGTAGTGCACATATTACTTTTTAGACATTAAGTCTATGCCATTTATTAAACTAATATGTTTTCATTAAGTAGCCATTGCAGGACCCCTGCTCATTCCCCACGCATCACCCTTCCCACTGCCAGGGCTCTTTTTCTCTCAGGAACTCTGAAGCATCCATCATGGGCTTGTACAGCCCTTATTTGGGTGACTTAAATAGGGTTCAGTTCTCTTAACCCCTCCTCATCACTCACGACGTTTTGCTCAGTGGTTCTAGCGCTGTTCACTGGCACTCCACTCAGGCCTGCCCTGGGAAATTTTATCTACTTCAGGAAAATAAGGTTCCCGCGTTAGAAGAGTTTGTACACTCCAATGTGGCACACCTGCCTTTGTCTTATGCTCCCCTGCTTTCTTTCTTCTCCAAGCCGCCATCTTTACCCACCTGTAAAACATACTCGTTCATGCATTTTCATCCTTGTGCAAACACTGATTCTTTCAGTCACACATTTATACCTGCTCTTTAGGCTTATCTCTCACATGTGTAGACTGACAGCTCAGCTATAACTGCCTTTGCTTACAGTAATGTCTTTTCATTTGCTCCATGTCTCTGTTGTGTTAAACAACATGCGTGTGTTTGCTTTTTGCATGCTACAGCAGATCTCACTGCATACTATTACCCGTCACACTTCTCTTGCCCCAGATTTCCATTCAGCCATGAGAAAGTTCAAGTGAAACATGGACATCCTCTAACTCTACATTTTTCTTGAAGCATGTCTTTGCCCAACATTGTTGGTCTTGAGTTGTTTTCCCTTTTGGCTTGGCTTTGGGTGTAGTTGAAGGCCCCCCCCCCCTCCCCATCTCCCTCAGCCCTGTCACCTCTCTGCCCCTGTAAAGCTGCCACAGTTCCTGTCTGTTCAGTGTAGGCCTGCACATTTCTTAATAGAGAGATGCTCAGAAGTCCAGGAGTGCAGAGAAGCTCAATGTACTTCTGTTTTTGGTTTAGCTCAAAAATGTTTTTCCTGGCTCAACCCACTCGTACTTAGGTCCTCTTACAACAAACTAAAAGGTCCTAATTGCCCCCAAGGGAAAGGCTTAGCCACAATAGACATGTGGTGGGACAAAAGCCCAGTACTCTTACCAGACACGCTCGCCCCTCCCCAGATAGGAGGGATGAACACGTCAGCAGTGTCTGTTTTGCTCTGTGGGTAGCAAGACCGCAGGTTCGACGCTGTAAAACATTATATATACAGTATAAAGACCCAGTAAGGCATGGTGTATGGTTGGGTTGAGACCTGGAATGTTTACAGTTTACAGCAAATCCAATCTTTCCTGTTTCTCTTCACATTTTATTTAAGGTAAAGGGTCAAACTAGATGCGTGTATCGAATTTTCTCAGTAACCACACTGGCTGTAGACTGCTGTCCGTCTGCAAGCCTGGAAAAAAATGGGAAATGGAGATTCAAGTTACAAAATACAGGCAGATGAATAAAAAATTTCAGCTGTGTTGCACTGTGGCTGATAATTTGTATAAAATCCCATCTGCAGGACCTTAAACTCATTAATAATTAAGGTATTCTTTCTAGTTTTGACTCTTATTTTTTACTTGACCACACAGCAAAATCTCTCAGGTTTTTGCTAATTAGAGTAAGTACCAGGATTTAATTGTACCAACTTTTAACCCAGCTTTGGCTTCTAAATTCATCTCTCTTGATTCTTATGCCTGTTGAAACATGGAAAGTCCTCATTCATTTTTTAGCCATCCATAAAGCAAATATTGTTGCACATGCAGTAGATGATCGGTCTTCGAATGCCTTCTTGTGTGGCAAGTCATGGGCCATTTGAGTTGCACAGCACAGCTTAGCCACCTGACCGAAGTGCAGCCTGGAACCCTCATCACACTAAGGCTATACTTTATTTCTATGCTGCTTCACAACATTGATATGGAGGAATTCCTGGAAGAGCCCTTGCTGACACAGGATTGGGTAAATAACTCACTGATGTGAATCCACAGGCATATATTATAAATGTATGTGAAATATCAACAGTCATTTCATCCTTTTTTCTTTTTTTATGCTGCTGGATCTACACTTTATTGCGTGAAAAATTACATCACATCTTTGAAACCTGGTTCAGCTTCAAGTTTTAACATTGAAGATGTTTGTTCAGGCAGTCGTGATCAGAGTTCTTTCCACGTTTTGCTTCACTGCTTTGACGTGTGCTGATGGACACCAGTTTTTTTTTTGCATTGTTGTGCAACTCTTTATAATTAAGTGTAAACTTAAAATAATGAGATGCATATTGTTTTGAATACTCCCACGTGCTCTGTATGATTATTATAGTTATACTGCCGGGACACAGAGGCAAGTATTACTGCACTCCCATAAAAGTCCACTTAGTTTAACAGCAGCAGGAGAGCGCAGAGGACATGGCCAGTGAAACCCGGACTGCTTCTTGTGCGGTCGGCTCAGAACTGGGCTTTTTGTTCACTTTTCATGAGTCCTTGGAGCCTGTTAACCCAGCCTGCAAGGCCCTTGGCCTCATGTTTTACTATACCAGTGACAGCTCAGCTCTCCAGCCCGCTCCCTGCCTGCAGAGCTACCGCTGGACACTCCGTTTCACATTCCCTGACCAGCGAGGAAGACCGCATTGTTTAACTAGCCGCTGTGGAGTATCTGATTAGGTTTTAAAGTGTGAACGCATGTGTGTAGGTGAATGTGTGCGTTTGCACGTGCGCTCGTGTCTGCACATCATTTCACGAGGAGCGATCGAATGACGAGATGAGCTGTGATCAATGAGCTGTCGACAGAACACTTCTGACCTAGTGGAAAGCGAGTCCCCTGACGGTGCTGGCCCGTTTCAGGCCACCGGGGCAGGGGCGCCGGTGCACAAAGAGTGCTCTGTCTCTGTCAGGAACCCCCCGAGGACTCCTGCACGGACCCCGCTCACCTCGACAACACCCAGCTAACTAACAGCACTTCATCTGTCTGTACTCATTCAGAAAAGTCAAGATTATATTATCAACTTAACCTCAAGCTTCTATATGCTGTATATTATTTCTAGTAAATCTGCTACAGATCTAAATGAAATTATAGTGTCTAATATCTGTAAAGAAATTGTTACCATGTTGTGCAGATTCACTTTTTTTCTAGTTAGGTGGCTCTTGAGATTATATATTTATATATAAATAAGTGTTTAAAGCACAAACACAGCAAACTGAAGATAATGACAACACTCCTAAATCTAATAAAATGTACAATTTTTTGCCTTCTGAATTCATCTAAAAGATAAAATAATATTAAGTGATACCTAAAACAGTAACAGAAAATAATCTGTAATATATTCTATAATTTTTAGAGGAAAGTATTTTTGGTTTTATCCATATTACAGGTTCAAGATAATTATGCTATTTACATAAAACCACAAATTTAAGAGCTCTCTTTCAGTCATGCGTGACTCAGTCATTTAAATGCTTCACATAAAATCCACTCTGTAGTTATTTTATTTTATTAGCCACTTAAATCAATGTCTTAATCAATCACGTGTAACATGAGAATGATTTATTGTTTTTTTTAACTGACTTTAAAATGCAAATCATTTTAACCATATTTGTCACAGAAAATTTATAGCAGAAATTAAATGCCACTTAAAATAAATTTAATATGCTTTTATTTTTATCAAACTTTGAAAATAAAACAGCAGCTTGTTCAGACTCCTACAGTTTAATTTGAAAGTAGATAGTTTAAAAGTCTGTGGGTCTATCTAATCACATGTATGGTTTATGGATCTAATAAATTTTATTTCTCATTATTTGGATGAGAAGCACAGACTGAGTGTGAATAGACTTGCTTTCTATGTTGAAACTGCAGTAACGTTATGAAAATGAACACATGTATTTTAAGGTTAAATCAAAGCCGCACAACTGTAAGATTTTGTCAAATAAAAATTATGCAAAGGTCAACTGAGGCTAAAAACCAAATGAATATCTGACCTGCAGAAACCAAACTTTTTAATGAAACTCAGAAACAAACACTTGGATAAAAACATACAAGTTGATTCAAGATAGTTGTTACAGATATAACTAAAGTTGGATGTGGCAGTAGCTGAGAATCATCCTCAACACATACTCTGAGCTCTGACATCTCACAGTATTACATGAGTTTCTACATAACGTAACTGAAAAAATAACTACCATCAAAAGACAAACTTGTTAAAAACTCTGGTATGAAAGCTGATTATGCATTTCTTCAATGTCTTTATTATTAAATGTCCATGGTGTGAAATTGCTAAAGCGTGTTTTTAAAGTCAGTGGTCCATTTGAATTGAGAAATGGGCCAGAAAGTTGTAGCTGTAGTGGAATTGATTATCCTTGCCTTAAGTATACACTTAAAATAGATTCACGGTTGTCGTTTTTTTAAAGAAACTGAGGCGAAACTGCTGAAGAAAGTCTTAAAGGCACAGTGTGAGGTAATGTTGCAAGTGATAGGTTCCCTCTTGGGGTTGATTAGGCTCAACCCTGTAACTTTCACTTAATGGGATATGACCCCAAACGTACACACACACAAACACACAAAAAACCATCGCTAACACACAATTCATACAACCCACCTTAAATCTTCACACTCCTGAACACACCAACTGCTGTTTAGTTTAAACCCAGACTGCTTGCAATTAAATGTGTTATGGCAAGCTTACTTTGTGGCTGTTACTCACTGAATAAACTGTTCCAATTGGTCCCCAGCAGCCCGAGCAGAACAGTAAGTACGTGTCACTGAGAATTGTACAATCCTATTCAGGATTTCAGCTTTATTAGCCATTGTAGACACATCAGCTTATTGTTTTTCCATTACAGAAGATTATTTCCATGAAGGAACTTAGCTCACGCCCACATAATGTGGAGAGGAACATCTGTATTCTCTTCTCATTTGGTTGTGTTCCCATGTAATAGTCCAACACAATAACAAATCAGTTATTTACGGTAAAAGCCTAATTCATCCGCCAGATATCAATCTCTAACTGTTGTCTAGTAATTCAATGCTACGACAGGCAGACCTTTTAAATAAACACTGATGGTGACCAGAGAGAGGGAGGTGATCGCTCATGACGAGTGATGATCCCCTGTACTATCTCTATGCGCTCAGAGGCCTAAACAGTTTATATCGTGTTTGCAGTCACTTCCTAGGGGTTGTTAAGCTGATGTACAGTTTGACAGAAATGGAGGGAAACCAGATCATCAGAGTGAGATTGCTTTGACCTGATAAGTAGAAATGGGGTACATTAGTGAGAAAAATGAAGCAAAACGCTAAAACTCTGGGATTAGTCTAACATTTGGTTTACACAGACAGATGCCACGGGCTAAAAGAATATTTTCAGTTAAAAGAAGCCCAACTCCATTATCATTATTTGACACACAAAGCTGTTTATAAACTATTTACTTCACCGTTTACAAATGTAAAAGTGGTCTTGGTTATTTATCCACTGGAATAAATATTGGACTGAGGGATCTCAGTTGGTTTTAAAACCTGAAATTCAACCAATGGGCTTAAGTTGGAGACAAAAAAAAAGCTTTCTTAAGGATTAAATGAGTTTTTTCTGTTGATGCGAGCACCGTAGGGTTGGATTCAGAAACTGCACTCACTTACACACCTTTTTTTTACCCAACGATAATGTACATTCTGGAGCTCTTGTGTTAATGTTGGTTAATCTGTCTGTGACACATGATTGATAACTTTTCCCAAGTGTGCAGGATCCAAAGGATTAGTACTGTTTACTTCTAGTAGCATGGCAGGTACCTCCACTGTTAATGACTGGAATTAATAACCTGCTGACGCCTATGAGACAGCTCTGTTTATGCACAGACAGGACAGTCTGCCCTGGACATTGAATAACTATAAAAGTGTCTGCCGTAACCCAGAAAGGTTTGTATTCACGTCAGTTAGAGTGATTGTCATTTTCAAGTTGGTCTAAAATTATTCTTTCTAAATGTCTTTTTTGGCATTAGCACTTTGACTGAGACGTTTGACTTTAACCGAGTTAATAATAATATAGAATTATTACAGTGTTTACATTTCTTTCTCGAAATGCATCTGTCTTTTTCTGCCTTTGGCGTCATTCCCACCACTCTCCCTCACACACGCACATACTCGCACACTCACCGAGGGGCATGAGAACAGAGTAAATCTGTCACGATTTCAATGAAACTTTACACAAAGACAAAAAACTCAGGAAGGGGTTGAAAGAAACGCAACACCTTACAGTAGCCTGACCTCCTCCAGTTAACACAGACGTGTATGCACCAGATACTGGGCGTGCCCACCTTTCCTACACAAAGCCAGAAATAAAGAACGAAGCTATTGCTTTCAGCTTCAAGACCCCCAGATGACCTCCTTTACTGACCCCAGCATGACCTCATAGTGAAGAAGGAGAGAAGCAAAGCTCAGAGTGTCATTGCACAGGAATCAAATGCACAGGGACATCTATACAAAAGCTAAAAAGGATGCTGTCATTGTGTGTCCTCTCTAAATCAGTGTGTAGATGATAGTCCTAGATCTTAGATCCTTGCACCCACCTTAAAGGCCCAGCACACTCATAAGTCAAGCTGTTCTCTCCATCGGCACTCTCACTATGAGTATAGCCTCAAGTCTTTGGTCATTCATGTATTGTTTCTTAAACTTTTCTCCACAGCTGGGCTGGTTTGTCTTTTTTGGGTCAAACAGAGGTTCATGGCTTCAGGGTCTAACTGTATGAAACTTACACTGAGGAATGTGTTGCATCCCTCCTTAATACCAGCTGGAGATTTAAGCTCTAGGCCGTGGAGCTGATCACAAACTTGATTCATGGATAAAAGAAGCGACAATCGGCGAATCTTCTGCAAGATGGCTTCGAAAGGAACATAAGAATTGAAATTTGTTTCCATGTGTCTTTATGTGCACCGTGCCTGCACACTAGGCAGACCCCTTCCATCTTAACTCAAGTGTAAACAGTTATCTTTTCTGTTTATGTTCTGATATGTAACAGTTAACCCTGCGAGAGTGCTGTATAACTATCATATAAATCTATCTATCCATCTTCTGTGAGTTTTCTCATGTCACGCTGTGTTTTGTCCACAGTCGACCTGGAGCACATGAGGACCGTAAAGGCAGACAAACACCAGCGCTTCTGCCAGGAGAATGGCCTCATCAGTCAGTTTGTATCAGCCAAGACAGGGGATTCTGTAAGTGCTAGCAAATTTAATAAATCATGTGTGCAGCATTAAAAGAACAACAACTTTGAATTGTTTGTGTTGTTCCTGTTTTTTTTTTCTCTAGGTGTATCTTTGTTTCCAGAGAGTGGCTGCTGAGATTCTTGGTATAAAGTTAAACAAAGCAGAGATAGAGCAATCCCAAGTAAGTCATAAGTATGAGTAGGGATGTAACAATTTACTGAGAATAAGTTAATCATTTGTTTTAACTGCTTAAAATGTGAATTGATTCATAAAAGTTAGTTAATCGACTTCATTGTTTTTGTGTAACAGTAAGAAATATTTAAAATTTAGGACAAATTTGGTTTTGAACTTGATAACTTTTGGTCACTAAAGGATTTGTGATGACATTTATATTTATTTTGAAGTTATATTCTGTTACTAAGACAACAGACAGTTACAGTTTGATACAAGGACTAAAATGCTGATACATGATTGATTATAAAATGGCTATAATTCATTTTGTTGAATAAGAAAATAATCGTCATCTTGAACTTAAAACCGATAATGGAATCAGGGCTTGAGTGAATCGTTACATCCCCAAGTAAAAGTCATGTTTCAAATTTTTTCATTTCTTCCTAACAGGAATACAACAGTTTTTCTCTTAAAAGCATTTGATGACTTTTTAAAGTCTTTTCCACCTTGAAACGTTATGGTTGAACTTAATGGAGGTCACAGTGTGTGTGTTAAACCACTGCAGGTTACAAAACATGAGTTTTTTACATCTGCCTCCTGATGCTGTCCATCTGTAAATGAAATCACACTGACCACAACGCTTGAAGTCAAGAGGTTAAAGGTAGGCAGTTGTGAGGGTGAGGAGGTTAGGGTTAGCCGCCTGATTTATTTAGTTTATCTTCCACTGTTTTTGGATGAAACAGGGTCTCAGCTTGCCAGTCAGACCAAGGTGCCCATTGGTGGCAGCTGTAGGATTTACAAGGTCACCTCCCCTGAAAGCATTAATCCTGGGTCTGATATGAGCGGCTGGAGCCACATTGGCTAGGCAGTGGTTGATGAGCCTGAGGGCTACAGAGAGGTCAGGACCTCCAGAGGAGGGAGAGCATAAAGTGGGAAGAACAGGCAAAATTCTCAAGCTCCACTCCCGTCACCAACAGAGCTGCTGACTAACTGAAAATGGTTTTACGCTAATGGAGCTGTCCATCTACTTTATTTCTCCGGCCCTCCCTTGATATCACTGTCAGTTAAGTAAAGTGCTTTAATCCAGACAAATCAGACAAGGTGATTGGCTAGATCCAGTTTGCACTTCAAGGAAAAAGGTTAAGAGTATTTGACACCATCACACAGACGATAAGAAATATACCTACTGTATAGGGGTGCAACAATACATGTATCTGTATTAGGGCTGCACAATATATCTAAAATGTATCTTCATCGCGATAACAGCCTGTGCATTATGCAGATCGCGAAAAACTGCATATTCATATTTTTAAAAAATTCATGATGGAATGAAAATATTTAGTTTTTTTTTTTTTTTTGCTCTGAACCCAGAGCAGAAAGACATCAACACTACATATTTATTTATTTGTTCATTAAACATTTAATGAAAAAACTGGACTTTTGAGCTTAAACAAATGTTCATAATTAATTCTAATAAATTACAAGTTAAGAAGGGCATTGAAATTTCTAGATTTTGTATCAAAAAAACATCAAACCGTTAGACTAAAGTATCGAACCGAATCATGAATTTTCTGTATCTTTGCACCCCTACTACTGTAGCATAAAATTAGTCAGTGTAGAAAAAAAAAATCTGTGAGCGTATGTGACAAAATAATAAAAATGCAACTTGATGAGCATCTATGATTGTATTGTCTGTATTTGTGTCCTTAAGCAGTGTTTTTGTGTTAGTGGTATTTCAACAAGAAAAATATAATGTTTCTAAAAACCTTTAAAACAGTTGTTAAGTGTCAGTGCGTTATAGAAACATCCAAATTTAGGTAAGGGGAAGTAATGTTTTATGAGTAAATTTTGATATTTTAAAAACTAGAATGGTTTGTGAATGTTGCCCTAAAGTTTTGTTAAAATTATCCTGGAATCTGGATCCGATATTCTGTTAGTTTAGCTAAAATAAATAGAAAAGAAACCCCATAATCTTGCTTGAAAGTGTAAATGTTTTTTTCTGTCAGAACTTTACACTAAATGTAGTAATAAAAATAAATAAATACACAGCTTCCTAAAATGACATAATTTAAAGTTTGTGTGAAGAATTCAGAGTTGAGGTTTTGAGCAGGTCATGGCTCTGGGTGTAGCTGTAGGCCCAGCAAAGCCTCATTATCAGTTGTCATGTTTAGAGAGCTGAACATGAGGGTCACAACCCCCGACAGCATTAAATCTGCCTGCCAGCCCTCTCTGTCATGGTCCACTGTCTGCTTGATCAGATAGTGAGGCCACGGATCACTCAGTAACTCCGACACAGGACTTCGGCAGCTCATTTATCAGGCCAGGAGATCCGGCCATGGAGGCTTTACCACAGTGGTCACGCAAAATAAGGAACTTCACAGTGTAAAAGTTCCATCTTATCTAGGCTAGTAAGCTTGTATAATCTTATAATAGGTTCTGCAACATTAATGAGTTTATTATGTTTTACAAATTCTACACAAAACAGCTGTTGAAATAGGTAAAAAAATATATTTTTGAGGTCTTGGGTTTGTTTTAAGTTCATTTTGTTAATTCTTTTTCTAAAGTTTTGTGTTTTTAAAATGAATTTGTGTTTTAATATCTTTTTTTTTTATGCATCCTTTCTGATCCACCGTCTTTACCTGGTGTCCGTTCTTCACATTGTTTCTGCGCTCTCTCATGCCTTTGTTCTCTTTCTGTTTTTTTTATATTTCCTTTCTCCCGTGTGTCCGACACTCAGAAGATTGTGAAAGCTGAGCTGGTGGACTACCCACAGAATGAAGGCCCAGTTAGTCAAGAGAACTCTCAGCAAAGCAAAATATGTTTGGTTCAATAGCTGAAAGTATGTTTCTACTGCTACAAAGTAGATCTGCTAGATTCAAAAACAGTAGTTTTGTAGATTTAGTAAATAGTGAAAGTGTGATAGTTATTCTGACACGGTAGTTCAGCTCTAGAAAAAGTACAGTAATATAATCTAATCAAACTGTTTGCCCTTGTGTTAATAAAGATTTAACAATATTTTGCTAAACTTTTCTTTATGGTAACAGTCATGACTCCTGTTAAACTTCCAGCTGCATTCAAACCTTCATTTAGACCAGAGTTTTGAATCCTGGCAAGTGTTTTCAACCACCTTCAAAGAAATATTACTCAGCAGTTTGAGATACTTGCTTACACTCAGACCAACAGCACACTCAAGTCTGCACACTTCATACAATCCTCTTATTTCTAAATAAGAAGTTTCAGTTTTTGTGCTTATGTAAAAACAGCAAAAAAAAAAAGAACACGACATGTCAATTAATGAGTGTTTTTAGATTCCCTGTCATTGGGAGAGAGCTGTGTTTACCCTCCTTTTAGCTTCATAGTAACAGAACAGACGTGATGCAGTGTCGGGCCTTATTTCACTGTCGGGGAACGGCTCATTTAAAGAATATTATCTCAGGTTTTAAATATCCTTAAAACAAGAAGCTGCAGCTTAACGCAGCTTTCTTTGGAAAGACGCAACTGTCGCGGCAGCTTTTTTTAAACTCCACATGTGTTTCACCTTCGCAGCGTGTGGTGAAGGCGGACATCGTCAACTACAGTCAGGACACCGTGGCCAGGACAGTCAACCACCCTCGCAGCTCCATGTGTGTGGTGCAGTGATCTCCTCCAACGCAAACACACTCAAAGATGTAAAATTGTCTGTTCAGTCAGTATTATTCTAATAGGAATTTGGAGTGGACTGGATGAAAAGTGTTCGGAGCTCGGTCTCTGTGTTGCTGTGCGTCAGTTGAACGGTGGGATGGAGAACAGACTGCTCAGCTTCCAAGCCTTGGCTTCTAGTTCGGATATTTAGTTGGAGTAAGCTCGTGGGTGGTTTACAGAAAAGAAAACAGGACCTTTTTTTTTTTTCCCCTTTAAGTTTACACGCAGCTATCATTTTATTTCTTTAAAGCGATTACCTGGCATTTAAATATTTAGCTTTACATATTTTTTTGTCACTGATGAAGCTAAAGCAACGAGTGAGGCTGAAGTAGAGCGCATAGCTGAGAGTTTATCTGAGCAGCATAATTAGATTAATCTTCACAGCCTCATTTAACTTTGTTATAGAACAGAAGTTTGGATTTGGAAAAGGTTATGTTGCACAAAATCAGTTTTGTCCACATTAGCTACTTTTTTCATTTATGCATCAATATTGTATAAAAAAAATCAGTCAAAACAGCTTTTTTTGTGATTGTACATGTTGGCATAATGGGATTTAATGTGATCTCCACCAAATATAGCTGCTTTATGTGGAAAATGTGTATTGATGCAGTAATAGTAACTATGCTGATTTTCAAACCTTTTTTTCACTGATTAAAGATCATCAAAATGCATCCTGTAAATTTTGATTATAAAACTTTGATGTACTCTTTAAGAATGTACAGTTAAATGTGATGTTAAAAAGAAACAAAGATTTGTTTCTAAATAAAAACTGCAACATGGAAAACACCAACTTGTCTAATACTTGTGTAATTAAAAACTTTAAGGAATGTTTAGTTAGAATCTTGTAGAGTTTTACAAGTATTTCAGTTCAGCCTTCATACAATACAAGCAGATGAAACTGCTTACTGTATATAAATTAAAAGTAGGTTTATGGTCTGAAATAAAAGACATTTTAGACATTCATGTATTTCTAAATTTTATAAATATTTAGGAGCATTTAAGGCACATTAAAACTGTTTTTATTCAAATTTAAATATACTTAAATTTTTCGTATGTTCAGAGATGACAATGTCTAGATTAAACTTACAGGACTAAGAAATACTGTTGATCAGCCAATATAAAAATACAAAGTTAGTCTTATATTTATTTGCAAAGGAATCACTGGTGAAGATATAAAGTTTTATTCAGGCTTTCACAAATTTTTTGGGGGTCTTTGGAACGGATTCACATGGAGCTGCATCGCTGTGAACTGGATTACACGGATGAATATTTGTCAGCGTTGCATCAGCAATTATTCCTTTTTATATTCCACTGCCACTGCCTCCCACTCACATTCAGCTCCTTGAACAGCTCATTTTTACTCAGCATTTATAGCGTCTCACGTGTACACTGCTGGGACTCTGGCTTTCTAGCACAACCAGCTCTAATGCTCTTCCAACCATAAACTCCACTTGTAACAGAAATTAATTTATCTGCTGCTTTTGTTATTGCTGCTAGTCTTTTTTTTTTAATGACAGCTCTTCAGTTCCTAAACAGGACTTTTTTTTTACTAAGTTTCTGTGTGAAATCTGCTGGTCAGCCATAAATATACAGTATAAATCACCAGAAGCTGGTTAATGTTCTCCTTTCTCCTAAAACTACTGACTGCAAAGACATGAAGGCTGCTCAAAAAATAAATCAAAGAAATTAATATCTACACAGTATTTTTCTCACCTTGGTGGTTATGTTCATAGATTAAATATTTATAAATAAAATTTGTGAACGGCTGCAAACATGAGGAAACTGCTGAAGTGACTGAAAATAGATCAAGTGATGTCCATGGAAGAGCGGTTTGGGATGTAAACTTATCAGAAACATGATAAATCATCCATCCATTATCTTTACCTGCTTCTTCCTTTCAGGGCCATGGGGTTACTGGTGTCCATGTTCAGCTCCTTACTGTTATTGCCTTTTACTGTCAATACCAGATTCCTAATCACAGGTATGCATTTATTATTTATTCATGTATTTATTTTTTTTTAATTTTATGTTGTATTTATGTATTTGTATTTTACTTGATGTTGGAAGCTAGAGGATTTTTTCAACAAAAATGTATTTGTTTTGTGAAAGGACGTCTTAGTAATTTTAGTGTATTTTACCAAATTTACAGCATATGTCTCAAAATACTGCACTGCATTGGCATCATAGAATTAAAATGTAACTCGTTGAACCCTCAAATTTGGTGTTAGTTTGTGAAATATAGTTTTACTGTTTTCAATGAGAGCTCTGGACAATGTGTGCAGACTTTCTCATTACTCAACCTTTGTTAGCTTTTGCCACATTTGGGGCTGGGTGTCACTGCAATTTTTCACTTCATGCTGAGAACAAAATCCAAATAGAGGAGGCCCCCGGAGGAGGTCATGTGAGCTCCAGATGATGGGATCTGGACTATTGCCTATGAGGACGTTGCATATTAAAAGATCCGAGCGTTGAAATTTAAGCGCCAGCACAGAAATTTGACCACACCAGTGATCCTTCTCTATACAGACCAAACTAATCCCTGGTAGCTAATGAGCCACCTGGTCTTTGTTCACTAAATCTTCTCTGAAAAACTCCTAAATCCACTCTGGACAGATGATCCAAACTTCTTTATTAATGGTTGTAAGCTGCATTAATTAATCACCTTGATAGTCTAGTCTTTTGTTGCTCTCACATAACTAAAAGAGAGTCAAGTAGTTGTTTTTTTTTTAGCTGAACCAGTGTCAGTAAATCTGCTGAGAGATTAGACATATCTTTTATCTTTCCTCAGATGTTAAATGGGACTTTTTGTTGCAGATTGAGTCCTAGCGGCGAGCGAGGCAGCCCAGGTGAGGTCATTCCTGCACACGTGCATTGTTTCACATGAGTGGACGTCTTAGGATACGTCTCTGCTGAGTTCTTGTCCAGAGCTGTCACCAGCGCTGACAGGCGAGACTCGCCCTTGGCTTTGCTGCTGTTTAGACAGGTGTTTTAGCAAAGAAAACAACTGCAGCCCGTTTCCAGCTTAGACCCTCACAACAGCATTGCTCCCCTAAAGACGGAAGGAAAGAATATTAGTGAAGGGATTATGCCTGGAAAGGGTGAGTTTTTCAAGGGGGACTTGGGTAAAATCAATTTTTTTTCATCCAGCTTTGCTTGGTTTTGATGTTTCAATTTCTCTATTTACTGTAGGGAACAATGCAAAAGAAAAACAAAATACATTTTTTAGAATTTACTCCAACACATGAAATTTTCTCTTTGTTATGCTCCACAAAACACTTCTTCCCTCTGGAGGTCAGCGGGCACAAGTTCTGCTTTTTGGATTTCTCTCTTCTATTTTTTTTCCTCTGCGTTTGTCTGTGTTTCCCATTGCCGAAACTCACACACACAAACACAAGTTAGTAAGAGGTCCATAGTTGTGGGCTGTGCTCTTTTTGTGTGTGTGGGCAGAAAGAAGGCCAACACCCTCATGATTACCCACTCACCCACTTCTGTTTTCCACCTGTGCAGAGTGCCAGACCCACAGTGGTGCGGGACTAGGCAGGACTGAGTCAGTCCCTCTGATGATCTCCAGTCACCGCTCTGTTACAATGGGTCAGCCAGCAGCAAATGGAGTGACAGGCAAGGCTGATTTAGAAGCTGCAATGGGCTGAAACTGGCATCGGTTTATTCATCGCCCTGAAGTGAACCAGAGCTGCTTCGTTCCCAGGGTATTGCAGAGGATTTCTCTCCTCTGTTTTCTCTGCGCGTGTTTTAACATCCCGAATCAAGACCTCTGCTTGTCTCATTTACTGTTTGTGTAGACAGATGACACTGTCCTGGTAGGTGCCATGTGTCTGCCCGGGCTGAGAGGCGCACCATTTATTTTAGGGGTAAGGATGTGGGCATCCTGAGGGGACATATTTATAGCCTGCTGCTTTGGTGGGAAGACCTGCCAGCAAAAGCAAAAATTCTGAAAGAGAGAAACAAGGGACAGAAAACCCAAAGTCTGACTCACTACATGCTGAACATTTGTGCTTTGTTCCCGGTTAAATCTGCAAGTCAGATTTTGGATGCTCAAAAACATTTTTGGATCTATCAACAAAAATTCAAAGAGCTTAAAGTCTAATTGTCCTTGTTAGGTTACTATAACTGTGTTTTTATGAATGTTTTCTATGCGCATTTTGAAGTATAGCATTAAAAAACGTTGATGGAAATGCAAAGTTCGAAAAAACCTCAATTTTGCAAAAAAAAAAAGTTTTTATGCTCATTTGAGGTGGCTTTTCTGAAAAAGAGTTAATGCACAAAAGGGGAGATTGAAACACATTTGCCCAATGTTACAACCCACTGGCTCAACAGGAAGTAACATAATGAGACCCAAGACGAAAAGTGGGATTAACTAAAAAAGCTTTATTAAACTGAAAATGAAGTAGTTGGGGAGCACCACAACCAAGCTGCTGCCTGCAGCAAGGAAGGGAAGTGAGGGGAAGAGAGCCAGCTCAGAGGAGAAGGTGTGGCTTCCGCAAATAGGCTGCTCACACCTGCAGGTAGTAGTAGAGGTTTAACCTGCAAAACAAAAAATAAACACAACCCCGTAACATTTAATACGTTTTGACGTAGCAAACATTTACCTCACGACTGAGCAGCTGTTCCCACTGTGCCATAACATGGAAAAACACGTCTGGAAGCAACAACTGGTACACGTAGAATGTCAGCATGAAATGTCACCAATACTAAGACAGAACAATACAACTTGCCCGATAGCAACACATTCCTAAAAATGTTTCTCCATTGTCCCGAGATGTGTGGTTCTTGCTAGTTTGCGACCTCTACTTCCTGTTTACTACAGAAATGTGTAACGTCAACTCCTGATGAAATTACGGTTTGTGTAGGCAGGTTGATTCGCTCTAAAACAGTAGATCAAAACACACCTAATTCACACTTCCTTTTGTTTTGGTCTTTCTAGCGACGCTTTAAAAATTTGTACAAACCTTACATTACAATTGGATGGAAACAGGAGAGTGTTCGATATACTACAAGTGTGCACATCATAAAGTCTGGTGCTAATCAGTCCATAAACCTGCATGTTGAACTGCCTTCAGGCCTAGGCCTCTCTTGCAAAAAAGAGATCAGTGATCTGAATTGGGTTTGCCTGGTTAAATAAAGGTTAATAAAATAACATGAATACATGATAAATGAGCACAACCTTTTCAGAGCTGATAACCGAGACGTCCTCTGGCTCGCAGGCTTGTTCAGATCACGTTTGATAAAGGATCTGCTCTGTTATAGGAAAGCCCAATGATGTCATCATGTAAAAGCCACTGCACTCACCTAACACCTGACCACTTCTTAGCACTTTATTTCAGCTTGTGTCTATCTGCAAACAAAGCCTCTAACAGGGTGTAGCCAGAGTTGTGTGCCACTTCTTACATCATCTGTTGGCAGATAGAAAGAAATAAAGGAGTTAATAAGGGAGGTGAAAATATAAAGAGGGAGGCAGATTACAGGATCATCACTCAACTTTGCTTCTACCTGTCTCCTGCTTTGTGATTTCTATCTCATTGTTCCCCAAAATACTTTGAATATATAGAACCTGAGAGGGGAGCTATTCATCTTTTAAGTGCTATTCATTACAAAACACTGAAAATAGCATTTATCCAGCGATGACACTTTTTTAGGAGGCGTTTACAGGAGCTGCTGCAGTACCTCGAGGCTCTAAAAAGTGTGAGTTTAAATGTGATTCTTCTACATGGGAAGTATGGTTCTGTGATTTAAGAAGAAAAATGGTGATTGCCAAAACAAACTCAGCATTACTTCTAATTACAGAGAACATATTCCTTCTGGATATGTGGAAATGTGGTCGTTCCATATTGATCTGTGCCCCACATTATGTCCCATTTAACGTGCATCAGACTGGAACTTTCACTTCATATCTGACTGGAAAATTCATTCAGCTCCGAACCTCAAAAATGAACTTCTTGCTCAAGCCTCGGTGAAGAAAAGTTAGTCTGTGATGATGGTATGTAACATAGCACATGTCTGTGTTTATTGACATCCATGAACGACTTGCTTCAGGTGTTCATTTCCCTACTGGGACAGCAGCTCCAACAGGGCAAATCAGCTCAGCTGTGATGAAAATATACATTTTAAATTGTCTCTTTCCAAAAACCAAAAAGCATAAATGCATGAACCACCAGGAGCAGAGTCAACTTTTAAACTGACTAAATGAGCTGATCAGGTGGACTATAATATGCACAACATCAGCACTAACAAAACCTTGTTTATTTTTACTGTATATAGATTGTTTTGTTTTATGAATGAAATAAATTGAATAATTAAAAAAAACTACGTCTTGTCTATTTATGTGGGTCTGTGCACACAAGTTTGTGCAACACAGACTACTGATGTTCAATACCACAGATTTACTTTTTGATTATGATACAAAGTAAAACTCAGGCTGGTATCAGCGGTACTTGTACAAAAACACCTAATGTGTCTGGAAAATCTAAAAAAAACTATCAAATCACTGCCTCATAAAGAATACAAGACATTGCAGTAATTTATTTATTAATTTTAAACTCAGATGCATATTGATGCACCAGCCTTATTTGCAATGTAGCAAAAAACAAAACAAAACAAATAAACAGAGGACGATTTTCTCCACTTCAGAGACTGTTATATATGGCTGGCACAATGTAATTTACATAAGAGGACATTAAAATGATTCAGTAAGTTCTCCTGTTTTGATTGACATCTTTTTTGATTAACTGGGTTGCTCTATGGCTTCTCTACAGACAGTTTTGTCAAGGAAGGTCCATATGACCCGCTCGTAGACTGCATCATTTGATTGACTGTAGAATCAGCCAATCAGCTCTGAGCTTCATTCTGACCCCACAGCTGTATAGCCAATCAAGTTACCTTTTATTCCATATGCAGCTTTGGAACCCTGTGTGGAGAAAGAAATTTGAACTTTTTGTGGTAGCCGTTTTCTTGCCCTGCATGGTAGAGACAACAGCTGACATGGATAACATGGTTTTATGGCATATTTTTGAACAGTTAACTGGCTAAACATGCTGCAAAAGTGAAAATATATTTGTTACAAAGTGTTTTGAGTGCTTCAAGACAAGGAACAGTGACTTTTATGGCCAGAAAATGTCATAAAAGAAAGGATTGTATGTCATTCAAGCCGCCATCTTGGATTACTTTTGGTCAGAAAATGAAGTAAAACATGCATCAAAAGTAAGTGAAAAAACATTTATTTTTTGCTACTGGTGGTTTTAAAGGTTGTGTGGATTGTAATGCTTTGAAAAAAGTGAGGATTTATTGCTTTATTTGGTTGTGTTTTGGCTGTAATGCATATTGCTGATATTTTTTGCTTAGATGAATGTTTTTGTATTTTAATCATGCTGTGAGAAAATATGGATGGTAGAATATGATTTATGTCAGTTTTATCTTTCATTTGAGCCCTCAGTGTAGTCTCTGTGTTGAAGCATTTAAAAAGTAACAGTATTAAGACATGTCTCATCATGAAATTGGACATGCTGGATTATATTATGTCTCAAAATATTTGTTTTTGATGCTGTTGTTACCAATTTTGAACTGGTAATATTTGGGAATCTGTGTTTTAACCTAATATACTATTTTCCCTTAATACCTCCTTCCTTTCAAATTCTGGGACACTTTTTATTTATATTTTATATTTTACATGAGAAAAAAAATCAGATGATTTTAGTGTATTTTAACTTCAATTACTAAATACTATTATGGTTACAAAAAACACGACTGCTGAAGTTAAAATTTCAGATTAATAGCTTTAAAACAGACTAGGTTTGAAAATTTACTCCACAAAGGATTTAAGAGCAGTACTTAATTTAATTTGTGAATGCTTTTTAAGGTATTTTATGGAATTTTAGGACTGCGCGTAATAAAAAATGAAGTAATAAAACCATCAAAATAAACTATTGTTTGATTATTGAGAGCTATTATAACATAAAAAAATGAGTGTTACATTAAAATAAATGAACAAACTACTGAATATAGAACATCTACTGCTGCATTTACACATTACCCAGGTGAAAGAAAAAGTAGTTCCCTCCAACCACATATGATTTAGACATAATTTCAATAGTTTTGTGATTTTCCACTGTGTTCCTGTTAAACATATACATTACCTGAAATGACTGTATCAATATTTTTTATTTTAGTATCGATTCTAGATCATAAAGATTTTGTATTGGTGTATCAATATTTTCAATTCAGTTCAATTTAGTTTATTTATATATGTGGTGGTATATATGTGGTGTGGCGGAGTGGTTAGGGGAGTCGTCCTGGAACCGGAAGGTCACCGGTTCGATCCCCCGTTCCAGCTGTCTCAGTC
>JARVJO010000269.1:6778523-6814351 GCA_031762555.1 Cynodonichthys magdalenae
TATTTGTTAAATTTGTTAATTGTCTGAAATTGTCTGAAATAAATTTCATTCATTCATTCATTCATTCATTCATTCATATATAAAAGGTAAAGTAATTTTGGTAAGTTTTAAGATCGAGAAGAGTCAGAAAATATATCTAAAAGAATTCTGCAGTTTTCCTGGTATTTAGAAATTTTGTAACTTGTCCAGACAAGTTTATTATTATTATTATTATTTTTATTTTTATTTTTATTTTTTTTTTTAAATAAAGTTTGCGAATCACTTGCTGTCAGGTTGCTCTCCGGTTTCATTGCATGTACTTTGAGTTGCAGGAGCTTAAACCACAAAGGCATTACACGTAAAGGTTAAACGAGGCATCGCCGCACTAATCTGCAGCCTCAGTTTCATGTGATCATTTGAGCAAACAGTCCGTGACCGTTTTAATTAGAATGTGAATTAACATGGGTTGATAGTGGTTGGTGCAGCATCTACCAGAGTGGGTCAGTGGTAACTGAGAATCTGGCTCCGGACGATGAAAAGCCCTGTTTGCTTTAGTGACGTGTGTTTATTCTGAGAAAAATGTGATACATTAATGACAATTGGAGGCTCAGAATGGAAACACAGTGTGGACATGAGAAGGTAACTGTGTGTGTGGACCAGCATTAAAAACAGCTGGCCGCTTTTTAAATTTAAAAGTCTGGTGAAAAAGCAGAGATGTATATGGTTTTGCTGTGGTCACACAATAGAGATAATCAGCTAAACAAACCAGCTGGTTTAGGCTCCTCTTATTAAAAACACCCAGAAATCTACACCTGGACCAAACAATGTGGGCAAACAGCTTCTGGCAGTTTGCTGTTTTTAAGTATTGATGATCCAGACCCGAACATAAGGACTGCACCTGCAGATCATGTCTTTTCTTCACGTCGTCCTTCAAGCAACGTCAACTTTGTCATTCATCTCACTGGTTTCTGAGTGTTTTCAACTAAGTGACTTGAAAGTCTTGCAGATGCGTCCTGAGTGGCTAATTGGTGAAAATTGCAGCTTTGTTTTTGTGTGCACCGTTTGCCCAGCTATATTCTGCAGTAAATACTGTATTATATAATTGCCCACCTCCTTTCAGACATCCTGGGCCCACTTTATACCTATCTTGCCAGCATCCCTCTACACTAATGATTTAATCAGAATATACTTTAGAAATAAAGATCTGGGCCATGAAATTCAATGCAGGGTTATAGGCTGATAATTTGCAGAAGCTAGATAAAGATGGGTTCGAAATGCTTGTGACAATTCAACATATTTTGGGAGGCAATTTGTTGCACAAAGGTTTGAACAATGTTTAAAATTTAACCAGCAGCAACAGATGTTGGGAAACAGAACTACAAATGTTTTGAGACATTTTGAAGATATTTTATATTCTTTTAAAAGAATGATCCAGCTGTTTGCGAATTCATTTGTTGAAAAATCTTTTCACTATCAGTGGTTTACAGGTGCATCATTCAGTTTGTGGTTAATTAGCGACACGCTCTCTGTTTTGCTTTTTTTCTGTAAATGCTACCAACCATCTGATTTTTGCTCAGAGGGGTTTACTAAATGAGGGGCCATTGTTCATGTAATTGAGCTCCAAGGTGTTTAAGTTCTTCCAATCAGGAAATGTTTAAACAGAGATAATTAGCTGATGTTCCTGCAGTGTGTGGCTATGGCAGCTCTGACCTGACAGGAGTCGTGCCCTCTGGGGTCCTGCGTATCAATTAAGGATCCTTTCAGGGTTGGTGGTTTTGGGGAATGTTAGACGGGTTCATTGTTTGTTTTATATTTTCTGCACTATGAAGTAAATCTAACCTCATCCTGATACAGAAGATCTGCTTGCTTCCTCCCTAACTGAAAAACTACATGACAATCACATGTGGAGAATCATCTAAAAACGGTACTAAAACCCAGGTACACACACATACACACCTACACACACAAACATGGATGTTTCCTGCTCTCCTCTGTAAACACAGCTCCCCCTGGCTGTGTTCTCATCTTATTGTACACACATAAGGATGAATAAATTGTCAAATAAACACAAACTGTTAAAATTGTCAGTTATATATTCATTTTTCTGAAAGTCAAATTGATTGAAATTTTTTTCATTGTACAAAATAATCAAAACAAACCCCAAAGTTAGCACATTTTTATTAAACGCTATAATTCAATTGGATTTTTTTTAATGAAACTTAAAGAAGCGCAACAAAAAATACACAAAAAAAATTACATGCGAGTTTAGTTTTTACTGAAAAGAAACGCAGAAAAAACGATTTAAATGAATCATTTTAGGCATTAAAAAAATTTGTTGGAAAACTCATTTGGGTCTTCCAGGTGTCCTCTGTGCTCTGATGATTTGTTTCTCTGTGATTCTAACATTTTATAAAAGGCCTGAAATATAAAAGATCCAGTTAAGAGTTTTATGACATACAAGGCTCTTCTTAAGACATCTTGAATAAAAAATAATGCGAATATAGTTTGTTAGTATCTCAAATAAATCTATTTTTAAGTGATAAGGTTTGGATCCCAGTTTATTTATTAAATTTAGATTTAACGTAAAAAATAAATGGAGCAATAAAGTCCAAATATTCAAAATGCAAACAAAACAAGCCTTTATTTTTTAACAGATACGTGTTTGAATTTTTCAGACTGCATAAATTTAAGAATAAAACTTAAGCCACCAGCTGCTTCGAGCCTAAAATAAAATCAGACTCGGTGTGAATGAAGCACAAATCAAAGATAAATGTGCACGAAGAAGAAGAAAAACTCATTGTGTTGGAGGTTTTCTCTCTTTTAAATTGTCCCAAAGAAAAGTGTCTGAAATTATTTAAAATGTAAGACAAACAAGAATCCGACATGTGTCACCTTTTCTCTTTTTAAGAAACTAATTATCATTAATCAGAACCTTATTTTGAAAGAGAAGCTTAAACTAAAACAGTTGCTGCTGCACCTCGGTGACGAAATTAAGTTGTCATTGGAGCGTCGACCACAATCCTGCACGCTGGTTTAAAAAAAAAAAAAAAAAAAAAAAAGGTCCATTCGGAGTCAGAGTGCCATGTAACATTCAATTACAATTTAACAGACGGGTCTCTATTAGCTGGTGTTCATTTCAGGGTTGGAGCCTCAGGGTCACGACCCCCTCCTCAGGCAGGTGCTTGTGTTCGACTCCATTTAAAAAAAAAAAAAAAAAAAGAAACAACTAAACAGAAAGATTGTGACAAAACCCACCTGGGCAACTCCACATCATCTATTTTTTTTTTTCTCTGTCACACAAACACATCCACACACTCACACAACAGAGTGGAAATTTAAGCTGACAGTCAACATCTCAAATAAATCTATCGCTCCGTCTTTTTGTTTTAAGATATTAAAGTAATTTCCATAATTGTTTGAAACAAGTCCACTTTTCCTAATTCCCATCTGTGTCCTTGACAAGGAGGGTCACGGAGGAGCCCCCCTCCTGGCAGCTGTGCCAGATGGTGAAGAGAGAAAAGAGAGGAGGAATAAGGTGGAAGGGGTTAAAGAACAAGAAGAGAAACGAGGGAACTTTCTGTCAATGTCAAATGGAGAATTAGAGTTATTTCCCCAACTCTAGAGCTGCACACGGCCTTAAGATGACAACCCTCAGGCTGCAGCGGCTCAGCGAGCGGCTGGAAAAATCCCTACCTGTTGGGAAAGTGTTTGAACTCCTAATTGTGCGGAGCTTTGGGCAAATCAAAGGCTGTTAGAGAGGAGGCCTCGTCCAAACGCAGAGAAATAAAACAACTGGCCCCGACCACTTTAGAAGTACTGGGGTCACGACAAATAACTGTAATAATAATAATAAAAAGATGGACGGAGGATGGACACGAGGAGTTGTTTCATTCGTCCCTCTTTGCCACCAAACAGTTTACAGAATATCTAACACTCCATCACTTCCATTCAGACTGATTAATAAAACATCTTCAACAAAAAGTTGGAAGTTTAGCCGAAAAGTCATCTTTTATCAGCTTATTACAGACTGCTGTTGTCTGTGGGTTTGAGACGAGCAGGTTTTTGTTTTTGACTCTTTAGAATTTCGCAAAATTAGCATAAGATCATGATCATTAAAAAGACAATACCACATGAGTTATTAACATTATTTTAAAGTTGCATTAATTTAAAGTTTACAGAGTAAATAAAAATAGTTGTTATGAAATTATTGGAAGCTTTTTAATTTTTTTTTTTTGCTTGCGGATCACAAGTAGAAGAAAATAGACAAAAAATCCTTGGAACATCCTGTAATTAATATCCATGCTTTTGTCTGCAATAAATAAATATATACATTATATATTATGTAGACTGAAAAAAAAATGATCAACATTCTTTAAAATAACTTTTTATTGTAGAACTGCTAGTAAAATACATTAAATTGCTGCACATATTGTACACTGCCGTTATTTATTAATATTAAACAGACACAGTGTAGGTTTGGTTTTGTGACACAAATGAATGTAATTTTAGGACTTTATGTACAAAATGGAAAATCTCAGCTTGTCAAAATATTTTAACATTAGGTGAAAAAGTCACTGAGCTAAAACCTTTATTTAGAAAGACGAAGACTTTAAAAATGAATAGATTACTTGCAAACATGATAGACTGATTTACTTTTACTAGAACCCAAATAAGGTAAATGAAAAAAAAATTACTGATCTGTTCATTCATATTTGTTGTATTAAACACATTTATATTAAATCTCTGTAAATTTACATTAATAAAATCCAACAAACATACATAAATCTGGGGAAAAGCTAATGTGATGATTAGGCCTGTTGCAATAAGCAACAAATCAATTAATCGCATGATTAATTAGAAAGAGGTCAATCATTTTTATTTACCTGCTAGTTTGATTCCTTGTCTCCGTTTCTCCCTTTTGTCTACTCTTTAGCAGAGGGAGGAATGAACTCTCGCGACAGGTAGCATGACAACACCATGAACAGGCGTTAAGCTAGAAGCGTCTTCTGTTTTTCAACGCCTTCTGTTAGCTGCTGACTCCTTAGGAGACCGTGCTGAACCTTGGGTTTGCTGAGTTGTTTTTTTTATACACTACGTAAGTTTAGTAAAGTTACATACAATTCATAATTATTATGTGAAGCCATAGGAAGACACAAAGAATAAATCGTGCTAGCTGGGTAGAGAATGTGCATAAATTCTGTGTGTGTGTTTGTGTATGTAGGATCATTATCTTAGTTGGTCTCCATTATTATTATTGTTTATCGCAATAACTTCTGAGACAATTTATTGTCTATAAAATTTGTTATTGTGACAGGCCTAGTGACAACAGTTAAGCTGATTTAGCTTTGGGATTAATTCACCTTTAAATTACCACTTTAGTTATAGCTTTATAGCATGTTGGTTGAGCTCTTTAATCTATTCAGATTTAGATACATTTGTTGGTTTTATACATGAAAAACTTTGTTTTTTCGCTACTTTTATTAAACTGATGATTTACGTTAAAAGCCAAACCATCACGTTATGTGCAACGCTACAATAAAAGATGAAGAAATGTAAATGAAGCAAAAGAAAAAGCTGCGATCACAGCTTCTTTATAAACATTCAGCATCACTTAAGGAGCGGTCCTCGTGGAAACTTCCTTTGTTTTATACGATCAATTCTCTTTTTTTAAATCTCGACTTCTCTGCTGTGAGTGGAGCCTTCACAAGCAGCAGTCAGGCTTCAGAAAACTGGGACAACACTGGTGTAAGTAGGTGTCAGAAAATATCACATAAATAAACAGCTACTTGCAAACATTCCCCACACACTCCAGGCTGGTTAAAAATGGGCCCTTCAGACACCGAGGCCCTCAGGAGAAGCAAACCAGAAAAGCTGCCCCTCTCTGCTGTGACAAAGCACTTGAAAGGTTCCATAACAGGGGCAGGTTTACAGAAACAGAGCAGACGACACAGCCCCCACCCCCCTTACCCCCACCCCCGGACGGCTCTCACCCAGAGGCCGCTCTGAGCTGCGAGACTTCAACCTGGTTCTTATCTGGTTCGAGGACAAATGTAACCAAACAAGAGCAGGGATAAGAGTGGGCACTGGTCTCCACGCGTTCAGTCCCAGAAGAAGGCTGAAAAATAAGTAGGAGTTCAGACTGACAACATGGGGGGATTCCTGAAAAGCTCCAAGCACTCGTGAGGGGACGGCCGTGTCAAACCTGGGAATAAAACCTTTTTGCAAATTGTTTTCTCGCTCACTCAGAAACTGACAATGTGTAAACTCCATCACCAGTTCTGAGCTGGTTTTTGGTTTTTTTGAAGGGGAATATTTTCCGTAGGTTATCCCACACCGTGTTTTTAATGCAGTTTATCAGATTATTTTAAATGCTACAAATACTAAAATTAGAAATAAAATAGTGAGGTTTTTTTATTTTACTAAACCTTTCTCAAAGCTACTGTAAATATGTAAATCATGTATAATTTGCAGTCATTGCACTACCTCTGTCTCAATTTGCAATCCAATATTTGTCTCATGAATAAATTTGTTTTATTATCTCAATTTAAACTACAGTGTTAAAGTTTTTTCCACATCTGTATTTACTATTAAAAGTTACTATTGTTGGTATGAAATAGTTATTTTGAACTTGTTTGCTGTCGTGAAAAACTAAAAAAAATCTCATATCAAAAATCAGATATGACAGGGCTTAATAAAACGTCTATTTTATTCTATTCTATTCTATTCTATTCTATTCTATTCTATTCTATTCTATTCTATTCTTCTGTTAACTTTTTGTGCATAATGTCTTAAGATGATGTCATGCTGCAGTATAAATTGAACTGAATTTTAAATTAGAAACATTTTAAAAGAACTTTTTACAATGTTTTCCTTCCTCTAAATTAGACATCATGAATACAGTAATAAATAAAAGAACAGATTTTTGCGTCAATTATTTCTTAAAAAAACATCCATGTTGTTACATAGTTTGAATATACACAATTATATCAATTAATTTTAAGATGGAGAATAAAAGCCTTAAAATTTAACTTTAAATGAAGTCTGTAACAGTTTAATAATCTAACAATTGTTTTTAGTAATAAATGAATTCACTCAATGTTCAGTATTTGTATTTTATAGCGCAGTTAGCTAAAATTAGTTAAAAACAAACCTCACCTCTCAAATTTATGTATTAAAATTATATAAACTACACTGTCCGGCTAATTTTTTGAGTCCATTAAAAGGCAAACCTCAGGTTTTTTTTTTGTGAAATGTGTTGAAGCAAACAGAAATATCAGCTTGCAAAAATGTTTGAACCTGACATATTAATTCGGACTGGGTAAGTATGAATATACATAAAGGTTTGTCACATTACCTTCTTGTGTGAGTTCAGTAAGTTTAGAAAGAAGTAATTTAAAGACAAACATAGTTTCTTGAAGTTCAAAATGTGAAGTCAAACAAAACAGCAGGAAGTCAGTGCCTGAATGCAAATAATCAGTTTAAAATAATGAAATTAGTAAAATATATAATCCCCCCAAAATGATTTCCGCTTGCTGCACACTGTGCATCTGAAATATCAAAATAAATTCGTGTGGCAGTCAGATTCAGATTTTCCACTTCTTCATCGATTCTTCCACACACCCGGGCTTCAGCTCTGCGACTTGTCATCCTCCATTAAAGACGCAATCAGCCAACTTCTCCTGCTCAGCAGCTGGCAAAGGTCTCCTGCATTCATCACCGCATCTCTTCTGCTTCTGGACCTTTCCCTATTATTAGTCTTAATACAAGGCCAGAGGCCTGGCAGCGCTTAAAAAAAAATCAAATGTCAGACTATGACAGGCTGCCAGCTGCCGGTGGTTTTGATACGCCGGGGTTGGATGATGCTTATTTGATCGTTTCATTAGAAAATTTGGTCTAGGTGTCAAAGAGGTTCCCTATGTCTGTGCTGCAGCTATTAGGCTCAATTATAGCTGCCAGAAAGAGGGAGAACTGAGCTCGCTCTGTGCGCTGCATTCAGAGTGGCCTTAAAGAGCCACTGAGAGGGTCACAGAAATTGCTATTCATAACACTTAATAGCTTATGAATTAAGTTTTCTTTCTAATTATTTATAATCACACGCAACACAAAAAGGTAATAACATGTTTGCCTTTGGGGACCTCAGAAACAGGGTGGATTTATCAGGTTTCCTGTAGGTCAAGTTTTTTTTTCATATAATATAAACAGATATTTATACTTTAACTAAATCATGATCACAGCTTTAGTGGCTGCTTGAAAATGTTCATTCTAATAATATAAAAGAGAAACAAAGAGAGAAAAAAAAACTCTGGCTTCTTTGTGTTTTTTCTAATATATTTTTTAACTAATTACTCGTATCAAATATTGTCTGGAGGAATTTGTTGTTGGTGAAGTCGTCATTATTTGACAAATTATTTAGAAAAAATAAAATAAAAACACATCCTGCATTTTTCTCTAAGTGTGTTCATAGATTGTTGGAAGTTATAACAAGGTTTTATTTCATTAAATTGTTACATTTTTAAAGAGTAGCATAGTTTTAAGACAAATTAACAATATTCAAATATTAAAGAATAAAGGCTGCAGTGGTCAGCTTTTCTTGACAAACTGAATGCTCAGGCTTTACGCATATTTACATCACTTTTTTTGTTTTATATCACATCTTGGCTGGAGCATTATTATTGTATCTCTGTAAATCACATTTTAGTTCCTTTTCAAACATGACTTTATAAAAACTGACAAAATTTGAGAAGGAAAATCTCCTCGTAGGTTGAACATGTGCACCGTATGATGGCTGCTTTAATTTGAGGAGTCACAGGTTAAAGAGCCTGGAATCAAACCTGATCACAAATCAACTGAAAATTGGCAACAAATGTGAGAACCACTGTTTTTTTTTGTATTTAATGTAGAACTGTCAGAAGGATTTGTTCTAGTTCCTGAGATGTTTGGATCAAGTGCTGCTTTTATGTGTTAATTTTATTCCAAAAAACTCATTTAAAAACTGCTTCTCTCTAAGCAGTAATCATTTCACATCTTACCCAAACAAAGCAAATAAAATTAGCAAAAATAACCAGCAGATTAGTCAAAAATGAAAAACAGAAGCCTTTTTTTATTATGACACAAACTAATTAGAAAAATAATTCTGTCTTTCAATCAGATTTGACTTAGAAGAAATATAAACTTAAAAAAAGTAAGGACATTTGCATTTAGTAGATTATTTCTTTGTTGTAACAATGCTTCTTGGCAATAAGTCTTATACCGTTGGAGAGCCTGGTAATTTCCCTTTTAAATGGTGCCACATTTGTAAGGAACATGCATTTGTGGGATTTGTGGGTAAAGCTGAGTGTGTGAGTTGCACACATGAGCGAATTGTCAAATCTCTGCCAAACAGCTGATTTTATTGTTAATACTGACTCTTGTTTTGAGCTTCCAGGGGCTCAGTATAAGAAACACTTCAGTTCAGGTCTTCAAATGAAATAAATTCAAGCTCAAATATACAACACAAGACACTGAATATGTGGGTGGGAGGCTTGTTTTGCTGCTGCAGAACCTGGACACAGTTTGTGAGTTAACCATGGGCTCCTGGAGACCAGAGGGCAGTGTTTCAGAGTCAAATATGAGGCCATCTGAGCTTTAAGGCTAAGTTTGGCTCAAATGGGGTAATCAAACAAGATAAAGACTTTGAGCACAGCAGCTAAGCTACGACAGAAAGTTAAGTCCTAAATCTGGGTGAAAATTTGTAATATTTTAAGATGAGCATAAACAAATGTCTGCAGACCCTGATAAACTGAAACAATGTAAAAGTGCACCTAAATTCTTCCACAATGGCATGGGAGACCAGTAAGTTCATGAAGAGGAAACCTAATTCTGCTAAATATGATTCAGTAAGCTCCCAAATTATAAGGTTGCATTGGGTTTCTTCTTGATTGCTTTTAAATTTTCTTTCCTCAACAAATTCTTAAAGACACACAGTGTGAAATTAAATCCAGTAAACAAAAAACAAAAGCAAAACAGAGCCTTTATTTTGAAATTATATCCTAAACTTGAATATTTAAAGACAATGAACTTGCTTTTTTCGACTTTAAGACTGTAATTGTGTTACATCTCTTTTTGTTTTTAATTTCTGTTCTCATGACACATGTCAGACAGGACCACATTAACTTTTCTAAAATGTCAATTTTCTAAATTGCATGTATGACGTATGAGCGCATACATGCAGCACTTTTTTTTTTTGGAGCCACTCACAGATTAGCTGTAATAGACGTGCCGGGAAACGTGCAGCTGAAGGAATGTCGACCACATGTTCAAAAATAAATAGACCTGAGAGAATTGAAACAAGCACTCATAAGGTTAATCAACTGTAATTTCTTCATGGTTTCTCTGCTTTGGTCGGCCAGCACTTTTGCTGTCATTGTATTATTTTAGATTTTTGTCTGTGCAACAGTAATCCAGGCAGAACTAGGCTCTGCCAGACTAAATTAGCTGCAAACAGACGTAGAACAGACCGAGTATCCATTCTGCATTAACCTGAAAAATAAGGCTGTGTGCCATTGAAACAAAGTTAAACTAAAGCGGTTATATTCTAAATCCAAATGTTGTTTTAATACTGATAAAATTAGCTGAAGCTGATTTGGTATTGTTAGCTAAAAGCTAAAACGAACAAACTACTAGCTAAAATAAGCAAAATGCTTTCTTGTAGCAGAAGCCTATAAAAGCTAATATAGGAGAAGGGTAGCTAAAAGCTAATGGCAACAAAACTAGCAAAACGTTAAAAATACCACAAGGTTAGGTAAAAGATTAAATAAAAGATAAAAGTAGCAAAATGATAGGTAGAAGCTAAAAGTAACCAAAGGTTGACTTAGAGCTAAAAGCTCTAAAAGTAAAATGAAGCAAAAGGCTGGATTAAAGCTTTAAGTACCAGCAGATTAGCTAAAAAAATTAAAAGTACTTGCTGAAAGCTTAATGTTTCAAGATTAGCTAAAAGTTAAAAGGAGCAAAAAGCAAAGAAAATTGGTCATAATCATACTAAAAGTAGCACCCAGTCAAAAATACATCAAGAGAATAATGTTTACGAAGAAACTGAAGCAATTTCAATGTGTTTCTATGGGGAAAATGTTTTTTAATGCAGTGTAAAAGTTACAAAAAACAACATTTTATAGCATCCAACTCCTGAATGAGCTGAATGTTTTATAGATGATTGGCTAAACAAAGTGTGCAGGGTTAGTTAGCCAAAAAGGCAGGGAAAAATAAAAATACAAAAACAATAGTATGAATGCTGAATTTCAATAAATTATAGGGAGGTGAAATAATGGAATTCATTTTCTTCAAATGTTGAATTTCAGTGGTGAAGATGCTCGTCTTCATCGCTAACCTCTGACGTCATTAAATGACTGATCAAACAAAAGAAATGAAAGGTTAAGAGAAGGAGGAAGAAGTGTGCTCTGCATCTTTTCCTCTGAGCAGTTTTCCTTCCCTCTGAGGGTGGCGTCTCATATTTGGCCCAAATCCAAGCTGAAGGAGTGTTAAACCTCTCAGGCTGCGGGGGGAAGAAGTGACAGGACTCCTTCAAGCTCCCCTCTGTTCTTCTAATGGACTCCTCCGTCAACATGGCAGGGTTAGAAACATCATAAGTTCATATTCCCCACATGAGACTTTCTGTTTTTTTGCCTTTACCCTCATTTAGTGGAGTTGCCTTTCAGATTCCTCAGTGGCTCCGTCTCTTTTACCCAAAGAATCAGAGTTTTATCAGTGAAATCAAAGGCGATTACACAGCTCACTAGTCATTTAGGATCTCTGCGGCTGTGGGAAGTATGTAACGCAGGCCGCAGCCCCAAAGTCTCTGTTTATTCAGTGAAAGTGCTCTGTAATTTATTTTAAATAATCTATTTTAACAAATAAAGAGGTCATTGAGTGAGCGCATTGCTGCAGGCGCACATTTAAATGACTCTTTAAGAGTGTGACTGGCTGACAGGATGCTGAGCTGGCTGGAGCCTGAGGATGCAGAGGCAGGCCTCCTGCTCAGAACGACACTCGGCACAATCTGAGGAGCAGCTTTACACTGTGATTCATGAATACTTATCCTCTTCTGATCCGCAAGATGATCATTTTCTACATCTGTTTGAGATTCAAATGCACTGAACACAAACCGGTCACTCAAGATGTCATCCGGTTGTGTTATTATTGTCAAGATTTAACCAAAACAGTTATTCTGCCGTCCTTTCTCAACATGAAATATTTTCAGTTCAAACCTCTTGCATTAAAAATGGGCGATGTGCATTCCTTCAATGAATGTGAGGCCTTTAATTTGAAGAAGGGTGGGCTCAATTTCTCCTGCACGTTTTCAGGAGGGTAAATATGACGGATGGGATTACAAGGAAACCCTCTCAGCAATTTTTTATTTATTTTTTTTTAAGAGTTTGAAATAGAGTTGGTTTTTCCTGCATACCAGCACATCTCCCCCACTTGTGTGGTGGCTTCAGCAGCTCAGGTGCTCTGTATCTCCATTCTGTCTGGCCCCATCTGATGGAACCTGACCGGACTGCACCACAGAGCTGGACGCATCAAAGAGAGGAGGCCGGCCCAACCGTAAGAGGGCCCCGTCATATAAATGGAGCCAAAGTACTTTGCTTTATTTGGACTTATTTGGGCTTATTTGTTTGTGCACCACACGGCTTCATGCCCGGCGAGATGCAGAGCTTTTCCTCCCACTTTGACTGTAAGCAACTTGTTGGGTCATAAACCAACACATTCCCATAAGTAACTCCTCATGCTTTAGGCCAGGCATGTCCAACTCCGGTCCTCAAGGGCCGGTCTCCTGCAAGTTTTAGATTTGTCCCTGCTTCAACACATCTGCTTCAAATAGGTGATTTACCTTCTCAGTTTGCCATCACAGTCTACAGAGGCCCACTAATTAAGTACTCTTTAGGTTCAGCTGTGTTGAACCAGGGCAGCACCTAAAACATGCAGGACACTGGCCCTTGAGGACCAACTTTGGACACCACTGCTTTAGGCGCTACAATGGTTTCACCAAAAACTTATAGTGCTGGGCGGTATACCGGTTCGTGCCAAAAACCAATATTTATTTTTGTTATAATATGAATTTTCTGAATACCAGACATACCGGTTTAAATAGCCTGAACAAGTATGGCTGTGTCCAAAACGGTAGGCCGGGTCCTCCGAAGGACCCGGCCTACCCAATTGAGGTGGGCCGAGTCCTTGGTAGACTGCGAAGACCGGAAGAAAGTCAGTGTTAATTTGGACGGTCTAGCCTTCGGCTTTATTCCCGCCCTTACCCGGTGTATGTCTGGTTGCCTAGAAACTGTGACAACGCTAAACAGATGCAAAATTAGATTGAAATTAAAAAAATATCAATAAATTAGTGTTATTAAAATCACAAAACAATAAAATTAACTTAAAGGCAATATTTGAAGAACTAATGGACCCTCCGTAGGTTTCCGTTTATTTCGCTATAGTAGCTCGTTTTGTTTTTTTTGACAAAAATAATATTTAAAAACATGTCTATACAAATGACAAAAGTATTAACAACACAACAGCTTGAAACTTTTAATTTTTATACCGCCAGATTTTTATTTAAAACATATTCCTTTCTCTCGCTTCGTCCTCCATTACAAGCAGAAAAAAATCTCCAGTCGGCCCGCAATGAATTATGGGATATGGTGGGCCGGGAAGAATCCATTGGACCAGTCCCTTCATTTGGCGCAAAGGAAGGACGCATTTGTTGGCTGCATCGGAGGAGTCTTCGGATTTGGACAGCCTCCGTCACCACTCTGTGACGTAAGTGGCCGATGAATTCGGCATTCAGAGAACCCGGCCTCTTGTTTTGGACACAGCCTTTGGAACGTTTCGTTGTTTCTCGGGGGACACTTTTCCTTGCAGCACCGCTATGCACATTAGCAAGCTAATGTTATTGTTGGAGCAGCTTGTTTGAGTAACTGGCGGCGGGTGGTGATTCCGCTGCTTATATTAACATTTTTAAAAAAGTCCTGTTTTTTTTCGCCATCGCTGAATGTAGTAAACAACTCTGCACTGTTAGATTTAACACACCACATTAATGCATTGGACTTTAATGTGCTTTTAATGTGAAAAACCCGGGGGAAGTAGTTTTGTACTGGGGTTCAGTTGACTGGTGTGCACCAAACTGAGTCATCCTGTTAAGCTTTATTAAATAACATAAAACAATAGACCTGATTATGATCTTTTCTTCCCCACCCCTTCACGACCGGACCAGAATGCGTGACTACTGTCTACAACCAGGCAAAGAATAAAAGATGTGTAGAGGAGGGAAACAGCGACACAGACAGAGATACAGTAAAAGAAAAAAAGTCAATAAATAGTTTGTTTCAGAAAGAGAGTAACTTCAGCTGACTACAGTTTGTTGATCAATAAGCAGCGTTTGTACATTTTATTATCAGCTGAGCTGTAATAAATACCTTCAAATACCATGATACCAGTGTAACTGTTGAAAATACTGTAATATAACTTAAAGGTTTTTCCATTTTCTGTTTTGGCTGGCCTGTACCATCCACATTGACCCACACCGTTGATCACATTGGTTAAGTCAAGGTGTAAGGTTCAAGGGTTAATAAAGTGGCTAATTTCTTAGCATATTTATACGGCAAAAGAAGAAAAAAAAAGACTGGCATTTCACCAAACTTCTCAATAAAAACACGAGTGGAGGGTGACTGGCATCTGTTGCAATAAGTGCTCGGTGTGTTCTGTTCTGGCCAAAGAAAACCTGGTTTAGTGTAACTGCCATTTCCGTGAGCAGCCTGAAAGCAGGACGACAAAATGTTGGAGAGGTCCTGTTAAAAAAAAAGTTGTCATTCAAATATTAAGCTCTATACTTGACATAAAGGGACTCGCATTAAAAAGTTTTGTATCAGTTGTTTTCCAGATATGTTGATACGCAATTTGATCTTTTTTTTTTTTACTTTGTAATGATTACTTTTAGTCTGTTTGTTACAGACAACAAAAAAAATCAGCTTACTATTGTTTGGGAGCTCATCCTCTCCTCGCCGGATCAAGTGAAGTTTCTGCTGCTTTTTGAACTGTGAATAGCTCCTTCTGTGCAGGCTGACATTGTGGTTTAAGTCACTGAGAAAGGGTTAGCCAGATAGATTACTTTACTAATGATTTTGGCCCAAGAAGTGAGGTTGTTTAAAAAAAAACAAAAAACGCAGTCGTTGGGCAAGTCAGTTTGAGTTTCATACGATGTTATGGATTGATGGAATTGTGAGGGGAGCTCCTCTTCAACTGGCAGAATCCAAGCTTGATTATTTAATGTTCTTGTTTTACAAACCGGGTTTAATCTGCAGAGCAAAGAAACAAGAAATCCAATCGGCACGGATAATTTTAAAAGAGCTAAAACAGCTTAGACCTTTCCTTCGCAGGGAAAACTCGTGAGCTGAATGTTATAGGCACTTTCACGGTAACATAATATTCTGATTCACGTTTAAGATGTTTGCGTGTACTGTACCTCCAGTGGAAGGTGTGCTCTGTGATTGAGCCCACCCAGACTGCAGAGATGTGAGGGAGCATGGCCCTTACCTCCCATCGGGGGCAACAAGGTTCTGTGTCCACATTTCAGGCAGGGCTGTCACTCACAGTAGGGGAGAGGGTTCTGTCCCGAGGTCAGCACTTATGTTCTCCAGCTAAAAAAGCAAGGCAGACTCTCAGAGGACAGGCGGCCCGTTCAACACAGTGTGCTTTGTGTTGCATCCATACAGGATGAGCAGGAAGGATGTGGAAGAGAATCAAATGAATGTCTGGAAGATGTAGGAGCTGAAATTACAAAGGTGGAAAGGAGCAAGGATCTAAAAGGAAACTTCAAGCAAATTTAATATGTTTCGGCATTTTCTTTACTGCAAAGTTCCTATTTAGCCCAGTCAGTTAAACACATAAAAAGTTTGGCTAAGTTTGGGTTTAGTTCTGGAAACACAAAATAAAATGACTTTGAACAAACAAACCTACAACATTTTTTTAACAAAAGCAGACGTGTCATTGATGGTTTCGTCACATTGAAAGTTTGAGAGTTTCATAAAACCTATCCAGGGGATCAGACATTTTGCTAAAAGATAAACATGGCAAGAACATACCTTGTAGCTGTCCTACTTACAAAAAAACTAAAACCTGAACTAAAACAATAAATATAATTACAAATTTTGTTAAGGTTTAAAACTGCAGACATGATGCTGAGTTGTAAATTTGTACTCCGATGCAAAAACCACATTTCCCTCTGTAAAGTGTGTGTGATCATTTTAGATATCTCACAGCTTTTTTTAACACTTGCTCTAATGAGCAGAGTGTCTGGTGTCAATTTGTCCATCTTTGAACATCTAATCTAGTTAGTCAGGATCAACAGGCCCAACGCTCCCTAAATGAGTCAGAGGGAGATTAAAGAGGAGGACGGGAGGGAAAAGAAGGAGCGTGGCGGATCAACACATGTTTTGCCCGGTGTCACCTCCTAATGTAATTTGGCACATGCTCCAGTGTGCTTCTTCTGGTGTCGAGTTTCTTTTAAGTGCCTAATGCTTGCGGTGGGCGAGAGCCCGCGGGGGACAGGAGAGGTCAGTGTTTTAGGTGGAACGTGTGGAGAAAGTGTGGGGGATCTTCCTGTCATTCAGCACTGGTTTCGCTGAGCCCTGGTGACCTCTGACCCCCCACACAGACAAACCAACAATCTCAGCCTCATTGTGTAAGAAACAAAACAACACAACCTCGTGTTAAACACACGATTTCATCTTGCTTTTTGCAAAACACAAAACCTGCAAAGCAAGTCCTTTGCTTTGAATACAGTAAAATAGATCAGCATTGCACATTTTATAACAACAAAACAGCTTTGTTAGAACTACAGAGTGGGGAGCTCCTGGACTGCAAAGGAAGCTCATTTCAGGATCTCGTTCTTTCACTCCTAACCTTGTTGAAGGTTGGAATGTAGACAGACCAGTAAATTGAGAACTTTGCCCTTTAATTCAACTCCCTCTTCACCGCAACTGACCAAAGCAACACCCTCATTACCAGACATGTAACGGAACAAAGTAAAAATACTTTACCTTTTTTGATTATTTATACTTTACTTGAGTAATATTTTTTCAGACATTTTCACGCAATTATATGCACTTTCTACTCCTTACCTTTGTAAAAATGTAAGACGTAGAAAGCTGTTACTTCTATTTCATTTTAGGTTGTTTCTGTCCCCCCATTCTGACTTGTTCTTGTTAAAAAAAACAAAAAAAATTTCATTTAAACCCTGCCTCAGACTGAATTTAATTGTGGTTAAATGAGAATTATAAATATAACAGAGGTCATTATGACTTTTATAAATAAAACATTTGAGGTCCCCTCCCAATAAATGTCATTTTGAACATTCTAACCCCTCAATTTTACTTGATAATTTTACTTTTAATACTTAAGTACATTTATATGAAAAAGTTATTTTTCTACTTAAGTACAGTATACTTTAAGACTTTTACTTAAAAACTATTCTTAGAGGAGACTTTAACTTTTTACCAAAGTAATTTCATAGTAAGACACTTGTACTTTTACTCAAGTATCACCTTGAGGTACTTTATACAAGACTGCTCATTAATAAAGCTGAGGCCCCGATCCATTCTACCTTGACTCCTGAGCAAGACACTCAGATACTTGAACTCCTCTACTTGAAGCAAATACTATTATTATAAAAATAGAGTGAAACAAAAATTAGATTTCCTTCATGCACCTTGAAATGAAAGATTGCATCTTGTTTTTGTTGATAGAAATGATAAAGATCTTTAAGTTAACTAGTTGAGTCACTATCATTGAGACTTTTTTTGTGTAATGTTTGTCTTTTCTGTGGAGGTGAAGAACCCACATCTCCCAGACACACGGTTCACATTAGTTATCCAAGGTACCCAGGAAAAGGTTAAGATAATGCCCAAAGTGGAAAAAATTGAGCTGTTAACTTCACACTGATCCAACGCAGGACGGCTCAGTGTTGGTCACCTGCAGCGTCCAGCTGCTGCCACTCAAAGACTCAAAATTCTCCAGCTCAGTCATTGCACCTCTCATAAGCATGGATGGATTGGGAACTTTCAATCAGCTATAAGATGACACAACCTCTTTATTTTCACACACCTCAGTCTCTTTGCAGTACACACAAAATATGCACACACAAATGCACACATCGAAATGCAATTTGTACAACTGTTAGACATCTGTTTATAATTATTGAGCAGTCTCTGCAGAGAACTTGTGATATTTAATATTTCCTAACCACTTGAACAAATAAGCTATAACTGCAAGGTACTTGACCACAGGAGTAGAGGAGATGTGCAGCATGAGAGAAAATAAGTTCACTTTGGTTCATTCCGTGTCACTCTGATAAGTTCGTACCACTGGCATACAAACATAAAAAACCAAAAAATCAATATGCAAAAGCATCTCCTGCCAACCATGACACACCCCCAAAAACATTGAGAACTTCAACAAAGAACAAACACAACAAATTATTTCATAAAGGAAAATTTCAAGAAGTTTAAACGCCGTCGCCTCTCACACACTGTCATGGTAAGCTTAGACGCACACACTGGAACACATTTGAAGCTGATGCGCTGCAGAGGTGTTGCAGAGCTGCTGAGCATCAAGAGACATTTACAAAACACTCATTAACTTCCTTTACAAAGCTGCCTTTGTGACCTGCCAGATCCTGGCTCACTCTCCCTGCTTTCCCACTACACCTCCCCCCACCACACACACACACACACACACGGATAGCTTTTTGACAAACAAAAACAGTCCACAAACACTAAATGGAATTAAAGTTTGACGAGCTGTAGCTAACTGATCATGTTTTCAGATATGTTTGAAACAAGAGGCTCCTTTTGTCTTTTTATAATAAGAAATGTGAAAATTTGCTGCAAAGCATAAAAGGATGTTAAACTTGTTTCTAAAACCCACCACACATACTTTAGTGTGTAACTATTTGGAGCATTTCTGTTTTTTTTAAACTATTGCTGCTGGAGATACAAAGTGTTAAAGCACATTTTTAATGTCTCTTTCTATCTCACCAAGCTCAAACTAACTGGACTCCCAGTAAAACAAACAACAAAAAAATAAAAATGGATAAAAAAAACAAGATTTGCAGTAAATGTCAATTTAATTCAAATCACTTCAGTTTAATTGAGATTGGTGTAACAGTGCAAATTCCTGATAAATCAAAAAAAATAAAAAATACATTACCACACTGGGCCAGGGAAGATCCAGGACAAGCTGGAAAGTGTTGCTGGATAGAGGGATGTCTGCTTTTGTCTCCTGGACCTGTTGCCTCCGCAATATGACTACGGATAAACAGCAGAAGCTGGAGATAACACCAGAAAAAACTGAATATAAAATTTAAATGATAAAATAAAAACAAATAAATATTAAGAATCTTGTATTTCTGCTTTTTCAAATGTTTCTACATTCAATGTAGTGATATCCCTGTAATGCAACAGTAAAATTAAATTAATTTTTTTTGCTCCTAATATCATTTTTAATTTGGCTTTTATTTATTCCTTTTTAAATATAATTCTAAAAGACAAACTTCCACATCTAGGTTTCACTGATTACATGACTTGGGTGTATTTTTTTTTAATGCAGCAGCTTGTAAAACAAATGTATAACAGTGTTTGTGTTCTCTTAATCAAATATAAGTCTTTTAAAAATTAATATGAAGAGACTGGTGTGCAAGTAAGCACACCCAGTGATGCACAAAATACATTCAGATTGATTTGTAAGCAATGCAAACCTTAGAGTGACAAAGCTGCTTTTGTGCAGTGATGATTTCAGCACAAGGGGCTCCGTCCTGCTGCCATCACAACAAAGTGGGCAACCTGCTCAAGTTTCGTCCGTCAGGGGGGCCGGCATCCCTTCCAGCAGATAAGTGTGAAGGCTCGAGGAAGAGGACGGCTGCCCACCAGGGGATTCCCTGACAACAGCTTTGCCAAAGACCACCAAAGTGATCTGTCGATGAGATGACAGGCTACATTCTTACCTTCGCTCCCTGAGGGCAGGAAATAGACAAGGTGACGGGTGAAAGAAAATATCAGTGATGTGTGTGAAGATATCTTTATGTCCACCGTGCTAAAATAAACTCGAGAGGTTGTTGTTGAGGAGTTGATCTACAAAAGCACATTTGTTAAGCACAGCTTGAGGAGAGAAGCCAATAGAGGGGAGATGACTGGAAACAGCCTCGGTGTTGGGTGACAGAGAAGTGAGTATCTGAAGCTGAGAGGAAACTTCTAATCATGAAAAGGGATGCTCACGCTCGTCTATCCCACAGAAGGTTCTCAAAGCTGCGGCGTTATGAACTGAACAGTGTGGTGTGGGTTTCTGGAAGGACCAGAAGTGGCACTTTCACCAACCACAGGGCACAGGCTGCCTCGACTGTTTTTAACCACATGCGATCGCTTCCCGAGCATTTCGTGACCTGTCACATAATCAGGCCCTTCTCGCCGCTGTGCAGCAAAAAAAGACACAAATCCTGATACACACACCCTTTCATTTTATTGCCTTATAAAAATAATTCTGGTTAGTTTTTGCCTCTCTAAAATGAGCGTGTTGGTTTTCCCCCCACATAGTGCTCCATTCATCACAGACTGGTACAGGGAGACTTACTACTCCTACTTTCCTCGTAACAGGAGGGGCAACAAATCCAAAAGTATCCATTAATTTGAAAGAAAGAAGCAAAAAGGCCATTATTCCCTGACAGTCTCTCACCTTTGCCAGCTAGCGTTCTTGTAATGGGTTATCATTCGTGATGGGGGGGTTGTGCACACGTCTTTGTTTAGTCACAAACTAATTTGTCACCTTTTATACTTCTGACTTCCTCTTAGGTCAAGAGGCCCCTGTGGCGCCCTAAATACTCTCCACAAGCTTATGAGGCTTGGTGGTGAATCTGGTGCCTGTGAGGCATAACTCCCCCTGTCAAAACAGAAAGAGAGGCCATGATTCTTCGCCGCAGAGTCCCACGCTACTCCACTCTAATAGGCAACCAGACATGAGGTCATTTTTTTTGTGCTAGCTTGTTAGCGTTTATTGAACATGACTGCCCGGTTGAATTGTTTGGAGAACCTTGCAAAGGTTGTTAGGAAAATGATATTAGGTTAGCTTTCTGTTTACATGCGTATTTACAGTTTACATGAGCTGGAGGTGCTAAATTCTGAGAGGAGAGTTTTCTCGTTTTGACTTGACGGCAACTTGGGTTTGTGCAACTTGCAAGAATTTAATGTTGAACTTAAAATTGAAAACTTGGAAACACTCCTTCGTCCGCTTGACCACTTTCTCAATGTGGGCTGTTGTCCAGCAGCTACATGTAGTCACTTCACAGTTTGTGTTCCAGCACACATTGACATTTGAAGCTGATGTTTTGAAATATCAGTCAATCATTTATTTTGACAAGACAAATGTGAAGCCTGACTGAGTGTTTCTGTTTTTAGGGCTAAAACGGGGAAAAAAAAAGTAAAACAGTCTCATGGTCATTTACAGTAATGTTTTCTTCCAACAAGCATTACTGAGTGTACACACCGTGAATGTGAAAATGAATTTGAAAAGGGAGTAAGACGGGACTAAAAAATGGAGCTTTTGATAGAATGAACTGCATCCAGCTGTGAGCTGGACCCGACAGATGTGATGTTTAAATAAACTTATGGGATGCCAGGTTTTAAAACAAACCACCAGCTGAAAGGGAGATTTTATTTCAGTTGAGGATTTCCCTGTAGATGTGGAGATACGAGACGCAGTGATAATAGGAAGTGATAGGTCTTAATTTATTTGAGATTAGTGTAATGTAGGTGTTGAAATGGTTTGCTAAAAGTCTTTATTAGATGTCCTGCACCTGCTGTGTTGGACTCAGAGTAGTTGTGCAGACTCTGTCATGATAAAAAAAAAATACTTAGATTTAAGGAAGCATGAGTGCTCATTTTGGAATTAACTTAAGGCTCAGTGTGAGGGCCAAAATTAAGACTGTTGCACAACTAGCGGTTGATACATCCTTGTAGCAGGAGGCTGTATCTATTAAGCCAGCTATTGATCTGATTAATGTTAGGCCAGCACCGGTAACTGAGAGGCTGGCTCTGGCAAATGAGAAGGAGACTATTCATTTCCGTTGGTATTGGAGAGGCTAACATGGATAAGCTGGCGTTAGCATTGGAAAGGCTAGCAACTAGTATTGATAAGCTGGTGTTAGCATTGGAAAGGCTAGCAACTAGCATGGATAAGCTGGCGTTAGCATTGGAAAGGCTAGAAACTAGCATGGATAAGCTGGTGTTAGCATTGGAGAGGCTAGCAACTAGCATGCCAAGGCTGCTCACCTACTTTATTAGACACAAACTTTTTTGAATAAAGAACTTTCTCAACAAAAATGGTTGACAAACAAAACCTATAAGCAACATGCACTGACAGATGTTTTACTGTTCAACATGATGTCAAGCTAAACAAAAAACATATTACTGTAGTTGCTAAAGGAATTAGCAGCTGCATTTGCCCTTGTCTATTGGTCAACGGCGATTTTTTTTTTTTTCTTTAGCCGACTTATGAGAAAAGTCATAACTATCAAGTTGGGGCTTTTTACAGTTTTTGACAGGGTATAAAATTACATTTCTCTATACTGAATTGTAATTTATGTCATATAGAGATATAACGTAACACCAGCTTATCCTTGCTAGTCGCTAGCCTCTCCAATGCTAACGCTAGCTTATCCATGCTAGTCACTAGCCTCTCTGATGCTAACACAAATGAATAGTCTCCTCTCATTTGCCAGAGCCTGCCTCTCAATTACTGGAGCCAGCTGCTCAGTTACCGGTGCCGGCCTATCATTAATCAGATCAATGGCTGACTTAGGAATAGTTATAGCCTCCTGCTACAAGGATGTAGTAACCGCTGGTTGCACAATAGTCTTAATTTTGGCCCTCATACCGCACCCTATTAATTGAGTTTTTTCTAATCATATAATCCTGATAAATGGAGGAGAAATCATTAGTTGTTTATTCTTTTCTTAGTTTCTAATTATGTAGTCATCCATCTACATATTTGCAGGAAAAGTTTGGGTAACAAAATAAAAGTCATAGGTGTTTTTGATTTTTTGATTTTTTGTTAGCAATTTGGAATAAATACCTTACTTCTTCCCCATCACACACATTTGGGTGTTTTCTTTTTCTGTGCAGTCAATCATGTCCTTTGACATACAAAAATAGACTGGGACACTTAGCAAAGAAAACCTCATTTATAACACGCATCAGTGCATATATTAAACATATTTAAGAAACACTCGAGGATGTTGTGGGAAAGATGCAAGAGGTCCTTTAGGGAATGTTTGCTTTAATTAACAAAATGGAAATGGCTATTAAAATTAACACTTCAATTATCTTTGCAGTCAGAAACTGCTTCATGTGGGTAACATTAAACCTCACGGGTGGGGGGAAAAAAAAGACGTGGTGGGCCTGGTGAAGAAATACTTCAACATGAAAGGGTGTTAAGAGTATAACCTTGTGCAGAGGTGCGTCAAAAGACTTTTTCTCATTGACTTTTGGCCTGCTGCCTTTTCAGAGTGATAAAACACAGGTTTCCTCTCCTGCTCATGCTCTGTGAGTTTTGGATGCTGACTACAACATGAAATATTTGTGTGGGAACATCATCACGGCACATATATATTGGCAATGGCAACGGGGCATAAGGGCGTCACTATTAGTGCCACAAGATGAGAGGGTGTTCCATTGGCTGGCGCCAGAGGCCCCGTGAACCACAAGCTGATTAAAAGGGCGACCTCATGTCCGTGCTGACAGTGGCGGCATTTCAGTGACACTCTGGGTGCCAGAGACAATGATCGGAGGCTGGATTAAGTGAGGGGAAAGAATGATGTGTTTGTTTTGGATTTTACCAGCAAAGTGACGGTTTGTCAGTTCTTGTCCAGTTTAAATGTTGCAGACGTCGTTGTGGGAACGCTACCTGAAAAGAGATGCTTTAAAACTTCGCTAAACCACTAAAGTCCATTTCATCCTGGTCACAACAAAACTGCTTTCTGTTTATTTTTCTACTGTTTTTTTTTAAACCTTGGCAGCATGTTGGCTTAGTGGTTAGCCTTGATGCCTCACAGCAAGAAGGTCCTGGATTCAGCTGCAACAGCTAATCAGATACCATACACAAAAAAAAGGGATGTTGTTGGACTTTTTGAACATGACTGTGTACCAAAAAACACGTTTCTGTCATTAACAAAGTATTACAGTTGCCTGTGCGTACCGGCTGAGGTATATTTTAATGCTTTGAAAGGATTTATTAATTTTCTTGTTGTGTTTTGGTAGAAAATAATTTATGGGGTTTGTACATTTCATTTGAGCTCTGTCTTGAAGCATTTAGGAATCACAGTATTGAGAAATATTTGTCCAGTTTGGACAGTTGTTGGACATGCTGGGTTATTATATGTTTAATATACTCATTTTCTATGCTGCTGTTACCAAATTTGAATTGGTTATAGTTGGGAATCTGTATTTTAGCTAAATATATATTTTTCTTTAATACCTCCTTTCTTTCATGTTCTGGGATACTTTAAATTTCTGGTGAGAAAAAAACTTTGATTTGTGTGTATTTTAACTCCAATAAGTACTTCTTGATCTTCTCCTGATAACTCGCCATACAACATCGGCCTGTGAATTTAAGCTATCCCCACTCTATCTGCAGTTATTTATCGCCCCTCACGTTTGGTCCAGACGCAGAGGAAGTGAAGCGTAAGTGCAACAGGAAGAGGAGAAGGTGGATGCTCTGATCCCCAGCATGTAAATCTAGATCTTTTTTATGAGTTCAGGCCACCCTGGAAGATGAAGTGCTTTTGTTGTGAGAGAAAACAGTGGAGCGGTACACATGTCATAACATTGACACCTTGGAGGGGGTCGACTGGGCTCCATCCTCAGGCCATGGCTCCCACGTGCCCTCTTGGCCTCACCAACTTCCCAATCTCTGAAGTCATCTTCATCTCCTCGCAGGCTCCTCTAACTAGTCCACTCCCAGTTTTACCATACGCTGCCTCCCTCCTGGTTCAGGTCTGCCTCAAACTGTTTCATTCAACATCTTTAAGAGTAGTGCTCTGCTTCTGTCCACCAAAACACTTTCTTAAACAATAAACAGAAGGTCTAGGTGGTCCTGTGGGGGCAGCTGTCTTTAAAGAACAACCATCTACCACACAAAACTCATCTGCTAATGGAAGACACCCGCAGGCTGGATGTGGCCCCATGGGCCGCCGATTACCCATCCCTGATCTAAAATCTTTTGATCCTAAATATCTCATTGTAAATAAATTTTGTTTTTAGTACACAGTTTGCACTAAATTTGTTTGCCAGATAAACTGTCTCTAACTGAGACCATGTTGTTAGCTTTGGTTTAAATATAAATGAGCTAACCAGCATTTAAACTAACATTTCATCTAAACTGGGTATGCTGCTTCATTGTTTCTGTGGGTTTTAGTGCAGGAAGCGATACTAGGAATTTTGTGACGTCGGCTGCTACATCGTCATTTTTTTAAAACTGTAAATGCCAATTCTTTTTAAAACTCACCAAAAACAGCCTAATCAAATATATCCACTTTGGACTGTGATTGTATAATTCTCCCTTTTATAAAATAAAAATTCACAAGATGCGCAATTTAAGCCAAGTTAAAATCTACTTTGATGTTTAACTTGTGTTGCATTCAGGATGAAAAAAATAAACACAAATCAAAGTAATATTAATTATTTTAACATTATTCAAGGAATGGAATGCTTTTGGGTTATTGCATAGATATTGATAATTCATTCTAGATTTGGACTCTATCACCTATTAAATTATTTAAACTAAAAAGTAATTTGTGTGGGCTTTAGAAGTAGTTTTTTGAAAAGGTGTTTACACAGATATGTGTAGTATATTTATTTTTATTTTCCTTGCAGATATCCTTTCAGTCTTCAACGTGCTGAATGACCTAATGGTCTTGTCAATAACATGTGTGTTAGTGAGAACACTTCTCTGTTTGTATGGAAACAGTTTGTCACATTTCATTAAGTCACACAGCCCACTTTGCATGGTGCTTATCCAGGTTAAAGCTGCTCCCCGCACGACTCAGCTGGCGTTTAGATAAATATTGCTGACACACTTACTTAATTGACCTTTTCACTGTAGGTTACTCACCTCAGAATACGATTGGACGTCTTTGTTTTCATCGCCGTTGCCCGCAGAGACAGCGAGATTTAGTGTTGTTGTGGAAGAGCTAACAGCGAGAAGTGCTTCGCAGGAAGTTCTGTGCTTACCTCGATGGGAGAGTCGGCTGAATAATGGAGTTTATTTACGTTCACACTCACTTACACTGCCCAGTGTCTGGCGCTTTAACCAGGGAGACACCTTTATGCTGAGAGACGTCATTGGTGCTGCTGCACATAGAAACTGCGTTCATGAGCCATGAGGTGAGTCACAGCTGGAATGACCAGGTCTAATGCTCTGCAGGGGTCACATACTGACATCACAAGCTCACTTATGACTATTTTGTCTCTTTGGTACTCCCAAATCTCTAAGAAGTAAAAATAAAAAAAAAAAAATTAAAAAAAAGTAACTTTTGTTTAAGTCTTTTTAAGCCTACAATTATCTCAGAAGCTTTTAAACATGCCAGCTAAAACATATTGAATTTCAATGTGTATATAGTTTTTTTTTTACTGCACTTTTTTCTAGGATTTCTAAGCTTAATAAAAGTTAAGGGAAATTTTTTTTGCATGTTTTGCCTTGTGGAAACATCCATTCATTTACAATATGAAATAATCCCCAAAATAATATTTATAAATATCAGCTTATTAAAAAAATGATTGCAAATAATCTGTTGAACAAGACACATCATTTTTGCTGTTTTTTTCGTAATAGCAAATCTGCAAACTTAATATTTCCTCTATTAAAGGTGGAGAAAAAAACTTCTGCACTCAAAATATGAAATTTTAAGATGTACAAATGTTATCTTACACAAGGCCAAATGTTAATAAAGTTAACTTAATTATGATAAATCATTATTACCTTCTGCTTAGGGAATCAAATAAACATACATTCAACGACCTCACACTCTTCGAAGGAGACTGTTACAGAGCAGCGTTTGAATTTACAGCGACGAGTATATTTAGTCGCTGTATATTTATGCTGGAGTATTTAGCTTGGCATCTCTCTGCTGATAATTTATGACACATCTGGTGTCAATCTGCCATCGCCTTCCTCATAAAAGGTCCTCAAATCATGAATATATTCTTCAGATGGCAAGAAATGCTCGTTATAAACCGGAGCTAGATTTGTGGAGTCCATCTTTTTCGCCGTTGCCTGGATATTTGGGTACGAATCAATGCGTCTCAGAGTGGGTAAGTGAATTTATACACCGGGGAGTGTCTCCACGGCCATTGCTGTGGCCAAGTGTGGGACACATGCAGGACCACAACGGAAACCAGAGAAACGGCATTAATTCAGGAGGGTGATGGGGGAGGATTAGTAAAAACACTGCATGTGAACTTCGCCTGCTGCAGTAATTCAGCGTAATGAAATTCTATATTTCCTCTTTTTTCCTGTAAAAACAAGTCGAAGCAAGTGGAACACGCCTGAGCTCAAAATCTTTTTTTTTTTTTGATCAACTTTAACACAAGATATTATTTACAGTCGACAGGTAATGAAAAAAAAATGCGTCTTTCAAGAATTTAATACTTAAACTCTAAACATTTGAGACATTGCTTTAATAAGTTACACTAAAAGTGTGGAAAATTATTGGGGAAAAATCATTTTCTCACCAAGAGAGCATTTGAGTTTAGAGAGTAAACTTTAAAGGGGAAGAGGGTATTGTGAAAAATTGACTTTATATTATATTATAATGTCATTCCCTCATTAAAACCATTGCTTTGATTCATTCATGCATGTTTGAGAAATCCTTAATCTCCTGTGGTAGCCATGTGGCGCTGCCTAAGCACTTGCTGGTACAAAGCTCCACCTATTTACACAAAGCTCCTCCCTGGAGCTGGGTCTGCAGACAAGCTCCCACCACAGAGCACCCCTCCCATGAAGCATTGTTGTGAAGATGTGCTGAAGTGGGAATGTTGGAAATGGTAGTGAAAAGACAGAGGCTAATTTCAAGGTGTTTAGATTTTTTTTATTTTTGACATAATAAGCATTTTCATAACTACTAAAGGTAACATAGTTACTTGATTGTGGTATAGAGTTGAACTATGTGCCTGGAAAACACATAATACCCCCCACCACCGATTTTTAAGAAAGCAAAAACCAAACCTAATGTTGCTATAAAAGTTTAATTTTCAAAAGCACAGAAGAAATGATCCAATCAAGTGTTTTTTCTGCTCATATTTTTCCATGTTGCCCTGCTGTGCTCTCAGATGGATACTAGAGCAGCTTGTAGAAAGGTTTCAGTCAGAGTATCCTCTCTGGAAGCAAAGGAGAGCAGCGGCTGGAAGGTGAGCTGCTCAGTGAATGTTTCATTATATCTAATGTTGCTTTCCCTGAAGCGCTCTCCAAAGTAAGCGAGCTTGTGTGAGCCGGGGCTCGAAACGCTCCAACCCCCTTGTGACCACTTGGAGCAAAGCAACTCTCCACTTTCTTATTTTCACCCTCAAACGACAGCCTTTGCATGGATTATGTGTTTAAGCACAGTGGCGCTTTTTATTGAGCTCGATTTCTTCGCTTGCCTGTTTGAAAGCGTTGGGGTTTCTCTCACTGAGGGGAGAGCTTGACATGATTGGAGCGTGTAACATTTTCAGGCAAAGTGTCACAAATATTTTTGTAGGAGACCCTGCCATTGCAAACATATTTAAATTAAGGGTACTTGAGATTGTTTGATAAAATTCTTGACTAATGATATATGATCCTTTTTAGAATAATGTGCAGAGACAACAGCTGGGTTTTATAAACGTCAGGGTGTCACAGCTTACGATACCCCATACAAAAATCAAGAATGATCTTAATTGCCTCCATCATCTCACTAAATGGTTAATGACAGTGATTTAATGCAAGCGGCTGCATGAACGTCCACACCATCTACCAGCTGTGTGTGAGTGGTGGTGCGCGGCCGGCTGCAGGGGCTTTGCTTTGATTCTCCCGCTCCGGCATGTGCAAGGATTTAGCGGATTGAGATCCCAGACATCTGTTGAATATTAGGAGCAATAACAGCTGGGCGGACCTCAAACTTGGTCACCCACTTCACCTCGCCGTGTCTCTGAGGATAACCCCAGCTGCCTCACACTCCAGATGACAAGTGCCCGTTCGCTGGCCCGCTGAGTTCGGGGTCTACAGACTAGCCAAGCCCCCTTGGCCCTTGAACAATCCATCATAAAACCTCTCCTTCTCTTTCCATCTCTTCCACTGACTCGCTCCTGCTGAGCATGAGAACAAAGTGGGTGGTATGCAGTGATTTCACCACGATAACATCCCTCCATGTTTGATTTCTCATATTGGTCGGCTTGTTGTTGAAAGAAATTTTGGCTCCACGGTGGTTGTCTGTCAATTGCTCTCCCGTGTCTTTTTCTGATGAAAGGTCAAAACCAGAGAAGAGGTCGGCTGTACAGACAGATGCTGCCTGCCATCACTCTTGTTTTTCCTGACTAAAAAAGTGTTTTCTCTTTTTATAAACCAAATAAGTAGAAAATCGGAATATAAATGAAAAAGAAGGGGGCTCTGGTTAAGTAAATCTAATAAATTTATTCCACAAATAATTCTTTCAGTTTTCTACTTTTTTGGGGCATAAATGTATTAAATTCTTGTCTTCAAATCAATTAGTCTCTGATTGTGCCTTTAAAGATCTGTGTGATTAGAACAATTATGTGGATTTATTGAAATGTTTCATTTAAAATGACATTTAAAAATGGCAATAATTATGTTAGGAAATTTCATTTTTAAGACATAAACCATATGTGATCATATTGATGCAGCTAAAAGTGATGGATTACAAAATCTGAACACTGACTTCTTTGAACACATTTTTACAAACATTAAATATTACTGTGAAATTTATTTCATCAGTAATAATACATTTGTGCAACTGTAGTATTTGCAAACAGAATTAATGCCATTTTAAAATAATTTAATTTTAAATGAAACATTTAAATGCAAGAAGCATATTGTTCAATAAATCCACTCGATTGTTCTAATCGCACAAATCTTTAAAGGCACAATCAGACATTCATTGTTTTGAAGACAAGAATGTAATATTTATGCCCAAAAAAAGTTGAAAACTGAAAAAATTATTTGTGTAACACATTTATTATCAGCCAGTAAAGGAAGCACAGGTTTTCTGAAGATATACTATAAAATTCAGCATTTTAAATTGATGCATATTCAAAATAATAATAATAATAATAAAAAACCTTATAAACATTTGACCAGATATTAAATTGATGCAAACAGAAAAATAAAACATTTTTCTACTTGTACATTCATGTTCTTTCCACATTAGAATCGGTTCCAATTAATTGAAGTTGTTTGACATTTTCTTGAATATAATAAATCATTTAGGAATCTTTTTAAAAATGAAATCACAGCAGCTGACTTTACAAGTTTTAATGCAGCTGCTTATTGATTAAAGTTATAAAATATCAACTCGAATCTTTTCAACTGCTTTTAATTCATCACAATCCAAATCATTCCAGTCGTTCAGGATCAGATTAAATCGAAATACAAACATTGCAATTTAACTTCAGTTATTTAAAACAAATGTTAGAATTCAAGTCTTCAATAAGTAAAAAAAACAACAACTCTTATTTAGATAGGCTTTGATTCAGTTTGCTCATTTACTAGGCTGTTAAACATTTATAAAGCTAAAATATGTATGTTTAAAATTAGTGACATTGTTAAATATAGTTTCACTGCTGTAAAAACACATTTCTTTCTTAAATAAATTTAGGAAAGACAGTTAAACACAAACAATTAAAATAAATATGTTGAATGCAGCATGAATCAGTTTCTTCCTACTTAAAAGATTTGAATTGTTATATATTTGTACATTTTTATTTTAAAGATACATGAAATGCCCACATAATAGTTTAGTCCTGTATTTTTAACACTGCAGCTACCTTTCTATTATCTATACTCTCTTTATCAAAGGTTTTAATTTACTAACTTAAAATAATAATTCAAAACTTGGTAATCAAAAAAAGAGTCCTGCTGTTTTTTATAAACGACTCAGTCTTGTCTTGTAGGATTTAAAGCCCAAACTAGTTAGAGGACAACTCCCTGCCACCATGCAGAATTACCGTCCTTTAAAAAACAAATTCAAAGATTGATATTAAAACTATTATACAATAACTACATTCATGTAGAGCGAAGCTCACAAGCCTGCAACCCTGAGTCCATTCGCTGGATTCAGGTGTCGTTATGGAGTCACTTTTTATGACCTTGTGATTAGTGTTTTTACGGCGGTGGGGAGGTCTGCAGATGGTCTATGTAAACTTGTCACACTGGAGCTCTTGTGGGGCTGTAAAGCAGAGAATTAGAGCTCTGTTACAGCTGAGGGAGGATGAACAGAGGCGGAGCGCCCTCTGCTGGAGGGTTTCTCATTTTACACTGATGTGGATGAGCTGAACAGCAGCTGGAGGAGTCAGTGTTACACAAACAAATCAGTGTTAAAAAATAGTTTTGTGCAAACATTTAATCCACTCTTTATGTATTTTTATTTTGTTTCTAAGGAGCCAGATGTTCTTGTAATATTTTAAAGTGGTCTTAATAAAAGCTTGTTCGAGCTTTCTGAATGTTGTGGATTTTGCTGCAAATTCCAAAAAAGAAAAAAAAAGGATGACTCAGGACTTTTGCACCGTACTGTATTTGGCAAATACAAACTTAAAACAGTTTTTTTTTATTATTTGATATTAGGGTCTGAGGTTTGTTGGAGCTCATAATTTTGACTTACAAGATATTCTGCTTTTATTTTGAAAAATATATACAGTATATTACACATGCTATGGTTTTCTGCAACCATTTTCAGAAAAAACAGAACACGTTTAGTTGATTCATGCAGGAAATATAAATACTCTGATTAAAACTAGTGAAATTAATAATTACATTTACAAACAAATAGAGATTTTTTAAATAAAATAAACATACTGAAAATTAGCTAGATTTGAAAAGTTAAACACTTCAAATTCAATACTGACATAATAAACAAACCTAAAGAATTGTATAAGACAATTTAAAACAATTTATCCTCCTTTAAAAAGTGACTAAATGTAATTTTCTCTTATTTAAAGCTAAAATGAATTCTTGCCGTGTGATACTGGAGGTGTGTTGTTTTCAGGCGCTTCGTCCTCCTAAAATCTGGTGTCAGTTTGAAGCGATGCTGCTTCGTGTGACAGTTCTGACAGAGGTCCTGTTGTCCTGGCAACACCGATGACCCTTACATCCTGCACAGCAAGCTGGCATTCACGCACCATGTGTTCCGCGTTTTACACATTCTTTTACATCCAGGATCCAGTTTCACCTACAGCAGCCTCTGTTTCACACCAGGTTCACTCAGAGCCTGCAAAAACATCCAGGTGATGATTTTGTTTTATTTAATAATCTGTTATTTATTTTATAAATACTGTAGTTTTTAATGTAGAATTGCAAAAAAAAAAATGTGAATGGTACGTTGAGAAAACACATCAGCTCTTTTATATTCTTATTTTCCAGTTGTTCTGCAGCAATGTGGCTCCCTCCGATGTAAATGCTATAAATATTACTTTATTCTTGTCTTTCACTGGGAGATTCGAAGTAAAATTATGAAAAAAAAGCTTTATTAAAAAAGTTATTATAGAAAATATACAAAATATTGAGGTCATAATCAGTTAAAAAAAAAAAAGAATATATAAGAAAAAAGCCATTTTTAATAGAAGGCAAGATCTTTTTTTTTCATACCAGCTGTTTTATTTTCCCCTTGGCACAAAATGTTGAGCAGAAACAAAAGCTGTTCTGGAATATAATTTACTTTTCCCTCATTCTGTGACAAAATCAGACCTTTTTCAGTCATTTTAGGAACGTGCGGTTTTATGAGTTCATTAATAATTTAGTTTCCTGCTGAATCCACTTTTGTTTCAGAAATCATTCATTTCTTCTCCTGCGGTTTTATTTTCAGGCTCCGGCAAATAAAGATGTAATGAAGTTTGAGGAATCACGTAAAATGGAAAATATGTAACAAGTAGCATTAAAACGTTCCATTGTGAGCTACATTAGGAGCAAAACACTCACACACACACACATGCAGAGGATTAATGGAACTTCAAACATGTTTTTCTTTGTAATGCATCATAATGAAGCAGTGAAGCTGTCAGCGAGAGGAATCTGTGCTCTTTGCTTGCAGAGCTGACCCTGTGATTGTTTCAGAAGCACTTTAAGTTCTTCCACTGATGCTGGACGAGCATGTGGAGAAGAGATTCTGCAATAAAACTCGTATAGCAGGTGTTTTCTTCTTTTACTTTTAACCCCCTTACCTTTAATTGCTGATTTACATGTTGGTTTTCACCCTAAAAAATGAATATCATTGTTTTATCCCTTTTTCATTAAATGTTTTTGGTTTGTGTTGTCCCAAAGCTGCTGGACTGCAAACATTGTCCATCTAACCAAGTCTTTTATCCAGTATTTTTGATCTTGCTTTAAGACTAATACAGTAAGCAAAAACAGAACATTTTATTAGCCTGGTAATTTTTCCTTATTCAAGAAGTCCAATGAAGCGCAATTGTCTTTCTGCACTGTCAGAATGTTTCACTAAATTTGAGAAGAGTCAGAATATAATCTGGTATTTTTTAACCCATTTTCAGATGGTGTGTGTGATACTTTGAGATGTTTTCTTGAAATCAAGACTCTAACGAAGCAAAAGGAGGGTTTGAGGGGAAAGTTGCAGAACCTCGAATCAAAATAAAAAGTTGAAAACGAATGTTGTTCCTCACCTTGCTAAGTGACACAAAAATGTTGAGAAAATGCTAAAACACACTGAGGCGTTTAGATCATCAGTGTTCTCAGAGATCTGTGGGACATATCCTGAGAAGAAATGTCACAGATTGGCTTTGAGAGCAGCCGTCAAACGCTTGTTCCAACAAAGCTTACATTGCCCCCCAAATAAATAAATAAATAAATAAATAAATAAATACCAAAAAAATAAATAAAACAGTTTGCAAGTTTTAACCATGGTTTCTATCATTCTGTTGACAGAATAAGGAATTTGAAATAAATACTCCCAAACCTTATACAAATTTAGTTTTTTTGTCAACCTAAATAAATGAATTAACAAACAAATAAATAAAAAAATATTCAGCCTGGATTCCCTCAGTTAAGCTAAACCTTCCAATAGTTATTCAGTGGGCACAAAAAGGTAGCATTGTTTTGTGTCTTGGCTAAGTAGTTTGCAGTTTTTACTTTGCAGTTACACCTTCAGTAAAATATTTGCTTTCATTCTGGCATTGTGTTGTTTTGAACAAGTTAGCAGTAAAATAAATCAGAAATAAATAAATCAAAATTTCAATATGGCAAGTAAAGCCAATAAATGCATTCTTAATTATTTTTCTAATAAAAATAATACAAATGTGAGACATTTCTATAGTTCTAAATGTGTTTGTATTTCATGGAAGACTTGTTTGTTGTTTGCATTGCAGAAAATCACAACAATAAATGCTAAAATGTTTAATGACAAACGATTAGAAAAGTCAGTCGGTACGTTCCTGTTTCCCATTAATGTTTTAAGCTACTGTGGGATTTTCCTGAACTCATGAGCTTCACTTGCTGCTCATTTTGACCACATCTGAGCCCGGCTCCATCTGTTTCCCTCTAAGTGCTTGAAAAGAAACCTGCGTTGCCAGTCCAGCAGCTTTGGGACTGCCAATCCCTGTGGCAGCTCTCAGTGCGCACAAAAATTAATGATGAAGACGTCCATTTCTCATAAAAACACCATTATTGGCTTCGTCACAGAGGCCGTCTCATGCCAAACGCTACACATTACCGCTTGTTTTAGTCTGATCACTTGTAATGATTCTGTAAGAACGTCATCTTTAATCTGTTTGGATTTGACTAAAATGGAGGGATACTACATCTATATTTAACTCAGTGGTGACTCTGCTTGAGACAGCCCGTGAAGGTTGGCTTATTTTTCCAGGTGCTTGTACTTTGGAGAACAGCGAGCCACAGCCTTTGAGATTTCCACCCCACAGCACAGACTTCTGGGAAGGCAGAGTGTGTCGGCTGGGATTTGGCGATGGATGGAGGATAATGATGCAACGATCAATCATGACACGGTTCATTAATGCTGCAGGAACGGAGGGACTGCAGGACATGAAGGATGGCAGTTTTCATCTAAACACAGATACACGGTGACTTGTAATTCGCAGCGACTCGTTAACACCCACGAGGTCATCGAGTCAGGAGTCAATCATGCTGTCGATTTGTTTCCTGTTCATGCAGGTTCCCTGTCACTCACTCTTAACTTTATATATTCATTTTGATTTATTTACGGTGACTTTAATTTGCATTTTAAAGACCTTTTTCTTGCCTTAAGTAAAACATAAGTGAAAAGCTTTTTGACATCATATAAACGTGGCTGTTATTCAATATAAAATGTAATTTTACAGGGAATTAAAAGACGATCTATATCATGGATGGGCAACGTAAATGATGGATGGGGCCACATTTTTTTGTTGACACTGCCAGAGGCCCACATAGCTCTGCACACTTACCCAAATGTAATAAAACTGACATTTCAAAAACGTTTTTATGCATATATATATATATATATATATATATATATGTGTGTGTGTGTGTGTGTGTGTGTGTGTGTGTGTGCGGGCTGGTATTCCCTACAATGTGGGACAGTGTTTTTGGCA
>JARVJO010000269.1:6826668-6840243 GCA_031762555.1 Cynodonichthys magdalenae
TAGGGTTCATATATTTGTAAATCTGATTCTGATTAACTGAGTGCCTCACCATCCATGAACCTCACCGCACGTCACTGCTACATCGGCACAGCTCCATTGAAATCAGTGGAACTTCCACGAGAGTTTCAAGCAGTAGTCATGTGACTAGTGTTCTAAAATTAGCCCGAGTGAAGGTCCCCATTCAAGATGGCCACCACAGCTAAACAACCTTAGCAAATACAGAAATGGCTACCACTCATTCAGTTTTGCAGATAATGAACTCAATTTTGTTGTGGTTTTAGCCAAGCGTACTCTCCATCACCTCCTCTGAGCATTAACAGACCACACAATATCTCTGTTTAAAACTTTGGCATGTGGCAGACATTCAAGGAATGCTTGTTTTATTTGTTCTCTGCAGTTATGACAGCACACTGATAAGATTACAACTGCATCACTACATAAAAAGCTACAGAAAGCGGTAAAAGGAAAAGCTGCTTTAAAATACTCCAAATGATGGTGAAAAACATCCTAGTGATACTAACACAAGGAGAAACATAGGAGTGTTTCAGATTCCTCTGTGGATTCCCTGAGAAGGCGGGGGTGCAGTAGAGTTAATTTAGCATTACGAGCAGGTCTCATTTGAAGTAACCCTGAAACGGTGAGCGCAGATGTTCACCTCCTCAGCAGCTGGCCGCTGAGCACCGCCGAGAAGTTAAGGGGTGGAAGGCGACTAGATGGTAACATACTGCTGTGGACAGGAGTCAGCACACTTGATCCATGACTTTACAAGCCGAATGGAGAATACCACCCACTGAATACCACACACAGCTGTGCTGCTGCGGCTGCTGCTGGAGGCCAGCACACCAACTTCAGCAGCAGAGCGATAACAGATGGACAATCCAGAGGAGTTATGTGTTGCTGTTGAGCTAACCTTTCTCACAGTAGAAAATAGGATGCGTTAAGTTATCTAATCTTCATGGAAAATAAATCGTCTGAGTTGTTTGAGCTCAAGATTATGTCCTATTTTTTGTTAGTTAAAATGTTAATCTGAAAGAACTTCCTGGAAAATTTGAAGTTAAATTAAAAAGGTTTTATTGCACAGTGCTTTGCAAATGTTTTGAACAAATCCATCTTCTATATTTTACTTCCAAGCAGTTAGACTTTTTCCTAAATATTTAACATGATCAACATCTCTTCAAGCTTTCTAGGGTATTTTTTTTTTTTAATTGAATGGATTTTAAAGGACCAATATTATGTGTTTCTCTGGCATATCGTTCAATTCTTTACCAAAATAAAGTAACCGTGTCACCTTTAGTTATTATGAGAATGCTGTCAATTTGTATAAATTAAAAATTAATTTGACTTTGCATTTCTAAATGCCTTTTTGGCCTCTGTCTCTTTACAAACCTCCTACTGCTTCTGTCACGTCCATTTCTCCATGTCATCACAACAAAGCTTCATGCAGTTTACAACCGGAGCATTGTATTTTGTAGTAGTAATAATAAAAAAGCAGCAACATACAATATCTATTTTGGAAAATGACAACTCAGGATACAATTGAACCTTACTTGAATGACCCCAGACCGTAAAGTACGTTTTCTGAAGCACCAGAGTGAGTAGAGAGAAAACGTTTCAGCTTGGTAAGATATCTATACATGTCAAGTTGTATGGATTGTCTGTAATTTATATGGATTTTCCATTTTTCAGGTATACAAGCGTATAGAGCAATCTTATGGATTTTTTGAAATTTCATTTTTTAAAAAAAAAAAACTCAGTTTCAAATTTATTTAACATGTCAAAGCCTGTAGGATGTTAAAAAAAAATCAATAAATAACATCAAATAACCATCTTTCAACCCAATCTGTCGCTAGAAATAAGTTCTTCCCCCCTTCTTTCCTCCTGCTCCTGATGGATTCGAGGGGGAGGCGTGTTGTGTGATGCGAAAGCTCGGCTTGGAGACGCAGCCCAGAGGAGGAGCTGCATCTAAAAGGCGGTTCTAGAGCCAACTGGATGTTTTTGTTCTCCTGAATGTACAGGATTTCACAAACATGAATGAGTCAAAGCAACACTCTGTGTATGTTTTTGATGAGGGAATTACATTATAACATGATACAAAGCTAAAAAAAAGTTGATTTTACATATTGCCCCTTTAAAGAAATTCTCAATAAAAAAAAAATCCACAACTTATTAACTTTTAGGGTCAACCTGATCCAAAAGGGCCACCACAGTTAATCAACTTGAATAAACATAAAAATTGTTATAACTCAGTTATTTTTAAAGATATCGACTTAAAGTTTAAGGTGGTAGTACCATCCCATTCACTGAATGCTGACAGATTACACAATATTTTGTTCTAAAACTTGGATGTTTGATAACGGGTGATATGTATTCCTTAGTTTCCTCAATTTCAGTCAAGTATTTGACCATTTTCACAGGAATGTTGTGTTTATTTGATTGTTTTTTTGACCACATAACTATGACTTATGAATCATTCAGACATAAAACGGGCTGGGTGAATCAATGATGTGTCAATACATTTTGAAACATGCCTTTCAGATACTGTTCATCTGCTGTAGGTAGATTTTTGGGCCTGACAACTTCATGTTTTAAGCACATACTGAACAATATGTTGTCATGGTTAGGAGCACAAAACCAGAAAAAAAAGCCCAATTATTTAAACATCTTAAGGATTTTATACATTTTATAAAGTTGTATGTTTTCAAAAACATTTCAATAAACACAGCTACTAAAGGTATTAGAAAAATGGGTATATTGTGATTTAAACAGCTTAGGATTTTTTTTATATTTTACATACAAACGGCTTAGTATTTTTTTTTTTTACAAACTTATAATATCTTACAACCATCAACATCTTTAAAACTACTGGCGCACAGCGTACCAGTAATATTTTTTAAATCAGTTTCACATTCAACTCAGAAGTATTAAACTCAATGGCACAACACTACAGCCAGAATACTTATTTTTATGTACGTAAAATATAAATTTAGAACATTTGGAGTATTGTTTCTGTCATGTTTTCTCTGCTCTGAATTACCCCAGTGTCAGCTTCCTTCTTTCAGTCTGGATTATAATAAAAAAGCATAAATTCCAGCCATTATAAACAGCTCGAAGAGCTCATTAAAATACCTTTTATGTCCAAAGCTTTACGGCTCACAAAAAGGTGCATTATGTGGGGAAGAGAAACTGCAGGACTATGCAGAAGTTTAATTTTAGACAGTTACGGTGAGCTTAATGCTGTCCAGCTTCTAAATGCTGCCAAGTGTCTTTATGTGTTTCAGTGTGTGGGTCCCATTGTACCAAACCTCCCAGAATGAATAAAGTCGCACCAAAAATCTGGAATGGCACTTCTTACTTTTATTGTGCAATTTACTATTTATTTAATACTTTGCTCCATTTTAAAATTTGCAATTGTAACAAAGAAACTTAAGTATTTAACATACAACTTGTGCAAAAACAAAATCTCCTCAATGCTTTCTTTTATGTTCTATTACCTTGTAAATTAACTTTCTGGACCTAAAGTGTTAAACTACAAAGTTACACAGGAAAAAGACATTCACGGAAACTTGTGAAGTAACAAAAAAGAAGCTGCATTTTAAATCTAAAGAAACATTTTAACAAGAAAGCCACGATTTTCCAAATGACCACATGAGGGGGCCAGAGTAGTTCAGGTAATGGTCTCTAAGGCAACACAAACTTTGTTTACCATTATTATGATATTCACACATCTGTGTATTCTTCTTTTGCATTTAATTTATTTAGGTTTTCGGCACATTTCAGGTATAAATTGTCACATTTTATCTTAAGTTGGTGCAAAGTTTGTTAAATGATCTCCAATTTAGTCTAATTTAAAGCCTGATTCTTATGGTTATATTAATATATTACAGAAAACAAATTTACTTTTTATATCCAAACAGTTTTTTAATATGAAATGCTGCGTCAAACATTGCTACCAACACACTAACATTTTATCTAAACATCAGTTTAAGCATACGTTGCTTATTTTCCTGTTTCAAATAGAAACAGGAAAACATTTAATGTTATACTTTAAACAGAGGAAGTGATAGAAGTGACTCCCTATCACGCTGCTCAGACACAATCTACTGCAAAAAAAGGGATATCAACGAGCGCAGCAGCTTTACTTGGTACGCAGAAATAGCTTCTGCTTTGCATACAAATGGATCTGATCAAAACACGAGTGATCAGATAAAAAAAGCTGATTTTCAGATTAAGACAAAGAGCTTAAGAAGTAACCCCAAATGACACAGTTTCAAAGCTTCCTCATTACAGGACGCCTCAGGCAAAGAGGTGTCTGAAGCGAAGACACGCAGAGGGGAGAGAAGCAAAATTTTCCCCATTTTTCTTCAGATCCTGAAGAACTCAGTGAGGCATTATGTGGATTCAAATCCATCATCTGCTCTATAGTTCTGAATGCTGTCTTTATTTGTGTGCACACATATTGTGAACACACGCCGTGGTATTTACCACATAAAGATATAATATTCTGCACATTGCAATAAAAGGTGCCTTTTAAAGAAACATTTAACTCTGCTTTTCTTTTTCTCATAAAGAATAGACATCAATTATAAGAATGGGTGCAGAATAGATTAAAATAAGTCTAAATGGGTCAATTTAGATGACCAAAAAAGTAGATCTTGATTTTTTTTTTATTTGAAAAAGATTTACACTGTTGACAGAGACTTTTCTATAAACCACAATTTGAAAAACAAAACGGCATCTCACTTTTTAGTTTATATTTTATTATCAAAACACTTAAAAAAAACACAAATAAATTAACAGAAATGATCAAAAATGAAAAAGAGCTGTCTCCAAACCTCCTGGTCAAGTACTGACTGCAAGAAGCAGAATATTTATAACCTGATGAGTTTATCATGCAAAGAAAAGCATTTCCCCCCATTTCTTCGATGGTGTGATGTGGTCTGAGTGGAAAAGTGAAACTCACGTTCTCACAACTCCTGATATGTTGATAGAGGCCATTTTTCTTTTGTCTCCCATCTCCAGGAAGATTACGTTTCAAGGAATTTTCATGAAACACCATTTAAGCTGGGCCGATAAGGCTTCCTTTGCACAGAGATAAGAGCCTATCCACACACATTATTGATCTTTCTCTGACCTGTTTGTGGAAGAAAAGCTGGAGGGAGTAAACCACTTGTCAAACACAGAACTGCACCCGAGAGAGAAGAGGTGAAAAGAAACCAGAGTTAGAATATGAAAAAGGGCTGAGGAGAAAATACAGGTGAAAGGTTAGATTGGAAATAGTTTATAACCTTGAAGAATCAGATTAGTTGTTTTTAATGGAACTTGATCAAATAAAAGTTCCTTGAGATATATATCTTGTTTTTTAACTTCACTGATTTATTTTGTTCAATTGTTTTCCTTAAAAAAAAGTAAAAAATGACAAAACGTCTGCTCTATAATTTAAGATAAACTTCCTGTGCCCTGAGCCCATCCTCAAACCGAATCCAGCAAACAATAAAATTGGCCCGTCGCGATCACTGATGCTGAGAAAAAAAGTGTTGTCATGTTGTGGCGTGCCAGCAGTGCACCCTTACTGCGTGCAAGATGGCAGACGCTCACTGGGGGCTGATGCACATGACCTTCTGCTATCAGAGGAGACACGCTCATTTTTCACTGCAGCCTTGAATCATTGTTTTACTCAGCTTGAACTCTAATGCCTCTGCTCCAGTTAAAAAAAAAAGAATAAGTGCATTTGGGTTTAAAACATTTGTTACTCAAATCCTCTGCATACTGTGTCCACAAAAAGAGCTTTTTAAAAGAGATAAAGAACCATTACACCTAGGAAACCTCTTTTTACATTGTTCAGAGGAGATTGGATTATTTATGATGCAGCAGGGTTACGGCTCATAAACCTCATGAGGTGTCTTTGTAGATCTATGTATGTTTTGGTGTACTGAATCAACACAAAAAAAAAAGTTTTTTGGATCAAGCTTTCAGATCACCCACTGTTTTACAGATCCTTTCTATTAATGTAAATGTACTTTGATTTCATCAGTGCATGATTCCATACAATGATGAAATTTGTGCTCTGTACTTGACCCATCACGTTTGGTGTCTTGCTCAAGGATGCAACGACATGTGGGCGTGGTGAGGAGTTGAACCTGTGACTTTCTGGTCCCAAGCTGGCTTGCCACTGCACCACAGCCTCCCAAATAATTATTCATGTGACTAAATAAAAAATGGGATAAAGATATGAGGAAACCAGGAAGTATATGCTATGGGAGAGGTGATTACTGGATGACAACAGGTGTGCTGATTACTAATGGATGCAGGTGGCAAATAACAAGGGGCAACTGAGGACAAACAACTTAAATTAAAATATCCAAAGACACATATCATGATGTATTCATAGTCAGCATGTGTATGCATATTAGTATTCCACAGTGACCCTATTTTATATTCCAAACATGCAAAATTAGCATGCAAAAAAAATTTGGCATACGGACAAAGTCCTGTTTTGAGACTTTATCGCTACCTTACAATTTAGTAACCAGAAATATAATAGTACATGTTCAACAAATGTATTTCTAAAAGCTTTAATATTTGCTTTTTTTTATTTCCCCTTGAGCTGATTTTAATTTTCTTTCTGCCTTGCTTTGCAGCACGCTATATAGTACACATGTAACTATTGTTCCGCAAACGGCTTTCCAAATCAGCGTGAGGCACAGAACCACCATGTGACCACTATGCCAGACTACAGATGCAGTTCAAACTGTCTTTTCAAACTCTAAACTAAAAAAATAATGCAGAGGTACACTTCAGTCAATAAGTACACACAACTCTGCCATGTTTTAATTCTCCAGCTTTGAGGAGAATCCCAGACAGAAGGAAGCAAACTTTCCCAGCTCAGTGATTAATAGCGCAGCGTGTAAATAAGCATTTCAGGATCAGCCGGGCAGAAGTAAATTGATTGCGTTTTCTCGCCCATTCTTCCAGAGTGACAGACAAACAGCGCATTTTAACCAACTACACACCCTTTGTGTGAAGCACTCCATAGTGCACATTCGATTCATTCAACATATCACCACGGCAAAAAGGCAGGAACAATATTCAAGGTTGCACTTGGGCATGTAAAATGAAAAGGTTTAGCACCTGCTGGGACAGCAGAGGGAGTAGAAGGAGAGGGAGAAGCAGAGGAGGAGAGAGGTGATGGATAGTCTAACTTCCTGCAGGAGAAAGGTTTGATTAATGGTCGTCCACTCGGCAAAACACACCAGCTGTGAGGAGAGATAAGTACCAATACAAAAAGCAAATTACTGTCTCTACTGTCATAATTAACCTCAGAGACCAAAACTCACAGGAAGTATAGATTGCCATAGAAACAGGCTCACTTTCTCAGTTGCACAATAACTGCCTTTAGGCATAAAATAACAATGACAAAAAAGGTTTCAACTTCAGCAATGAAACCCTGTTTCAGCTCCAAGATTTAAGGCCTTTTTTGTTGCTGGGTGAGCTGTTCCCAAAGATGTACGAGCAAATTACCGGCTGGAGTTGTTTGAATAGAAGGAGTCCATTGTGGAAATGACTGTCAACACTCCTGCCAAGCTCGTCCCCGGGAGCAAAACAGATACCCAAACAGTCTTCTCTGAAATACATGAATTGAAATGACTCATGTAGGAAAAGATACAAACTACCTTACTGTTGAGCTCGTTGGACTTGCAACTGTGTCCAAACTCTTTCTAAAAGTTTAGCCACTCAAGCGCAAAAGTGAGATGCATTTGAAAGAGGAAGGTGAGAACCTGCTGCACAGGGGGGTTTAGAGCGTGGTGATGTTTTATCTAAAATACAAAAATCAGTTTGTAGAAAAGTAAGCCACGTTTAAGGGGCATGAAAGCATTCCACCTGCCTGAACCACTCACTGTGAAGGTACATAATTACTATCCATGTTTCCAGCTCCCAGTGGTTCTAAACCCATAAGACCTCTAAACCTCGCCACATTAAAAGTAGTCTTTGATAACAGCTAATGACTGCCGCGCTGAGTTCTTCAACCATAATATTATCTGAAGTCGAACTGATTAGAAACATGTGCCTGAGTGTCAGAACAATTTATGGGTTTCCAACTGATGACCTTTCCACACATCGTGTCGTGCAGCACACCTATGTATCACATCACCCAGACCGACACCCAACTGAGGACTTAACTCAATTACTTCCTGCATGGCTTGGTGGCTCACTTCTTTAGGAGTGGATGTGAGTTATGACCATGCGCACGCACCGAGAAGCAATTTAAAAAATGTATTTATTACGTAGGAAGAAAATAAGGTCATCAGTTTGCTGTATGTAACAGAGTTCAATGGATTAAAAATATCATGATACATCGATGCTGTTGATTAGAGCTAAAGACATATCAAATATGTCACATCGAGATGTGACGTATTTATTTTAACAAGCTTTAAAATAAAATACAAAGAAACTACTGATCCCTAGAGGGAAGCTGTTTACATCATCAGCAGGAGAACAGAATGGTCACAACTACAACTATTTAGTTAGTCATAACTAGAAGATTGCCTTTGCACCTATGAAGTAAGATCAAAATAAAAATTACAAAACAGTGTTATAAAAAGTTCAATTCATGATACAAAGCTCTGAACAATGAGCACCAACATATAAATTGCTGTACAACTTGGACTAAGCAAGCAACATGCATTTATCTCCAAAGGTCTTATTAAATTATTTTGTCATGTTTTGTCATGTTAAATCACAGAAGATTAATGTTTGCTACTTAAAGTCGAAATACCACATCCATTTAATATAAATGATCAAACTTGCTACCCCAACTTTTGCTGAATATAGTTCACAAACATTGCTGGACAAAATTTATAAGCAACAAAAAAGACCATACAGCCTCAACAACATTTACCTATTCATTCATTTATGACACTTTTTAAAATTATTTTGTTGACAGTTATCTGTAAAGATTTGTGATTTTTAATTATTTTTTCTGTGTTCATGTTTTCTCTGTGTCAGTCTTGACCTGCTCCTCAGAGTTTCTTCCCCATCTCCTACCACTCATCAAATACAGGTGTTTCAGTTTATTCTTTTAAATTGGGTCTATTGGTTTTTAGTTCTCAGTTCTGCCTTGTGTCGGCTTCTGCCATGATGCCCTGTGTTTTTCTCCTTGAGTTTTTTTTTTTTTTTTGAAGTAGTTGTATATAGTAAATTTGCCACCATGTTGGGTTTTTTTTGCTTTATTTATTGGACAAACCTGTTTTGAGCTCCTTTGTTTCTGCCTGCTTCTGGGTCCTAACCACCTTAAAAACCTGACAGAATCAGAACATGTTGCTTTGATTTCTGATCAGCATTTCAAGGTTCCTCACTTGATGTTTCACAACCAACAGAACCATACAGTAGTACACACTCCTGACATAGAATATAACAGGAACGTACCTCCAGACCACACACATGTGTTATTCTATCCTCATGGGGACTTTGCATTGACTTCCATTCATTTTCTGGTCATTTTTATACTTTAACCCTGACTCCTTACCCTAAACATTACCATCTCAGTACATACCTAACCTTAACCTAAACTAAAGAACAGTGGGTCAATACAAGGCTGTGTGTATCGAGAAAATGGTTAAAAAAAATCATCCCAACAAGGTAACAAAAACATTCACACACACACTTTTGAGTTCATTCTTTAAGCAGTAACTGCAGACCCTGATCAAAATGTTAGAATATTTTACCTTGAATTATTATTAGTTATGCATCCATTACTGTTTTTTTCCTCTTACTCTGGATTCAGGTTGTGGGGGAAGCAGCTTGAACAGGGAGGCCCAAAACATCCTTTTCCAGAGCTGAGCAGCAAAGGTCCATAAGTCATTCCTTAAAAGACGGTTTCATGTGGAAACATGGTTTCAACAAAGGCATACTTCTGAAATGAGATAGTTTAGGAAGGTCAGCATAGAGGAAGAAAGATGGTGATTGTGGTATTTTTCTCTCAACTTGAGGTTATCTGACTCAGACATATGCTGGATGAACTGCAGCGAGACATTGCTGTAAAATTGAACCATATGCATGTCGTGAGGCCAGATGTTTGAAGTGGCTGAAACGTCACATGTTTGCTTTCAAATCTGACCTTTACTGCAGCCCACCAACTGCTTTGGCGTAGATTTGGTCCTCTCTGCGTTTATACAGATAATCACTGCACCAACATGGGTCCAGACTGCACCAATGGTGCACACATGATAAAAGATTGACCTCATTTCAATTTACTAGGCCACTGGGAGCACATGAAGACTTACAAATGTGTTTGGAGTTGAAATTACTAAAATAATCAAAAACTGGAATTCTGATTTTGGAAAAACTGGATCACAGTGGAGCTATGTGTCGATGTCAGGAGTTATTTTGGTGGAGCTTCTTACTGCAGCACGGAGGCTCTGTGCAGAGATGTCCCTTTGTTTGTTTAAAGGGCAGCAGAATCGATGGCCCTGTTTTTTTGAGGCATGGCTCTGACCTCTCGCAGTGGCACCTGTATCAATCACAAGCTGACTTTGTTCCCTGCTCCACTGCTTGTCACATTTGTCTCCCACACTCAGAGCTGTGAACGGAGGCTGTCCATCTACTCTCAAATGTCAGTTTACAGCTCATGTCAGCCGTCTTTTGACAAAGTAATACATAAACATCTTTAAGATATGACAAGTACATTTCTGGAGAATAAATCCAAGACAAAATAAATGTTTTGCCTTAAAGGATACTAAGCCTGCTGTAAAATATATTTAAAAAGAAGCATGGACCTGTTGAATACAATAATCAAAGTCAGCTCGTGGCATGGGCAATGTAGGCAAATGCTAAGGGCGCTGTTTATCTAGGGGGCGTCACAAATGGGGGATGAAAAAAAAATTATAACTTCTTGTCAGAGTATAGTTGATTTTTGTCTTTTTGGTAAAATGATCTTCAAATGGATGGAAAATGCTGCATTTTGAGTAGATCTTTTACAAGACTTTCACGAGAGTATACTTCTAGACTTCCCCCCTAAAACTGCTTCACTCCACAGCTGCTTGTTCACATGAACATGTGTTATTTAGTCAGCAAATGTCACCAGGTATGAGGTAGATTTCTGGCATTTTGCTTCAAATTAACAATATTGTTAACTATTTTAATTGGACAACCTGGTTTCTAAAGTAAAAAAAATAATACAAAAAAGAAAACTATTTATTTTGGTATGTGAATGCGTGTGAATTGGCAGTGAGATTTAAAAACATTGGCTAGGGCCGGCCCTGACAATAATAATCACATAAACACTTTAAAATAATAAAATGATTTGAAAATTTACATTTGCATGAAGCTGATATTGATTGTTATCTTGAAACAAAAAATAAAATTCTCTTTGTGTTTCACTGATGTTGGAACATCTGCATTCTATTTAGTCCACAACATTTCAAATGCTAACTGCAGTAGCTGTAGTCAACATTGAGTTTGCCAACAATTTTATTTTTGGTTTTATATGTCTGAGTGGGAAAGTTTTAGAGGATCAACAAGAGTTGCAGAAAACCCTTCTGTCCATGTAAATGAATACATCAAAGTGCAAATGCTTCCTCTGAATTTCTCATTTCCCTTTAATTCTGTTGAATATTTAAATGCTGTTGAATATGCAAAACCATATGGATATGCTTTTTTTTTCCTTGGACCACCAAGAAAACAAAGTTATACCAGACAAATCTGTCCAAAACAACATTTTGATGGAGACGCCAGCTAAATCGTGTTAACAACCAGCTCCCTGCTTCTGAAGGATTGGGATAAAGTTAATCTGTATGTATGGCCAATGCTATGGAGGCCACATCCTAATCATCCAGCCAGTTCCCAGTTGGGCTGAAAGAGAGGGATGATTCCCATTATGGAGTAATTAGTCTTGTTGTCACCACTGGACCTCGACAGCGAATCTACTTGCTGAGGCTCTAAAGGGAGTTGGGTGTTTGCTACTGCTGAATGATAATCAGTATTGCCTTCACCAGCCAAGGACAGTGCACTAAAATGTAACTTTGTTTTGCTAATGCACAGAGGCCCAGACGTGGAGAACACCAGCTGTGAGGAGGGCTGGGATTGCTCAACAAATATAACAGTTGTTGGCTTATTAACTCCTAATGTTTACAGCCGGCTGTGACAGTTAGCTCCTACTGCTAATTTAATTTAGCTTTCATGTCCTGCAAGTTTGTTTTGTTGTTGTTAGAGTTTGATGGGAGGATGCAGCTGCTTTCAAGGGTGTCTGTGAAGGACTGCATCTGCTTGCCTGTATGGTCCATCAGTCCCAGCATGAACAGCCCAATGTGTTTGATAAGGGTTCATCCGTCACTGCTTTCTAGAAGAAGCAGTTTAAAAGTAGAGACTTGTTCTTCCTATTTCATATGCTTATTATATGCCTGCAAGTGTCAAAACACACCCTGAAAGGACCTAAATCTGTATCTGTTCTGTCCAAACAGAGAATTGTTGCAACTCAGAACAACCTAATCAACCTGTACGGCCATGTTGTCAAAGCTTGTTTATAACCAATTATTAACAGTAATTAAAGTAACACAAATTGTCAAACAATCACATGTCTTGCCTAAACAGTAGAAAAGCAGTAGCTCAAAAAGTCTTTATCACACAACACCTTTAAACCCAGCCTGTAACACAAGGCAGACTGAGGCAGAATGTGGGGCAAAAGTTTATCCAGTACTTCTCTAAGCTGAAAAAGGAGGTAATAAATAAACTGAAACCATCTCTCTGTGTAAGGGAGAACTGGAATTATGGGCTAAGGTTGTGATGTAATGATTACATGTGGTGTTTGTGTCCAGCCAGCATCAGGATAAACACATAACAATCAGAAAATCATTTTGCATTTATGAAAACAACCTGGCTTAAATTTTAGGTGTTGTGTGCAGTTGGATAACCAGCAATATATTCTTAATAAATTCTTCTGAACATGGATTAGCCAGCTTGATAACTGAATCCCATAAATTGTCCAAATGACTAAATGTGGCTTAAAGAATATCTACAGCAACTTTTCAAAACCACAGGGAGGAATCTTAAGTAATTTCCCTGTATTTGACATACTTTATATTCAAAATATAGGGCAAGCCTTTTTGTCATATAATTAATCAATTATGACTAGCCATTGTGCCATTGAAGTTAATATGGCTATAGAAAACCATTGTGTCAAATAAATAAAAAATATGCCTAACCATTGTATCATATACTTAAAAATAGAGCAAGTCATTGTGTCATGTGTGTAATTAATACATGTATGCAGGCGCGTCGTTAGACCTGGGCTTCCGGGGCTTTAGCCCCGGATGTTTTGTCAGTAGCCCCGGATCAAACGAGACCAGCTTTCTCACTGTCCGCCTCTCCTCCAGCAGCGGGACGGTATGATTGCGTCACCATCAGCTGTTTGTGCTTCCAAGCTGTGTGTGGGAGGAGGAAGACGGGCTTTTTTTTCACCCGCACTTCGTAGCAGCAGGAGTGAATTTACTGTAATAACTTTATGTTGGCTGTAAAGAGCAGCCTCTCAGGTTTCAGAAACCGTCAGAATTTTTCTGATGGCACAAACTGTCGCAAAGTTAC
>JARVJO010000269.1:6842526-6853737 GCA_031762555.1 Cynodonichthys magdalenae
GAGGGAAGAGGAAGAAGAAGAAGAGGAGGTCTGGGCTAAAGCCCCTGATGTTTCAAGAGCCTAAAAACGCCCCTGCATGTATGGCAAGCCATTGTCATAATATTAAAATAAATATTGTGTCATAATAATAAATCAAACCAAATAATTATAATAATAAATTATGGTTAACCCTAGTGTCATATAATTAAAGAAAAACAACAAGCCATTGTTTCATGTAATCAAATAGTATGACAAGCCACTGTGTCATGTAATTTAAAATGTGGCAAGCCATTGCATCATATAATTGAATCAAAATTATTTGTGTGAATGCTTATTAAAAATTCACACATTTACACTGTAAATTGTCATTTGATTTAAAATATAATTATGTTATTAAAAAGTTTGATATTTTGTTTACATGTTTAAAACTAAAATTGCTAAATTAGAATTAGTAAAATAATGAAAGCTGAAGAAAAACAAGTTTAACCATCATTACAAAATTGTGTACTTAAATTAATTAAAATCTCTGAGAAACAGTATTTCCCCCACATCTGCTGTAAGTGTGTGTGAGATACGTATCAGAGCCAGGTGGTGATTAAAGTTGCAGTCAGAGCTGATAAACTTACCACAGTATTATGAACAGTATTAAAGAGACTGTTGTGCTTAATCATCTTGTTTATCTTAACTGGTCTATAAATTACACAAACACTTTTTTTACCCTTAGAACTTGACGTTTAAATTAGAATAAGTAATAAATACTAAACCTTCTCTGCTGATTATTTCATGTTTTAATGTTTCCATTATTGGTGGCATGATGGGTCAGTGGTTAGCACAGACGCCTCATAGCAAGAAGGTCCTGGGTTGGATCCCCGTTTCGGACCTGGGATCTTTCTGTGCAGAGTTTGCATGTTCTCCTCGTGCTTGCGTGGGTTTTCTCCGGATACTCCGGTTTCCCCCACCCCTAAAATCATGTACAATAGTTTGCCTTCAGGCCTCCCTTGAAAAAGAGATCTGAGATCTCAACGGGACTCGCCAAAGGTAAATAAATCATGTCTGCAGCCACTTATCTCTTAATTGAGTTATTTCTATATGAAAGCATCATGTTTTGTTTGCATGTGACTTTATTTGAAATAATGAAGGAGTTAGATTTGAAAACATGTCAGTTGATGAAACAGTTTTCTTTACTTGGGTCTGAAGCAGAAAAATTATTTTTAAAGTTGTACCTTTATGTCTTGGTACTGAATTCAATCTGATATTGTCTCTTTTAAATAAACTATCTGAAGCTCAGTAAGAGCTACATCTGCTGGCATGTCACTTTAAAAAGGTAAATGTTACTGTTCTTAAAACAGCAAAATTATTGTGAGACTCAAACAACAGACAAGGAATTGTATTTATGCCAAATTCTGAACAAAATACAAAAGTGATGATTGCAAATCTGAAAGTAAAGTTCATTTACCACTAAAAACTTAAATGGGTTGTTCTGAAAAGAAGACAATGAGATGAAAACATTTTATTTTCATTAGATTTTATAAATACTTCAACATCTGACAGATTCCATATTTAAAACTCTGGTGATTAATGTGTCTTGTTTTATTATTTGTTCAGTGACAGTTAATCAAAAGGGAAAATTGTTGGTTTTATGTATGTTACTATGAATATTATTTAATAAAACTTCTCATTAAATCACTGGGCTGCAATTTTAATGACAATTTGAAGATAGAAATAATCTCTTATTGTCTCATGAGTCAGATTGTAGTTCAGTTTTAAATTAGATGAAGTTGAAATCTTCAGGATAAGATGAATCATTTCTCACTATATCTTTTGAAAGGTCATTAAAAATAAAAACAATACCCTTTAATAATTGTACACAAAGATTAAGGTTTAAGCCACTTAATTGTATGAATTATTTAGTTTGAGGTGCTGCTCAGCTGAAAATGATCACAAGCTGTCCTGATGGTGACGCCTCTTTATGAAAACAAACATGTTCTTGTTGATGTGCAGAATTCATATCTGCTGTAAAATACATGTTTGCATTAAAGTTAAAAGACCAAGTGATGTTTGAAATAGGAATAAAACACTTTGAGTTGAACTAACAATGGTATCTGTGCGCTGCCTGACAGTAATAACCTTGGTGTGTTGTGATAAAAGCCTCCAGTCACAACGCTGAGCTCTACCTGTCAAAACTACAGAAACTGTAGACATAAATACCTCAGATTACTTTAACATATGTGGCACAGCTTTACCTCAGTGCTCTCAGGCTGACGTTAAATCTGTAGCGTGTCACAGGTTTCACAGCTAAATGCCATCATAGCATCAAGTTAAATGCTTTGTTTAAACCCAGTCATTTAACTGACTTGTTGCCAATTAGTTGTAAAATGCAACTAATTAGGACAAATTATGCTGCTTTTTTATTTGCACCGCTAACATTTGCAACCTTCTGTTGCCTCTATTTCCACCTTTAAAGATTTGTTGGTAGCATATGAAGTCAGTTACCTTATTTAGCACCTAATTTGTTAACTGTGCCCCATCATGAATAAAAAATGGGTTCATAGGATTCTGTTTTTATTTACATTTAATGCAATATCTTGTTTTTTGGGGGAATTAGAGTTGTATATTTGCAAAAAAAAAAAAAAAAAGTTATTTCATGTCCATAACAGTTATTGTCAATGATTTATTACTTTTCATGATCACAAAAAGTTTATAAGAATAAACAAAGTTTAAATAAATTCTTTTGTGATCACTGATTCCTCGAAGAACTCATTGAACCAGCGGCAGCTTTTAGTCCTCAGTTCCTGTTCTAATTCTTCACTCTAAATGATACTGAAGAAATGTAGTTAGTTGTCTTTTTACATTAGTTTTGACACACAGGCAGAAAAATAAAAACATAAATGCGTCACCCCAGAAGCGATCCACATTAACACCCTGCCATCCCTATAAATAGTCCATTGTTGAGCTGTAATGTCTTCCTGAAGAACTGATTCGACTGGTGCGATGCAGCTGATGAGGGCTGACAGTGGCTTGACACATCAGTAAGTTTTATACCCTTCAGCTCCAGTCAATAAAAGTAAGAACGTGAGACACAAAGCACTGTTGAATAAATATGCCGTGAAAATAGCATTAACTTAGATGATTTCAGAGTTTGCTCAATGATGCTTTGAAATGGGTTCATCAGCTGGAGATCAAAATATTTTCTCAGCCTGCAGAGAACAGCAGGCATCATTCAAACCCTATGAGAAGTTACACAGTAGTTCTGCACAAGTGCATAAAACAGCTTGAATGTGTATTTTGGCTGTTCATTTTTTATTTTATAACATACAGAGACTTTTAAAATACCACAAAGTTGTTGACATTTCAAGCATTTCAAATTAAAGCGGGAACACAGCAACAAGACAAAAACGTCTGGCTTTAGATGTTCTTTTTCAAGACATCTTTACTTTCATTTTGATACTAAAGTGAAAAACTTCTGAACCAAGGGTGTTCGACCCTGGTCCTTGTGGGCCACTATCCTGCGAGTTTTGTAGGTTTCTCTGCTCCAACACAGCTGATTTGAATGAATGGGTGATTAATGGGCATCTGCAGAACTTGAAGAGGTAATTCAGTCACTGCATCGGGATGTGTTGGAACAGGGAAACAAGTAAAACCTGCAGGACAGCTGTCCTTAAGGTCCAGGATTAGACACCCCTGCTCTAAACAACTGTAAAAGTGAAAAAACAAACAGTTTATATTATTTAACACACTTTCCAAGTGTAGTTACTGGAAAAAAAAACATCAGAAAAGAAAAATTATTGAAAAATTTGATCTTGTTTTAGATACTTTTTGACAAATAGTCTGCTTGGTTTATTATAAATTGTTAACAAAAGTAATATTCATGGAAATAAGGACAGGTGTGAAATGGGTATTTAATTGAGGAAAGTTTCTACAGCTAGTCCCTAGTGTCCATCAAAAGTACTGCACTTTAAGGCATTTTTTGAATTGGCTTCACTTTTTAGACTCAGTGTCCTCTTTTATTCAATCCACACTAACGAATCCCTTTACCAGAAAATTGTAGCATCTCACCTTTTCAATTCATACAAACCCAGGAAGCCCTGAGAAATGAAAATAAGAAAATGCTGTAATGCAGTATCAGTTTTTGACAAATGGCACTTGTGCTTAATGACTTCTAACCAAATCTACCCAGAACAAGGCAGGTAGAAAAACTGCTCATAAGATTAAAAAAAAGCAGCTAAGCAGTTTTAATCCTCTCACAGAATCCTGTAAAAAAATGTGTTATGAAATACTGAATATCATCATGCAAGAAAATATTTTAAATTGTTATCAGTTCTTACAGTCTCTCATTCTTGGTATTTTCTCACACATTTAAACAAGGGTAAGTGTAAATGACAGGGGCAAAGAAAAATAAATAAATAAATAAATCAAAAAAATGTAGAAGCACAAATATTTTTGGAGTTAAAATAAGTGGCAAAACTGGCAAAAACCATCAGATGAAACTTGTGAATTCCAGAAATAAAAGACAGGTCAGAAATTAAAAACCTAACCTTGGTCTCTCAATCAAAACATTAAGAAAACTAAGTCAGATATTTTTATAGATTTAAAAAAAAAAGTGACCCAATCCTAAAATCTGAGACAAAAAACAAAAATGTTTTTATTTAGCATGATATAAAATGGGTTAATAAAAAAGTATGTTAAATAAATAAATAAAAAAGGCAGCAGGGGGAGATTTTATACATTTGTTTTTCATTCCAAGATAAATTCTTTTGCAGTTTGTTGCTTCGTGGCTTTCTGCTTCCTTTCAAAGCAGCAAATTTATTCTGCTGTTAATTATGTCCTTTGTGTCCCACTGAGCTGTGTTTCTCTACATCTCGGTGTTTGTTTGTTTGTCTAATGTGTCATTCAGTTATTAAATGGGTCTTTTGGATTTTAATCTTTTATCTATTAAAAGCCAATTTGCAGGGAACAGAAGTGCTTTAAACTCCCACAACTTTCAACTTTTTTCTCTCACAAAAGAGCTAAAAGCAAAGACAAATATGTCTCCTTGGGCTAAATGTACAAACAGACAAAACTCTAAAATATTAAGATTAATATGCAGCAGCTGCTCCACACCTGAAATATCTCAGCTTTACAAAAGTGAACCCAGAATGTAAGATAAATACAAAACTTTTTATTTTTTCCCCTTGACTGTAAAAGTGAGAAAGGCCAACCTGCTGGTTAAGATGAATAGAACAAAAATCACCTGATTACAGCCATTTTACTCTTAATTGGCAAAAAAGGTGTCATGTGAGGAGATTAGAGACAAGAAAAATGGGTCTGAACACAGCAGGACTCACAGTAACGAGTCTGATGTCATGTTAGAGAAAATTAAATCATTTTAGGAATCAAGCTGCCTTTGTACTTTTTTACCCCGGCTGCAGTGAACAGAGATAATCAGAAGTGGCACAAAACAGCATGAGAGCTTCATTTATTGAATATTTAGCATCAGCGTCCTTCTTTTCTTGACTCAACATCTTCTTATATACCTCTGTTTAAACTGACATAAATGTGCAACAACGGGAATTTGTCCATTGGCCTTGGTTTTTAAACCAAAGGTCTGTTGCACGGATGTAGATTCAAGGATTAAGCCTGGATTTTTGTGTTGAATTAATTCTTGATTCAGTTGCACAAAAGAGGAAGAACATATGTTTCCACGGTAACTAGTTCTCTGAAACTAACCTGATCCTGAAAAGTGAAGCTTATTTAATTCTGAGTTTCACATAGTTAAATGTTCTTGTGTACATATCTGCCTCTTTTTTTAGTTTTTACTTTGCATCAAATTATCATAAATGCATAAAAATCAAGTTGTATGAATTATCTGTTTAAGAAAAAAAAACGCTTCAAATTTAGTTTACATCTCCGAGCCTGTTAGGACATGCCTAGCCCCCCCATTCCTCATCTCCTGGTTTGTTTTAGAAGTTCAAGGATTGTTCAATCAAGGCCTCCAGTTGATATCCTGGATGTGTAAATCCTATAATTCTGCAACAAGCCCCAGATCTATTATCTGTAAGAATGTTTTAGAGATTTCAAAGAAGAATATAAAAAAAATACTGACAAATTAAAGTGCAGTGTGCAGAATCTTTGTCATCATGCAAACTTTCCGTTTAAATTGCTTTCATGCTGGAGAATTGGCCACAATATAAATCAATTTGTTGCATCAAATTCTCAGATTACTAGACAGAAAGATGCAAATAATTACATTTTCTAAATGGAAAACTGAACTGAAGTTTGGTCATTTGTTGTCGTTCTAGTTGGATTTGGGAACTGGAACAGCATTTAACTTTTATTGCAATCCTAAATTCTGTACCTTTTATAATATTTTGGTTCATGAGCAGGAAGATTTTGTCATGTCAGTAACACAGAATGTATGATTCCTGGCATAAAATCCTTGCCTTATACTGTAGTACAGATTGCAAAGTGTGATGAAAAGTGACTTGTGTAAAGAAATGATAGGAGCCAACTTTCCCAGCTTTACATGTGTGCAAGTATGCACCACTGACTCAGCCCTTAATATTTTTTTTTGATAAATGGCAACACAACTGCAATTCACAGGACTAAACAAAACATCTTCAGCAGGGTTTCACCTTGAATCCAGTTTCAAGGATAAACTGATTTTGTTTGTGATCCGTTAAGACAAACTGAAAATCTCATTTAAAGGCAGAACAAAAATGTATCATTAGGATGTTTGTCCTTTCAGGTCATCTCTTGTTCAAAAAACAGAAAAAGACAAGTTAAACAGAGAACAAATCACCAGTGTGTCATAAAATAAATACACAACTGATCCAGGTCTGATCTGAATGATGTTTTCTTTGAGTAATATTTTACTGCCGCTGAGGTTCAGCCAACATGTCAAGTTGCCGACAAGACTTTTTGTTCTTTTTGTTCTTTTTTTATTTTTTATTTCAGGGCTTTTTACAATTAAATTGTTAAAGTGCATAAAAGCTGAGATCACAGTGCGCTTTCACAGGAAAACAGAGGGCTGTGGGAGGTTAGATTACCACTGGCAAGGTCAGTGGTCTGAAAAGGCGACAAAGTGCATTATGCACATCTCCATTTGGCCCTCTCCCATGAGGATCTGCGAAAATAAAATTAACCAGCATCTCAGACTGTGGCATTCATCAAAAAGCACTCGGGCAGGCATTTATTCAAGTATTTACACTCAGGTTCCATTTCTGAAAGGTCAAAAAAAAGGGATTTTTATTTATTTATTTATTGTTTGTCTCTGTGGATGCATTTCAGTTTCTCTTTTCTCTCGATGATAATGAGAGCACAAACCTTGCTGTGATAGAGGGCAAAACAGTTCAATTTTCCAACTTAAGCTCCCAGACGGGCATTCTGTCTCTGCGGAGATTGTGTTTGCCTCCGTTTAGCTTATCATTCATGTAGAGTTCAGATAAAGACAGAAAATCTCACAGCGGCAGAATGGCAACAAAACAAAATAGGAAAGTCAAATGAAAACTCCTTTTAATGTATAATGCACTACTGGTATTCTTTTTGTAATTCCGCTTGTGAGAGTTGTGAGAAGATAGCTCTACGGAAAAATCCATAAGCATATTTTAATATATAGGTAGATTTTTTTTGGCTTCTATAAAAAACAGAGGGGTGCTTCAGAATTTGAAATGTGTTTGACTTACCTCACAAGAACAAACTCTCCTCATTTCCTCTATTAACAGTTTGGATTTTGTGTCTTTTTGGCAGCAGCTCTTACACAAAAATATTCTAGTTTTAGAGTTTTAGTCAAAGACTTAATGTCTCACCAAGTTGAACTGAAACAAATTGTTAATTCAAAAGAGGTTTACAGGTTGGTGGCCACATACTGAGTGTCCTCAGATGTTTGTGTGAAAGTGAAAAATCACATTTTATTTTCCCAAGTCCAAGAAAAGACATATTGTCCTTTCTGGTAAAATGCCTTCCAGCATCCCATTTCTCACCATGGTGATAATATGAATCAATGTGATCCCTGGTGTTCTCTTGTTCATGCAAAAATAGGTGGCTTTAAAAAAAAAAAAAAGAAAAGAAAGACTCACCAAATTAGTTTTGTACCCCTAACCTGTTTATAGAAAAGGAAAATCTGGAAGCAAAGAGTGGTGGTGAGCCATTTTCTAAAGACTTATTCTTGGCATCCTGCTCAGTTGTTGCTTGAAGTTTGTGCCAAATAAACGAGGCACGCTCACTTAACAGCAAAATGCTACTTCCAGTCCTGACAATGTGAACAACAGAGAATTGAACTTCCTTTCCTGGCTCCCTTCTGTTTGATCCATTAGCATTACATCACTCCAAACGACTTCAAGTATATTTTTAAAGGCAAGAATGTCCAAAGCACCGTCCTATTTCTAAATGGATGAGGTGACATTGATGTTTTCGGTCGATCAGTTTTCAGGAAAAATATGTGAGAAATTTGTTTGTTTTTATCATTTTACAACACTGTCGTTTTTAACAAAAAATAATAAGATATGTTGTGGTATTATGTTGGCTCTTTGGCTGTAAAAACTCCAACTAGATCTTAGCAAGACCCAGTTAAAGAACTGGTTCAAAACTGACCTTAAAATACAGAGCCCCTAAAGGGACATTGAATGAAAAATGGAAAATAAAATACTACCTCGTGCGCATGACATATATGTTTTTTGTTAGTTTTTTTCATTCAATGTCCTTTTAAGGGCTTAGTATAACATTGAGAGGTGGAATTTGTGGCATTGTAATGGTACTAAACTCTACTGCTTTACTTATAAAGCACTTTAACACTGCAACAGCTGCAACAAAGTGCTGTACATGTAAAATAAAAAATAAATAAATAAAAACCCAAACAAAACAAAGAATAAAACAATTTAAAACAATAAAATCAATTTCCCACTTGAAAATGAGATCTCGATCTCAATTGGGTTTTAAATCTGGTTAAATAAAGGAATTGAAATCAATGAAATAATAAAATCGATCAAAAAAACAAAAAAACAAAAAAAGCCCAAAACAAAACACAACAATAAAGTAGGAGTCGGACTAAAACAAGTCTGATGCCGGGGAAATAGAAATGCCTTTTTTAGAAAAGTTTTCAAAAGTAGACAGTAAACAAAAGTTACGCTTCGGTTTAAATTTTTAAAGTTTATTATTTTAGCTTATTGTAATTTAAATATTCCAACAGTTCGACTTTTTTTCCCACAACATAAAAAACTAATTATAGATGATTTCCTGAGCCAATTGAGCCAATGTATCATATTAGAGTACCTATTAAAGAATTTTTTTACTAATCAGTAATTTATTTAATAGTTTTTAAAACCACACATATGCCTATTTTAAAAGTTTGATTTTTCATCCTTAATGATTTTGCCACTCGGTGAGTTTTAAATGACTTTTTCAAAGATTTTCTTCCTAAAGCTTTTTTGGCATCTGCAGCGTTACACAATGGCTCATTGAACTGGAGCTATTTCAGCCGTTGTTCATGTCGACATGTAGAGTAACAATACAACTAAAATTTCACATCAGCAGTCCTTTTTTTCCCTCTCCATCACCTGGACTTTCTGTCTGTCAATCTATCTTTGTTCAACTCTTACTAAAATAACAAAATGAGGCATTTAATTATCTCAGTTGAAAAGATCAGAGTATCTAAAATGTGCTTTGTAATTGTACTGACGTTATTATATATTTTTTTGTAAATGTCATTTGCCAAGGTCTAAATGCCATTTTCTGGTGGGTGTATGTGAAATTGCTTTTTCTTTATTTTAGCCATTTATTGTGCTGTTGCAGCTATTGAAAGTCTCTCCAATGGCCCAGATTTCATTTCTGAGGTTGAATAGATGTATTGCTATTAGGCTGCTAAAGGTATTTATGTGCATGACACAAAAGTTCACCTTCATCACATGGAACAGGGCAAAAAGATGAGCGCCATTCATCTCAGCTGTTTTCTGCTACCTTTAAAGGTTAAACTGAAGAGACGAGATGAAATGTGTGTGGATTTTATATTACGGCACTAATGTGTTATCGTTCTTTTCTCAAACCTAAAAATATGATATGTGGTACATTGCATTGATCAGACACAACGTTCCTTTTAAAGATGAGATTCTGCTCATTTTTGTAAAATTTTTGTGTTCTTTCTCGCTAGCATATTTCATCAAACTCCATTGTACAAATTGCTTTACAAACCTTTGAGATAAATGAAGATAAAATCCAACAGAAAATAAAATCATTGATACATGAAACTAAATTAAAACCATGACACAGGAAATAAAAGTATTAAAATCGATAACTCAAACAAAAGCAGCCCAGTAAATTCCATGATCATCTCCTCAAGCAGGATTAAAGTCAAAGAAACCAGAGTGTTTAAAGAGCACATTTAAAATGTTCGAGTGTTCAGATCAGAGCAGAAGTTTTCTAAGTGTGAGCTGAGCCTCCACAGAGAGGTTAGAAAAGGTTTAGGGCAGAATAAATAAACTGCAAAAGCAAAATTGAGAATAAACAATATTTTTCTGAAAAATCCACAATTTCTGTAATTCAGTTTAATGCTGCTGTGTAATAGCTCTAGGATAGTTTGACTACATAAGCAACTAAAGAACAACTGAGTTCTACTTGCAGAAACAAAAACTATTTAAGGGTATGTTCACATCTGCCCTGTTTAGTCCGCTTTATTCGAACTCTAGTTTGTTTGCCTAAAATGTCCGGTTCATTTGGGGTGGTGTGAACATAATCAAACTCTGATACGGACCAAAAAAGCAAACTCTGGTCTGCCTCAAAACGTAGGTCTCAGTTCAGTTGAAGTGACCTCTGGTGTAGTTCGATTGCATGTGTGAACGCCAAGCGGATTGGAGACCATTCCAAAAGCTAAAAGTGGACTAAAACAGAGGGCATTCTGAGTAATAGCAGTGATAAAGTTACTCATATCTTGTAAATACCTTGCTGGACATTAAACATCTGTATAAACTGGACATCACTGCTGTGAAGGTGGATGTGCTCCTACTCAATGAACGCTGCCTCACATGGAGCCATCTCAACTGACTTGTGTGAAAAATAACATTCTCCATGGTTCCACCTCATCTTCCTCTCATGCTGAGCCCATTGTTGAAGACTATTTGTTTGGCACATTTGTCAAAAACAAAAAAATAAATCCTACATCCCCTATCTGACATCGCTCCATGTTTGTTTATGGAAGATAAACAGTTTCATCAGAATCTGAATATTTTTAGACATTGAATTTATAACATTGAATTTTTATCCTTC
>JARVJO010000269.1:6860753-6872283 GCA_031762555.1 Cynodonichthys magdalenae
CAATAAGGAGGAATTCAGACCAAAGCATTGCAGTTCCACTTTATATAGACCCCAACTGAAGGATTTAAATGTGAAAAGGAAGGATTTAAAAGCATGATATGTCTCCTTTTAAAATAAAATACATTTAAAAATAAAAAGTAAGTCTCACTAAAGAAAGTTCAAAACGTCTACTTGCACCAAACTTTTTCTTCTGCTGGGTTGTGCTTATACGCTGCCTTCATCCCAAAGGAAAAAAAGTGAGAGCATTAAAACTTTATTATTACTCTGAATTATATCTAATTAGAAAATATAAGCCTGTAGCAGTTAAACTGCAGAGTGTGTTTGCTGACACAGTTCTGTGCATCTCCCATGGCTGTAATGTATATTTTTTTGTTCCTATCTCTGTGCCTTAGTTACAGCACAGACAGTGAAATTCCCCTGTGAAGCCGGCGACGCCTGAAGCTGTGTAAGCAGGCAATAAAAGGTAACAGTTCATTTAGAGGTGGGTATGTTGTGAGTTCTTCTCCCTTCCCTGCAGACAACAACAATGCAGTATTGACTTCAGATAATAATGCTGGCAAACTACCGTTATATAAGAAGATTTGATGGTTTAGCAAGTTGTCTTCTTTGCTATAGTCAGACTCAGCTGTTATATGTTAATGTACTATTTATAATATATTGATTTGGGAAAGTTAGAATCTATGATCATCATAAATTGTGGCATGTGCAGAATCCAGATTCTTAAAATCTGGATTATATTGTGTTTATCTTATCGTGTGAATGCTATGAAGCTTTCAATTTGTTTTTCAAAGCTTTCAGCTTTTAATTTTTTGGCACGTAAATCGTTCTACAATTTTTGTGCTGTTTCAACAGTTCATATCAATATTCATATCAAAATGTTCATCTCCTTCAAGACATGCTGGCTATGAGTTTTTGGTATTTCAGCATTTTATACTTTTTAAGATATTTAGCATTTTCTGCCATTATTTCTTTAATTGAAAATGTATGTAGCGGAGTTCATAATCCTTAAAAGCCTTCAAAAAAGCATTTTTTCTGCACTTGTTCTGGTTCTACTTTTTTTAAAATATTTGTGCTAATTTTAGAGTCTTTCAGTCTCTCTTTTTTTCTTCTAATTTTAGCTTTTTTCTGCTTTTTCAGCTATTATTATTCAGTTATTATAGTAAGTTGTGCTTCTATCAGCTTCTTTTTGTTAATTTAAATTTTATGATTCTTTCAGCAGTTTTCTTCAATTTAAGCTAATTTTTAAGCAATTTTGACTTTATTTAAGCTTTTTTCAGCTTAACTCACATTTTTTGTGATAATGTTAGCTACATGTTTCAACTGCTTCATTCAGCAAACATGCTTTTTCTGCTTCTTTGTGCTAGATTCAGCTTTATCAGCTACTTTTTAGATACTTTTTGCACATTTGGTTATTTTACAACAAATGTCAACATTTTTGCACATTTTTTTTTCTTCAAAAATCTTGCAGAATTAAGCATTCACCCTGCATTTTTGCAGAAAATGCGAATTCTCTAGTTTGTTTTTATTGGTACAACATTTTTGAATACTTGTGTTTATTAAAACCTTACAAACCTTTTACATGTGTGAGTTTAGCTGTTATGGGACAATGTGTTTGTCCATGGTCAGTTTTGTTTTGGCTCATGTTTTCAAATTTGATTGGTCCATCTGATCTGATCTGATACTTGAGACTGAAAACCAATAGTACACATTATGTGCAATTAGTTTCTCAGACTGTGTTGTATGTCCCTTTGTTTTCTTCACAGCAGTTTTAGCTAAGCTCAGTTCGACTGTAAACATTCAGAACTGGACAATAAACATGAGCCACATCTGTGCCGTGACTTCTGAAACCCCATTTGGGAATGCAATTTGTTACACATGACCGCTACAGTTCAGTCTGCATCATCTGTAACACAGAATGTGTTAACATTCAGGACATGTTGGTCCGGTTCAGAGAGGAAACCTGAAGTGTTGAAATAAAGACCGTGGTCTTGTTGTTCATTTGCAGCTCCTGCCACACTGCTTTAAAGTGAAAAGTGGATGTAAATTAATGTATCTCCTGCTTTTTGTTCTTGAATTTAGCTGCTGATTGTGTCCCACATTAAGATCCGTCAAACAAGAAGATATTTTGTTTTTTTTTGTTTTTTTACAGTTTGACTGTTTAGTTGACTCTAATTTAAATGTGTTAATAGAAAAAAAAGATTAAAGGTGGTTTTACAGCTTTAAGTTCAGGGAAAGACAATTAGTGCTACATGAAAGTTTGCTAAAAAACTATTACAGATTTCACAGAACTGGGTTGAGTTTAGCAAAGCTTTTTTTCCCCACAGAGGCTAGTTTGCATCATTAAAACTTTTTGTCTGTGGTTCAATAATTACCAAAAGCCTGTGGACCTCCAACTGTCTTTGCCATAATTGTTTAATGTCTTTATAGAGGAGCTTACGCAGCTGATGCCAAGTTTCATTTATGTCATTTTGTCCAAAGATGAAGTGATGATGAAATATTGATTTCATGCAGCTGAGTTCTGACATGTAACAACAGAGGCAGAAACACATCCAGACTGTATCAGATTTTAGTGTTATGATATCAGCGGCAGTTAACCACAGCTGGTGAACTCACAAAAACAAGACACGATCGTGTCACTGTTCATATATTTGTAAAAACTGTGTGGCAAAAGAAAAAATAAAGAAAATAGTCACATAGGGATATATTGCAAAAGAAATTCATGCTTCAGTAAGACACGTTGTTAAATAGAAGATTGTACTAAACTCCTATTCTTGTATAGATGGGGTTGTAAAAAGGGGATCAAAAAGCCACTGGAATTTAAAGTAAAGAGGGAAAAAACAGTACAGACTCTCCAGGAATTAATCATACAGTATATTATATTTCAAGTTTTAGATGTGTTTAAGCTTTATTTTCTAACAGAAATCCAACTAGAAACTGTATTTTCATAAAAGCCAGTATAAAAAATTTTTTATCAAGCTGAAATAGTTGAAAAACAGAAAATAATCTAATTTAGAGAGATTTACATATGTATCTCAGTCTTGCAAAAATTCTAAAAGTAGAGTTTTAGTGACATACCGTATTTTGAAGTTTCAGAAAGTAATCAGTTGAAACAGCACAATGGATCAGTGGTTAGCACTGATGCCTCACTGCAAGAAGGTCTAAAAGTTTCTAGTTTTTATTCATTCTAACACAGCCAGTTGCTTAGTGAATCCTCAAATTTATGATCAAAACTATTTTCTTCATTTTCTAACAGTTGCATCTGGCATCTAAAAGCTCCTGGTTTTCCTCCTCCTTTTGACTTCAACACACACATGCAACCTGCTGCGGTACTTACCATCAGAACTAAGAACTAATAAAACTGCTGGGAGCCCCAGTCGGTGAACTGTAGTCATTGATTGTTTGGGGATCACTACAGAACTCTGATGGGTAATTGCACGATGGCCTCCCAGGCCTGCAGGGACAAACCCAAGCCATCAGAGGACTGATCACATTGTGTTAATGAACACCTGCAGGATGCAGCACATGGTGGTGCAGTGGTAGACATGTTCATTTTCAAAGCAAATTGAACGTCGATCCTGGCTGCTTATTGAGCCAAATTTGGTAAGACAGGAGTTTGTCTTTCAGAGCAAACTCAATCGCAGAACTTGTGCCATAACCTTCTGGAAGAGAAATTAGATTTGATTTATGATCGGCTGAGGTTTCTGTAGCTTCAGGCTCATTGAACACACCAGAGATAATTGAATCTGGCATCTTCTCAAAGGTTGTGAAACTGCTGTCAAATATCTGTGCATTGTGCACATATTCTCACTCTGGCAAGAGTTTGTTTCTTTTAGCAATTCCCATGTCAAAACAGAGGAGCCTGTGGTGTGGAAGGATACACAATCTGAAAACATGCAGCCCCAAAACACACATTTATCAAGAATTAAAACAAGCACTGACATACAAAACAGGCAAGGAGCTGTAAATTATAAAAAAGTAGCTAATAATTAACTAACCAATGCACAATTTTCTCAAACAAATTTATGACGTTTTGAACGCAAGCTAAACAAACTGACAATGTCATGCCTCTAGGTTTCACAAGAGAAATTAGCGAGTTAGAACAAGACACACGTGATTTTACAAGTCAAATAGTTGTTAAATTATAGTGAAATCACAGTTTATTTGGCAATCGCACTGCTTTTATTAAAAGTGTATATTAAAGCTAAAACAAGATGCAAAACTAAATAAGTTTTCACTGCCTGTCTTTGGTAAAGTGCGTTCGATGCTGTAAAATCAGATGTTATGGCACATTTTAAATTGGGTCACGGAAGCAACAACAGATCCATGAGGCAAACATTCCTGATGTAAGAATGATGGAACATAATTAACAAATGTTGAGAGGATTGTGACAAACAGGACTTGCACAACTACATACAGGAAGGTATTCTTGTTTAAAATGACTGTGTATATGTAAGTCTTTTATAAGACTTCAGCAGAGAAGAAAATCTTTACTGAAAATCAGTTCCCTCCTCCTCCCACATTACTTGCAGATTATGGTCTATAGGATGCTTATTCTTTCATGTAGTATTCTTTGAATAATGAAAAGAAAAACTACTATATCTGCATTGTCTTTGCAAAAAGGTAAGGAGTCTGGTGGCATTTGCCTGGTGAAAATGCTGAGTGAGTTAATGAGAAGAGTCTTGCTTCAGGCTGAAGGTGGCCTGCCCTAACTCTAGGTCTGGTCACTTTTTCTTCCAGATATGAAATTATACTTTGGGAATAGTAAAGGTTCTTTAAGAAGAAAATTAATAAAAATGTTTTTCTAATAACCTCTTTTTATAATACAGTAGGAAATCTTTTGTTTTATGTACAATGATTATTTTTCAGTTTGATACAAATGAAACGTAGCTAAAACATGCAGAGAAAAAAACCTTATGGACATATGTCTCAAAATGTTTCTGTTATACTTTAATTTGAGAAGTGGTGATCAAATATAAGAGATGCAACTTTAATTTTTTTCCAATCTCATATAGCCAGAGGTGTATAAAATACTTGGGAAAAAAAATAACTTAGTAAAAGTAAAAATACCTTAACAGAAAATTACTTTGGTAAAATTAAACTTAACTAATGACAAAAGTCATAGAACTGCTCACAATAATTAGGAAAATAAAAGTACTTCACTCTAAGAACTTAAGTGTTGAATTTACTTAATTAAGTTGTCAACTGGTTCCACTAACTAAACTAAGTTGAGTAAATGTAAAATTATAGAAAATGTGTAATTTGCTTTACATTTACTCATATCGGTTTAGTGGAGATGACGTAACTTGGTTAAATAAATTCATCGATTCATTTTTTAGAGTACATTAATGTCCCCTTACATGATGAGCTCCTGTCATATTTAAATTTGTAGCGTGTGACTAGGTGTTACATTTTACAATAAAGAAGTAAAAGTACATTTTTTTTATTTTTTGAGTGTAACAAAATAAAAAGAAAATGTTATAATTAAAAAAAAAATACTTGGGATAATTACAGATCCTCAAAAAATACTTGTAAGTAAATATTCACTTCACACACCTCTGGTATATTGTTCCTCCTCATTATAAAATTTAAACTTAAATGTTGATCTAATTGTAATAATAACTTTAAAGTTCCATTTCACTTTAAATCAATCTTGAAATTTGTCTTAACGCAGCGTCTCAATGAAAGTCAAAGTGTTAAAGCTGAGCAGGATCTGGAAAAAGATCACTTTCAATTTGTCAGTTTAATTAACCTTTATAGACTATCGCTTCATTTCTGCATAGATTTTGTGACTACTCCTTCTGTACAACATTTTTTTTTTTTATCTGTTGCTGGAATTGAAGCCCATCATTGTTCGATGAAGACAGAGTTTAAGTGCACTGACAGGGAGAGGCAGCAGAAGAAAAGGTGACCTCTGATCTGAAAAAATGCTTGTTAACAATGTAATCACTGTAATACTGGAATCTCCAACCGCAGATACATACAGGCAGGATTGGACTCGTCTTTGTGACCCAGAATATCAATTTATCATTGACCCTGACAGAGTACTCGCTCTGATGTCAGCAAGCAAGACAGATGGACTCTAGGAGAGAGTGTGTGTGTGTACTTGTTTCTGCTACAGAGTGAGGACCATTTGTGCCATAGTTACTATCAAAGTGAGGTCTAGGATGTAACGTGATGACTTCTTCAAGGTCTTCACTTTTTTTGCAGCTTTACTGAGCTTTACTAGTTAGGTTTAGAGGTATGGTGTGAATTAAGTTTTGGTTCAGGTTAGGGTTAGAAATAAACTAGTAATGGTTTGTTTTAGGGGAAATGTCTGGGTTAGGCATAAATGCAGTTACAAAAATGAATGGAAGTCGATTCAATGTCCTCAGTTTGATGCAAGTACAAGGATGTGTGTGTGTGTGTGTGTGTAGCAGGGAGGGATGGGGGTTGAAGGGGGGTGTTTGACTGAAGTAAACTAACCTGCGATTTGGGATTTCATGGTTGAGAGGATTGTTGGCTTGAATCAGTCAGGGGAAAAGCTAACAGAGGCATGAACTGCAGGGGTAATAGTCGGGAAAAATGCCAGGAGTTCAGAGCTAAACTCTTAATTTCAAATCAAACTCAAGAATGTACTGAAGAGAAAAAATAAATAAAAAATCACATCGGTCCAATCAGGTTTGTTTTCATACAAATATCTAATAGCACAAATCTTTTTGTTGTCTCTGAACAGAGAACATAATCTGTACAGAACCAATTCCCTCTATCTGCACTCTGTCAAAACTGAAGTTTCCTGCTTCCCTCCAAAAAAACAAGCAGATGTCCCGCTTTTTTTCCTCTGACCTTTTAATCTCTAAACAATTTGCTGCAGATGATTTAATCCCTTCCTTAAAATGGCATTGCAGGGATTACTCTGGAATACAAATATCTTTTTTTGTTTTCTTACTGAAAATTAAAATAAATCAAAAGTTTCTAAAGAAAATAATCATAATTTGCATTTTTGTCAAATATACAGAATTAACTTGTTGTTGCTGACTTTTTTATGCTAACATATTTTGCTACAGGCAGCGGGCTTTGTTACAGCTTCTCGGTAGAATAAAGGATGTGGCAACGCTAAATATGCAACATATGATTATAGTCTGTTTATTCACACAATGCAACTCTGCACTTCAACTAAATTTTTAATGAATCAAAATCAATCAAACATGGCTACAGTGAGTAAATCAGGAATGTAATGTGTATGTGTTGTGGTCTAATGTGAGACTATTTGGATTTTCTTGAGGCATTCTAAGATTACTGATGTTTGCCAGCATTTTTCACTCCATGTATGCCTGTTTTTTATGGAACATTTATTTTTTTATTTGGCCTTGTTTCTGCTTCTTTTGTTTGAGTTCAGTCTTTCCTAAATAAATAAATAAATTATAGTAATTTTCATCTTGTCTGTTCAGCCTTCTAAAATATTCTATGTGAGATAAAAACATTATTTATTTTCTTAAATTCCTGTTTTGTTGACTTTCTTTCTTCTTAAAAACTGAAAAATATGTTGTTTTGTTTCAAAACCAAAAACTCAACATCTTGTTTCACTTGTGTATTTTTGACATCTCTGTTCTGTACATTTTCTGCAAGTGTGTGCAATAAAAAAAACAGATTCTGCAGCACAGATCTGTGAATAATTCATGTATACAAAATGTTTAGCGCTGCCAACGTGTAAAAATACATTTGAAACAGATCAACAGGAAAAAAAATATATAAGACAAATATTTTAAGTTATTCTTACGACTTGTTAAAGATGTTTGGTGAATGATTTAATATCTAAGGTCAAATTAGATCTAATTTAGGTGAAGAGTGAACTGGAAATACTTGACACATGGCAACATTATATAAAAAATACGTACTGAGCTTCTGCAGAAAAGAATGATGCTTCAGTCACTGACAATCTGACCCCAAAATTTAAATCAATCCAAACATATTTTATGAAAAGCTCAATTGTTTTTGTATTTTTATTTAATTATAAAGACAAATGATAAAGACTGAAGCTTTGATTTTAAAGTGAACATTCTTCTTAATTTTAACACAAGGCACACTTTTAAAAAATCGCCTCACAGCTTTGGTTTAACCTTTAACAGATTTTCTATTCAAACTAAAATCAGAGGCCAGTGTTTTCAGCGTGTGTCTAAAAAAGAGTCAAGGCAGTCGGCTAATATAGCTCGTAAAAGTAAATGAGGCAAAGTAACCGCTATATTTAGTGATCTCCATGTGAGATCCAGCCTGCAGGCAGAAACAGTCTATTATATGCGGGTAAATGATTTTGATGGATACCCTGCTTTCTCTCATTTCAGAGATTTCAGCAGGTGCACTCGTACATGAGCATGAAAACAAGTGAACTCGAACAGAAATCCTGGACCATTAAAACACAAAACACACCTGAAAAGACCTGAGCGGGAAAACTCAGCTTGTTTTTGGTCCAAATGAGACAGAATCTAAACATTATCTTATTGGCTAGAATGGTTTACATTTAATAGATATTTAACTCTTTTAATTTATTTTAATGAAAAGAACTGGTGTATTTCATTTCTTTAATTTTGAATCACGTTACATGATAAATTGTTTCAACAATATTCAGTTTAACCGTAGATTAGATGCTATTCTCATTCATAAATACTATGTTGTCTTTGTTTCTAAAGCAGGGCTGTCAAAGTCATTTTCACCCCGAGTGGCGTCACATTCCAAGTCTCATTGATACGGCTGAACACTGCTAACAAATAATAACTGAGCTCTACATGGTGTTTCCTGCATATAAACAGTGTTTTACACATCCTCTTTGAAAAGTACTACGTTAGTTGTTAGTGATTTGATTGTGGGCCGGAGTTAAAGGTTTATAAGGAGAGCCTCTGGCCCTGCTGAGTCAGTCTGGCTTGGTTCCAGAGAAGGGGACACTGATGTACAGGACTGTAAGAAAGACAAAAACATACTCTCAAGAGAAAAAAGAAAAGTGAGTACAAGATGCAGCCTAAATGCATTTTTGTTTGCCTTTTCACCCCCGTTCAACCCTGCACTTTTGTTTTTTGGGAGGTGTGTAAATAAAATCCAACATCCCCATTGTGTTCGTCCTAATATTTGGATTTCTGCTCTTGGTGTCCAGATCCACCATATGTATTGCTAGGAGGAACCCACGACACGAAAGTTTAGGGTGATAAAGTCCTATTTTTATGCAGGCACAGACTCAAGGCCTTCATTATGAAATGTTTGATATATAGTCTCAGCTGTGATGTATGGTCTATTGTTGTGAGCTCTCTCCTTGACATCTAATCCATGATATTCTCTGATGGGACGGTAAGAAACGCATAATAAATTACACTCGACATTTCCAAAAGACACAAAGTTGAAGGCCTCTCAGACTAAACCCATGTTTATACAGCATGGCTGCCAAACTTAAAAAAAAAAATTAACAATATTTAACATGGCAGAACTTGAAGGACTTTGTTCACCGTCTTTGACAAACCTAATCCTGTCTGTACTAAAGGATGTGAACATCTTTGTAAGCAGAATTGCAGCACCTGGTACACTTAAGATTGATTGTTTTTTTGTGGCAAAAAGCTTCATGCCCTGCCAACAAACACATCCCATATGATTTTGTGATTATGGCTCTGAACGACCCAACACTAGGTCAAATCCAAAAGATGAATGAATTTCTCCCTACAAGCTAGAGCACAAGTTCATCCATGTTTTCATTTATTCAACCTGCCATCTGGTAAACTGTTATTTCCTCGCTGTTTTTTGACCACTGTACAGATCACAACCTTCACTAGAGAATCCCAGCTGAACTGTGCGCACACCTGTAATCCATACATACGCCGTGGCTTGTTTTTGTAGCCCGCTGTTAATAGATGGTACGATGAGAGAGGATTCCTTCACCTCATTACATGATCTATTTAAAAACCAGAGAGCAGATGCTCCATCCGGCTGATTAAATGATGGCTGATGTCCTCCGCCAACATGCTTGTCTCCGTTGAGAAGCACCAGCGCCGCTGAGTGTTACAGCTAAGCAACTTTGTGCCCAACTTTGTTTTTCATGTGTGGGACAGTTTTAGCAGCTACACCGGGGGAGTGATGGATCAAGCTGTGGGGTCCCATCCATCTGTCAAAATGATCCCCCCCCACTCACACACAGACACACAAAATCTGTTTTCCACAACAGGCTCCAGCTCAAAAAAGCCCAAGAAAAATATGGTGCTTTGAAGCGTGAGGCAGAAACAAATTATTGATCACAAACCTCTTTTTTTTAGTTATTTGTTTGGAATTATTGGTATAGTTCAGTTTATACTGCATGTTTAAGTTCTCTGGGGAATTTATTTTTGTATTGTTGATTGATCATTTGATCAGAAATAACTAGAGATTATTAGTGATTATCAAATAATTTGGTAGAATTTTATGACTACACCTTTATTTAGCCTTAGTTAATCATTAATAAATTGTTAGTTAACCTTAAAAACGTCATTAAGGATGATTTATACTTATCATATCAAGCAAAATCCACTTTTTAGTAGTTAAAATGCATTTTGCGTTTTGTCTCTATAGCTAGGAGGCCAAAAGTTGAATTTACTCGCTCCTGGTGCTACAAAGATATCTTTATATCCTGGGTCATATTTTTCCACCTGTTCAGTTTTCTCTATTTTCAATTATGTTGTCTAATTCTATTACGTCAAATTATCTGCAACTGAATTACCAAATAAAGTCAGGACTTTCCAACTACAGTTTCCTTGTCTTAAGTCTCCTCTCGTTCTGGTTCAGACTCTGGTTCCAACATGTAAAGCTGGATGGACAAGTCTTTCCTTGTTGACGTACTTTATTTAAATAGTAAATAAAATGTTTCTGCAAGCTAGAAAAAAATACTAACTCCCTCTCTCAAACAGGAGTGGAATGGAATGGTATGGGAGCTGGAGGGGGGGCGGAGCTTGAAGCATCTTAACGAAACCAGCTGCTCTGAGCCACACATCAGAAAAAAGTAAACTATTCTAAAGTAAACTATTCGTGCTTTCTTACATATATGTCATTATGGACAAAACCCTGAAGGGCCACAAGTTGTTTTTCACCTGTGGAAATCAGACCAATATCATAATCAATTCAGCATTTTCTAATCATTAAAACATGTCTAACACATGGTGTGAAAGTACATTTATTTAAACATTTACATACATAAACACACAGTCTATAAAATAGTTAATTCATGAGTTGTAAAGCTTGAATAAATAAGTATGTTGATGTTGGAAGTAATTATCCTTTATGGGTTAGGCAGAATTAAATGTGTTAATTTATAGCTTATTTAATGTGAATCATCCCTAATTAATAATGTTTTCAAAGTTAACTAACCCTTTATCGATGACTGAGTAAGGCTAAAATAAAGTTGTAGTTATTCTTAAGTGTTTCCATTCTTTTTTTCTAATTTACTTTATGTACATACAACATATACCTCAGTATTTAAGTGGCTTGCACCTTTACTTACGGTCACTAACCTTATTTTACTCAGAGGAATTGTTTATGTAATCTTGAT
>JARVJO010000269.1:6872383-6918224 GCA_031762555.1 Cynodonichthys magdalenae
TGACAAGGTAGGTGTGTATACCAGAAACGGTCCTAAATAGGTAACAAAAACAAGTACACACACACCCATATATATATGTATGTATAAACATGCAAACCTAGCTTCACTCCAGAGAGAATGTTAATATTTCTACACATTATGAACTTCACATCGTAAATTATTTTTGTGACACAAAGTGTTGTTTTGATTCTAATCATCTGTATTAAACTAAGTGATTAAACATTTGCGTCTGCAGCAACTGAAATTTCACATGAAGGAAACTCTACTTATTGCTGCTTTTATATGACACCACCTTGAGTGCTTCCCTGAGAAAACAACTGCCTTTTACGAAACTGTTTTTAATGGATTAACTGCCCTCACTTCAGAGCAACTCTTAAAAAAACATGATGAGAACAAGGCAGAGTGACAAACTCAATTAATCACGCCCTGGCTGGTTCCTTGCAGGCACAATATGGTGGCTTTGTGCCTGTATGCTCATTAAAGCTCACTTCTTGATGTATGAAACAGAAAAAAAAGGGAGCCTAAATGTTTGGGCATTTGTTTATGCCTCATCTCTGCTCAGCCATTCATCATGTTAATTCACTTTCTTTTGCTTTTTTTATTTTTTTCTCTTTTCAACAAGCATTTTTCTTGTCATACAAGCAGAACTTCATTAATATTCTGACTTTAGTTGGACATTACAAAGCAATACGTTAAGGCACAACCAAAAACAATTACAACACGAATGTTAGGAGATAATGGAAAAGCTATTTTATGGTTTATTAATGAAATAATTTTCACAAACAACTTCTATGACAACCCTTTTTGTAATGGCTGTCCGTGTGTTTAATCTCTCATAAGTAAAGCAAAAAAAGCGTTAAAATATACAACTAATTTATAGCACATGTAACTAAATACCAAAACCTTCAAAACCAAAGACAGGTATTTATGTAGAGGGAGGAAAAAACATAAAAAACAAACAAAAATGCAAATATATGGCGTATTAATGGATATTTTACACAGTTTGACCAATCATTTGTTGGATCTTCATCAATAAGACTTCTCTGCTCAATGCTGCAGAAGCACAAAGAGAATTTGTCGCCGATCTGTTAGGGAGAAGCTGCAGCGTGGAAACGCAGGTGTGACAGCCTCACAGCTGTGCGTCTGCAGCAGCAGCTGGACTGACTCAAACCGTGAGCGGCTTCGCTTCACAACAAACAACACGAAACATGCTGCACTGGCGCCATGTCGGGGATAAAGGGACGTTGTGCTCACTGACTCTCTGAACAGATGCACTTTATTTAGAACAACACCTTCTCACCTACAATTCAAGCATCCAGCAAACACCTCTTTAAGTGTTGTATCCTACGTATTTGACCTCACTGTTTGACACTAATTAGAGGTTTTCTGCAAGTTTTTTCCCTTTAGGTTTAAATTGCATTAGATTGGCTTCATTAAAATCATTATTTGTATTTTGCATTTAGCAGTGAAGCTTTGAAACAATAAAATTCGCAATTTAAACAAGGTATATAAAACCAATTAACAATGTGAGCAGTGATTAACGAATTATTCTTCACAGCAGCAATAATATTTTTCTGCCTGAAAGCTGACCTTTAAGGATTCTTACTATTGTTAATTTATTGCTAATTTTAATCATATTTGTGTTTCAAAACAACAGAATAAAATAGACACAATCAGTTACAAATTCATACTTAAAAAATATATATTTGTGACCTTTTACATAAATTAAAAAACATCACGTTTATCAAAAACAAGAAATCTTCATTAGAATACTCTAAAAAGAGGTTTCCAGGAACATACCAGATTAGCAAGTATCAAAAGTAAATTTCTGATATAAAATGTTATAGTATGCGTATTTGTTGTCTTTGAGTTATTTGAAATTTTCTGTTTTTCAGTGTCAGATCATTTCTCTGTTTTACTCAATGTTTTTTCCAGATCTTTCTGCCACCCTCACCTGTCTGTAATCAGCTGCCCAGGTGCTGTCAAAGATCTCCTTCCTCTGTTTTATATATCTTTTTTTGTCACCACATTTCACACTGAATCATTGTCCTTCCTGTCTTTATGTTTCTCTGTGCTCCTCCATGTCCTCCCTGGGTTTGCTGCTGTAAGTTTGCTTGAGATTTAATAAAGTGTTTGTTTTTTTTTTCACCTGAAGTTTGTCCGAGATGTCCACACCTTGGGTCCAGTTCTCCACCCCACACTCCAAATTGTGTTTAAGTATCGAATGAATAAAGTATTGAGCGAGGGGTTAGAATTTCCAAAGAGAAAGTACAAATCTTTGCTGAAATATCAAGATAGAAGAGAAGTAAAAAGCCAGATGAAAAACAATTATTCAAGCAAAGTATAGATAAACATGATTTTTACTTGAATAAAGTAATTAAGTATTTTGTTTTAGCCTACTTTGTTACTTTACAACTTTGTTAGCAAGACAAAACTGCTCAGGTTATCGGGCAACAAAATGTAGCTTAAAAAGCCAGAAATCTAAAAATATGCTTTAATTTGACCAAAACTGACCCTGATCTGATGTATTGGGTCACATTTTAAACCCAGTCAATTTTCCTAGTGTCACCCATAACCCTGGAGTCAAAATAACCCACTGGTTCAGCATTATTTCAATCCATAAAACTAAAAAACGATTATCTGACTCATTTCAGTTTTTGTTTTTTTAGTTTTTTTATTAAGACTGTGGAAAGATTTTTATCAATAACAAGTGCATCTGGGATTGAATCTGGCCTTGGTGAACCAAGAGTAAAAAAAACACAGTTACTCATCTGTGCAAACCTCCTGAGATCCTCGTTAGATTGAGTTTGTGTAAAACCATCAGGCTGTAACATGAGGAGAAGAGTACCGTATACATCCATGAAGTTCAGAGCTAGACTCTGATCCACCTTGTTTATGTTATGGCCCCCCTGCATCTTTCTGGCTCCAGGCTTAAATAATTCACAGCACTAAGTGTGTCAGTACTCATTAGGGACCCGTCCCACACACTTGACCTGTTTGACGAGGGCAGAAAGGAAACAATGGCCAGCTCTCCAGGAATTATTGAGAAATCCCTCCTAGACACATCTTACAAAAAATGTTAGTTTAGTTCATTTTTAACTCATGTCAGTAGCTTAGTACTTCATTAGTTAATATATCTTTAGATGAATAAAAAAGCAGATTGAGGAAAAGAAGTTAAAAGAAGGGACAAAACACCTGCACCTGTTTATCATAAAACAATTTTCTCAAAAGTTAAAAATGTTTGTTTTGCGTTAAATATTATCAGTTATTTGTCAGTGAACAGAAAAGTTTATAATCTTATAAGTTTATGCATAATTGCTTAAAATAATTAAATCAACCAAAATGGTTACGTTTTATTTTCTCTACATGATGTTTTGTTTGTTTTTCTGTTAACACCTGGGATTAAGTTTGTGATTACATGTAACAAAAATAAAAACTGACATCAAAGCAGATTAAATCTGTGAAATGTTTTAAAACTTGTCTGCTACATGTCATAAAATTATGTTTTAAAAGATGACCAAACAAAATACTGATGAGAGTTTTAGTTTTTGGTTCAGAAATCTTTGTATGATTTGAGGGCTATTTTCATTTCAGGGAAGGAGAGGTTTATTGGGCTCAATTAATACATCAAAACCAAAACTTTTACTTTTTTTTATTTTCTTTTTTTATCTGGTCTCACTTAAACATTGTCAGAAACCGATCGATAGCTGGGATGATTTTTTATGGTATTTGTCTGCATCTCAGTCTGACTTTGCTGCAGAATGAATGCTTGGATTTGAAGACAATTATGAACTGGCTGAACTGAGACTGGAGTCAGAGCAGAATAAAAAAATGATTGTCAACACCTTCTCACATTTTGAAATCGTCATTTTGGACTTTAAATGATTTTCACTGCATATAAAACATGTAAACATATCTTTTTATTCATTATTTTAGTCACAGTGGAATAAAACTTAGCATTCTAAGCAGAATTTCATGTAAAGTTTAAGTTCTGACGTCTTTCCATTTTTCTCCCTCCACTGATACAGTGTAAGTACATTTGTCATAACACCTGGTGGCACTTATAATGATGAGAGAAGTTTCTAATTTCATCAGTCACCAGAGTTAAGCGGCACACTGATTCAGCAGATGATTGCACTTGAACGTAGAAATGCAGAAGGAATCCGACCCACTCCACCTGATTTAGCGCCACAGCTGCATTGATACACTTAACCGTCTCATTTAAAAGTGGCAAAAAAACAGAAGCTGATCCTGTCCTTCTGTTTAACAGATTCATTTTGAGGTCAGAGAATAATCTTTCTCCTTAAGTTTGAATTGAAGCTACTGAGCTTGTTTGCACTGTTAGTGAAATATCTCATAAATCATTGAATGAAGTTTAATGAAATTTTCAGGAAATAACAGTTAGGTTGGCATCTTCAAATCAGTAACTTTTCAAATCAATCCAGTTTAATATGGCCACAGCAGAGAAAACGTAGGGTGTATTCACACCTGACACATTTGGTCCACTTTAAACGGACCAGAGTTTGTTTCACCCATTGGTCCGACCTTTTATGCAGGTGTGAATACACTCATACGAACCCTGGTGTGGATCAAACAACCGGACCGAGATCCATTTTTGAGGTGGTCTTGGTCCGCTTCCAAACAAACTCTGGTGCGGTTCGCTTCTGTTGTGAATACAGCCCAGCCTTGAACCGAACCAAACACAGGAAACCACATGCGGCTTTTTGGACTTCAAGGGTCACCGTAGCCAGGCAACATTAGCCCTTCAGTGTTGCTAATGCTAACACCGCATTACAAAAAATGAGACAATGTGGGTCAGGGAACGCAGAGCATCTTGTCTCCTTTAGGTTGTTGCACACATTTGACAATGCTGTCAAAAAATTATAAGTATATCATCGCAAAACCGCCACTAAATGAGCTGCTCTTGATATTCTTAATAGTCAGTTGTATTGACACCATTTTTATTTCTGGGTCTGTGTTCTGTCCTGCCCCCAGCATTTCTGTCCAATAGGAGGAATGATTGTCACCTGCGTGGCTTTGTTTATAAAGTAAAGTGCACTTGCAAAAAGCATAATGTGAATGCAAATGTACCAAAGGAAAAGAATTAAGTCCGCTATTTGGTCCAGACCAAACAAGTGGACCAAAGGACTTTCCTGGTGTGAAAACACCCTTCAAGATTTACTGTAAAAAGCTGAACTTTAGTGTGGTAGTAGCTGACTATCATCCGCAAAACATACTTTAAGTGCAACACATTGTGCACCATCTTTACTTAAAATCTTGGAATTAGCTGTTGGAGCCAACCCAAAATATCTCCTAAACCACTTGACATATTTCTATGAAACTCCCACAAAGTAAATACTTGCTGTGCATCTTTAACCGACTAACTTCTGGAATAAAACCTATTGAAGATGGCCACGACAGATAACCAATCTTAGCACACACACAAATGGTAAAATCACAGTGGGCTAAAATCTTGTGTAGTAGCTGAGCATCTTTCACAGTACCTTCTCTAAGCCCTGATGAGTGTGATTCTAATCTCATTTTGACCATGATTCAAGCAACATCTTAATAAGACTAAGATTGTAGGGAGTTTTATTCTAACTCTGGTTGTGGAAACCTGACCTAACTGAGCTCGTTTCTTCTATGTCAACCTCTGCCTGGCTACAAATAAATGAAAATTATCAAACGCCTTGATGGTCGAAAGTGTAAGAACGCGGAGTTGTTCCAGCTTTTGTTTATTTTAGCATTTGTATATGCTCATCATGGAAGTAGAACTACTTCTTCTGTGTTCAAAGTTTACAACTCTGCACATGTCAGTACTTCTATTCCAAATAAAAGCCTGGTGCATTTAAACACTAACTTTAAATGATACATTTGGATTATTTAATCTGAATACATTTAAATCGGATCAAAGAATTTTGCGCATGTTAACAAAGCTGGTGTTTTTTGCCAACAAATCAATTTTAAAAACAGTTGCAGAGTATTTCCTACCCTAAAACAGAACATAATACAGCAACAAATATATTGCTCACGGTATCAGGGTTTTACAGGCAAAGTCAACGTGAGCAAAACTGCAGACAGAACGAAACCGGAGACTGAGATACAAAAAGTAATAGTGTTTGTTTACAGGAGTGGAAACAAGAGTCTGGACCTGGAACAGAAAGTTGGCAGAGGTGAGTCTTTGTCAACCCAGTTGGTTATGATAATGAATAATGATGTGGTTTTCCTTACAGGTAGGTGAGAGGAGATTCGCATGGAAGCGTCGGTCCGGAGTCCACAGGGGAGTATTTACAAAGGTTGGAGGCAGGTTGGCAGCGAATGGATCAGGTGAGTGGCTCGTTGCAGGTTTCTCAGGCTGGCTTGTAGAGAAAGTGGCAGATCACAGGATTCAGAGGGAGGTTCTCAAAAAACTCTGGAAACAGGTAAGCAACAAAAACACAATTAGCATGATCTTGGTAAGTTGGATAACTAAGAGGCTGAGATCTTTACCCCACAAGTAGCGATGCTTCAACGAAGATCTGATCCATCAGGCAGCCTTATAAAGCCTGAGAGCTGATGAGTCTGATCCAAGGCAAGTGAGGGTGATTTGCGCTGCAGCCAATCAGAGGGGAGGCAGATGATCTTTACCAAAATGCCTCACACGGGGCCACAGTTCCTCAAAGCTCGGGCCAACAGCTTTGCCAGATAGTGGTAGATGAAACACTGCATTGTGTAAAAGGACAAGTAGTATTATCTTTTACCTTTTAAATGTGTTTATTTTGTTGCATTGATTTATAATTTTTAAATTTGCAATTAATTTAAAATTGGAGGGCCAGATGGAAGTCTGGAAGTCATGTGGCCCACGGGTCGCCAGTTGAATGGCTCTATAACTAATTTTTCCTAGTCATTTTTTGGGGTCTGTTCAATGGGAATAATAAGAGCCTTCTAAATGCTATTAAAATATGTACATGTGCAATACAAGAACCAAAGCTGAAGAACTGGAACAAGCTGAGGAAAATAAACTTGTCAGGCTCAGAGTCCCAGCATCCCTCATGTGCATCTGTTCATGTCCAGTCTGGTTCAACAACTCAGGCCCACAACAAAATGTTCCTTTTTTATGTTTTTACTCTTTTACATAAAACTGCTTCTGTGGTACCAACATAAGTGCACATTTTATTTTCAGGGATACTGAGCGGCTCGTTCAGTGTGTTTTGGTTCACAATGAACATAAAAAAAATCCTTAGAGGAATCTTATCTGTATTTCCAACAACTTGATGTGCCACATAAGAAAAGGGATGATTGTAAATATTTGAGATGAAACAACCATAATTAAAGCCAAAATAGTTACAATGCTTTAAGCCAAGTTTACTAAAGTCACAACATAATGAGATTTTGAGGCCATCTGAAATCCTCGCCTCATTAAATTATGTTGTGGTTGTAATGTGGTATTGATCATCTACTTGAAGCTCGCTTTCCTGACAACACAATGTAATTTACGGAGGTTTGTTGTAATAGAAAGCCCCATCAATAAGTCATAAAAATGTTCCAAATTAAAATGATTTAGTAATGTATCCATTCTGTAATTCATAAATCGCATAAAAGGCTTCTGGGGTAAATTGTCCCAAGTAAATCAATAAAATGAATTTCTTGCTCGGCACTCCCACGACGCTGCGACTGTGTCGTTTCAACTTAACAATAAAGAATTGATTAACCAGATGACACAAAGTGGTGTCAGTAAAATCACGCAGCCTTTGTTGAGCCGAACATGAAGATCTCACTGCACCATGATATTTCTGTTTCTTGTTTCTTTTCCTTCTCTAATCCTCCAAGTTATGGGCTTTTTTAATTTGTTATATATTTATATCTCACCATGACTCCCTGAAAAGGTGTCAGAAGGCACTGCTCTGTAAATGTCAGTCTAAGTCAGGATAACGCCCACCCTGAGTACATCAGAGAAAAAAAATGTTTCAAAAAATATCCGACTGAGCGAGACTTAAAAGTCGACAGCATCTATTAGTGCCTGACACGATCAGATTAAATGATCCCAGGACGCTCGGATCAAAGTCCTGGAAGATAGAAATCAAGTAAAACCCGTCAGAGGTTTGTATCGGGTGAGAAAACACCCAGGGTGTTCGACTTCCCTATAGCTAATCAGTACAGCAAGTATGTTTGGGAGCATTGAATAAAGGGACCGGAACAGACAAGATTACAGTCTGGGGAGAGGTGGGGGGGATAAATCCTGAAATTCAAACCTTATCACCAATCTGTCATTTCCACATTTGTATTCTGTGAGAACCTTCTCCCCAACCTGGATGATGATGGACTGACTCTGACGTCAGCTGCCCATGAAAAACTGCACTAATAGGATTGAGAGGCCTGCAGACACGGTGGCAGGAGTGACAATGTCAGCTTTTTCACTCCCTGTTGATCAGAGAAAACTCAGAAAACGACCTCCAGAAGAAGCAAACATGTCTGCATGTGTAACACTTTATTTGTTGCTCCATTTGGAAAACCAGTGTGAAGGCCTCTAAAATTTTAAAACTTTGTAGAACAATGTAAAGTTGTCAAAGGTTAGGTTAAAACAAAACAGATTTTAGAGAAAACCCAGCATCCAAACAACTGTAATAAAAACTGGAGCATTTCTGCAAAAATGCAGTGTGAATTCTTATTGCTGAAAGATTTTGAAAGTCAAGCTGAAAAAGTTTAATGGCAAAACTGTTCATGCGTTAAATTTGAACAGCTGACTTTTGCTGAAATTAAGAAAACAAAAGTAAAAAATCAGTAAAATAATTGTAAAAAGAAAAAAGCTGGACAGAGCAGAAATGTTGCTAAAGTTAGAAAATGGTAAAGTTTTGGACAAAAGTACATTAAAAAGAAGCTAAAACTTGTTGAAACCACCAAATAAAAGTTGCAACAAGCAAAAAAAAAACAAGAATTACGAAAGCTGAAATTTAGACAAGAGTCTAAAACAAGCAGAAAAATAACTAAACTGTGACTTTCCCTTCTTTTCTAAAACACCAAAACATGAATTTAGATTAATGATGCTATAAAAACAGCCGAATTGAGCTGAAAGGAGTATTAAGAGCTTAAAATACCAGTAAGAAGTAAAAAGACACATTTCAAGGCTGATATAAAAAATATAAAGAAGTTGAAATATACAGCTAAAATGAGCAAAAAAGAAGCTGAACGAAGCTGAAATTAGCATAAAATGTTCAAAAACAGTAGAACCAAAATAAAAGCTGAAAAGTGCAGTAAAGATTTACAAATATTTTGAAAAGTTTTTAGGATGTTGAAGAAAGTTCTGTTCCTTTTGAATGAAAGCAAAAGTAGAAGAAAAAGCTAAACATCTCAAAAAGTCTAAATTGCTGAAATACCTCGTCTATCCAGTGTGTCCTGAAGGCGCTGAACGTTTAGATCTCTATTGTTGAAACCACTGAATGAGGTATGTGCTGAAAAATGTACAGAAGAAAAAAACTTCTTAATTCTGTGGATGTGGATAAGCTCACATAATTAAACATCAATCTATCCTGGAAGGCTGATGGTTTTGACCTGTAGTGGTCCCAGTGGACCCACACTTTCCACGTCCACACCCATCTACAAACTCAGCTTTTTCCCAGTCCTTCTTTATCAGTTATTTTTTTTGTTTTAGTTTGGGGTGTAGCTCCAGTGTTATCAGCAGGAAAGCTCCTGGTACTCTGATATATTCACTGTAGTTTTCTTGGCATCAGTAGAACTTGAAGTCTTGGAACAACATCAGGTTCTGATTCTTTAGGCTGATTCTGAAACATCAGACACAGACATCTATCTATCTTTACTATCTTCATAACTTATTGATGTTTTTGGAGTTTACGTTGTTACATTCAGCAGTCCAATATGTCACTGTCCACTGTAAAACTGTGTAATGCCCAATAAAATGTATTTTATAATGTTTCATCTCCCACTTGCTGAGACTCTCAGACAGGATGCAATACGAGTGAAACTGGGAAATACCTTTCTTCCTTTTTTAAAGGAGACATATTTTGCTTTTAAATCCCTCTTTTTTTACATTTAAATCATTCAGTTGGGGTCTATATAAAGTGAAACTGCAACACTTTGGTCTGAATTCCTCCTTATTGTCACCCCTTTTCTGAGGTGTGTCTCAGATCAACTTGTTTTGAGGCTGTCTCTTTAAATCCACAGCCTGCCCTCCTCCAGATTCCACACCGGTCCATTCCAGTTTGATTGGGGGTTTATGACTATATATATGACTATATTGCCTTTTGGCTCAGCTCTCGCTTCACCATGATACGATTGTTACAGCACCTTCATCACTGCAGACGCAGCACCAATCCGCCTATTGATCTCCCGATCCATTCTTCCCTCATTCGTGAACAAGACCCCAAGATACTGAAACTTGGGGCAGGAGCTCCTCCCCGACCTGGAGAAGGCACCCTACCCTTTTCCGGCTCATACCATGGTCTCGGATTTGGATGCACTGGTCTTCATCCTGGCTGCTTCACACTCTGCTGCGAACTGCTTCAGTGAGAGCTGGAGCAGTTGAACCCTCTCGAAGAGACTGGTGCCAGAGTGGTGCGTCGAGGTGAGTCCAACTATATCTAGTCGGAACCTCTCAACCTCACACACCAGCTCAGGCTCCTTCCCCACCAGAGAGGTGACATTCCACGTCCCTAGAACCAGCTTCTGTAGCCGAGGATTGGACCAGGGTCCCCGCCTTCGACCACTGCCCATCACACATTGCACCCGACCCCTATGGCCCTCCATGGTAAGGGGGACCCACGTCTCCTCTTTGGGCTGTGCCCAGCCTGGCTCCATGGGTGAAAGCCCTGCCACCAGGCGCTCGCAACCATGCCCCACCTCCAGGCCTGGCTCCAGAGCGGGGCCCCGGTGACCCGCGTCCAGCGAGGGAACACTGAATCTATAGGTAGAACTCGTCATAAGGGGTCTTTGGGCTGCACTTTGTCTGATCCCTCACCTAGGACCTGTTTGCCTTCGGTGACCCTACAGGGGGCATGAAGCCCCTGACAACATAGCTCCTAGGACCCTTGGGACACTCAAACCTCTCCACCACGATAAGGTGGCAGCCCAGGGAGAGGTGGAACCTTACCATACCCCAAAATTGTAAATAATTATTTTTAAAAAGTGACTTTCAGACGAGAGGAGCCAATTGAGGTGGCTCGGGCATCTGGTTAGGACGCCTCCTTGGTGAGGTGTTCCAGGCACATTCCCACTGGGAGGAGACCCAGAGGAAGACCCAGGACACGCTGGAGGGAACACCTTGGGATCCCCCCAGATGACCTGGCCCAAGTGGCTGGAGAGAGGAAAGTCTCGGTCTCTCTGCTTAGGCTGCTGCCCCCACGACCTGACCCAGGATAAGCGGAAGAAAACGGATGGATGGACTTTCAGAAGGACGAACTGTTACATTTTATGTAGTATCCAACAATCGACCCATGTCTCTTCACTGTGTTCACTTCAAATGTTCTAATTTGCTCACAAACAGACATTTTGATGACTGCAGGTCACTTTAACCCAAATAAATCATTTTATGGTGCATTTACAGAATCAATTAATTTTGCTGATTTGTTGTAATTTTGTGAACAGTTCAGTTTTTACCTTTTTTTTTATCATGAAATATGTGTTCCTGACTGACTGTGTGCAAAGTGAGAAAGGAAAAAGACTGTTAAACTGTTAGCTGGAAACATCTGAACATTAACTTCGTGCTGCTCTGTAAAAACATACATTTCCAAAAATAGGTACTCCTTGAAGATTACTGATTACATAAGGAAGTCACCTTTTAAACATTTCTTTGGTACATCTTTGAGGAAAAAAGCAGCTTAATTTAAAAACCAGGTGAGTCATGATGAATGGGCCAACAGGAATGATGTTTATAGAAAATGAAGAACGTTATGTCTTGTTGATTCTTTAATAGCAACTAACAGTGAATTGTTTGTAGACATGAATATGTTGAAGGATAAGATCATCACTGCGGCCAAACAGTTTTGAAATCTTTATCTGTGGTGTTTAGAGAGTTCACATTTTTAGCATTTTTAGAATTTTACACCCCAGTTCAATCATAAAAATCCCATCACTCCCCGTGACACGCTGTTTAAGCCTTCAATACTTTATCAATGTTTATTTTGTCCAAAATGTTTTACCTTTCATCCATTTAATTTCCATTTTTAGAGATTTATAGAGCTATAAAGTATTGCTCAACTATTAAAAATATTAAAAACACATTTTTGGAGAGAAGCTGCTGCTGTTAAATTTTGCTTGCTTATGTAATAGTCAAGTCCAAAAGTTCAGTTTCTAACTTTAAATCTAGTCCATCTGAATAACTTATTAAGAGGAAGAGAAGTTCTTGCTGAGTTGTTTAAAGAAGTTTATTTCCTAAAACTGTGCTTTTAAGTTTTTAAGCTGATCTGGTTGAGCTTTGATTTTCTTAAGAGAGCAAAAAATTTAAACTAGCAAAAGTGACAAGAGCAAACAGAGACCCCCCCCCATGTTTTGGTTTGAATCAGTTGTGTGTGTATGTGTGCTCAGAGCACCTCTGACAGCCCAAACACACCTACGAACAAACATCTGCAGTCGTTGCATTCACTCTCCGCAGGAACATTAAACATCATGTCAAAGTGAAATTAGGAATGTGAAAATATTTTCGGCTAAGTGTGAATTCCTACTTCAATTTGCACTTTTTTTCCCCCTGCAGTATGATGGAAAAAAAAGTTATCACCAACCAATTTTCCACTTGGCTGAGTGAAAAACAGCGAGTGAGATGTCAAGTCTTAGTGGCAGGCAGATCACACAGCAGACACCGATGTTGCAAGCAAATTTAAAAATAAAATTCCGAGCCAAGACCCGCTCGTTGCACGTTTTTTGGATTATCAGGGAATGGATTTGCCACATTAATTTTCAATGGATCAGTAAAGAAGGATTTTTTTATTTTATTTCATTTTTTTTAGGAGGTTGAGTCCTTGAAGCAATCCACGAACAGCTTTAAAAATTGCACTTTTAATCACTTTGCTAAATGTTACGTGCTTCGCTGCACATCACCAGAAACACTCAAATTTAATCCAAGGTCAAAATGAGTATGAAAGCATGCTGACAGTCTAAACTCTGGAATACAAAAATGTGTTACAGCTTTCCTCAGGTAAAGTGGCAGAATGATTTTTTTATTTTTTTCCTTTAGAAGTGCAGAGATTTTGGCGCAGGTACATCAGTTTCTTTTTGTGCCCTCCGGGAAGGATTAGTGCAGGATCTAAGTTCTCAAAGCTTCTGTTCCACACAGGCAAGTTAAATCTTCTTCTCTTTACAAGAAACAGGTCTGAAAAAAAAGTGGTTATATTGCGCCTTTGAAGGCACAGAAGTGATAACAGGTAGAGCTTGTTTCTAATACAGGGACAACATTAAACAGATGGTCTTATCACCACATCAGTTAGCAACCTAGCGGTCAAAAAGTAGAATTTTCTGAATCAAATGTCATTTTAATAACTGAAATCTATAAGAATTAATTTATTGGGAAACATTCTTAAATGTCAGGCTGCACATATTTTTAAAAAATCTGCAATTTCATTGGATTATATGTGACAGTATAAATTGCAATAAACATTTCCTCACTTATCATTTTATCTTCTTCATGAATTGAGACTAGTGAGAGTCTATTGAATTAACCACACATATATATTATATAATAACAAGTTACCAAATATAAATGCATACTAGTAACAGTGTTTACTGTATGGTTACTGATATTGAGATTTAATTATATGAGGTTACGGTACAACACACATCAACGATTATCTTTTTATCCAATATTTATTTTGTCTGCTTTTAATCAGAATTTGTCAAGAAGTTTTGAATCTCTGCATTTAACATTTTCAGTCCTGTTTGCATGCGCTTAAATTAGTCTTAACAGATAAAACCAAAGTATTCATGCATTCGAGAAAGCAATCAGTGTCTGCTCCAGTCATTTCTACTGAAAACAAATTGAGTTTGTTTCTTACTATAAATACCTGGGTATACTGGAGAAGGAGCTCTCTTTTAAGACTCACATTACTGGTTTGGTTCGTAAACCAAGAGTGAAATTTGGGTTTTGTTATCCTGTTTCTCCCTTAAAGCTCAAAATAAGATTGGTTTCAGCAACCTTTTTACCTTTGCTTGATTATGGTGATGTTTTGTTGCTAAATGTCTCCAATCACTGAATACTGTTTATCACTGTGCTTGGAGGTTTGTAGCTGGCTGCAGATGCCTCTCACAGCACAGAGCTGATTGGCTGCCTCTCAGTGTACAAGGATACACTCAATGGATGTCTTTGATTTATATGACTTTGCTTGGCCAGGGTTCAATTTTCTGGAATTCACTCCTACAATAATCTAAAATTTGCTACGTGTTTTTTTGAAACAACAGTTTTCTTTTGCTTGTGCCCCGAGTTTGAATTGAAAAAGGGAAACAAGCATTCCGTGTTGCTGCCTCGACAGCATGGAACCATTCTTAGTTTGAACTTATATCTTGAAATTATGAAAAGCATTTCTTAACATTAAGCATAATTCCTTCAGTCAGGGTCAGTGTTTTAAATTGTTTTTTTTTATTCTTACAGGTTTTGCCTTTTTGTCTAACTTGTTAGAATGTTTTAATTTAGAACATTTTTCTGATGTGTTTTTCCTCAGGTCCCCTTTGAAAATAAGATCTTCAACTCAATTAGGTTAAAGGAGGTGTTGTGTATTTTCCAGGCACACAATTCAATTCAATTCCATACCACAATCAAGTAACTACTGTATGTCACCTTCAGCTGTATTTGACCTTGCATCAAAGTTTATCTCAACATCTTGAAACTGGTCTCAGTCTCTTTAAGAACATCCTACCGTTGCTGACACTCCCACTTCAGCATGCCTTCTCATCAATGCTTTGGGGGAGGGGTGCTGTCTGGCAAGAGCTTGGCTGCAGTCTGAGCTCCAGGGAGGAGCTTTGTACAAACAGACGGAGCTTTGTACCAGCAAGCGTTTAGGCAGCTCCACGTGGCTACCACAGGAGATTCAAGGATTTCTCAAACGTGCATGAATGAGTCAAGGCAACATTCTGAGTATGTTTTTGACGAGGGAATGATATTTTAACATGACACAAAGCTGAAAAATATGATTTTGCTTCAAATAAATGGTCATCGATAAAAGCTAAAAGCTAATTGTATTTTTTATAGAGAATATTTCTTCATGAGGACATTTATTCCCATATGTGCTACAAATCAAATGATGGTTCATTACAAGAAAAAAAAATAATTACTAAGAAACGCACAGCAGCAGTGCTTCTGCTTAAGTGCCTTTAAGAAGGAAATGAGATACTTCTATAACCTCATGAATGAACTCAGTGGCTTTTTCTTAGTTTTTCCATTACGGTCTGCTGTTTCTTTATTTCACTGCTGTAACTACATATCAACAGGGTTTTTGAAACTGTAAGTGTGAGAAAACCAAAACAAGAAGCAAAAAAAAAAAAAGGGAAAAAAATTATCTAGTCTGAATATCATTTAAAGTTCTTGTAGAGTGAAGATGAGTTTAGAGCATTAGTGACACTTTGAAACCACCTCTCTGCAGTCTCTTCCTTTAGCTTTTAATTCACAGAGTATGAAAAACCTCTGTGACTGCCTTATTCAAAGGTTTACAGTCTGCCACCATGGTGATATGAGATACAATAATGTGATAGAGGTGTTTCCATTAGTCAAGATGTGCCTGTGGTGAAAAGCTTGATACAGTGAGCCCACTTCACTTAGAGAGGAGACAGGCTCGTCTGTGCTGTGCCTTGACCCCGCGTCAGAGGACAATGTGAGATATAATGTAATCACTCAAATAGATCGGCAACAAAAAGAGAGAGCCATCAGTCTTTCAGTCTACAAAATCTCCCAGCTAAGCCCGAGCGCAATAATTCACTTTCTCTTTTTCATTTACAGAAGCTGTATGGATGAAGGTGTCTCGAGCAGAATACACAACGACTTTCAGTAACATCTCAAAGTCACAGCTGTTACAGCGAGCTGCTACCGAACACAGCTGAATTCTAATCTCTATGAATGGTTTGGCTTCTAAAACAAGTACTAAAGCGTGTGTTTAAAAAAACATGTGCAGCAAAGAGGAAACAAAGGTATGCACAGGATAGGTGTTCACTTTTATAACATCCTGTGATAGATTCCTGCCGACACAAGAAAAATAACACTAGAAATGAACAATTAAAGCATTTCTGCCTACTGGCACCACAGCTACATGACTGCAGGGCAACAAAGTGGAACAATGTCTAATGACTGATAACACTGGGGGCTTTGCCCAGACCAGAGACCTTTGGATTTTCATATAACGGTTGAATAGTTTTCACGTAGTTGGAAAGAAAAACCCTTCATGTATCCTTAGAATAGGCTAGCTTTTAGAACATTTATTAAAACAAAATTTGATTTTTCAAGTTCAAACTTCAAGGGTTCAGTTTTGTCTATAGTGTGGATTATTATTTTGTTTACACTTTATTTGCACTACTGACTATTTATCACTTTAGAGTCTCCAAATTAGAATTAATCATTAGTCCTCTACTTCATGGCAGCTTGAAATGGAAGTTATGTTTTTGTGTTTTTGACATTGTTATATTTATATCTATTTTACTTAGGCAGTTTTGTGTAGTAGAATATTAGGTGAATAATTTATTAATGTTATACTATCATGTTTTTTATAGTTGTAGTTAGTTAAACAATACCTTTTTATATAAGACGACAAAATATTTGAATCGGAGATGCTATTCATGTATCTGTTAGATACCAAAATTCCTCGTATCACCCACCTCTTATGCTTCGGTTTGGTTTATCAGCAGAAATAGGAGGAACCTACACAAAAATAATTCATAAATAGATTTCAAATATTTTTTTTTTCCAAATTAAGATAATTCCTAAAATCCTCAGAATTGATTCACTCCCTGGCCACTTTGTCCTGTTTTTTTTTATTTTTATGTTGTAAAAAATAATGGAAGTCAATGCAAGGTCCCCATAAAGATAGCTGTACTAGACCGTGCGTGTGTGTGTGTGTGTGTGTGCACTCCATATTTAGAGCAAGTATTATTTTCAGACATTGTCTGTCTGTCTGTTTTTATCTGCTTGTCTGGGGTCGGGTAGCTGGAGCAGCAGCCTAAGCAGAGAGACCCAGACTTCCCTCTCCCCAGCCACTTGGGCCAGCTCATCTGGAGAAATCCCAAGGCGCTCCCAGGCCAGCTGAGAAACATAGTCCCTCCAGTGTGTCCTGGGTCTTCCTTTGGTTTTCCTCCCAGTGGGATGTTCCCGGAACACCTCACCAAGGAGGCGTCCAGGAGGCATCCTAACCAGATGCCCGAGCCACATCAACTGACTCCTCTTGACGTGGAGGAGCAGTGGCTCTACTCTGAGTCCCTCCCGGATGACCGAGCTTCTCACCTTATCTCTAAGGGAAAGCCCAGACACTAATTTTGGCCGCCTGTATCCGCAATCCCATTCTTTCTGTCACGACCCAATGCTCGTGACCATAGATGAGGGTTGGAATGTAGACAGAGCTGAGCCAAAAGGCGAAGCTCTCGCTTCACCACCACAGATCGACAGCACCCGCATCACTGCAGACGCAGCACCTATCCGCCTATTGATCTCCCGCTCCCTTCTTCCCTCATTCGTGAACAAGACCCCAAGATACTTAAACTCCTCCACTTGAGGCAGGAGCTCCACCCTGACCTGGAGGCAGCACTCTACCCTTTTCCAGCTCATCATTAACTGTGGTCTTTCTTCTTTTATGATGATCAATATTGCCACTGACTAAACAATATACTGCAATTATTTTGTCCTTCGTGGATTCAATCAATTGATCACCGTTTCCACAGATTAAAAGACTGCTTTATATCCTCCCTGTTTTCCCCTAAAGCAAACCCAGTGAGTTAATCTGTAAAGTTCAGGTGGAACATTTTGTTATAAAAAGAAGCTACTAAATCAAATGATCAGAAAACATCCTAATCACCTAAAACCCATCAACACTGAGCCATGAGCTGAACAAAATGAACAGCATCTCATTCAGCTTTAATCCAGTCTTCAAAAGCAGATGCCTTTTAAATAAAAAAAAATCTGCATTTTGGCTTTTTCCAAAAGATCAAATAAAGACCTTTGAATTATGATGAATTATTGCAGCAAGATGTCCCTGACTTAAACCAGGAGAATCTCAGGAATCTTTTTGAAACAGCTCAGAAAAAGAGTTTTTTTTTTATTTTGTGTGATCTTTGAGTCATTAGTGGGTGTAGAACCAAAGAAAAAAAATGTTCTCTTCACTATAAAGTCTTTTTTTATTATTTTGCACGATTTATGTTCACCTTCTTTCACTCAGCAGGCGTTCATTATTAAGAGGAAGTCACGTACCACAGCTGCCTGTTTGTTACATTCTTGATAATTACAGCCAGAGTTGTTTGTTCAACATTTTTACTAGAAAAAAAAATAATGCTGAAGTTGAAATAAATAGTTTTACTTTAATGAAAATGAGCGAGAAAATAATTTCATGATCAGATCAAGAATAATCAGAATTTATTTTCATTTTTTGCTTTAAAACCACTCTTCTCACATAAAATCAGCAGCAAAGGGTTATTCACTACAATTCATTTTATCTGAAAAGGGCATTAAATACGGAAAAAAATGTAACAAAATCGCACATTGCTGCTACAATTTGAGGACAACACTCTTAACTCAATTATTTATTCACATTATGATACAAATTTTCATACAGTTAGAGTTGGAGATGAATATCAAATAACTAAAAAGAAAAAAACCGTCTACTGCACGTGTATAAAACTCAAGGCTAGTGGGCCAAATGTGGCCCGTCATGGCATTGTATGTGGCCCATGATAGCTTCAAAGATGTATTAAGGTATTTAAAATAAACATATCCTACTTTAAAGGCTGCATTGACCATAAACTGCATCTCCCATAATGCATGACTGATTATTTTACCTACAAAATAACAGCATCCCACCACTAGGGGGAGGGTTCAAAAGTAGCCGTTAGTCATTAGCTGGCCTTGTAAAGTTTTTGCTGGCTACTTTTGCTGCAGCCTGTACATGTAGTACAAATAGGAGGACGTGTAAAACACTGTTTCTATGCAGGAAAAACCACGTAGAGCTCAGTTATTGTTACATTACAAGACGAGGAATGTGACAATTTATGTTTAAATTAAGTTAAACACAAAGGTTGATGTTAATTACAACCGGCCCTTTGAGGGCCACCAGAATGCTCATGTGACCCTCGGTGAAAAGGAGTTTGAAACATCTGCTCTACTGTGTGCATTGATAATGTACTTTAATAGCTTCTGTGCCAGAAATGTCTGAAAAACAACACGAAGCACCTGTTTCATTTAGTAGACTAATTCATGGACTCACTTAAAACAGAATTTAGTCGGCAAAAGTCTCCATCAGTGATAAGTGGCCAAGACTTTTTCTCTTTCACTTTGTGAAAAGGAAATGGAAAAATTTTAGTGGCTTTTATTTTAATATTGAAAATTTGAATAAAATGTGAAGAGCAAGCACTTACTGTCTTTACTCCTTTGTAACATTTGATTCAGATTTATTAGACAAAGAAAAAAGTCTCAAACATACACAGAACCAAAATTGTAAAATAATGAAAAAAAGGAAAAAGCAGGAGAATTATAAGCAAAATAGGTTTGTCCCCCTAAAATACAAAAGCATATTAAAGTTTCCTGATGGAATTCTTTTCTTTGACACAATGGGAAAAAAAATGTTGAGCCCTTCCAACAAGTAACAAATTAAAAATTTCAACTTACTTGTTATCAGCACTGGAGTCCCACTGAGTAGTTGTGTGCCATTTGTCGATGCTTTAATTACAAGTTTATACACCCGTGACTAGCTGTGCACACATAATGTAATTTTAAAAAAACTTCCATAAATCTGTAATAAGGTCAGTTGATCAGAGTATCAAAGCATATTAAATCCATTTTTTTCAGGCACTGAAACCCTACTGGGGCTGAAAAACTTAATCTCAAATAAACAGACCTGCTGAGTCATTTATGCAACGTGTGGCAATGAATCTTCTGGATTTAATAACAGCTCTGTAAAATGAAAAGTGTCTGCTTAACGGCACTCTCTCACTTTTACTTGTTCAAGCATATACAAATAAAGACTCAAAGATAAAGTCGTTTGTCTTCTAACGTGAAAAGGCACAAACAGATGGCAGCATCCCAGGCGATGTGCTGCAGAAGGACTGCAGCTCGTCTGCAACCAGTTTACTGGTGTTTCAACAGAGAGACAAACGAGCGCGTGTCATGTAGCATTCCGCATGTGGAGACTTATTTATAGCGTTCCCTCTCTACTACAACCTGTACACTTACACTTTTAAGCATGCTGTACCGTTTGGCACTTTGCTTTAAAGTGAGTTTTTAATTTTCTTATGATACTATCATCACCTGCTGTTTCTAAAGTTAAAAATAAACCTCAGCAGAACCCTGACTGAACTCTCAGTTGGCTCCCCCTCAATCCCCAAACCAAGAGAGTTACATGAGTGTTTATAACATTTTCATTCCATAATGTCTCGAGTAAACATCATTCAGCACTGCAATCTGGCTGCTGAAGAAGACTTAATCATTTCATGCTGCCATTTTTAGGAACTTTGTTGTATTCAACGGGGAAATCAAACTTATGCCAAGTATGACTGGGTGAAAGGTTTTACAGGAAAAGGAATCTCATGTCATAACTTGGACAACTGTTAGTCATAAAGCAGTCGGAAGTACGCTGAAGCTTCCAACACTTTGTCACTAATAACGTATTAAACTCTGTCATTGTGATTTTAAGACATGAAAGTACTGAAAATGTCAACAAAAAACAGATGTGTTGGATTCACTTAACCAAGTTATGTCAGCTGGTTTTACTCAACTGAGATGAGTAAATGTAGCAACTTTCATATTTTCTTAAAAGGTAAATGTGAAAGTTGCTTTACTTTTACACATGTCACCTTTGTTCACTTAGAAATACCTTTATACCACGTGTCAAACTCCCATCTGGACCCCCCCCCCCCCCAAAAAAAAAAATAAAAAGTGTGAATACATACAGTACATATTTATTTATTAACTTTCTTTGTACCTAATTATGAAAATTGTTTTTATATCAATGGTAAACTTTAAATTTATGATTAAATTCAACAACAAAAAAACAACCTTTAAAAGGTGAAAGACGATAACATTTGACCTTCCTCTGAGCTGTTGGCTTTAAGCAACTAATCAGTATGGATAGCACATGTCTCAAAATAAGCTGCTTTAAAGCCAGCATTGACCATAAACTACATCTCCCTTAATGCATGTTGATTATGAATGGGAATTCCCTGTAAGAAAATTGGAGAGTTGAGAATTTAAGGCGGCAGCTACTCACCACATCTCATCAATGAGTAAAACTTACTTTTACTTTTAACAGTATTTCTGTAGTATTCATTTCACATTCGTACACATGGTAATTTTCAATGTTTATAAGAACATGAAACATCAAAGTTAATTAGAACTGGCCCTTTGAGGGCCACCATAACGTTCATGTGACCCTTGGTGAAAATGAGTTGGACTCCCCTGCTTTATACGGTTCATTCTTCCTCTGGAGGAGTTTACTGGTGATTAGCAAACCACTTTATTTTACCATCACAAACCATGTGGAGCAGGACAGTAAAAAATAAACCAAACTCCAAACTATTACCAGCTGTAGGTGTGCATCCAATGATTGTTTTGAAAGGTTTGTGAAAATCTGTCCAATTATTGGTCAGATATTTTGCTAACATGACAGAAAAACAAAAAGATTTAGTTTTTAGGTGGCAGATGATAACAGCTTCATATACACTACAACTACCGGTGCTACCATTCCTCATAAACCAGCTTTAAATGTTTTCTTTCTCTTTATGACTTAAAAAAAAACATTATATATATATATATCAACTTGTTTGTGTTCCACACAACTAAAACCACTGTTTTTCATCAATCAGTGCCTTGCCTTGCCTATTTTCCTGGTAATAAGCTGGTAATCATGTTGCCTGCAGTTTGATTGTTGAAAGCTGAGTTTAACTGGGTGATTACAGCCCAACAACTACTTTCATTTTTATTATTGTTATTAGTAGTTTTTTCTTTCATGACTGAACTTCTGGACTGTGGAAACATTAAAGTTTCAGACAGTTTAAAAAATGTAAGCTTCTAGGTGATGACCTTAAACAGAAATCAAACGCTCACTGTATATCAGAAAATTTAATTCATGTTTGCAACATTCTTTCCAACTAAAATAAAGAAATAAAAGGCATACCTTCTCTACAGAAAAGCCAAGCTTTTGAAAAGTTTCAAAGAACAAATATTTGATTTTGAACTTGACTGTGTGATTTTGTGGTCGAGTGTTTTGTTATAAATGCAAGGAAAACTCTAAACACATACCAGACTGGTGAAAAATATGTAACAAGTTTGAATGAGAATATTGAAAACTACGGAAGAGGATTAGGGCCACTGAAAAAATAAAACAAGGAATTCTGACTTTAATCTCAGAATACCTTTTTTTATTTTGTCAGTGGCCCTAATCCTCTTCAGTAGAAAACCTTGAAGAATTATCCAAATAAAACAAATGCTAGAAATGTTGAGTGTTATATGTAAAATGTGGACTCATCTCCTTTGATAACAGTTATTAGAAAAGCTGTATATTTTATAAAGCTATTCTTCTTGATTGGAGTTTCACTAACTTTATCTTTCATAAAACTTTTTACATCCTATTGAATAACAGCTGTTTATGAATCATTGCAAATAGAGATATTTCTGTAATTAATAGGTATTCAAATAAAATAAATAGCATGCCATATGATATTTACTGCTTATATTAAAAAGGGGTTTATGTGTTACATGATTTATGTTTACATTTTGCAGTGACCAATCACAAAGCTCCGTGCCATAACATTGTTTATTGCTGCTATGTTCTTTAGACCCCTTTGGAGAGATGTTTTATTTTTGAAAACAGCTGGCAATTATTTCTGTAATGTAAGAGTTTATAGTCCAACACCTCCTTAATCACAGACACAAGCAGTGCAGCTTATAAAAACACAGCATGTCCTCCCGTGCACACAAACAGAAAATGCCTTATATCACTATCTGCAATAAACCGAGAGATTTATCAAAAACTCTCACATGCGACACACTCTAAGTTAAAATATATAAGAGTTTGATATTGAAATGAAAACATAAAAGCAGCAGAGCTTCATTCACACAATTACTGCTGGTCTCCGCGCGACGGGAGCTTCCTGCAGAGAAAATGACTCCCCCTTGTTGCGTATCCACATAAGCACCTCTGTTTAAACACACTGCCCTATCAAATGATCCATCATCCCTTTATCTGCCAGCTGAGGAAGCGGTTACCTCTGTCGTAAACAATGAATTGCTCTGCCGCTATCTGGATGCACTTCAGCAGCTTTCACCTTTTGTTGTTGGGCATTTTGTGATTTTTAGATGGCTTTGTAAAAGCAACAGATAAAACCAAAGGCACCTGTTTTTTTTTTTTTTGTCATTTCAAATAAATATGTGCAATCACACAAATTGATGTGATGTTTTTCCATCAACTTAAAATCCATTTGCTTTGTGTGGAGTTGATGAATATGTTTCAAATATGTATATATTTTTGTAGATAAATTCTGTCAGCAGAGTTCAGATAATGCGATGCACTCCCTAAAATCACTCCACTTTCTGATGGATTTTTGGGAGACATGCAGTTTGTCAGGTTTTACTCAGAATGGTTCAACTGGCAGAGACTATGCACGGAATATAGAAAAAAAGTAAGAGATTTTATTTACGGTGCAGTTTAAGGTTCATGAAGGATCTGTGGGGCAATGAGTCACAATGAGTGAGGAGCAGGATGAAGGATGTTACTCTGAGAATGACTTCTTTGTTTTTTACAACGATCGCAGGAGAGCATGGCTTGGATTGAAGGGTAAGTTCTAGAAGGTAAGTAGAGATGAGGTAGGTCTTGTTGGTTGTGGTGTGGTGATGAGTAGGAGAGTGGCAGGATGGAGACTAGATCCATCTGAGGCTTAAGGTGTTTGCAGAGATGAGCATATATAACAGCAGATATCAGGTAAATCCAAGGGCTCTGGAGACACAGGTAGGTCCTGGGTGATAAACCATAAAGTCTTTAAATCACAAGCAAAACAAGATTACTCAAAAAGATCACAAATTACTATGAAACCAGTGTTTACCAAAGTCAACAGAATGTTCCAGCAAGAAATGGTTATCTCACAGGGGCTTAAATCCCAAGAGCCTAATAAGTGCTGGATCAGGAACAGGTGAGTAGTGCAGGCTCCGCCCACGCCACTCAGGAAATTGAAGCACAGCAGCTAAAATCACAGAATCACCAGTTGGTTTATTAAAAAAACACTAAAATATGAAACAAACTGTTTTTAATATATATATTTTTTGTATTGATGAGTTAAACTCTAACAAAATATGAAACAAGTGGCCAAAGCTATTGTAAGGATGTTTCCTGAAGTTTGGTTTTCAGAAATTCTAAAAATATATTGATTGTTTTTATTGATCCCAAGACTTTCCTTATGTGTGGTGGTTAAATGGTGAAAAAGAGTGAGAGAATAGATGAATTCACAATTACAGTCTCACTGATTTCTGTTTGTGATCAAGCCTCCAGCAAACCATGAAGTTATATTTTGTAAGGCCAAATTGAAAAATCGGGGTTTACTTGAGACTCTGTATTCTGTTCTGTACTCCTGTTCTTAGAACCTCAAGATCAAATCTGAAACTCAGATTCAGATTTGATCTTGAAGTTCCCAAAGCACTCGGTGATATCTTACTGGTGGACAGACTCTATTCTTGCTTTGTAGAAAATTAACAGAATAAAAACAAATGAAAAATCTGGACACAAACTGTATTTGTATGAGGTCACCTGTTTACTGGGATTATTGCATGTGGTGTGAGAACCAGCAGCATCTCAACAGTGGTGTTTTTGGGAAGTTGGTTGTCCACATTAGCTCTGTTTAAAATCTTGGTGAGCACACTGATAATGACAGTATCATTTGAAAACTTTCCAACATGCTGATTTAGCTGTGAGCTAACACAAATGTTCGTATACAGAGTAAACAAGAATAGAAATTATAATGTGCAGCCGAATGTTATCACCACAACAACATACTTTTTAAAAAGGTTTGATTTTAATTATTCTTATTTTGTAACATGCACCAAATGCCATCATAGAAATGTGTTTTTGAAAACATGACACACAGGAGAAATCTAGATTTCTGACTGATTATGAGCAGAGTGTATCCTGTGGCTGCAGTGGTTGTAAAACATCTCAGATAGGCTTTCTGCTTTTGTTAACTTGCCTTACTGTGCAATTACACAACATTTCAGCTGTGGATGAGGCTCTGACTTAAATTAGCATTATGCATCTTTCAGTCAGGGCTATACTGGCAGACAAAGTTTGGTTGTAAATGAGCAGAAGAAAAAAAAAATTACCTGAAGCAACAATAAAAAGCTAATTTGTCATTCCTTGCCTGTTCCTCACAGAGTGCAGCTCAAAGCACAGCAACTTGCCAGTTTTCCTCCTCGTGCCAAATGATTTCACCTCTCATCATCATGTTTGCTTGTTGGGAAGCTCTTAACAGATTACAGAGGTGCAGCTCGTGCTGAATGTGGAGTAGTAAAAGTGTTTGCCTGGAAACTCTTCAAACTGTAATTTGCACACAAGCTGCTGTTTTGTTGTTCCGATCGGAGGCGATGCCCAGAAACTCGGGCGCAGCCCATCTCTTTGAACGTGCAACACTGTTTGGTGTGCATTTGATTTGAAATTTAAGGAGAAGGGAGACTGAATGATTAAAGAAAGAGTGGCATGATAGGAAATAATAGAAACTAAAATAAAAATAAATAAAATAAAACTAAATGGTTGGGTTTAAAGGGAGCATCCACAAAAGGCTCAGTTGTTCACAAGCAAGGATGGGGCAAAGTTCATCACTTTTTGAACAACTCAATCATGACACTCACCTGTTTCTAATTAACCTGTTCATCTTTGAAATTATCCAGTTTTTTTATTTTTTTGAGAATTCCTCAACTTTCCCACTATTTTGTTGCACCTGTCACAGCTTTCTGGAACTTGTGGCAGGCATCCAATTCAGAATTAGTGAGTATTTGGAAAAGAAGCAATAAAGTTTATCTGTTTGAAGATTAAACATCTTCTCTTTGTATTGTATTCAATTGAGTAGGCTGAAAAGGGTTTGCAAATCATTGTATTCTATTTTTATTTAGTCCCAACTTCATTGGAAATTGGGGTTGTAAAGGTGACGGCAGATTGGGAAAAAAGTAACCTTGACTCTTTAGGGTGAGATGTTAGCAAAATTGAGTAAAGCTCATTTGATGCCAGCATTTGAAACCTGCAGGAGGAAACTGAAAGCCTTGGTGCTGCTGCCTCGCACAGAGGAAAAAATCAACTGAAGCCCAAAGAGAAAGCAAGAACAAACAAAGAAAACTGTGAATTGACTACATTTCAAAGTTTTTTTTAAGAGATTAGGAGATTGCAGACAGCCAGTCACCAATGTGAAAATAACTGCTCAGCCAAAAATCCTCTCTTTTCATCCTTCTCCACATTTATCATCTGCCTTTGAAACAATGCTGACCCCCACCACTGCCACCATCACATCCCTTTGAGACAAGTTTTTTCAAATCCCTGGATGCTGGTGGGGAAGCACACACACACACACACAAACACACACACACTGTCTGAGCTGTGATAATTTAACTGTGGCTCTGCCATATCAAAACCTGGCCAGCTAAAGAATACCCCGGAGGGAAAAGCTGAGAAGGACAAGCACCAAGAGATCTGCACCACCACCCACCTGTGCAAGACAAAGATACAAACAAACCAACTGGTCTCCAACTGGATGCTGCGATCTGCCAGTGGAAACCATTCAAAGGCATCGCCACAAGATTTCAGTTTTTCAGAAGTTGCAGCGATGCCAAAAAGAGCCCTTTCTTCTTCAGGGGGCCAGTTTTACTTCTGCATCCTGCTTCACTCGTCCATTCAGAGTGGTCCGCCATAGCATCTAGAGGACACGGGGGTCTTTTTGAAGAAGAGGTTCGTGTGCGGTGGGGTTGATGAGGTCTCAGCACGGTCCAGAGGATTGCAAGATGAGGGGTTTTTACTGAATTGGCTTTGAAGCGTGAAGCTGCTTTTAGACTTACCGGCTGTCTCTCGTATTTTTGCACTCTGGTAAAAAGAGAAAAACTCAAGCTAAAATAAAAATATATCTCTTTTTAAAACTTACCTAAAAGCCTGTGAACACAAACAATATTTGATCATAAGAATAAAAAGAAAAGGAGAACCCCCATGAAGACAAAAGATAGTCAATTTTTTTGAGCCACAGTGCTTCAACCTTTTCCACAAACTATTAAACGTGTTTTAGTGAAACATGATAAATACCAGAATTACCTATTTGCTGTCTGCAAGTGTGAAGATTCAGGTCATCATCATCATCTTGTTCTAGTCTGTTGCTGCTGCAATAACTGAGCAATAATGAGGACATGATTCTCTACCACAAAAGCCATTACTGGTATTTTTGTTATGCCAAGTGAGCAAAATTGTCAGTCAGCAGAGATTTCATGTCCCTTGACTTCAGCAGCAGCTTCACCTTGTTCAAGCAAATGACAATATTCTAATAATAATGATGAGGCACTGCGCTCTCATCTTTGGTGTTAGTCACTGAAGGAAAAAAGGTGTGAACAACTCAACTTGTGCTGATGAGAAATAAACTTTCACACCTGTCGACATGTGAAGTTTGCAAAAAATAAAAAAAAACATCTTTCAGCTGTGGTGAAATGTTATCTGAAACTTTCCTTCTCCCCATGGATTACAGCAATGTTTGTTTTTATTTTCTTGCAGGCCAGATTTTATTCCGTGGCATTGCATCAAATTATAGTGATAGTGAAACCTTTGTGACAGAAACAGTTTAGATAAAAGAGTAAAAATCTGTGATCCAAACGGCACTGAAACAAAAAAAAAAAAAAGAAAAATCTGAATTTCCAAATGACATCGAAGCGACATAATAAAAGCAGTGGATAAGCGGTGATTCAGCCGATAGTCACAGGCAGTTTTCTCATTTCTGCTTGTTATTTCTGTTGTTCAAAGCATTTCTCTCTGCAGCAGCAGCCCTGTTAAACCTCAGCAGGTTTATCGAACGCTTCTTGTTTGGGGCATTGGAAGTGACCTCTTGTTTCAGAAACAGATCAATATCAGGAGCATTACATCTAATCAAACACTGATTACTTTCTCAGCATTGATTGCAATTGGCTGCCCTATCAATTAGTTTTGAAAAGCACGTTTAGTTTTACATTAAGATGATTGCCAAACAAAACTGACCTTTTTATTTTTAGAAAAAGATCAATCATTTTTAACAAAATATATATATATATATTGTCTAAAATCACAACTCAAACACTGTTTTAATCACTTGGTTACAATTAAAATGATCAATTAATGTTTGTAATTTACCAACTGTTTATTCAAATATGTAAAAACAAAAGCGGTGAACTTTTTTTAATTGTTTTAAATAATATAAACAGAGCCGGGTCCTTTGTCAATTGCAAAGACTGGAAAAAAGTGGCTGTGAATTTGGAACATCTAGCTTTCAGAGTAATTCCCACCCTTACCCCAGCGCATGTTCTGTCGCTTAGCAACCGTGACGGCACTAAACAGAAGCAATGACGATCGAAATTACCAAATATAAATATATAAGTATAAATTAACAAAATTAGCTTTGAGGCAATACATAAAGAACTAAGGGACCTGCAATACGAGGTTGTTTATGATCATTTATGTAAATGACAAAAGCCTAACAACACAACAGCTTTAAACTTTTAATTTTTGTACCAATTCAATTCAGTTTATTTATATAGGGCCAAGTCACAACAATTGTTGTCTCAGGGCACTGTACACAAAAAGACAATAAATGCTGAAGAAGCCAGCAGACTGAGCCGAATCTTTGCTTCGTCACAGTCTCCCATCCTGCGCACCAGTGGCGACAGTGGAGAGGAAAAACTCCCTCTTAACAGGAAGAAACCTCCACCAGAACTAGGTTCAGGACAGGCGACCATCTGCCTCGACAGGCTGGGTTTGGGGGACAGGAAAGAAACACAGACAAACACAGGACTGGTCCAGGTGTATTTTCCTCTGGAAGAGAGACAAGAAAACACGTTATTGATAGAAGTGATTACAACAAACATGTAGAGGAGAGAGATATACTGAACTCGTCCCTCTAATCAGGAGAAGGGGTCTCTGCAGTACGAGTTTCTTATTTTGTGGGAGGAGTTGGCCCAAGACATGACTGGCCTGTTTGACTTTTGTGAGTGTAGTGGCCCAAGACATGATTGGCGATGGGGTTTGAAGAAGCTGGGGGCAGCAGGGAGTAGCTTGGTCAAGTCGGACAGGAAGCGCCTATGTTTTTAAGATGTTTAGTCATAACTTGAGGAAGGAGGGTGCTAGCTGCATGAAATTTGAAAGCCGTACATATGGAGGGATGTGTAACAATTTGGCTCAGTCAAAACATCCCTAACCAGCTTATAAAAATATCACAAAAAATCAATATGAGTATGAATATTAGTCATAATTTGAGACAGGAAGTTTTTGCCGCATGAAATTTGAAGTCAATAAATTATGTTTACATGTTCACAATCATTTTTGAGTCATTGTTCTGTTTTAAACTGTACATGGACAGTCAATAAATCATGTATTTTTACTATTATTACTTCCTCTTTTAAGTTGCTCCACAAGAAAAGTCAATCCAACCAATCATGAGTAGGGCCATCTCCACCCACATCCAGACCTCCGCCAATCACGAGTAGGGGCATCTCCACCCACACCATGACCTCCGCCAATCATGAGTAGGGCCATCTCCGCCCACATCAAGGCCTCCGGCAATCACAAGTACCATCTCCGCCCACACAAAGACCTCCACCAATCACGAGTAGGACCATCTCCACCCACATCAAGACCTCCGCCAATCATGGCTAGGGTCATCTCCGCCCACAGAACAGTCCCCTACTTTCAAATCGCGGGCAAAGGAGGACGCATTTGTAGGTCGTATTTGGAGGAGCCTTAGGTGCATCATTATGAAGTAATCAGCCCTTAAAATTGGCCTTCGAAGGACGGAGCGCCTGAATTTGGACACAGCCTTTATTGTAATTTAGCATGTATTTAAAAAACTTTTCACAAAACCTACAACAGCAGTGCATACCAGAAAATGTTGCTTCCAACTAGTTTTGGTTTCTTTGTGCCTTACAAAATTAGAACTGGTATACTGAATGTTATTACATAATTACAACAGTAGATCCTCTGGTAACTCCTGAACACAGTATAATATGTGGATGCGGGAGAGTGAACCATCCTAAGTATGTGTTCTGCATCTGCAACATTGATAAAGATGAAATTTGGGGTTTTGTCACTATCAAATGTTTGGATTATATACTCCCAAACATTCCATCTGCATTGCAGTAAGTTCTCCTGGGCAATGAACTAAAGACATTTTGAACTGTAAACATCATGACCTAAATTTAAAAAGTGAGAAGCCCCCCACTCACTGCGCTAACCCTGCATCTGAGGTCACTTTTCAGAACAGAAAATATGTGTCACGTCCAGTGAGATTTATTGCTTTGTCTACCATTTTCTGCATGACCGCTGAACACCCCAAACATTCCACTTTTACGCTGCTGGATTTAGTTCACTTCAAGCTTGTTTTCTGCATTCTGCAACTTCCGAGACATGACACCAAACAGATGGAAAGCGTGCTACAGCGTATCAGACATGTTTATTAAAACTATCAGCAGGTTATGTCACACTATGCGGTGAGACACACGAGTCAGCTGTGATTTATGCTTTTTAAAAACACATTAGTCAAACAACTGTCTAATTATTACCGCAACTGCTCAGATTTTACAGCTTTGTTAGCTTTCATTTACTGGGTGTTGATAACAAGATGTTGATGGCAAACCAGCACACTCCTCTAATGTGTTGTCATCACATCTTCAGCAGTTTGCACCTTTGGACAAAAAAAAAGGAAAATAATCCAACATTAAGTTTTATGGTTCACCTGTTTGTCAGCCGTCACAAACACTCTCATCTCACCAGCACCTACAGGACATCATTCTTGCATGCAGCACATCATGCCAATCTGTCCTCTCAATACACATATATATATATTTAGTGTCTGTTATGGGCTACCAATTTAGACATACTTTAAATAAATTAATCTTAATATATTTAATCTTTCAAAATCACTCTAAAGAAAAATACAACCCCCAAAATTTGGATAAAGTTATTTTTAACATGTTATCTTTTACCAGGTTATTGAGACAAGTTTATTGTAATCTTCAAGAGCAGCAACTGGCTGATTAAATACCAGGACTTACAGCTCATCCAAACTTTTGTGACATCAACTGAAGCTCACATTAATCTTCGTTGCCTTCTTGTATTGTCTTACATCTGTGTATAAAACAAACCTCAAAATACATCCCTGATGAAAGATCTTAATTAAAAGTTTACTGAAAACAAGGTTGACGTGACAACAACAAAATAAGGATGATACTGTACTTACATCTTTAAGTAAAATGTAATGTGTAGCAAATTAGGCCCTATTTTTTGGAACAAAATGGTATAAAAACAAATGATCCTTTCCTTCCATCCATTATCTGACCTGCCTCTTCCTTTTAGGGTCTCGGGGGTCACTGGTGCCCATACCCTGCGGTCACTGTGCGAGGGGCGGTGTACACCCTGAGGTCACAAGTCCATCACAGGGACACACACAGACAAACGAGACAAACAACCATCGGAGTACCCGGATAAAACCCACACTTGCACAGAAAAAAACACACAAACTCTCCCCAAAAAGATGACTGGTCGAGATTCTATCTAGCAACCTTCTTGCTGAGAGGCAACAGCTCTTCCACCTGATCCACCGTGCCACCCTAAAAACAAAATCTAAAGGACTAAAACTGTGTTTCACCCTTATTTAAAAGCATTTTTGTGTTGCATTTAACTTATAGCAGAGGACAAAATGTGTTATATAATACCACAAACATGAATAATAGTGGAACATCTCATGAGTAATTCTCTAAACTGCTAAAGGACTAACAGCAGCATACCAAAGACATGGAGTCTTTAGAGCTTTTCAAACAGCATCATGCAGTCACAAGAACCAGAACAGTCAGAACGTGAACAGGAGTAAAACTTTCTTCAAGCTGATTGTTTCTTTTTTACTGTTAAGCTATGTTTTAGTTATTCTCAGCTAATTTTAGCTTTTTTTTTAGTTAAATTCACTTTTTTGTGATAATTTCAGCTACTTTTTTCAGGTGTTTGATTCTTTTGTGCTAGATTAAGCTTTTTTAGCTACTTTTCTGCTAATTTCAGCTTTTTTTTGGCTATTTTTAAATAAATTTCAAAATGTTTTTCTTTTTTCTGCCAAAACCTCTATCAGCGTTAAGCACTCCCAATGCACTTTTGCAGAAAACGCAAATTGTCTAGTTTCATTTGCATTTTGGACTCGATGGTATTTTCCTAAAAGTGTGAGTTTGAGGACCTAACTCTTTTTCTAATGCTGGACGTTCTCTTCTGTGTTGCACTCAAATGACAGCTGACATGTCTCATTTTTGAGACTGCAGACTCAGCGGTGTGAAAAGGTGATGACACCTTGAGCTGTTCGTCTGCTGTTTTTACACTTCATATCTCTGTCGAGAAGGATTTGATCTGCCGTATCGGCTCAGAGCCATAATATCCTTGCAGAGGGAGCAAATTCTATAAATGAAACAATCTTAAACCTTCTTCATCTTTCAATGTTTTCACTTCAAATTATGCTTTGCTTCACTGACGTTTTTATGAGCCTGAGTTGTGTTCCATAACTTTTTAATAAAGGGGAATTTGTGTCTTTCACCTGCATTGTGTTGTCACACTTTTAGTGACGGTGATGTGGTATTTCTACTTTGTCTTAATGGGCTTTTCAACCCAACATGTCACACATTTCTAAAGCAAAATGGCAAGTGGAAGTAAACACTGCTTTCTGAATTAACCCTGACAAAATTCAATAAAAGTAATTGCTGTCATAAATATCATAATAATCTGAAAACTAACTGGCTTTTAAAACATTTTTCTGCTCTACTTGTGCACCATGTTTTTAGAAAAGCATTTTTTTTCTTTCTTTTTAAATAAATCAAACTCTTGCTGCAAACATTTTTTTTGGGGGGGGATTTTGGCAGCAACAGTTATTTGTTCTGATTATATAAACTGAGAAACATTAAAGGAAGCGTCTGTTTCCTGCCATACTTAGACCCCTGATGGTGAAAAGGACCGCATTGAGCTGTCAGGCGCACCACCCAGCTCCCAGATAACAATCCGTGTTTGTCAAAATGAGGCCCGAGTTGCTTTACGACCCTCTCTATCTTTAGGCGTGACTAAAAACATACAGCATTTACAATTCTCCTTGGAAATGTATTGTTTTAAAAGCTAAAATCAAGATTTTCCAGCACTCTACAGAAGCTAAACTGGTTTAGTCTTAAGATGCCAGCTATAAGTCTGAGTTTCGTGAGAGAAAATCTGTTGCACAAAAGTTTGATTATGTTCAAAATTAACAAGGCTACAAACTTCTGTACCTCACACAAATAACCCCTATGAGCATTTAAAAACACGTTGTAGTCCCCCTCACAGATGTCATTCACCAACAATCATACTGTGAGATACCAATGATTCTGGATGAGGTAAGTAAACTAATATTTTAATGAAGGACAGCAAAAAACTTTTTTGTTTTTGCCAGTAAAAAGATCACAAAGTTATGCTTCAGAGCATTTAATTTAGCTTTATTAACTTTCAGATTTTAAATCCAGTTCATGTTTATAAAAGGCCTAACCATTCTCCAGGCGTGTTTTCTTTCTTTTCATTTCCTTTAAGGGCGTGATGAAGACTCAATCAAATCAGGAATGCAAAGACAAACCTCACCAGCTCAACTCTTAACTCCACCAAAGCAGCTGTTTCAAGTCCTCTGGTCCTGTTTTAACAGTTTGGTATGGGCTCTGTGGTAGAAGCGTGATGTCACCAAGCCAGCAACCAATAACTGAAACAGCCAGAACCCTCAAGATATCCCATTACACCAGCCGGGGTGCAGTTTCCAGGTCAAAGCACAAGAAAGCACCCATAAGTAATATATGGCACTCTTTCTTCAGATAATCTATACGTATAAGCAGTGAGGCTATGAAGCTGCAGACCTCCTACCCATCTGCAGCCAATTTAGCTCCTGCACAATCCCCCGTAAATCACACGCAGCACATACCTTGCTGAGCTGACTTTAGAGAAGGCAGAGAGGAGTCTGTTTTCATTTGAATTCCCTCTGCATAGTGCTTCTGGTAGATTTAGGAAAGAGAAAAAGAGAAACATTAACTACCTGAGCTTGTGGTTCTCTTTAAAAGCCCACACCCCCTGCCCTTCCTCTCACCACAGTAAATTGCCCAGAAATTTCCTAGGCTTCAGATCAATACAACCTTTTTCGCAATTTAACTGAAACAAATGTTTGAAGTTCTTTTGGGTATATGCCCTGCTCCATTTTAAGGGAAATAAAGATGAATGTTTGCAGGCATGTGTACAGAAGTGGGTTCCAGGAAAGCAAATTAAACAAAGGAGAACATCGTTTGTCACAGGCGGGTTATTTTAGCTCACTGATAAGCACTTTTCTTAAGGCTCTCTGCTCAGTTAGGACCACTAACTGGAATTTTTTTTCCTCACTGTGTGAAGAAATGCTGTTTCACAGTGAAACCTTGCAGCGAGTTTTGTTGTTCTACTCAGTTTTGGAGTGGCCGCCTGCCAACATGAAGATTTGATTCAATTCCCTCAGTGTTTCCCTGGGCAGGACACTAAATCCCACATTGCTTCTTGTATCTTGTTATAGTGTGCGGTCATAGGAATAAAACAATACGTGCATGTAGAGTACAAATATACAGTATAATAAGAATAAGAATAAGAATTTTGTATATTTAAAACTTAAAGAAGATTTTTGTTCAAGCAGAATCAGGCTACATTCTCATTGCAGGTCTCAATGGTCAATTCCAATTTCTTAACAAAAATCCAAGATTTTTTATTTTTTTTGCAGATGTTTACATTATATTTTTAAATGCGACCTCCATCAGACTCCAGTGTGAATTCTTCACAGCATTGTTGTGACCCGCATGTGCAGAAAATGACGTCACATTCAGCACGGTGCTTACAGAAGTAAATATGGATGCTGCATGTTAGCATTTTGATTCTGTATGGTTAATTGTGAAAATCTTAAATGTTTAATAAGAAAATACACTGCATGCACCCCCCCCAAAAAAAAATCTATCTATCTGGGATTGTTTCAGTAAGCTCCTGCAATGTCACCAGATCTATTTCCATCCAGTGTTGCAATAATTTTTCTCCAAGTTCTTGCATTGAAAATGGTAGAGTTTGATCGCTGAGTAAAGCATTCTCCAGCAAAGATTCTCAGTGGACTCTGTGAAGCCAGTCCATGTGTGAAAATGATGTCTCATGCTCCCTGAATCACTCTTTCATAATTCCAGCCCGATGAATCCTGGCATTGTCATCTTGGAATATGGCTGTGCCATCAGGGAAGAAAAAAAAATCCACTGATGGAATAACCTGGTCATTCAGTATATTCAGGTAGTCAGCTGACCTCATTCTTTGAGCACAGACTGTTGCTGAACCTGGACCTGATCAACTGCAGCAACCCCAGATCATAGTACTTAGTTAAATCCAGGTGGACACTTTTTTTTTGGTCAGGCAGTGGTTTCAAACCATTATTGTGCACTTGGAGCATTTGTGTAAGTTTATACAGAAATTTGGTATGATTTTGTGAGAAAATTAGGGGGAGGATTTTGTTTTAATTATGACTTAATTTGTTGTCTAAAGTTATGCAAATAGCAAACACTACATCATCACTGTTCCTTCCATCACTCCCTGACAAACATTTCTGTATGAATCATGAGAAACATGTAAGAAACATTTCAGTAATGTAACGCTGAAGCAGATTGATAGTTAATATCCATGCCTGGTTTGAAAAAGGTGTTGTACCATGGTTAGCATTTAATCTTTATTTTAACCTTAAGGTTTACATTCACCTGACCCCATTAAGTGCAACAAAAAGAAACCAAAGGAGCATAATCAGAACAGAAGTTGCCTGTTTACAATGTAAATCTAAACCAGTTTGACAAAGTTTATGTAAACCATGAGGGCCCTGAGACATGTGAAGGCTCTAAGGAAGCAGTAATTAAATTAGACCCAATGAAAAGCACACTACATCCCTCACAGGGACTGTTGGAGCTTTACAGCCAAGCCTCTGCAGTTTATTAGATCCAGTTGATGTAAATTCAATTACGAAAACTCTTGCTTAACGAGTTAAAAATGCCCACCCTGGGAACTTTAGCATTCCGTAGAAGGGGTCAGCAGGCGTCCCTCCACCACTGACTTCACTGCTAGTGTGGTTTGTGGTGAGACTGAATAAGGATTGGCATGTGAACACATTTTAAAGTTAGGGTGTAAACATTCTCAAGTGAGGAAAGACAGAAGACTGAGCTAACTTAGCCTTGTCCAACAGCATTTTCATGGCCGTCGGAAACAGTGGCGGGCACTGTGTAAACACTTTTTTTTTTTTTTTCCCAGATGCCAATAAACCCAGAGCCATTATGGGCAGGAGAGAGGTGTCGGTTTGCATTTTAACAGCAAGTTTCTATACAGAAGCTCACAAACACACAAAAGCCCTCATGCATGCTTTTACACATGCACACGCTCATTCGGCCAAAGCAAGCATACCAACACACACAGCACATAAACACGTACACACACACACACACATTGTGTGACAGCACAAATAAAGTAGGGATAACTGCTTCTGTTGCTAGGATACCAGTTCTTCTGGCTCCTACGTAAATCGGGGTGACTGGTGACACAGACAGCTGTGAAAAATTAACACAAGCTGTGACAGCAAAGTAAAAGTAACTTTCAGTTTAATCTTAAAGGAGAGCATGTTTCTGTTAAAAGGAAAAGACCCCAGCTGTTCAAGTATATCTCAAACTAACAGCAGAAAAAAAACCCTATAACTATAAATTGTACTGAAGTAAAAACAACAATAACTTTTACATTAATCATCTCAGATCATCAGTTGACTGTTATTTTCATTGCTTGCTTCCTCAACTTGTCTGACCAACATGGTGGCGCACATCCAAAACAGATGTGTTAAACTGGACTGCACGTCTGAAAATATTTGATATTATCTGTTTAAAAAAATGTTTTGCAATAAATTACATCACTGGAAGAGCTGACATCATCATGTTTGGCTCAGATTTTACGTTTGTTTTACTCACCGATGTCTCTAACACAGTCACTCTTTCCAGCTGGCGATTTTTGTGTTTACACATTTTGCAGATAATGGTTACGTGTTACTTTAAAATATAAGAAACGTTCTAGTTTTTATTAAAACACTGGGACTGGGAGAAGAAAACAAACCACTATAAAACCAGAAAAGTGAAAACATAAAATAATACATCAAGATATAAGGTGATAAACTAAAGAAAAGTTATAAAAGAGAAAAAAAAAAGTGAAATTTGTTGTTGTGCTCACACGCATTTGCTCAATTGTAGCTTTTGTAGGCTTTTATTGTGAAAAACCTTCCGATATTGGGTTATTAAATCATGTAGCTTTTTAATAACTTTTGTTATTGTAAGACTGAGCATGGTAGAAGTTCACTAAAAAATATAGCAGCTCAGTATTTTGTTATCGCATCTGCATTTGATCACGCTTCTTAAGTGGATAAAAAATTAATTCATTTAAAATTTTGAAGTCCACAAATAGAAAATGTGTAAGTAAATTTTGCAGGCACTTGGTCTGCCCACCTTTCAAATATATCTGGATTAGTATTGCTTTTTCATAATCAATTTTTGTCCAATTCTCTTCAAATGGCAACTAATTGGCCAGAAAACATATTGAACAGTTTAACAGTTTGCTCTGATATGGACTCCAGTTTTCACTTTAGAACAGTTCTATTGATCTAAGTACCAGAAATCCAACGGGCATCATACAGTTCATCCACTGTAAAAACACTGTGGACTTTTCTCCACATCGTTTACGCAGCACTGGGCTGCCTTTCGGGATAGACCTCGTAGAAACCAACATGACCAGGATATAATTAAAGCAGGGGGTTATGTTTAAACTGACATTTGAGAGCACTGAAAAGAGAAGAGAAAAGGCAGTAGTTTAACTCAACTAACAGTGTGGAGAAACCGCACAGATACACTAATCAAATGCACGCCTGTGTGTCTACTCTGACCCGTGTCCCCTCTCTCCACACCTCTATTGAAAGGCTGTTATTGAGCAATTATAGGCATTGATTTTCTCTCCCCTCTCAGCACACCTCCGTATGACAGTTGGCCTTAAGATCTGCCCTCTGCAGCCGAAGTATTTGCTCACAGATTTGGCCAATTTAGCACAGCATTCCTGCCATTTCCCCTCAAGCTTTACAGTAAGGCTGAATCAAACAAAACAAACTCCCATCTTGCGAATCCATAACATAGAGGAGACACTTTTCTATTTCATGTTGCATATTCATTTCTAGATATCTACAGAGGTGACATTTTAGCTTATACCTGAAATTTGAAATGCTATCCCATCAAATAAAAGATGAAATTTAATAACCTTCAGCTCTTTGGGATCGTTTTACAATCTTTAAATGACAAAACTGACAGATAAGAATGACATTTCAGGGCTGTAATTTGTCTTTGTACAATTCAATTGAGTTTTGATGGCTAAAAAAGAAAAAAAAAGCTTTTGTTTAATGTAGGCAACAGTGTTTGAAAGTGACAACACACTTCCCCAGATGCAATGTCTCATTCAAAACCCAACAGGGAGACACTATTGTTTGTGTTGAAGCTGGCAGCTGCAAGTATTATCACACATTATGCAAAGAGATAGTGGACGACCTTTTCAAATCCCCTCTTGTTCTGTCTTGTACTCTTAGCATTTCCATAACGCTCCACACACTCACCCCTACATCTCTGCATGCTGTATTTTTGGCACAGATTACAAAGCCGTCAACTGAACTTCCCACCTTAGCAGTTATACCACCAAGTGAGCCGCTGAACTACAAACATCAAGAAAATACCACGCAATTAACAGCCTGAGACACAAGCTATTAGTACAGAGCTGTGTGAAACAGCTTGATGCCATTACTGTGAGGTGGGGGAGTTATAACAAAGCAAGCTTTGGAGAATACAAGATCTTTAACTGTGTAAATGTTTGACTTGCTTCTCACATCATCTGTACAGCTGGGACAGCAAAGAAACATTTTTAATGATTAAAATGGCAAAAGTTTGGTTTCAAAAAGTGGAATCTAGTGTATAGTGCTTGTAAAGCATATAGAAATTCAATCTTCCTTTTAGAGAAGAGCTGTTAAGAGTCATAAGCGGAAGTGGCTCAGAGATCACACAAACCCATTAGTTATAGTTAAACTCAATGAAATGTAATGAATTGATAGAGTACAATATTTTTAAATTCATGTACAAAGTCCTTAGAAAGTTGTATTAAACAATATTCAGAACAGATTTGTAAAAAGAGAAATCAAATGTAATTTAAAAGGAAATTAGATTTTTTATTATTATTATTAGATTCAGAGTGACAACGATGGAAAGGTGGAACAGTCTTGGCAGAGATCAAACAATCTAATTCTCTTCCAGCATTTAAAAGAAATTAAGCAATATGGTATTGAATAAGCTGTTTTATGTTTTCTTTGTGTATTTTTTGTGTACATTTATATGTCTGTAATAATTTTCTGCACTGAAGAGCTAACATTCTTCTTATGTGAATAAGAGGCAGATATAAGTTTATATTCCTTTTTATTTATTATGTTTTAGTTGTTAAATGAACTATTCATATTTATTATTGAGTGAATGAATGAAATAAATAAATGCAACGAAAAAGTAAAAAGTGAAAACAGAAAAAGGCAGCAAATTATCTGGTAAACAACAGCAAAGACGTGTCAGATATGCACCCAATGAAAAATAATTCATAAGAAATGTTAACAACTAGTTTAAGCTACGCTTAAGGTAGGATTTAAGAGCAGCCCACAGGAGATCGACAGTTTAGATTTAATTATGATGTGAATATTATTAAAGCAAGCAGCAAAATGTTACCTGGAGCAGAAACAAAAGATATAAAAATGCACTTGGAGTTTTTAATGAATACATGTCTGAGCTGCTGATACAGGAAGTCTTTCAAGCCACAACCATGACATCATGTATGGACTCTGATTGTCGTTTAACTAAAGATTTTCAATTTTTCTTGCAGAAAACAACTGAAAGATCTCTGTTTAATTTTTATTATATTGTCACAGTTGCTGGATAGTCCTTTTCATATGTCCCTGAGTGAATATTTGCAAAAATAAAAAACTAAGTGAACATTAAACATCTCGTCTTTGCAGTGTATTCAATTGATTATAAGTTGAAAAGGATTTGCAAATCATTGTATTATGTTTTACACAACGTCCCAACTTCATGGAAATTGGGGTTGTATTTAAAATCCTTTTTTTTCTAGAGTAAAATGAAACTGGGACAACATTGATGCTTTGATATTTGCATTTATGATTTACTTCATCAAATTATCAACCATTCCACTCACCTTTTGACTCATTCGAACCAGCTGACACACGACTCATATGGTACTTGACCTCGTTTTCTTCTCCAATGGTGCCGAGCCAATGTACTGTGGTTTCTTCAAGCAAAGCTGCCGTCATCTGGGAGATCCAACCAGAATCTGATCTGCAGACGTACATCGCAAATAGACCTGAGCTATAAATAATATAGTGTACTGCATTTTTTTTATAATAACACTTGTACCCACATAAATAAACAATAAATGAAATATACTGTATACTCTAAGTTTGTGTTTTCATTCTGTATCCAGGATGTGGCAACTTTGAAGGTGAAGACAGGAGCATCAGAAAAAAAAAAAAGCAACATCAAAATGTGAATTTCTCATTTACTTTAACTACTTTGAATTCAGATTTATTTTTGCAACATTTCACCTCTCTCATGCTCAGAATGAACTTGTCTGTTCTTGTTAATGTTCACCTTGTTTTATAACATAATCAAATTTTACTGCAACCAACACACACAGTGCACTGCAACAAACAGACAGAACCACTATAGACAGGTGCATTAATGTTGATTATCAGGGCAGATTGGATTTGGGTAAAACCTCCTGCAGCCGTCTGTGTTTACATGGACCTGACTGGAGATGAACCGCAGAAGTTTTAGGCTGAAATGTAAATATGGGGATTTTGTTCGTCTTTCTGTTAAACCGTAAAAAAAAAAAACAGCTTTGATTTTATTTACAGTGATTCACGCTGTTATTTCTTTAAATATTTTGTTATACGTGACTCAGTGTTTTGTCTTTTGATGCTGGTGGGGTTTGTTCATATAAATGATACATCCTAGAAAAGACTAAAATAATCACAGAATAATCATGAGGTGTTGAGGTTTAGTGATTTTTCTTTCTCAGAAACTGTTTGACTTGTATTTTCTACTTTATTATTTGCCTTGAGAGCTCAAAATGTGCTCAGACAGGCGAGTCCATGGTTCAGCAGCTGAAAACACCTGTAAACATTCAGATCTGAGAGCTTTGTTTCTGTCCCAGCTCATCAATAATAACATGAGAAAACTGCAGCGTGAAGGACTGAAATACTAGCTAAAAACTGAAAGAAGCCAAAAGTTTGGTTTAAATGAAGATCTAGTTGCTGCTGCAAACAAAAACATAAACAATGTTTAGAATAATAAGAGTGAATTCTTGCATTTCTTTGTTTTATTTTCTGAACATGTTCTCAGAAAAGCTAGAAAATCCTCTCTGCATTGCTGCATGAACCACTGCAAGTCCACTTTTTTTGAATTTCCCCCTTTTTTTTTTGTTCCGGAGGAGAGTTTTTAAAGTATGCTCGAGTGACTTTTTCTAAACATTTTCCACACCAAATAGCCACAAATCCCTCTTTTCATAAGCTTGAAAACGTACTTTTCGACAAAAAAAAAAGCAGCTGCTTCACAACTTAAACTAAACCTCGGTCTGACTTTGCGAGGAAGGGGAACAGTAAGTACCAGACTGGTGGAAAACGAAAGAAGATGAAAATGTGTTTTTTTAATAGAAGCATGCACACACATAACAACTCACTTTAACAAACACATTTGAGCATCCAGGGATCTTTTGGAGCTGGGGATAGAGGTAATGCCTGGTTACAATATAGTAAAATACTTCAGCTGTAGCCATGTAAGAAGTTTTTTTCCACTAATCCCCTGAGTTTAGGTTCTTTGAGTGGGAAACTTAATATCTGTGTCTGAGGCCTGTCACACAGCGCCGCATCCCAGAATGATCAAAACCCCCTTCGGAAAGCATTTGCATTGTCTGAGACAAGGACCTCCTTTGAGGCCTGGAAGAAAAAAAAAAAACTGGTTGAGGCTGTGCTTGTGGGGTCTCGGAGGAAGAGGAGGAAAGAAAGTTGCTTAATCCCGCACTGTCATTATCCTCACTTCTGAGCCGCGGTCCTCCAGCATCCCTGGTAATGAAGGCCACGTCCAAGGATTTACACCTGGCCCAGATGCCACATCCTGCGGTAATTACCCATGCAGAGAGCCTCCTTTTACCTTTAGTGTATGCTGGAAGCTATAAATAGAAACTCTCGCTGCTTTGCACATCTGTAAACCCACAGAAAATGCAGCTCCTACAGCTCTTCAGCCCCCTGACTAATAATGATGTTTACCGTTACAGAACAATCGCTTCCTCTCCGTGTTTGTGCAAAAAAAAAAAAATCGTCGACAAACTCAGTGGCTCATTTCACAATCTACATGTTTAATTAGTCATGATTTGCACCAAGAGATAAAACAGTAATGAAAATGTTGTGTATTCTAATTAATGAAAAAACAAATCTCACCATCTGCTAACAGAATTTTTTTTGTTTAATCTACAAAACGTAAAAGGCTCTTAATTTTTGGACTTTAACATTATGAACTAAACAGCCTGCATTTTCTCATAAAGAGCCGTTTTAGACCTGAGAGTTGAATGACTGGTGAAATTACAGAAGAAGAAGAATAAGAAGAAGAATAAAGTGTTCACAGAATTGTAGATCAGCGAACAGAAGGAGGAGTCGTGAACGACGTGTATTTAGCAATGGCAGCAGAGGAAGTGGACAATGCCAGTCTGTGTTGACAAGGCTTCCAAATTAAATAAACTTTGTCTACAAAGCCCGCAGCACTCATTTACAGACATCTTGTTCAGCTCAGTACTTCTCTCTTCCCAGTAGGGGATGGTTGTTTACAGCTCAAGCAATTTCCAGTTAGCTTCTTAGCTTCCTTCATGGTGGAGCTGGAGCACTGCATACGTCATGGCCAAACATTAGCGATTGGGTAAACCAGATCCAATCGTTTTAAACTTCAACAGAGCCCACGCCTCCAGCAAGAAATCGCTTCGCAATAGCCGGATTAGTGGAAAAAACTTCTTACATGGCTACAGCTGAAGTATTTTACCGTATTGTAGGCATTACCTCTATCCCCAGCTCTGTAGGAAGCACCAGGCTAACAAAATTGTTAAAACAAGCAGAACAGAAGCTAAAATCATCAAAAGTGTAACTAAAGACTAAAATTATGAAAACAGTTAAAGTTAGCCAAACCATGAATGAAATTAGCAAGACAGGTAAAAGTTATAACGAGCAGCAGAGTCCAAATAGAGCACATAAGAATAACAATGTTTGAGAAACTTAGTGTAAAGGTATAAAAATTACAAATGCTAAAAGTAAAAAACAATCACTTCATCAGAAATAATAATTATGTTCTTTTTACATAAATACTAGAGTTTAAAGCATAATATTTCAGGTAATTTGTCCATGAACGCCTCCCTATCCAACTCTTTGTATGTTTTTGAAGACGTCAAAGGACTTGGCAGAGATCAGCGCACGTTCGCTTCACCCTGCAATTAGCTGCATCAGAGCTCGGATGACTTTTGGGACAACAATCGTTTCTCATGTTCTGTCCCTGCTTTCCCATGACTTCATGCCAGCAGACATGCCAGAGCATGACCAGTTAACCAAACCCTTTCCCTTCTGTTGCGTAATTTCCCAAACGTGATGGTTTTACACACCGTGATGCACAAAAACTCACTTGTGAAACTTTATTGATGAGTAGCTTGAGCTCAGTTTCTAGCTGTGTCACCTTTATTAACTGAGGCTCGATACACGTGGAGAAATATTTACTGAAAGATGAAAGGCAGACTGCTACATTACAGGAACTGAGTTAAAGTTTCATGTGGTAGAAGGTGAGATTTATTCACAGTTACAACAAATGAACAATAGTGAGAGACAAAAGTTTGATCAACACTGCTCAATGTTGCATCACAAGATGATCTTAGTTTAAAATGACATGAAAGACTGTAAAGAATGTCAGACCTCAATCTGTGTAGTTTCTGCTCTGGTGGCTTTCTGGAAACAAACATTATTTTCCAAATTACTAAACCAGTGATTTTATTAGAAAGCTTCTTTAGAACTCCACCCACAGAGCCTGAAATTTGTTTTTAATTAATTTCTGGAACATGGCTCCGCATCAGGGATTTCTTCATATGTAGTTGATATTAAGATCCATGAATCATTACAACATTCCAGTATCTGCCTTATTAGCATCACGTGTATGATTACTAACAGAACATTTGTTTTAAGAGTGATAATTACCAAACACAGTTATAAACACAGTATATCTTCAGTTCATTTTAGTGTCAGTTGATTTGTTGAAACATATCAAACGCAGCTGTGTGTTTTCCTGAAGTTTCTCAGGGTCAGAGTTTGTCTCACATTGTTAGCAGCCTAAACATTGTCCGTAAATATAAATGCTTCCACTCATTCAGCAGAAGACAAACATCTGTTCTGCTACAAGGTCAGCGTGTCCCAGAGCAAAAAACTGAGTTCTGGACCACTGCAAGGAAGAACTTTGATCTAACTACAAACATTCAGAAACAAAAAAGAAGAAATCTAAATAAATGAAACAAACCTTCAGAGGCCAATACAGCTACCTGAATTCAAGCAAACAAAATGTTATGAAGCAGAATTAGTAATGTTCACTGGGGTTAGGAGATAAATGTCAAGCAATGCAAAGATTTTCTTCATAATAAATAGTCAACCATCTTAGCTGTTTTCAGATGTTTAAGCTCAGTCCATAAAAGCTAAAAGCTACCTTTAACAAAAGTCTTTGTTTTTTTTCTCAGCATTTTTGAACAAGTTAAAGAGTTCTTTTATAGACCCAGGAGACTGTACTCACACATAAAGTGGAGGTATGCCAGAGACAGAGGCTGGTGCAACTCAGGGTAATGTGTTTTCTGGAGGTGCTGCAAAATTCTGAATTACTTGTGAATGTTAGCATGTGTTTGCCTCTGAAGGTTAATGTTCAGGACAACAGCTTTTAGGCAGTTTTAGTCAAATTCAAAATGAAAAAAAGTGAGTTATATTCTTATCGGTTATCAGTTTGATTCAGTTGATTTTTAAAGCACCATTTCACAGCAAAATTCATCTCAGGGCACTGTACAAAAAGAAAAAAGAAAAAAAAGTTCAAACTATGAACTCAGTTCAAACCAGTGTTGAGAGTTGGAAGGAGAGATCATATTTCTACAGTTTTAGCTTCTCTCCACTGGCTCCCTGTTAAATTCAGAATAGAATTTAAAATCTTGTTTCTAACATACAAAGCTCAACCAAGCTCCATCTTATATTAAAGATCTTATTGTTCCATATTTTCCTAACAGACCTCTTCGCTCTCAGACTGCAG
>JARVJO010000269.1:6927248-6969960 GCA_031762555.1 Cynodonichthys magdalenae
TGTTACCTTTTTCTACTTAGCCTCCAGTTGTCATCTGTTTACAGTTTCTGCTCACGTTGACTTAGTAAATCTGATAGCCACCTTGAATTGGATTTGCACCGCTTTATATACAAATTCCTTTTTGGCCGTTTGCAAACTTATTTGTCTTGTATGTTGCCTGATGCGGTCCTCCCCTTTGCCTGTTCTTCTTCATCTCAGTGGAAACGCAAAGAAGGAGCATGAGTGTCTGCATCTGAGGAGGAAAATAAAAGATAAAATTTTTTTTTAAAGGAATGGCTCCCAGTTACCTGCGATTCAGTTGCCATTGTTTGTTTTAAAGAGCTGCTCAAAAGATCCGGATCGTCCTCAGATGTCACATTTATGTCATACCTTTCCAACCTGGAGAGACTCACACGAAGACAGACTGAAATAAGAAAGTTTATTGACATGAATGACATTTGAGTTTGGCACTCAGACCCCAGCAGACAATGTGAGCGCTGTGAGACGCTGTAAGCTCCGATGTGCTTCTTGAGATGACGGGTAGGAGCTTTTCTTCCCCCCCCCGGGGCCCGACACTGGTGGTGGAGGTCAAAGAAGAGGGAAGCCCTCGGAAGCTAGAAGAAGGGAGGAGGAGGAGAGGTGGAGGTTGACGTTCAGCTGGCGAACAGCCGGAGTGATTGGAGAGGACGCTTTTATCCACAGACTGTCCGACGCTGATTGGATGAAGCTGCGCTCGTGACGCGGCGACTGAAGGAGCAGGTGAGGTTGATTAGTCTTCCAGAGTTGAATTTTCATATTAAACTCCATTAGTCAGACGTAGTCTGCATATTTATTACATTCTTGTATCTTTGTTTAAAACAGGTCTTTCTTGAGTATGAGAGCTTGTGTCTCAATGAGATTCCCTGTAGAAATTAAGCATAATTTGTAACCTTGGACCCCCGTTTAATGATACAAAATCTTTCAGGCTGATCTACTAACCAATGCTTTCTTATTGTAAAACGGTGTCCTTAAAAAACCTGCACATTCTTCAAATACAAAAAGTCAAAGAAAACATTTTTATAATTTTAAGAAACTTGACATAACGCACATGATTTCACCCATTTTGCCACATAACGAGAATATATTTTCTTTTGAACTTGGCTCAGCCAATGTGAAACAGGAAGTGACATCAAAGGGGAACTCTAAGAAAATGAACCCTCTGGTCTTTTTTCATTGAAATATTATTAAAGGAACTCTGTCTCATCCTCATCTCTCTGTTAGTGACTTAAAATTATTTAAAGAAACATGAGATTCTCCTCTCTGTGTTGTTAGCCAATGTAGCAATGCTCTGTTTACATACATACATTCCCCTTTGACATCACTTCCTGTTACTTCACATGTGAATATCTTAACAACTGTTCATCTCAGCAGTGTGAATATTTTTTTGCAATATGTTATAAATGTTCTCTTTTCAAAAATGCATTCATAATTATTACAAAAATTTGATGTCAAGGGCTCTTTAAACTAACCTGAAGATGCAGAAAGTTATTGAGGGGGCTTTGAAGATATTTACCATCTGTGAGTTTTGTCATGTTAATGTGAACGGACGTTCCTTAACCTCGAAGCAGGATTACTGTATATTGTAGGATTCAGCTGAATTTACATTTCTCTAAAAGAGATGAGGGCCAAATCTGAGGATTACTAAACTGCATCTAAAAATCAATGAAGCGGGGGAAACTCAGCACTTAGGCTCTGCTCTCTGAAACAGCAAAGCACATGCGTTTGCATTCTTAACAAAAGAAGGATGTATTTAAAAAGTAGGGTTGGTTTTTTGTTTGTTCTTTCTGTAGCACCCTAGTATATGTAGAGAGTTGCTTTAATGGCTGAGATGGCCTTCACTTAAATAACCTACACAGCAGAATTTTTTTCGCAGACAAGAGTAAAATCAGATGCTTTCATATTCAGCAGCAAAGCCCTGAAGACGTTGGTGCTTAGAGCATGTTGGCAGCTTCAGAAACATTCTATAACATTCAATTAAAACAGGCAGAGATTTTAAAAATCAAGATCTCTGTATGTAATTTGCACATTGTGTTCTGGTTTTACGCAAATCCATTTCCTGTTTGCAACAAAAAATACGTTTTACTGGTTTTTCAACCCTGCAGGACACAAGTGGCACAATAAGGGCAAGTGTTTTTCTTCCCCGTTTGGATGACGTGATGCTTACTCACAAGCTCTTTGCAATCACTAAAACTTTCTTCACACTGACTGTATGTTCAAAGGTGACTCAGGGAGGATCGTCTTTTAAATCGACATTGTTGTATTTGCGAGCGTGGAGTCAGGAGGAACATTTTGAACTGTTGGATGGAAATCATTCAAATATCTCAGAGAAAAATAGAGCTCAACAGATGGAAAGATTGTGCAATTTGGATTTGGTGACTACCCACAGATGCACTTGCAGTGTGGACAAAGGAGGAGAAGAGTGCCAAGGATGAATAACTGTGTGCCTCTCCCTCTGATTTCCACCCTGAAAGCAAATATGAAGAAATAAGTTGGCATTTATTTGTGGATTTGTTTTATTCAAATGCAGGTTTTCAAACCAACATGAGCGCCTCAGCTTGTCTAAAACACTGCAAGTCCCACACATGGATCACCTGCTCTCTCTCTTCTCATTTCACACAGACTTATCTCTGTCAAATACCTCAAATTTTCCACATTCAGTGTGTGTGAGGGTGTGTGTGTGTATAGCCTATGTGTGTGCCCGTGGGGGGGAGTGGTCCCGCAGGCGTACAGCGTGGGCGTGGGCTCCCCCTCCACAGCAGACGCTCAGTAAAGGCAGTAGGACAGTCTGAACCTGCGCACACGGAGGACGCGCTCCGGTGAAGTTGGCGACCGGCGCGCGTAGTTTCTGTTTGCGCGGAGACGCGCAGACCAGACCCGGATCTGGATCCGAAAATCTCTCTGGTGAGGAAGCGTCGGTGGTCCGAGCAGAGAGACCCGGACTGAAAGACATGAGCTTGTTTTAGAGAGAGGGGACGATTTTAGTTGAAAAAGGTAAGAAAAAAGCGCCGTGCGTCATGATTTATTGCGAAAAGAAGCCAGGTGGGCTGAGGCTGAAGATCTGCTGTTAGAGACGCGATTGTGTTTTTATGTGTTTTCACAAGGTTCATTGTCTCTGTCCGTAATAATTATTATTTGGGTCACCTGCTTCCTGATTTCATGTTGCTAAGATACATCTCCGAAAAGATGTTTTGATTCATCAATCTTTATTTAATTTTTGTTACATTAAAAAAACTAATATATTATATTATATACTAATATAAACTATTCACCAAAGTGAATAAAATAAAAAATCATTGCATGCAGGTGGGAAAAAAATTAAAATCAATAAAATAAAGTTGAGCAGAGAAACCAATAAAACGTCAAACCAGCCATAGAAAATCTAGACTTTCTGCTCAACTAGAAGTAAAATAATAGATTTAAAATGAGCAGTGCTCAGATTTTCAAAGGCAGACTCTTCCACAGAGTAGGAGCCACTGACAAAGCTCCGTCACTTATTTCCTACCCATCTGGACTCTAAATAAACAAGAAATAGAGAATTAAACCTGATTAAGCTCATTTGATCACCTGTCTTTGTGTCTCACAGCCATAAATGTGTTGTTACAGCAGGCTGAGTAGAAAAGATCAATGAATAACTGATTTCTGTTAAACATTTATTATTTGGCAGTTTAACGTCTGCACCTCCTTCCTTAAATCTGTGGACTTTACTCGTAAAGATCTTGTAAAGACAAGGGACAAGAGGGATGAGCAGGTGTGTTTTAACCTCACTGTGTCCTTGTCCTGCAGGTTGTGAGGAAGCAGCTTTCCTTCGATCCAATCCTCTAGTCCTTCAGGCCGACACTCTTTCGATGTGGGAGACGGTTTCGTTGCATTCGCCAGGCTGAAATCCTCCAGGGTCAGGACCTCCCTCATGGCAGCCTTGCTCCTCGGGCTGCTGCTCTTTGCGTTGCAGTCCCCTCCTCTCCCGTCCAGGCCGCTGGCGGACGGGGGGTCTTCTTCTCCTCCCACCCTCTCGCCCGCCGACAACGGGACCACCAGCCACCCCAACGGGACCCTGCAGCAGCTCCCGCAAATAATAATCATCGGCGTGAGGAAGGGGGGCACGCGGGCGCTGATCGAGATGCTCAGTTTGCACAGCGCGGTGGTGGCGGCTCAGAACGAGGTGCACTTTTTCGACTGGGAGAGCCACTTCCAGAAGGGCTTGCTTTGGTATCTCAGCCAGATGCCTTACGCCTTCCCTGAGCAGCTGACGGTGGAGAAAACGCCGGCCTACTTCACGTCCGGCAAAGTCCCGAAGCGTATCCACCAGATGAATCCCAACATCAAGCTCCTGCTCATCCTCAGAGACCCCACAGAGCGGGTGCTCTCGGACTACACCCAGGTCTTTTACAACCGCCTCCAGAAACACAAGAGCTACCAGCCGATTGAGTCCGTGCTGGTGAAGGACGGCGAGATCAACCTGGGATACAAGGCCCTCAACCGCAGCCTGTACTACATCCACATGCAGAACTGGCTGCAGTATTTCCCCCCGGAGAGCATTCACGTCGTAGACGGGGACAGGCTAATCAAGGACCCCCTGCCCGAGATGAAAAAAGTGGAAAAGTTCTTAAACCTGGAGCCTCAGTTGAACGCTTCCAATTTTTACTTTAACAAAACAAAAGGATTCTACTGCCTGAGAGACCACGGGCGAGAAAGATGTTTACACGACTCAAAGGGTCGAGCACACCCTCACGTGGCTCCTGCCATCCTGCAGAAGCTCTACCAGTTCTTCCACGAACCAAACAGGAAGTTCTATGAGCTGGTGGGACGAACATTCGACTGGAAATGAACCTTTGGTTTTCTCTCTAGCAACTCAAAGGGGGGAAAAAAAAGCTGATGTAAATTTTAACTAAATCTATTTTTTTACCTTCGTTTTTTTTTTTTTTTTTTGTTACACCAACGCGATTGAGCCAAATATCGGACAGACTGCAGGTTCTCTTTGTAAAAGTCAAACATTTTAATGAAATTTTGCGCAGCTAGAAACAATTCAACTTCGTTTTGGCCAGTGCCCGAACTTGTTACATAAAGATATACACTGAGCAGTTTTGTATTGTTGAACCTCCGTCTTTTACTTTATATAACACGACTTTAGTGTCTTGCGACATTTAGACCTCTGAAGGAATTTACCTGCTGCTAGGATTTTTTTTGTCACTTTCAGCCACAAACAATCCTGATTTTTGTTGCCTAAAATTTCCTTTATGTTGTTATTATAAATCTTGTGTGCACATCAGATATTGCTAATCAATAATTATGTATTGTAATTTTTTTTTAAACTAAGAAATTAATACCGTAATAAAAATGTATTTTATTTTTAGGATGTCTGCTGCTTTTCTTTTTATCTTCTCATGGATTTTCTATTTGTAATTCATCCATTACGCATCTGTCTGCTGTGCAGTTTGTCTCAGGTCTCAGTAGGACGACTCATCATTATTCACCTGCAAACTCTCTGTTAAGAGAAAAGCACAACATTTATTAAAGTTTGACCCTTTGTTGTCATGTGCACGTCAAGCAGCAGCTCAATTTACATCATGTAATTTTCCTTTATAGCCATCGTGTCTCCAGAGGCTAACCTGCTGGTTTATCTGATGTTTCTCATGTTTCCACTCTGATTAGCTGAAAGAACATTCAGAGCTGGTCCTTTACACAATAAATTACACTTTGCTACGGTACCAAGGGTTTAGCATAAGTGAATTGAGAGTGGGCACAGAGGTAAAGTCAAATTTGAGCCCAATCTGAACCACGCAGAATCAAAAGAGAAGTTGTTTATGCCCCAGGGTGCAATCTTCCTACTTAGTTTTTAAGACATGGAAGACATTATTTATTCAAATCGCACCGCTGCTTAGAAGCATCAGCAGCACAGTCTTGCAGACATAATACTAAAAAAAAAAAAAGAGAACACTGTAGCTGTTTCATATTTGAATGTGGCCTGGATCCACTCAGAGGTTTTCTGAAACTTCAGACAAGATGTTAACCTCCCTGCTCTGCTTCAACGCGGACCACAGCATAACTCTTTTCTTTTTGCCCTCTGAGATCACAAATTGTATTTCTTCCTGCTGTCTCTGCAGTTTGCATGAGTTCTTTTCTGGATTGTGTTGTTGAGTAATATCAGAGGCTTTGGAAGGAAACCGGTTTTGCTGTGGGCAAAAAGGAAAAAGGAAAAAAAATGGCAGAGAAGGTAAACAGAACAGCTGATCTCTGCTGGTAGATTATCAGGGAGCAGTTTGCGTCATCTGGCGATGAAACTGAGACTGAAACATGTTTTCAGGGTTTACGCTTCATGTGATGGAATGTTCACTTGAAATCAAGCGGCAATGTCAGTGTCACCTTCCTCTGGGTCGAAGACTGATGGAATATCCAGATAAATCTATTTTCTCTCCAGCCTGCAAAAACACTCATTTTAGAAAAAGATGAAGGAAAAAAAAATAAAACTACACCCTCAGAATCTGTGCAAAGCTTTACCTCTGATGGAGGAATGTACATTTACTCAAGAGCTTTGGGGACTTTTTCTTTGCTTTTTCAATTTTCTGCCTACTTATTATAGTACTTCACAAATGTCATGACAAATCATCTGCTGAGATTATAAAGTAAACTCTGATAGTTTTCTTCTAGGCTCTTTACAAACAGAAAAAAGCAGTTAGAATCCATTATTCAGTGTTTTCAACTTGACTATATCATTTAAATGATTGTTTGAGGCTTAAAAATACTAAAAACATATGAAATTTTATTTTCTAAAGTAAAAAGAACGGACTTCAGACCTCTAATAAAATAATCGTAGATTATATAAAAATCCTAAAGCAAAACATGGTTTTACTTTAGAACAGGAAGTGATTGATCATAAAGGTGTGATTAGATTATTGGTACTGAAGCGTCGGTAAGCAGCATGGTTTCTTCTGAACAAAAATAGATTTAAACAAAGAAACTGTGACTCAATCTGAGGCTGCATCAGATGATTAATGGCTGAGAAGAGAGAAAAATAAAACGACAAATAAGACATCAGACGGGGGAAAAAATGTTTCACTGAGCTGGTTTAATTTTTTTTTTTAAAGTGATGTCGTTATTATATCCAAAAACAGAAACCAGACAATTAAGCTACTATCCCACCAATTTAAAAAAACTTGTTTTAAAAATTGTGAAATTAAAATTTTGAACTGAAACAAGCCTCCGATGTAGGAGGAACTGCTGAACAAAGAGATGATTTCATGCAGCAGGAGTTCCAAAAATGGATCACTTGATTTTTGTTCAAATAAAATATCAATTAAAAGACAGATGCATAAAAAAGATTGTAATTCTTCCTCCTTGAGCACCTGCGTTCCCTACTTAAAACTGAATTATGTTTGCGCACCGGCCCGTCTGGGCTGTTACTAACTTTTATGTCTCCTCTCTGCTCTGCCTGCACACTATCATGATAAAATAAGCATCTATTAAGAGTTCATGAACGCCCCATTAGTCTAGTCAGCTGTGGAGCCCTCGAAAGTTTTACAGTCGCACATTTTCCCTTTAACATCATCTAATTAATCTCAGTCTCATAATTAATTTGTCTCCTCACCTCACATGCACTAAGAGCAGTAAACTCTGGCTGCAACCAGGATTAATGGCCTCCCCCCTCCTCCTGGCATTTACTCCTCATCCAGAATCTTAAAATCTGCCACAGAACCTTCTGGACTAATTTGGAGTCTGCCTCCTCCAGTTCCTCCTAAAGAAGCCCATTTCCTGAAAAAAATCCCAATCAGCGTTTCTGTTCTCTCCTTAAAGGATGATGGGATCGGATGGAGCACAGCCCCTTGTGCCGCCTGCATCCCGCTTTAATTGGAATAGATTGTTTGTCCAAGTTGATGAGTGAAGCCCGGCAGAAGTAACACATGCATGCGCCCACTCTCTTTATTTTACACCCACTGAAACACAAACACCCAACAGCTTGGCCACGTTTGTGTCAGTTGGGTTTTACGTTTCAATCACTCAGATAAAGGTGTCAAACTTTCCCAAACTAAAAGCCAAGTTTAGAGATTTAGAGTAAGATAATTAAATGTTGTCAAATGATGGTGTTATAACAGTTTTAGTCAAACCCCGAAAATAATGCAAATATATTAAGCAAAGTCTATTTATATGGCATCTTCCATAGATATAAAATCACAAAGCACTTCACAATAAAATCAAGAAAATTTTAAGATTATAGACCAAAACTGAATATTAACATCACATGCACAACTAGCAAAAACCTTCTTTATAATAAAGAGTCTACACATGTTCTCTGAAAGCATCAATTGAATCTAGATGCATTTCAGTGTGCACAATATTCCACAACCTCATGGGATTTACACATTTTTAAGTGAAAACGTAGCATTTTTACTGCATTCTGGATGCCCTTTATAAGAACTACACCTTACTTAGCCTTACTTAATCATTAATACATAATTAGTTAACCATGAAAATATTATTATTAAGAATAATTCATACTTATTGCAGTATAAATCAACACATTTATCAATGCTTTACCAATATAGGCTAATTGCTTCAAAAACCAACATACTCATTGTTTATTCATGCTTAATAACTCATAAATTAACTATTCTATATTGTAAAGTGTTACTGGACTTCTTTTCTGATATTGAAGCTTTTTTAATCCAGATCTCAAAGTGGAGCTTTTTGGAAATCGTGCAGGTGCCCTACAGGCAGCTGCAGTCAGTAGTTTTTCTGCGCGAGCTGATGAACAATAGCAACATTGGAGGATAGCAGGGCGCTGTTTGTGCTTTTTACTCTTCTCAATGTGTAAGTCCAAACAAGCGTTTGTGTGTTCTCTGTTTTGAATGTGCTGATTTTATACTCAAGACTAAAATATCTGCGAGAATGTGTGTTGTTAAAATATGAAATGAATGGCACCAGCTGATGATTTGGCATGAAAACTCCAGCAGAGAGATTAAAGAGAACAGAGAACATTAAACCGACTTTTTGACACTCATTGCCTCTGTTTACAAACAAACTTTAAGAAAAATTTCACATTTACTGTTTTCACTCTTAATAATTTCACACTAATTGCTTTTTTTTTGTTTAGCTTCATCCAAAAACAGATATAATCACAGATTGGAAAGTTGTTTAAAACTTGCAGGAAAAAACAAGAATTTTTACAAGTAGAGATTTTTACAGAAGTTTAAAAAAGGTATTAAAATAGTTTCATAGTTTTTTATCAGAAGGAAACCTTTTTTGCTAATAGTCTCCTGTTTGTTGTGTGAGATGTAACATTAGAGAAAAAAGAGATGAAAAGATGAGTGCTGGGAGAAAAATAACATGCCACATTTTCACAAGTTTTATTGTTTTTTTTGTTTTTTTTTCCATCTTAAGAAGAGTTTTGCACAAAGCTTTTGTTCGGTTTCATGCATTCCAGCAGGAGATGATTCCTTACTTCTTTTTGAACAAAATACCCTTGAAGTCAAGACATACCAGAAAAGTGAAAACTATTCTCAGAAAACTTCTGACTTTATTTGTTAACTTGAGAGAAAGCTTTGATTAAACATCCACACAGGCAAATCAAACGAAGCATTAACGTGTCAAATGTTTGTTGTTTTCTGTTGATTTAATTAGCGATTAAAAGTTAAAGTAATCAGTGTAGACAGAAAGACATGTTGTTGCTGATTTTCCCGACGTCTCAGATGACTTTTAAATCTTTTAAACCAAAATAAAACAGAGATGCTGAGATTTTAATTTTTATTGTTTTTTTCAGGAAAATTAAGAAACACAATATCTGTTTGCCTCAAGGACTCTCATTTTGAGGTTTCTGCAGCAAAACACAAAGCTTTAATGTCTGACAAGTCTTTAGTTAGAGTTGCATGAGACAGTGCAGTGAAGAGGAACATCATTACACATAACTGCTGCTAAGCTACTCAATAAAGATGTTATTTTATGGATGGGCATCATTGCGGTTTTATCGATACTACTCTTATCGGTACTGCTTATCGATTCAGTATTTTAACAGTCCTCTTATTAATACTTTTCTGTTAGAATAAAACCAGTGTTTCCCCTAGGGAATTGGTAGTGGGGGGTTTGCACAAAAAAAATAAAATAGTGCACATGACCGCTTGTGTCAGCATTGGTGACGCAGAATATGAACTATATTTTTTTCAATTTCTTTCCCCCAAGTTTGGCGTTTCATATGAGAGGTGGATGTGGAGGAACAACTGCAAAATTAGCTCTCAATGTGATCTGGTGTTATTTGGATTAATTAAATGACTACATGCCTGAAATTCTGTGTGTGGGGGGGGCTTGTTTAATGGTGAGGGAAACGTTAAAAAACAAAAGCAAACTATGAATATGCAATGCGACATAGAACGACATAAAACATACAATAAAGCCACTTATTTTTTAAATTTGCAATATGCAATTTTAATTTGCTTTTCATTAACTACATGTCAGGTTTTTCACCAGCAAAATGGAGGAAGATGATCTTGGATTTTTTCATGACAGTCTGAATATGACAAATCTGATTTTTTTTCCCCCCAAATCCAACCCAGTTCTTTTCAGTTTGTGGTACTGAATCAGATACATATCAGATGTTTCTCAGAGCGACTTCAGAGTCCTCACGTCAGAGTTCGTGTCGGATCGGTCCACTAACATCAAGTTATGATGTTTAAATCTTGTCTTCAGAACACGTCTTCAGCTATAGAACAGAGCTGAAGTTGCTGAGTTGCTTTGTCTTTTTTCTTTTAATTTTCCATGTCCTTGGTGACTGATAATCCACAGAAAAATACGATAGCAACGTCGACCGGCTGCGGGTAGCATCAATGGTAAAGTTACTCGATCGATACTTTAGTTTAAACATGACGCTTCATTCTAAAAATAAAATGCTGCACCGGAGCATCTGGTCTGAGCCAGGTTCAGATATAAACACTGAACTAAACAAGCATGTCAGATAATTATTTAACCAACATGCTAACAATTAGCTTCCAATGGCTACTTCTGTAAACACCGTGCTGAATTTTTTTCTGTGCATGCGGGTAGCATCAGCACTGGAAGCCTGTGTTGCTAGCAGCCCCTTCCCTTTGTGCTGAGTCTGATAGCAAAGAGGAAGCAGACTGCAAGAGGGGAGAAAGGAAAACGGAGCTTGTTCTAAACAACATAGGTCCATTTTTTGAATCCCTCTTTGCTTCAGAAAATCAAAATGGCCCCGAATCATGTGTTCTTACAATGTTTATAGAAAACCTGGTCATACTCTGGATATGATGTCATCGTTAACAAGGAAGTAATTTGTAGAAATGAATACTAAAACTAATTAGAGACTTGTTAATCGGTCACAAAATAGGGTAAATGCAAAAAATCTTGATCTTATTTTGAATCAAAGACTGTTTATAAAGATGGACAATGCAGGTCTGTACTTTTGACAAAAGTGAAGTCAAAATATCCTGCTTACGGGTGCCACCATGTCGTAGCCTATTATGCAACCAAACACTAATGGGGTTAAATGAGAATCAAGAAATAATCACAAGTAAACATATTTAAAAATTTTTAATTTAAAAACTTTTTTTCTTTTGACAGGAAAATGTTCCATGAATTCTGAGTAACAACAAGGAAGTTTTTTTGATTTTGTTTTGTGTGCCAAACTGACTAACCTGCATTCCTAGTCATGCACTTCCTTTTTGTTGTTCAGCTTCCTCCTCATGTTGATGTGTCAGTTTAACTGCATATACTCAGTTTTGAAAAAAGAAAATTAAATGAATTAAACTTTAACAGGTTTGAAATTTAGCTCTTCGTTTCAGGATTAACAACCCAGATATGTATAAAAAAATAGATAAATAACAGGTGATTCAGGTACGTTTGTCCTGAAGATTAAATTCAACTTTTCTGCACTCCTAGAAACTCCAACAAAATGCATTTACCAGCTAAAATAGTGGATTTTGCATGATATCCCCTTTAACACATCACTGTTTGGCCTTACACATGTTTATGTGCATTTCTAACATTACAGAGGATTAGGTTTGTAGCAGGAAATCTCTAGTTTCAAGATGAAACTTGCAGCATTTATTTCCTTCTTTCACACTGTGGGAAATGCAACACAGTAGATTAGTGGCTTTTCAAAACATTTTTTCCATTGGACTGGCTGAACAAGACCACCCAGTAAAAACCTCAACCGCTGCTGTTTAGGTGCATGTTTTTGTACCAAAGTTTTGTAAAGAATTTTTTTTCCACATTCAGGACTCACTCTGAGTGAATCAGTCTTTTATTGTGCTTCGACTTTAAAACCTACACTTGTTCTGTCTCATTGCTGTTTGCAGTTGCTGACGGATCTTTTTAGCCTCTAGTATTTCCTGTAAAATAAAAAAAAAAACTCTTAACCCCTGTCCTTCAGCTGTCAGAGTTCTCATCCTCCCTGTACAAAGAATACATTTTTTTCCAATAAATGACAACATTACAGTGTTTAAATTGAATCTGTTGAATTAAGTACCAAAGCAAATGACTCAAACTTATGCTTCTTTCTCGTGGGATAGCATAAATCATCAGCTCCCATCCAGGCTTATTACACATATGAGCATTTTCATTTTGCAGCTTGACATCGCAACAAATAACTTTGAACATTTTACATGTGAAAAATGTGGTTTGGCCCCTGAGCGAGCTGCCTCCTCAATTCTGCTTAGCCTTTTAGAGCTAATGGAACGTAAATACACACGTCATTAGGAGAATGGCTGACGGAGGGAGCGCCGCCGAATGATGCATGTTCGTGTTTTGGGTCGGGTCCTAGATGTGCTGCTGCTGTGTGAGCCAGTCATAGCTGCGCTCTGTTATCAGTCATTTCCTGGCATGGTGTCTCCTGGCAGAGGAATAAGCCTCCATGGCCAATGATAACTCCCACAGCTAACAAACACCTCTGCATGGGTGAAGCATGGCTGGGCCCACAGATAGGCCTCACTCCGTCTGTGGTGTGTTCATGGGAGGGTGTGTGTGTGTGTTAGCCAGAGGCACAGCAGCAATGATGTTCATGCTCGTGTGCGTTCATGTCTTTGTAGCCTTAGCAAACTATCTCATGGACCGCTAGATTAATTTTATTGAAACATGGAACTCAGATTTAAAACTGAACAGTCGAACACCAATTCAAGATGGCCATCACAACCATTGAGCTTGAAAGTCACAAAAATGGCTATAAATCAGCTGATTTTAGAGATAATGAGCTAAAATTTAGCGTAGCTGAGAGTCATCTTCAACACCTACATCAAGCTTTGACATATTGTACCAGATCTTTGATTGAAGGGGACATATCATGTAAAATCCAATTTTTTTAGCCATTAAATGTGATTTGTTGGTATTTGGAGTCTCTAGGAGTGCAGAATAGTTGAACTTAGTCTTGCCTGGCCTTTTACCTTTTCAATATTCTCTATCTTCTATAACATTTTCTGAATTATTACGTCAAAGTATTTTCGAAGGAAATGCAAAATAAGGTCTGGACCTACCAACTACAATTTGGTGGTCTTCATTCTCCTCTGGCTCTGGGTCAGACTCTGGCTCCAACATGGAAGGCTGGATGGACAAGTTTTCTCTTGTTTACATCTTTTACTTAAAAATGGAGTTTAGACGAAAGTTCAACTTTGGAAGACTAATCTACCTCACCTGCTCATCCAGCCCCTGCATCACAAGCCCAGCCACATCCAATCAGCATCTGACAGTCAATGGATAAAACCGTCCTCTTCAATCGCTCTGTCTGCTTGCTAGCCGAACATCATCCTACCGCAAACCCCTCCTCCACCCTTCGTCATCTGCTGATGTTTGTGAGGAAAATACACCTGGACCAGTTATTTGTGTTTGTCTGTGTCTCTTTCCTGTCCCCCCAAACCCAGCCGGTTGAGGCAGATGGCCGCCTGTCTTGAGCCTGGTTCTACTGGAGGTTTCTTCCTGTTAAAAGGGAGTTTTTCCTCTCCAATGTCTCCAATGCGCTACTCAGGATGGGAGACTGTGACGAAATGAAGATTCAACACAATCTGCTGTCTTCTTTAGATTTTTAATTTTTTGTGCCTTGAGACAAAGTTTGTTGTGACTTGGTGCTATATAAATAAACTGAACTGAATTGAATCTACCGGTTTCCGAGGGCTTGCCCGTCCTACCACCACCACCACCAGAGTCCGGGCCCAGGGGAAAGAGAAACTCCTACCCCTCATGCTAAGCAGCTCATCTGAGCTTACAGCATCTCACAGCACTCACATCTTCTGCCGGGGTCCAAGCGCCAAACTCTAATGTCATTCATATCCATAATCCTGTTAATTCAGTCATGTCAATAAACCTCCTAATTTTAGTCTGTCTTCGTGTGAGTCTCCTCCCCCCTCTATCTAACTAGACTGAACTGCTCTTGAAGCTGGAGGGTGGTGGGGTGTGAAGCTTCTCATTTGGATTTAAAGAGACATCCTCAAAATGAGTTGATCTGAGACAGACTTCAGAAAAGACCCCAACTGAATGATTTAAATATGAAAAAGGATTTAAAAGCATGACATGTCTCCTTTAAAGCTTTGGCATTAATTGTTGGCAACCCTGTTTGTCTGTTAGAAAATACTTAAGTGAAACTTTCAGAATGTCATCATTAGATGAACATTTGCAACTTGTTTACATTTAGAGCTAGTCTGGTAAAAAACAGCCCCTTGTCCTACGCTTTGCTTCATACAGAGGGTCCGGAACGTCAACTATTGAGATGCAATTTCTTGCTGGAGGCGTGGACTCTGTTGAAGTTTAAAATGATTGGATTGATTTTACCTAATCACTAATGTTTGGCCGTGACGTATGCAGTGCGCCAGCTTGACTGTGAAGGAAGCTAAGCTAAGAAGCTAACTGGAACCTGCGTGCGCTGTAAACAACCATCTGCTACTGAGAGGAGATAAATCTGAGCCAAACGTGATGGCTGTAAATAAGTGCTGTAGGCTTTGTGAGACAATTTTAATTTAATTTGAAAGCCTTGTCAATACGGACTGGCTTCATTCACTTCCTCTGCTGCCATTGCTAAACTACAAGGCAGAATTAAACGGCGCAGAAAATAGTCGCTGTTGTTCACAATGCCGCCTCCTGTTTGCTGATTGGCCCAGTTAAAATTCTACCCAAGAAATCCTTGTCTGTGGGAGAAAGCCCAGACGGAGAAGAGAAGGGAAACTAGAATTGAGCGAAACTGCATATGAAGACAAGGGCCAGGCTAATTTAGAGCCAACCAAATTGAGAGTGTCCTCAAAGCTAATCAACATCAGCTAATATAAAAATGGCTGTTAATTAGTGAAATGTGAAAATAATAAGCTAAACTTTGGTGTGGTACTAGCTGAGAGTCATCCTCAACACTTCTTGCAAGATCTCACACCACAAGATGACACATACCATTATTTAAAATGTTTAACCAAAATGGCTACAAGTCCATGATTTCTCAACAGAAGATGATCTTAGTGTGAAACTCTGGCTCTTGCTGATCTGTATTCCATTCATGCAGCACTAGGCCTTTCATTTTTTTGTGATTTTCTGTTTACCTGTGTCATCGATGTCATCTAGTTTGCACACAAGCCCACAGGATTAAGTATATTTGCATCTAAAGGAAGCAGTGAACCATATGGAACTTGATACTAAGCAGGGTTGTCGAAACTCTGAGCTCCAGGTACTCCCCGTAGAGCGAAACTCAAATAGCTCCAAATGGGTTTGGTTACTGGGAAAAGTGTCATTTGCACTTTACGTCACTGCGGAGCTGATTTGCATGCGTTTGAGGGTTATTCTGCTTGCAGTGACAACATCGTCTCTTCTGTGCTGACATGAAATAAAACACTTAGTTCTTCATGATTTCTGCATCTGGTTCGCATCAAACTTGAACAACGTGAAGGATCAGTCATGTTATCATGTTACAACATACCTGTGTGCTCTGCGTGTGTTCTGGTTTGATTAAAGCAAGTAGGGCAGCCGTGTATTGAAACCAGGTGTTTATCTTGTGCCTGCTTTTGTCTTCACAGATACGCCCAGCCTTTTGAAAATAATCCACGGAACTGATAAGAGAGTGGAAATCAACATGCAAGGCAGAAAAGTGGATAAAACAGCAGTTCTCACTGACATAATCACATATAACCTTATTATGGGACCAAATAGTGTCTGGTTGATTACCTATTATTTCATGTTCAATCTCAGCGTCTCCAGCACATGCTTAAAAAAATACAAGTGTGCAATGCATGAGGCTGCAAAGGATTTGAAACTATCATATTGCATTTTCTTCTATTTTTAATTTTATTTAATCACACTAAGAGATAAAATAAAAATGTATAATCCCGCTGCATATTTGCAGCAAAACTGAGTTAAACCAGCTTGAAGCATTTCACAACACGTGCCACCTTTGCAAGTCATGTTTTAAATAAAAATGTGCAATCTGTTAGCACTCAAAATGATCACCAGATTTATCTGTGTTAAAGCCATTTTTAGTTTGCTAATGTTTAGCTCTGGCTGTCATCATGAATCAAGTTAACTCCAAGAGACAATGTACATCCTCTAATAATTTTCAGGAAAAAATGTAATATAGTTAGTCGAATGGTTAAGATGAGATATTTTGCTTACAAACACATGAACACATGGGGACACAGGCAACTGCATTATCATTTCTCATGGCAGCAGGTGATATTAATTATTCTGATTAATACCATACCTTTTAATATTCTATTTTAACAAAATCCACCTATTTATCCATGATAGTGAGGCTTAATTTCAAAGATACAAAATGACATACGGATGTCTTTTTTATTTTTTTTACTTTAAAGTTACAATTCAAATGACTTCTGATTTAATTTGATTGACATTTGGCGTGCTTCAAACATTCCTCCTCCTAATCCTCTCCTCAGACTGCACCTCCAACACTCCTCACAAGAAAAACAACCTTTTTTTCCCTAAACTATTTACAGTTTTTTTTTCTCTCTCTCTCTCTCTCTTTTTGCCTCTCAGGCGTTTCACAGAGGTATCTCATTCCCCCAAATGTCAGCCCATGAAAATAGAAAACAGATGGTAAGTGTGCTTGTTGTTGGGTAAAGACAGAATTACATTCAATCTGTGGACCCGGGGAGAGAAGTTTCCCTCTGCCTCACGCCAACTTCTGCAAATAAAGAGAGGAAAATCAATTGGCTGCTCCATGATTGACCAAATCCGTTCACCTGCAACTCCTGAAAATCCAATGACCGGTGTGGCTGATGTATTGCCTCTGAGCTGGAGAATGATAATACAACCCGTTCACTAATTGAAACATGCCTGTTTAAAGTCTGTGTTCATTCTGTCTGATGTAGCTTTTGTCGCCCACCAACAAAGGCAATGATGTTTATGCTCATGTCTGTTATTGTCTGTAGTATTAACAAAATATCACATGAACCAACTGTTCAAGACGGCTGCAAAAATGATGATACCTGAATTTTCATGGTCCTGGGTTGAAATTTGGTGTGGAAGTAGCAAAGACTCATTTACAGCACGTACTCTGAGAGCTAACAGATAACGTGAGAGCTGTGTGAGATTTTGCAAAAGACGGCAAATAATTTTATGTTTAATGTGTACCTAAAATGACTTCAGCTGTTATTATATAACAGTTATACAATATAAAGTCATGGTCTGCATACATGTGTGTGTGATCTGTTCGATGAGTGTTTTTAATTACTTTTCTTGGCCTGGTTTTCTGATTTCGGTTCAGTTCCTCCTCTCGTCTGCCTCTCCTCTGGCCCCGCCCACACTCACCTGTTCCTCATGTGTCGCCTCCTCCTCTTGTTAGTCTCCCTTTTGTGCTGCGTTCCAGTTGCAGCGGAACTTGAAATTGAGAAGTCAGACGGACGTCAGTTCTGAGTTGAAAGCGGTCCAGTTTCCAGCTTGTCAGAACATCAGAAATAAGCTTTTCTATTACTTGCTGTGCAACAATAACACAACAATTGCGCTCTATGCGGTATTGAGTGTACAAAACAGCGTTAAAACACATCGCCTAATATTTGTTACAAAGTACCACAAGTACGACCAACTTAATATAAAATAAACAACACTGAACTGCTAAAAAACGTAAAAGTTTTATTCTCTGTTGATGCAAGGAGCAGCCATGTTGAAATGATGACATCACTAGTGCTCAGGTATGGTTGCGTTGCACAGACTTCCTGACTCAAAATTATGACAATAAGGGCCATTCTTGATATTTCTGACTTGGAAATCTGAATTCCGACCTCCGAGTACAACTGGTTTGTGTTGTGTTCCTACAACATCTCATGGTTTCCTGCTTCTACGGTCTTTACCAATTTTTGTCATTACTTTTTGCTGTCCTGTCAGCTGCTTACTTTCATAATATAATTTATTTAAGTACTTCGAATCATCAGAGTCATCAAGTCTGCACTTGGTATTCATTGTGAAACGTTGTCTAAAACAGACATGAAAGGCATTGGATGATATGCCTCCCATGTTCTGATGGTAAAGTGTGAGGTCCCAGACATTTAGCTGTTTTTGAGATTATTGTGACATATCCTAAACATAGTATTTCCACATGTTCAGATGCAAATAAATTTGAAACTTAATACCTCAACAGTAAAATCAAACATACTCAAACCTGTTTACATCTTCTTGGTCAGAGAGAAACACAAGTTCAATCCATCCTTTAGCATTTGCTGTTTTCTGGAAACTCCATGATTGTGACAAAAGATGAAAAATATTCCGCTGTAATTAACCTGAGCCGTAAAAGGTGGACAGTGTTGACATCTGTCTAACTTTAGTTTGTTGTTTTCGGCAAATCAAAACTGGACTTTTTGGATCTGTCTTCTTGTTTTCTGTCAACAAGAGTAAGACGTTTTCAAAAACCCTCCCACGATGAGCTGCTCTTAAAGCTGGAATTTCTGTAACATGAGCTGCATGATTTGTCTTCCTGAGATGTTTTTATGACAGCCCTGTACTTTTCCATAACTTTTGTAAAAACTTTATTCATGTAGACTGCAGATACTGACAGTGTATCTTGTCACAGACAAATATAAATTACAGATATGCACACGATCCCTACAGGGAGCATCACTTGTTTCTCTCTTAGGATACAATCATGTTTGCTTTGATAAGTGATTCCTGTTGAGAGGGAATTATCTCACTTGTTACCACTTGCATGTTGCAGAGAAACAGCCACAACTCCAACATTGCATCAGACATTTATTTATACAAGAGTGCAAAACCCATAAATGTGACAGAACAAACTGAGTGAATAGTCTTTTGAAGTTATTATAGAACACAGATCAAGAAGCAGATCAAATTACAAACCAAAAACTTATTCGATTTTAACCTTTCAGTCTGCATCTGACCGAATCCTGGACATCATCTTTGTTGAGCTTATTAGAAGTCAAGGGTGTTGATTCACTGTTGGTGTGTAATCAGGTATTTTTACTCGCTGATTGTAGGCACAGAACATAAAGTTTGCCCATCAACATACTAAATGCATAACATCTCTGAGAGAGTCCTCAACATCTCTCCATTTCCTTCATGCCCACTGGAGTCGGAGAAGGAATTTACAAAAAAAAAGGCGTCTGAAACCTCGGCTCACCATCCTCCCAGATGAAACAGCCTCACAGAGAGCTCTCACAAACATCTGTCAACAATTTCAGAGGCTGCGCTGCCTCTTCGTTCCTCAACAAGAACAAGTTTGAGCATTAAGAGTCCCCCAGAGGTAGGTGAATGGGAGAGGGGGGAGGCATTGATCTGGTTGTGTAACATGCTGCAGTTTGCCATAGGTCAATGAAATCCCATCAGCTTTTCCCCCCTTTGGTCAATTTCTATCTGAAGAGTCTCTACAGACATTGTCTTCTTTCTTCGCCCTGAGCCTCAGGAATTTGTCTTTAGCAGTCTGCATGCAGGGAGAGGAGGAGATGGAGAGCAACAGGAAAGGTTGGAGGAAAAGACATTTGATAAGTAAAGCACACTACGAAGACATGAAAAACATCTTTCACCTTCCTGGTGAATACATGGTAATTCAGTCTCATCCACTCACACTCAGAGTGATCAAAACAGACTCAAAATACTTTTTTTTTTTTCAATAACATCTTGATTTTATCAAAGACTTAAAGCACAGGTTCAGAGTACTTTTACCATTTCAGCTATCATCTGTTCCACTTTGCATTAGTTTATTTTTGCTCCCTCTAGTGGATCTTAAGTTTCTATAGGGCAGTGGTTCTCAATTCTGGCCCTTGTGACCCACTACCCTGCATGTTAGTTTTTTCCCTGCTCTTCAGCATGTCTTTAAGTTCTGCCAATCACTCGTTCATTTAAATCAGGTGTGCCAAAGCTTGGAAACAACTAAAACATGCAGGGTAGTGGGTCATGAGGACTGGAATTGAGAACTACTGCTATAGGGTGACAAGGTCGAGCACCTCTTGAAGGAATTCATATTTCCTGCTGCTTTTTAAAAAAAAATTTAGCTTCTAAAAATAATCTTATGACAATAAAAGACTGACATACAACCATTTTGGTCAAACCTGGTAAATGATATTATGTGTTATCACGTGATATTGTGAGATCTTGTATGATCTCAGAAAGTGTTTAGAGTGTGATTCTTATACTACCAAACCTTTAGCTCAATATCTTTAAAGCTGACTGAGTTGCATATCTGGTACTTACAGTGTGTGTACTTCCCAAGTATCTCCCTATTACAAACCTAGTACTTACATAGAATTTACTGAGCAAGTACCTGGTACAAACCGGACACTTTCACGGTATTTGCCAGGAACCTGATACAAACAGTGCTTTCCTGGTACTTACTGGCTACATAACTGGTAGTTACCAAAAATATTGTTGGACTTACTGAGTACTTACCTAGTAAATATCTTATACATATGTACCTGGGATTACCGTCTCCTTACATGGTATCTAGTAATTACAAAGTACAAACTAAAAAGTCACATTTTTGGCTAACTCTCAGTAGTTCTCTTGTGCTAACTAATTGTAGTGTTTAAATTTACCAGTGTTTCCCATAATTCAAATTATGTTTTTAATTTTAAAAAAGTAGTTAATTTCCAGCATTGGTGTGTGCCGAACTGGTAATCCATAATAAACATACATGTCAACCCTTTCAGACGTTTACCTGTATTTTGACCCTCAAAAAATTGTACTTATCACAAAAACTTCTGTATTAACTACATGCGATAGAATTGGGGGGGGGTTAACAAGAACGTGGGACAGAGATATCAGCGTCTGCAGCGCAGAGGTGCAGGGAAAGGAAATGTGGCAAATTTTCTAGGGACAGCGCAGATTGGGAGATGGTTATTTAATTTTATTGTGTTTTTTAAGTCGTAAAATAAATTTAAAGCTGAGTTTTTACATTTGTATACCTGCAAAATGAGTGAAAATCCGTGTAATTTTGTTACAATCCGTACAACTTGACATGTATGCATGAAGTGGAGTTGGGCTTGCTGTTGCTAACAATCTATTAATATCATTAAGCTAATAGCAGATTTTCTTTTCCCCCAGTCAGCAGGATGCAGTTAAACCCTCCAGACTCCCTCTCTGAGGTGGTTCTCATAGTTCAACTCACAGTCAATGAAACTCTTTTGCATATTTTCTTGGCAACTGCTTGTTTTATCATCAGGTCACTTCTCAAAATTTCCTTAAAAGTGGTTTCATTCTAATCTAGATGTTTCATATGGAAATGTGACTCCTCCCTGCTTTGGCAAAACGAGGCTCTCAGCAGAAAGGATTTTGTTTCTAAAACAAAACAACAAGACCTGTATTAACATATCAAGGAACTGGAAGCAAAAGAAAAAAAATGGTAGCTATTCTAAACATCCTCCCAGCGGATATTTGACAGTAGATGTCTGCTTCTATAAGAGCAGTAGCATCTATTTCAAACATGTGAATCTGAAATGCAATTACTTTGGTATTTGTTTCTCTTTTAGGTGTCAGAAATTCTGCTTTGAATTTTGATGACAAAAAAAAAATAAAACACCTGTTTGTCTCTACGAAATGCCTACCAGGCAAACGCTCGTCTTGGGGAAGCAGCTTAGAGTTTTCCTCCTGCCATGTGGCTGCGTGTGAAGACGTCTCCTCTCTCTCGTCAGGTTTGATTAAACCTGAAACAGACGTTTGTGAGTTTTGTCTCAGTATGATGTTTACATTAATGCTGTCAAAGGAGGTCAGAGCAGCTTGTGGAGGTCTTTCGAGGAGCTGTTGACAAGCGGTGGAGTGGTGTGGCTGCTGGTGTGTGATAGCAGTGGGTGCAGGGTGTGGGGGAGGCTCTGGGGGGTGGGGGGCGTGCATTAGCTGCTGTCTGGCGTCTGAGAGGGCGAGGGGAAGTGGGGAGAGAGGCTTAATGTCTGTCTGCTTCTATTTCCCTCTTAATTTCACACACTGTTGAGTCAGCCTATTGACTGACTGCTTATGGTGATGCTGGCGGTCCACCAACACTGCAGAGGAGGCGGTGCATGCAACTCTGCTCCATTTCACCATGCAGGACCACCACTTATTTAATAAGCTGGTACGAAGCCCATTCTCATGCACCCGTGTGTGTGTGTGTAATCTGCCTCCTACATGGGGGAGTCTGATAGATGCACTTATCGGGTTGGGCTGTGGGCATCCCCGTCAGACTGAGTGCATGCTACATTTTACTTTATTTATTTATTTAGTTGTATGAGTAAAGAAGAGCGAGCCTGCACACGCTCTGAAAAGGCTCTTAGCACCTCTGTGCCCCATGTGTGCTCATCCTACGAATCAATACTCCTTCACTCGTTATTCTCAAAGCGACCGAAACTTTCCAGGTTTTTGAAAGGCGCTGTAAAAGAAAATCATGTTGCGTCCACCTGAACAAAATAAAAATTGATGGGGTGTCCCTTGGATGCTAAAAAGAAAAGCTTTAAAAAATGCAGCTATATCATGGATGGGTCATAATTTTAAAGCATAGAATAAAAGGAAACCTTCCAAAAAGGAGACTTAATGAAATTCCTGCAGAAATGTTAAAGGCTGTCAATGTGTTGGTTGATAGACTCAACAATAAGTTATAACAAAGGCTTCTAATTTTATTTTATTTAAAACACAATCAAGCTTTTCTACAATTGTATCCACAAGAAGCATCCAAGGGCACCCAGATTGTAAAAATATTAGAATGATTTTTTTTACAATCAGGGTGCCCTTGGATTGGACCCTTGGTTTAGGTTAGGTTAGGTTAGACAAATTCTATTCAATTTATCTACATTTTTGTATGAAAAATGAACTAAACATTGTTGATTGAAAGTCTGTGCAGTGGTGGGCACAGCTAACCAATAAGGTAGTTTTCACCAATGCTAAACCGACAAAAAGATTACAAAATTAACGGAAGCTAACACTAACTGCTAAGTTGTCTGTCACTCAGCCTGTATCCCACTCTTCATCTCCTTGTTGTTAGTTTTCTATTGCTTTAATTTGAAGGTGGATGGGATCAAATGACTAATCTAAACCAGAGTTATAGCCCTAACATGTTATACTTACAGTTTAACCCTTTCAGAATAAAAGCATTTCTGTGGTCGGGTTAGTATTTCTACAAATCCTGTTTGAAGTTATTCAAACACTTATTCAAATACTTTCTCTACCATATTTTATACATAGTCAGTTTTTTATTAATTATTTATATATTGTATGTCATTTGATTTGACACTCTTATAAGTTTAGCTGCTAAAAATGCTACATGCTACAAACGGTGTCCAACACCTCCAGCACTGTGGAAAGGAGATCATTTTTATTTAATCTGAGATAAATGGCATAAAAAGACATTTAACACTTGTGAATTTTTTAGTAAAAGCCAGTCTGCTAATTTAGCAGATGAGCAGAACTGTGCCCACCACTGATACTTTGGAAACATTTTTGAGAGAAATCAATCAAGAAAAAAAAACAAAAAAAAACAGACAAATCAGAACGACAGTGTCTGCTGAAATTGGTTGTCTCTGTTCAGTCACAAGTTAAATCATTGAACTGTAATCCGCCTGCTGTCACCTTAATGCACGGCTAAAGGCTCTTATCGGCCTCGCCAGCACCGCCGCTATTTTGTTTGCCAGGTGTAAATGACGCTACATTGGTCATGAAGTGAGATAAGGTGTTACCTGAAACGCCAGCCTGAACAGATTTTGACAGCTAGCTGATATTCTGCAGCTGAGTTGGTTCAGAGGAGAGAAATGAGATGCAGAAATCTGAGTAGAAGCTGTGATATCAGCAAAGAAATGGGACTCTGCATTTTTTCTCCAGATAATGTTGAGGGTGTCACTGATATCATTGTGTTCTGTGCATGTGTGAACACATGAGAAAACTGCATTTTTATTTATATACAGTGCTTTTTTTCCCCCCCATGGGGTAATGTGTGTAATTTAGCAGATTGTAAGAGGGAGAGAAATGGAGGACAAGTGGAAGAAAAAGAAAAATAGATTAGGCTTGATGTGTTTAGAGGTGTTAGTTCCCTGGCAACTGATTGTGTACTTGTCAGCTCCCCGTTCCTTCATAATAAACTCCTGGTGTTACTTTGCCTGCAAAAGGAAGCAAAAGGCAAAAGGTTTCCTAACAGAGGAGAAAGCCACGTCTGGCCCAGTGATTTGTTATTCAGTGAACCGCATCTCTGGAGAAATGGATTTACTGGCGTGCCCTCTGTGGAGGAATGAAGGTCAGTGCATACCATGGAGATGCCATTTGCAGCGCAATGCAATTGTTAATACGCAGCTCTGAGAGAAAGGAGGCAGAAAAACAGTCATCATTTGAAATTCTGGTGATGGGGAGGGATGAAAAGAGGAGGGGGGCAGGGGGGAGATTAGCAGGGCAGAGGCAGAGCTGGTCTTGTGGTTTCTTTGTTTTGGAGCGGAGTGGAGCTGCGTCATTTTCTTGCTCTCAACCTTCTGCTGTTTTGGGGGACAAATTTAACAACTGTACCTGCTTACATGTTAGACACATACCTGGAAGGAGAAGTTCACCTCTGACCGCAGGAATCTGTGAGAGCGCAGAGTGAGGGAGAGCAGACAGGACGAGTCTGGTTTTACACCTGACAAGCTTCCAAATGAACTTGCACAGACAGACATCTACGTGCAACAAGTTTTTAATCAGTATTCCACTGAAACTTTGAGCTGGTAGTTTTGATAACGTGCATTTAGATTGAAATTCAAGGCTTGGCATCTATTGAAGGAATGCACATTGCTCACAGCCTTTCTTGTGCCCCAGTCTGAAACTGAAATAATCTTAAATCTTAAGAGGCGGCTGTGGAAGAGTGGTTTGGAAAGTTCACCAATGGGTTGCTTGTTTGATTCCCCATTCTGTTCGTTTGGGCAAGACGCTTGACCCACTTTGCCTGCTGGTTGTGGTCAGAGTGTCCGGTGGCACCGGTGCATGGCAGCCTCGCCTCTGTCAATGTGCCCCATGGCAGCTGTGGCTACAATGTAGCTTACCACCATCAGTTTTTTAATCTGGTGAATGACTGTAGTGTAAAGCGCTTTGAATTATGCAGGAATTTGATAAAACACTATGTAAGTTATGGCCATTTAACATTTAAAACAAAGAGATTAGGATTGTTTTAGTTGAAAATGCTGATAGAAAAGGCCATGGGGGATAAGTGTTTATTAAAGAAGTAAAAAGGCCTTAAATGTTGACTTTAAAGTGCCTGTAATGTGAATATCCTTCAAATAGAAAAAGTAAACAAAAACATCTTTATAGTTAGGAAAATTGGCCATTTACCATTTACCCATTTATCCCAAAAATGGGTGAACTTGTCTAAATCAAAGTGAAACAGGAAGTGACATCAAAGGGGAACACTTTAAGAAAGAAAACTCCCTGGTCTTTGTTTGATGAAGTAACATTATTTGAGCTCTGACTCTTCATCTCTCTTTGATAGTGACTCAAAAGAATCTGTAGAAACATCAGGTTTTTCTCTACAGTCTGTGTTAATAGCAGTTCTAGCATCACTGTGTTTACATGCAAACGTTCCCTTTTTTCATCACTTCCAACACGTGCAAATATTTCAACAACTGTTCATTTCAGCAACATGATTTTTTTTGCAATTACTTATCAGTGTTATCTTTCCAAAAATGCATTCATATTTTTCACAAAAATTTGATGTCATTTTAGTAAACAACATAAATGATTATATGACATAATATCTATAAGTTTTTCTTACAGTAAACTAAAAACTGATTTTTCTGACCCCTTCCTGGTAGAAAATCAGTCACTAAAGTTTGTTGCAGTTAAATTTTATCCAGATGATTGAAGTCTTTGGTTTGTTTTCTGTCCAAGTTTGCTCCCAGTTTTTCTGATATTTTCTGATTTCCAGTCTTTATTTGAAGCTAAACTGACCCTTCTGCTTGCTGAAGCTTTACACTGAATTATGTTCTTCCTCCTCATCGAAGTAGAGCAGAACTTCTTTCTGAAACACTGATTTATTTCTTTCGGTTAGGTTTCTTCACTTATACAAGCACATAAGACAAAGAAGTGTGAGTGATGTCTCAGTTTGATGTAATAGTTTCATTGCTCGGCAGAAAGCTGTTAAATGTCAGATGAGGGTTTGCAAAGAAAATCTTGGGGTGAAGTCAGCTTCAGAAACTCTTTAAACTTGTGACAATGAAGCCATCGTTACAGTGAGTGTTTTTTTCTGTGATTGTGAAACAGTTGCACGTTTCCTGCAGTCTCGAGAGGATTTGAACTCATAAAGTATTAATTTCAGAGTCGTACGCTAATGTGCAAATTTGTTTAAATGGTTAGATGTTTTTAGAAAAATGAAAAAACAACTACTTGTAGTTCAGTTAAACCAATTTATACACAGATTTGCTTCTTTTATGAAATGAAATGTGCGTTCCATATCACCCTCCGTTTCTACCTCGGTCCATGAATTTCCTTCTTGCTTTTCTCCTCCTTTAAAGCATTTCCCTGGAGAGAAATGCGGCTTGAAGTTATATCGAGATCGATCTTGCTGTTTGGTGCCTGTGAGGCGTTACCTATTCTCACTGAAACAAACTCGTATTCTCTCGGAGCCGTGTGTGACCAAAATAGCTTTGAGATAGACGTTAATCAAACTAGATCTCTGGGAAACTTCTAACTTTTTACGAGCTATGAGGCTTTTATATTCTGTCTGTGTTATGGAAAAAAAATTATTGCCTGAAGGCAGGAGTGTTGTTGCCCAAGCCTTCCAGTGTTTCTGAGTGTCTCTGTTTGTCTGTCTGTTGACAAAATATCTCACCAAAATTCGAATGATGAACGATTCAAGATGGACGCTTAATATGGAATGTTAGGACTTTACCTTCAAAATAAAACCAGTTTATTTTAGCATAAGGATAAGAAACAGTGGAGATGTGCTTGAAGCTTATGTGCTGCAGCTTCAGTAAGTCCCATCAGTCTGCTCATCTAAGGGTTTTTCTATCCAAAGCCAGGAGGGTACGTTTTAGCCAAGCACAGACTTCATGGCCTACATTTCAACTAAAACCTCCTGAACTGGTCCTAACAAAGCCTCAGACCCTCAACTTCCACTTTCTTCTTGGGGTTTTAAGAGCTTTAACTCAGCTGGAGACAAAACAAGTTTAGAAGTCGTTCAATTCTTTAGTAGCTTTTTGTCTGAAGCTCTTCTTCGGAGTTCAGTCTTTTTCTTTTTTTCTCCTCTGAATTCAGCCTCATTTTTCAGTTTATTGATCAGGTTCAGCCTTATCAGAGGTGTGTTAAGTTACTGGTGATGCAAAGCCACTGTTTCCTGCGGTGTGTGCCTTACACACACAGCGGGGGGAGCTTCATTATTGCTTCATGGAAACACGTTGCTCTTGTAGAGCAGTGGGAAAAACACAACTCCATCATGACCGAACACAACACATTTCTGAAACAAACAACAAATAACTACTGTTCTAAAAGTATTCAGTTAATTCAGTTATTTGTTTTTTTTGGGAACAAGATTTTTTCTCTTGGTAAGCTAAAGAAACTTAACCCTCCTGGTCAAAAAGACCCTAAACCAAATTAAAAGCAGAAAAAAAAATATTTTTTCAACTTGAAACTTGATGACTTTTCCTAGATTGATGCCAGAATTAGAAAAAGTAAATTGTTACATCCTGTCATATTTCCATGTAAGCTGTACAAAAAAGTTACAAATTTTGTCTTCTGGTCATTTTGACCCGACAGAAATTTTGCATTGAAATCACAATCACAGAGTCAATTATACACCACAAAGCTGTGAAAATGCTTTAGCTCTATCTAAGATTTATCAGTAGCCAACATGGTCTTCTCCATCAGAATGCACTGTCTGTACAAAGCCTAGGGCAGGGCTATTCAATTGGCGGCCCACTGGCCGGATGTGGCCGCGAGTGACCAAAGTTTGGCCCGCCAATTGGTTGATTCATCTTTTAAGCCCAAACCCTCAGTTTTCTTCTTTAATTTAATTAGTTCTTGTAGTTAGACATGTTTGGTATCTGCAGAAACGTCAGAATCTTGGCTAGAAGCTGGTAAAAACCATTTCTATGACCATCCAAGAGTTAGTTAAAACTTCATGCAGTTGAAGATAAAACTATGAAAGTGAAAATAAAATTGGTTTAAAAATTTGGCAAGTCAAAGATGTCAAAATAATATTTGTATTAAATAGGAGGCATAATGTGTTATTTTAACACCTTTTTTATTACATAGGGTTCTGTATGTTTTATTCTTGATTAAATGCAGCAAAATAAACTATTTCAAAGGTAACAGTTCTTTGTAATACTTTATTTACATAATGACTTTAATTGCTGGATGTTTGACCCCTGAACTGTTGGCCTGCAATAACTGTGGCCCCTGGAGCAATTTAGTTGATTAGTCCTGGCCTATGTGTCACTATAGATGAGGGTGTCTCGAAATGCAGGACCATAATCTCATGATCAAAAAATATAACAGTATTGCCACCTGGTCAGTATACTATAAGTGCCTTTTTGACCTCCTAGAGGGCAAAAAGAGCAGGAAAGCATGTGTGGAAAAGTACAGGTTCTCGGGATCAAAATGTAATAATATTGTCTTTAAGGCAGCTCAGAGCCCATAAAGGTGCTGCAGATGAGAGTACCCAGAATCCTCTCTGCTGCAGCCATGAGTGTGTTTGACTGTTGAACAGGTTCTAGAAAAGATTTTTTCAAATATTAGCCAGTTATAGCTGAACATCCAGTGATAATGTTCTGTGAGTTTCCTTAAAATCCGTCCAGTGCTTCATGAGATATTTAGCTACAACATTATTATGTTTCCTTCCATGCTGAGCAATAAACATTCAGAAATGGGATGCTTCACTGAACAGGATTTTTCCTTCTCCTTCATGAGGGTTTTTATGTTTTGACGTCCCACCAGGAAACCAGAGGGTTGGAACAGTAAACACAGATTTTAATCAATTTTCTTTGTTGCACTTTTGGAGCGAAATACTGGATCCATTTTTCACAAGTTGCACTTCTTCTGAACTTTCTGACAATAAAGTGGAAGTTTTCAGACCACTGAATAAGAAAAAGAAAACTTGACTTTGTTTGAAACTTGTCTGGATCTGATGCAGCTGCTGGACCTGCTGATGCAAACCTTTTAGCAACATAATCCCTCCGAATGCAAACATGTGAATCTAAATATTTACCCTGCATTAGTTCCTCCTCTTCATCAGTTTGACATATCAACAGTTTTACTTCTTCCATCCACACAATGATTATCAAATACAAACTCTGCTCAGATTTTTTTCAATCTTGAGTTCGAAACCTTGTAAAACGTGATAAGATAATCTGGCATAAAGAATGGTGAGGGATATGCATTCTAGGCCTTTAATTTTTGATCGATCATTTTTTTTTTAAGTGACTATTTGCTGTTTATAAAGTGTGCAAAGTGTACTTCAATTAAACATACATGTCCCTGGTAGTTACTTTTATTTTGTGTGTTAAAGTGAGCACCACGAATAAAATTTATTAGCACTACTACCCCTTATATTGGGCCAAAGAATGGAACATCTGTAAGTGAAAGTAGTGTTTCCACATTGATTATAACCTATCCAGAGACACTGTTGGTGGGCCGAATCAAGTGGATTAGTGGGCTAATTTTGGCCTGCAGGCCCCACTTTTGGTACCTCTGTTTTACAGGATCTAGTAAACAAAAACTGCTGAGCATCATGAAAATGTGGCTTCTGTTGATGATGGTGCATTCAGTGACCAAACAGAAATTAAAATTGTCAATTCTTCCATAAACAATTTAAAGATTCAACAATTCACCAATTTCGAAGGTATTAATAACTCTTTTGTTCCTTCAAAAATAACTTTGGATTGCAGATTATTGTCAAGCAAATAGTGACATTTAAAAAAAAAAGTGAACTTATCACTTCTGAGGTGAAGTCAGTGTTGCATGATTTGAAGTTTAAATTTGGGAGGAGAGAAGCAGATTTATTTTTTTCTACTCTAGAGAAGCGACATACTTTTCTGCTGCGAATGTGAATGGCTCACAGAATGAGATATTTTTGAAGCGGTGGGGCCTAACAAAAAAAGTGACAGGAGCTGTGATTTTAGTTTGTTTTTAGAGTTGGTTTCGACTCCAGACACCCCGAGGTTTCTATCAAGTGCATCACAAGTCAAACTCTCAAAATATGTTCCCTGTAAGTTCTACGCTGTGTGCCGTTTTATTTTTATTTTTTTTATTCCTGGTGTTCTGTGCACCTGTCCTGATAAAGTACTTCACTTTCTTTTTGCAACTTCTCACATTTGAAATTATTTACTTTTTCCTAAATAAAAAATGTGGCACCAAGTTCAAAAAAATCCAAGATGTCGAATAAAAAAAGTTGCTTTTAATAAAATGCTCAGAGTTTGATCAGAGCAAAAGCTGCAGTCACAGATTTGATAATAAAATCAGTTTCTTTTCTTGCTGTCCTTGGATGAGAGGGTAAATTGTTCCAAAAGAGGATTTAGTGGACAAAGTAACTGTAACTCTGCAACCTTTCCAATTTAGAAGCAGTCGACCTGAAATACCAGACCTGCTCCAAAACTGACAAGATGCCTCTCCATTTTGAAAACAGCTCTAAATGTGTGTGTGTGTGTGTTACTCACTGAAGCCTCATCTGGTCATTGCAGAGGAGTTAAAAGATAATTGTATCTTTATACTGTAGGAGAAAGAGTCTCCCAGCTGCTCTTTCTCAAAACTGATTTATTTTATTTGGACGACAACGTTTTCAACAAATTACGTTTTCAGCACTGAGTCACCTGCAGCTGTTGCTTTTCTTCATCTTCCTTTAGTTCATAAACAAAAATAACAGATTTAAATATGTCCAATTTAGGCTTCGGTTTATGGTGTGTATTTGCCAAATATGTGTGGATTTTTCAGGTCCACCAATTTTCTTGATTTTATATATATTTTTTTTATTTCACATGATCACAGTCTAATATCTATTAATGAGACAATGCTAAATCTATTCCCTGTGTAAACAAGAGCAACTTGTGTGATTACTGGCTCCACCAAGTGGTGACTATAAATAAAAACTTTTTTTTTTGTTTAATGAGTGGAAAAAAGCACAAATGTTTGTAAAAATCTTGTTGCTTTCTACATTCATAATAAAATTAAAATTAAAATTAAAATTTTCATGGTGATTTTGCAGTTTACTAAATGAATGATGTGGTGGTCTAATTTTAAACATATATTTAAAGTCATGTTTTTATACATACATTTAATGTGTTTAAAATAATGCAATTCTTGGAAATAATCAATTTTTTTGATAATTTTTCACATAATTTCTGCATTAAGCTGCACAAATCTGAGTAATGAACTAAATCTTTATTTGAATATGTTTTTTAATGTGTTAAAACTATTGTAAAACAGCAAACATGAAAATGTAAAAAACACAGTTTAAATAGGTTAAACCACATAAAATGAGAACCAGTTAAATATGAGATTTAGCTGAAATGTGTTTTTCAAAATATGAACTTTTTGAAGTAAACACATTCAAAAATGTAATTACTGGACCCTTTTCTTTTTTCTGCTCACATGATTATTTTTTAGAATTTATATACCGAAATCTAATAAAATGTTTTATAAGAATCTTTCACCTTATTGTTGTTTTATTTGATATTTTAAAATAAAACAAGGAAGGTACCTTCTTTTTAACATTCATGATTTCTCTTTACTCAGATGCAGTTCTGCATTTATTATAATTAGGGATTTAAAACTGAAAATTAGAACCAATTTTACAACATCCTGTATGATTATCTTATATTACTTAAGAGCAATTCACCTAATTGCAGCTGTAGATAGTCACAATTTGTGATTGTTATTTATAATTTTTATATTCACACTGGGAACAAATCATCACAATCACCACAGTCAATTAACTTTCACCATTCTCTGCTTTGTTGTGTCATTTAAACCTCTCATTCTCACGGCGCAACACATAAGATTTGTATGTGATATAAATAGAGCTGCTGTTGGACTCAGACACTGAAGCCAATGAGGTTGAAATCAGCTCCTCCTGCTTGAAGTTAATGTGGATGGATTGTGTCCAGGATGATGTAGAGTCACATTTATTGGAGGCCACAGTCAGGGTGAAGCCCTGAACCGTTAGTCTGTTTAGGGAGACTGATGTCTGCCCTCCCAGCAGCCTATTACACATGTGACCGGACCGGGACTGGCAGAGGGAGTAAGGACCGGGATTCAGTGGTCGAGAGGTTGCATTAATTAGACTTGGCCGCGCTGCTGCTCATGCATTATTCCAGCTTTCACAGTTGCTCATTTGGGAGGCCTCGCTCTCAGACACACAGTGTGTGTGTGTGTGTGTGTGTGTGTGTGTGTGCGTGTGTGTGTGTGCGTGCGTCTGTGAGTATTTGCGCTCAATATTTGAACAATGTTTTTACAAGTCCATAGAGCACAAAATAAGGATGTGATTGCTCTAGTTTGAGCAATATGTAGATTTCTTTTAATTAAATCTTAAAAAAAGGACATCGGATTTCTAATTACTGCCACTGTACAAGCATTTGTTTTCTAAATCATTTCTGTAAACGAAAACATTCTAACTACAGTTTCTAGAAAGAAAACTTAAAAATATTAAAGTACCTCTCAAACGGACATGAAAGTTTTTACTACATTACACATTTACATTTCTTACTTTCAATTTGTATTATGATTAATCTTTACTAAACTAAACACTTACTAAATTAGATGTTTACTATGTTAAATGTTTACTTCACTAAACATTTACTACATTAGATGTTTTCTATGTTCAGTTTTTAGTACATGAAATTGATGTTGGCTACGTTAAATGTTTACGTTAGACATTTACCATGTTACATTTGTAACACATTTACTATGATATGTACTACATTTGCCTTTTTAGATATTTACTACATTAGATGTTTATTATGTTTTCTAATTAAATATTCACTAAGGTGTATTTTCACTAATTATGCTGTGTTACATGTTTATTACATAAGATGTTTAATGTCTTAAATGTTTTCTTTATTAGATGTTTACTGTTACATGTTTACTAGATTAGATGTTTACATTAGTTGTTTACATTAGATGTTTACTACATTCACTTAATTTACTATGTTCACTACTTTTCTACATTACGTGTTTACTACTGTATTACATTTACTTCTTGGGTGTTTACTATGTTACAAATTGATTACATTACATGTTTACTATGTTTACTTCACTTATCATGCTATATTTACTGTTTCAAAGTATTCACCGGCTAATCTTTAGTATAAATTTTGACTCTACTGGGATCAAAATCCCCATTTTGAGATACCCATTGATAAAACTGGCACAGAATTAATTTTGAAAAGTCCTGGATGTTTTCTTCAGTTAGTGCAAGCAACAAGGAAGAAGAGACACAAATAAAAACTTTTTTTTCAGCTGAAATAAAAAGAACCTCCAGCTGAACCAGAGTCAGTTAAAACTACCAACTGTGGGGAGAGGAGAAGGATAAAGATAAAAAAAACAAAGAACAGAATTGCAACCAACAATAAACACTGGGAATAAGCAGGCATGAAGATTATAAATATGTATTTCTGCAGAGAATAAAAACATCAGAAATGTCACTCAAAGCCAACAAATAAATAATCTAAATAATCACATGAACAAACACTGATCAATCATTAAAGATATTTTATATCTTTAATGAGTACAGAGTACAGAGAGTAATTAGTACAGAGATGATGGCTTTCATTAAGAATGATTTAATAAAAAACTGTTAGCACATGTGAGTTCTTGTCCGTCCTTTTTCTCTACTTTTAGTTTTTAGAAACAAACCAGCAGCTGAAGGACTTCAAGACTACATCCTCCTCCAATCATCCACAAGGTGAAGTCACATTTCAATCATCTAAAGACAGTTGCAACTTGTCAGTGTTACAAACACAAATTCGGAATTTTATTTATACAAAAAACAAAACAAAGATTTTGTTACCCTTAATTACATCTTCTGAAATGAACAACCCTGTTCACACTTGTTTTACTTTACCAGAAAACATGAGCTGATCTTATCGGCGTTTCTCACCACGACTCGACAGAACACTGATGAGGTGTGTGCAGCTGTTCGCCATCTGCACCTTGTGGAAAGGAAACGTATGTGTGACTTACGGTTCGAAAAATCAGCGGTCTGAGATGTGAAATACAAATAGTTCAGGAAACGCAAATCTGAATCGTTTTTTTTTAAACAAGATAAAGGCAAAACACTGAAACTGCAGCAAAATGTGTTGTTAAGCGAGGAATGTTCAGACTTCTATATTAGAGAAACTAAACAGCCTTGTCACAGATGCATGACTCAGCACATGAAAGCCAGCCATCAGGATTGTGCACTTACTTCTCAAGGATAAAGGACACTCTTTTGACAACGGAATTGTTCATTATTTTGGACAGAGAGGACAGATGGTTGGAGAGAGGCGTAAAGTAAGGCAAATATTTCAAACAAGGGGAAAAAAAACTTTAAACAGAGGAGGACCTTAGAACTAAGGTCATGTGTCTGGAAATGCAGGTGTTTTTTTATGTTTATTGGGGCTAATAAATCAAAAAATTCCTCGCTTACATCAAACCCCTGCGGTAATGTACCAGGCAGGGTTGCAATATGAGACATGGAAAGCTGTTGTACTGTCCCTTTAAGATTATTCTATTTTGACCCAAACTGTCATATGTACTGTAAAATAAAATGTGGGTTGAAATATGAACAAAAAAGAAGGGGGGAAAAACAACATTTTGCTTTTATCTGGCAACCCTGATGCCAGTCTCACTCATGCACTGATCACGCAGTGGGTGCATGATCACAGTTATGTCCAAACCTACTGAATAAAATAATGTTCCTTTGGACCTAGATTGTTTTTTGAATGAAATTTGATGTGAGCATTCAGACTGAGGTAGCTTTGAAAACATCAGATATGTATCCGATTTAGTACTGCATGCTGAAAAGGCCTGAATCCTATTTGTATCATTGTTCATTGTGAACGTAACCTAAGATCACTGACTGCTATCTAATGCAGGTAAAATACTTCCTACTTAGGCACTCCACACAACCCAAAATTAACTATTCCTTTAAACTAGCTTCATTTACTGGGTCGTTATTTTCAGGCTCTGTATTTGAAAATGGCCTGTGAGTGAAGTAAAGTGTGGCTCTCAGCCTGACGACAATCAGCAGGTTAAGCCTCAGCTCATTAGGCCCCGGCTCCTCTCACTCAGACACACATCTTCCACAGACTCTGCACTCCAGCGGGACGGCTGACTGAAAAAACATGAGAAATCATCGGGGTTATAGAGCTCCTGAAAGCTTTCACAAAAATGCAGCGACCACTAAAACAAACAAATCCCTTTTGAAGAAGGCAGAGACAGAGACCCACGTAATCACATCAGTGCTCAGGGAGAAGGAGGTTTGTGGTTGGGTTTGTACAGAAGCTGATTTCAGTTACCTTAAGCTGTGATGTCAACCCTGCGTATATATATAGAGCAGCATCTGTCAGATAAACGGAAGGAAGTTTAGTTAAAAAAAACTGCATGTACAGTACAAGACAGAGTGAAAAAGGCAGGAATTTATTTATTCAAAGGTTTAGTTCTCAGAACTGACAAAAACATTTTCATCCATGCAGCTGATATCTTCTGTCTCCCTTTGTGCTGGTAATTTCTTTTCTGCTGCCTGCTATTTGCAAATTCATACAACACATTACTGCAGAATCAGATCCGGTATCTTCTTCCATAAGGATAATGTTTCATGTACAGGACATTCATTTTCTAGTCAACTTTCAGCCATGAGTAACCAGCGCCCATCCATCATCTCCTGACCTTCAGCTCTGTGGCCTGACGGCGGCCCCGGGGCACAGAGAGGGTGACTAATGTCATCTCAGCTGCCACCTCATCGCACCAAAGGCCTCTGATATCCTTCAAGTATTATCTGAGCCCAACGTCTACAGATTCCTATCTCTGCTCCGAGCTTTAATTATTCACACTGCTGAATCACACGCTCATCAGAGAGAGAGAGAGAGAGAGAGAGAGAGCGAGCGAGAGAGAACCCTCTGATGCTCGCTTATCTATCGGACTGCATGGCACAATCTCATTCGTCTTTTATTTATTGTACATTTGAAATAAGATTGTTTGAGCATACCCAAACGCTGTTTCAAAGTGATTTGAATAATTTATGGAGGGAGAGGAAACAAAACAGGAGTTTGCAAGTTCAGTATTCCTGTTTTTTTTTCCTATTTTAAATTGACTTATAATTCTTATACTCATGATTAAAAGGTGAGGGGTAGGGTTCAGTTTCTTTGTCATCAATCAAAGCAGACAACAAATGTTAGCCTGTTAGCATGTTAGCACATCTATCCATCCATCTATTCATCATCATTCACTTGTTCCAGAGTCTGGTTGCCGAGGCAACAGTTTGAGCAGGAAGGCCCAGGCACCTGTTTCCACAGTCAACTTTTCCAGCTCTTTTGGGAGGATTCTGAGGTGTTCCCTGACCAGCTGAGAGACACAGTCTCTCCTGGGTTTTCCCACAGGACATTTACTCCCCGGACACTTACCCCCAGCAAATTTAAGTTGAACTATGACCCATCACATCGAACTGAGGATTAAGTGCCAAAGAGGTATGTGGGAAAATAGGCATGTGTTTTGATTAAAATGTTTGCAATAATTGCATTTTGTCAAAATATAATAATCAAAAACCTTTATTTATCCAGACAAATCCCATTGAGATTACAGATCTCTTTTGCAAGGGAGGCCTGGGGCTGGAGGCAACCTATTTTACATGTTTTTGGGGTGTGGGGGAAACCGGAGTACACGGAGAAAACTCATGCAAGCATGAAGAAAACATGCAAACTCCATGCAGAAAGATCCCAGGTCCGAACTGGGGATCAAACCCAGGACCTCTTGCTGTGAGGCATTAGTGCTAACCACTGATCCATCGTGCTGCCAAATTATTAGTTATTATTAGTGTATCACTTGAATGAACTGTAGAAATTGTAATCCTAACAAATTATTTAAGCCCTTTTTTAAACAGTGACAACAAAAATCCTGTTTTTGAACAAAAACACTAAATCTTTAAAAATCAAATGTCTAATTACCCATCATGGCTAACTAATTGTTGAGGGTGGGGGGTAAATGTCTGGGGGTAAATATCCTGATACCCTTCCGGTTCCCAGGTGTCTCTTCTCAGCTGGAGATTGACCCGCCCACCGGGAGTTTTTGCAGTGACTGGACAAGCTGATCAGCAGAACCAATTAATTTGATACGTTGAGGTAAAATGTTGGCTTTTGTAGCAGTTTTTTTTTTACCCCAGTATAGATTATAGAAGTTATAGAATATAGAAGTTTGTCTCATAAGCCTTAAAAAAAACAACAAACCAACATTTGGCCTAGCAACAGCTAGCATAGATTAACTATTAAACAGAACATCGCTCCAGAAATGACTAAACAAAACAAAAATAAATATCTCTGTAATGTTTTATAGAGTGTAAAAATCAAACTAAATGTAATATTATTCTTGCTAGAATTAAATTACAGATCTATTTTTGTATAAATTACTGAAAGTGCATTACTTCTTCAACAAAGCGTGTTATCTCACAGACACTGTGGTTTTTCTGAGTAAACGTTCCTGATACATTGTGGTTTATCATTTTCATCACCTGCATCCTTCCTGCATCGCTCGAAGTCAAACATACAATATTTAACTTAACCTCAGTTAGAAACCTATTACTGCTTGAAGAATTTGGATGTGAATTTAGAAAACTGCTCACTACTGGTACTTTCAGTTGAACAAACTTTCACCACTTTCAACCTCACGCCCCAGAGTGGGACACTGGATCTTATTTCTTTATGACAGGTCCAGGACAGAAGAGGCTCGTTTGTTTTTTGTTTTTTTTGGCAGTGGGTTGAGGATGGTGAGCAGGAAGGGGGGGCACAGGATGGCCTGCCAGATAGACTGGCCAACGGAGCTGTCACTGGGGGGCTAAGAGGTGGAGATGTTCAGGGAGATGGCGTTTGCGGCTCAGGAGATAAGCATCAGTGAGAATATGAGAGGCACGATGGCAATCTCTCACAGGAAGTCAGGCTATAACATTGCAGAAGAAACCACAGGAGAGAAACTGACCTTGTGCGCTTGTGCTGCATCGCTCTTTGAAGCAGGCCTGAGCTCCGACGCCCTGCAGACAGGAAGACACTCACACACTTTACTCTTGGTCTGTTTAAACACCAAGACCAAAGAGCTAGAGCCGACGTGCCGAATGTGAAACAAAGTTGTTCGAAACTTTTCTCTGATTGTAACTAACACCAGTTCATAACTGCTGATGTGTGAATGTTTGTCACCTCAACAATATGGTTAGGAATAATTTTAACATAAATTAATTTGGTCATCTGGGGCACATTTTGTGTTTGTCACAAAAAAAACCCCACAGGATTAGATTTGACCTCGACGTTCTACTGCTGGAGTGACATCAGAAATAAAATCAGTCAGGGTTCGACTTTAACTAAGAGCTTCATCCCTCAATTCACTTGCAGACTTTTCTCTATTTTAAACTAAAAATAACTGATAATTAATACTTCATCTCTGATTATCAGCCTACCTGCCAGATCAAATTAAGCTACACAATATATTTTCCACACAAATGTGTCTTTTTCAGCTTTTAAAATTCACCAACACATCGTGTTTTTAAAATTTGCCTCAAAAGGTTCTAATTTTAAACAGTGTGCAACTTTTGTTTACTTGGTTCTTTATCAGCTGTTTAATCTCTGAAATGAAAGTGTTGCACCTAAGTGGAATATTACTTTGAAAGGTTAGGCTTTAAATAAATATCAGCACAAATTCATGTTTGGTTTCTGCTTCGTGTTTGAAGCCCGATGATAATGAAAAGAGTAAATGTCACCTTGTTTCCTTTTGCACTCTGTGCCGAAATGTCAAAACGTTCCTTTTCACATCGACTCAACGCCGCGGAAGATTTATTCGACTCTGATTTATGGAACTAGTGTTTGCTTTTTAAAAGATGTTTAAGGGTTTGTGGAAGGGGTGAGGGCGAAAATAATATCACACAAGAAGGGAGAACATCGTGTGACAAACGCTCAACGAGAGAAAAGTCTTCATCGAAGAGGAGAACAAACTGCAGAGGTTACAAATACAAAGATCACAAGCAAAACTTCTAAAGAAAGATTGTGTTCACGCTCTCAACTTCAACTGTTGATTTCTTTTTTATGAAGATCAGTAACATCAGAACATAGATGCGGAAGACACAGTCCTACACAAATCACCTTTTTATTGTCTGAAACAGACCTCAACTTATAGGCCAGTTGTTCACCACACAGGAAGTTGTTTTAGGTTGCAGTGGGCTCAGTTCAGCTCCGGCAGACACAGCTGAAGCCACCCGAGTGATTCTGAATGTTTCTGAGAACGGAGAAAAATCTGCAAACTATTTATTTCAGCCAACAAATACAACCTAAAGAGAAGAAGAGAAGCACTCAAGACAAAAAAAAGAAGAAGGTAACTTTTCATTTTCTATCCTAATTTATAAGTTTTGGGTTTTTTTTATCCCTGAGTTTGTAGAAGTTAAATAAAGTCAAGTGAAGCAAAGGAAAGCTTGTCGGGGGTAAAAATGGATCAGAAAGTTTAAATAGGTGAGAGAACGCTTTGAACGCTCTGATTTTCTGCTCAAGATGAGAATTTTCTCCTGATTGAAATTCTAAAAACACGACAGCTACGCTAAAGTGCACCAGATTAAATAAGGGGGGGAAAAATGAGAGCAACAAATCGTACGCTCAACGGGAAATGAAAAACATAAAATTTTTATGTCCTGATGCATCTTAATAATCCAGGTAGAAAATAAATAAACAAGTACATGAACTTCATCAGTAGGGTAAAACTAACCTGTGTCTCGACGGTCTAAACCCAGCTCACGTTCCCTAATCATGGTTCTTCAGTCTGAAGAAGTCTCTTGGAGGAGAGACCAAATGTTTCATTAAAGAAGAGCTCGTCCAGAGGATAAAAATATAAACTCACTGTAACCCAACAACAACCTATTGTGAATAAAAACTAAAAAGTTTGCAGGATTTATTCTAAAGACCTTTAAAATATAAATAAAACAGTTCCCACCAACATCGATCAGGTTTAATATCTGGTCTTTTTGCAGCTTTTTAATGAAGGCTTAAAGCACATTTTGGAAAACTAAGTCCACTTTTTTCACAACACTTTGCACAAACACCCAATTAGCAGAACACCACAGAATATTTGCAAAAACTAAAAAATGACACATTCATTTATAAAATCAAGGATCATTGCCTGCTTCTCCTCTCTGAGTCGAGGGGAGCTGGTGCTTATCAGACACCCAGGACAGTCCATCACGGGGACACACAGAGACATGAGACAACTATTCACAGAGTGTTACCATTGCGGGTTCATCTACAACTGGCTAATATAAAGAGCCAATCCAATTCAAGATGGCTGCCGCAGCCACAGCTAACTGACCTGACAGAAAAATGACAAAAACACAGTGATGTTTTTCTTTTGGCTGGTCCTTTCTGCAGGGGTCGCCACAGTGAGTGAAATAGCAGTCTATTAAAGACCAGTTGCTTTGTTTTAAAATCAGGTATCCTATCACATGCAGCTCTTTTAACTGTTTCCGTGTTTGAGACGTTCTCGATGCCCAAAGGAAAGAGTTTGTCCCTAAACCCCTGAAAGATTTGGTGGATAAAGATGCAGCAAATCCACTCCACCCGTTTCCTTTGAGACTGGACTTTATTTTCCAGAGTAACCGCTCAGCTTCAGATGCTAAGTCCACGTTTGTGATCGACTTCCTTTCCATACACCCCACCCCCACCCCTATGTCTCAGTAAGCCCTGTAAAAGCAGCCAAACAGCCCCACTGAGTGCTGCACCACGGCGCCACATCCAATACTGGGACTGAGTTCTCCTCTGGGACCGGCTCAGACGGTGGCCAGTAATAACTGCTGCCACTTCAAATTTTTCCCCGTGTCTCGCTAAAATGTTTTAAAACTTCTATTTTGGGTCAGTTCTCTTCCTGCTTCCTGTTTTGTTTTCCCCTCACAGCTAAATGGGTTCAAACAGCAGAACCTGTCAGTCACAGAGCAGCAGGTTTTCATCCGGAGCAGCTTCTTCTCCCTCCTTGTCCGTCTTGCAGTGTTTTCAGAAGCTCAAGTTGCACTAACATAAAAATGTGAGACAAAGACGTCTTCAGTCTTTAAGGTTTTGAGTCGGACAGTTCTGAAAGGTCGAGTGACCCCAAAGATTTTTCCAGATTTTAAAGTCAGATTTGGAAATTTGCATCATGACGCCAACCTTGGATGATTTGATTTTTATTGTTTGTTTTTAGATAAAGAATTCGGAACAACCTTCTGTATTCAAATTTTTACTATATAAATGAGACATCTAACTAGAAAAACTGAATAATCTTTTTGTTATTGTTTACCTGATGATTAGGAGACATTTGTCTGTGTGAATGCGTCGGTTCATGCAGATACGTGTCGCCGCCTTCTATACTTATCTGTTCACTAACACGTGAAAATACGAGCACATTTTTCTTGTTATAGCTTCACTTCACCATCTGCACATTTTTAAAATAAAATAATTTTATTTGCTTTTAAAGTCCTTAGTTCATAGTGTGGTCCTGTTCCAGTGGTCCCCAACCTGGGGATACCCCGAGGTCGTGAAAATATTTGAATAATTTAAAACTCTGTACAATTTTTATAAAAATTTTTTTTCCTTTTCCATATAAAAGTTTGTAACAATTCACTTTTTTCTTTTGTTTTTCTTATTTAAATAAAGAGACAAAGGTTGAATGCATCTGTTGGAGAGGTAGGGAGCAGTAAAAACAGGGGCTTTGGGGGGGCTCAGTTTGGCTTGGAAGTAAGAAAGGGGGGCTCTGAGGAAAATAGATTAGGAACCACTTCCCAGAAGCTTTTTTTTTTTTTGTATGTTTTTGAAAAATGTTTTCACCTTTTGCTAATTTTAGCTTTTAGCTATGGTTTTGCTAGATTTAGCTTTTAACCAGACTTCTGCCAATTTTGCTACTGTTTTGCTTCCTTTAGCTTTAATATTTCAGTTTCTGCTTTTTTTTTTTGCCTTTTTCAGAAAGCTGTTCAGTGCTCAATGTTCAACCGCATTTTCAGAAAAAGTGATTTTATGTCGTATTTGTTTTAATTATAGAGCTGCTTCTGCTTACTGTTGTACTTCCTGTTTATTTTAGTCTTTTATGATTCGTGACTTATAACATGTCTTTGAAAGAAATACGTGCTCGTTTAACTGCAATTCGTGTCAGAACCAGATAAGAGACTCACCAATATGATGTTATTCAT
>JARVJO010000269.1:6992581-7003872 GCA_031762555.1 Cynodonichthys magdalenae
TCAGCAGCTTTCAGCTAAAGCTTTCGGCAGCAGGCATTCACACTTTGCATTTTCGCAGGAAATGCAATTTTTCTAGTTCTTCTTAAGCATTGGGATTATTTTCTGTGCATTTGGAGACACCTCCCTCTGTTGTCACTCCACTGCAAAACATCCTTTCTTATTGTATAGCTGATTTTAGTTGGGCGATGACTGAAGCACTTTTTCTATTTAGGCAGAGGATAGTCTGTGCCTGCTCAGGCTTAGATAAGAATTTTTTGTCAGTTTAAAATACATGTTGACAATTTCACATGTTAAGAAAAATGACAGACTACTACAGGTTTGAAGAGCAGTGCTGAATCCTTTTACAGCTGTTAATAAAAATAGGATTATAACCCAGCTACCTACCTAATAAGTGCTTTATGTTCAGTTACATATTGTCTGAATGTATCCTTGCAGATTTTTCAGATGTAATGCATGTTTTTTAACTTTTGTATTTTCTGGACAATCAATGTTTCACATGCAAATTTTTATCTATCTATAAAATATGAAGAAAATAATAAATACTATTTAAAAAGAGACAAAGGTAGTAACTTGACTCTCCATTTCATCTTTTGAGGTAAGCCTTGCATAACATTTTATTTTATACATAAACTAACACTTTAATGGAAGTATTTCAGTTTAGAGTATTATCTGTTTGAGTGTTTACTTTTTATTTAAATTATTAACTAGAGATACTATTTTATTTACGCTTGAAATGCATAACCTTTCGTGAGTTTAAAAAAAAATCTAATAAGACTAGTGTAAAATCAAAGTTGTTTTCCTATTTATCTACTGACCCTCACTCCAGTCCGGAAGGTGGCGGTAACGTGCCTTTTAGAAAGGCTGCGAAGTTTGTGTCACTTTGCCGTAACGGTCACGTGATTATGTGTTTGTAGCGTTAGCGGCGTCGTTTGGAGCGCTTTACCATAGATTTTCAGAATGGACACCGATTATGAACAACCAAAATCATCTTAGAAAGGTATTTACGTGTCACAGCAACTTCATTTACACGGTCTTGTTAGCTAATTTTATGTAAGTTCGTATTTTTTAAAACACTTAGTGATAGCTTAATATGCTAATAGTTAGCTGAATGGTGGCTTGTCATTCAGCCGGATCGGTGGAGCAGTAAAGTCGGCTCCAGTCAAGCGGTTCTGACCAATCGAGTGACAGTTATTTTCTTTTACATAAATGTCAGCTGTGTTTCACATGCGTGTTTGATTTTATCCGTGCTAACTTTTCTAATTGGTAATACTATCAATCTGAGAGGATATTTTTCGGGGTTAGTTTGTTAGAAGACAGTCGTTAATCTGAGAACTATGCTAACTAAAGGTGACCGGAATTTTTGTGTTTCTGTCCAGCAGCGTTTTGTACTTCATTATCGAGGATGTTCCCCAGCCTGGCACACAGACCATGGCAAGTCTTCTGCAGAGTGTCCCTGCAGCACAGATCGCCCCTGTCCCATCGGTCCTTCAGGTTCCCGCAGCTGTGTCACGGTGAGCTGGTTCCTCGGGGAGCTCTTACTGCTAATCTCTGCTCTGATCTCACCTTAAACCAGGGTTGTTTTAAAGGCGAGCTGTTACAACACTGTGTTGCACAGGTTGCCAAAGTGGAGGCATTCACAGTTTTTGGTTCAGCCTTCCAGACGCCAGGGTTGCCTCCTTGGGGTTGGGTAAAGTCCAGTACTACTCTTCATCTGACAACAATAAAGATGGTCCCCCAAAGTCAGCACCGGGCCGAGCTCCTTCATCAGAAAAGGTTGTGTCTGGTGCAGCAAAGGTCACCCCAGGTGCTCAAGGTACACTTAAATGTTTCCATATTCTGTGGAAGTTGGTGAGATGTCTGATGTGAACTGCAACTCTTTTATTGTTCTATTTTAAATGTACTACATCACAGGGTAACCAATATTTATATATGTAAATCCTATGTCTGATACTGAACTTTAGAAATCAGGAAAGTCAATGGGCAATACTTTATACAACACAGATTTTTTTTTTTCTTATTTGGACAAATATGAATTTTTTTTATGTAGCAAAACTTTAATTTGAATTCTGTACTTAACTTAAATAAACACATACCGTATTTTGGGAAAAACTTGAACACTTGGGAAATCAATGTACAGAAATAGATTTTCCTATTTGGAAATTAAGTAAACACAGTAATGGCCAAATAACAATTTCTAAGAAGTGGCAAATGTCATCTGATTATTTGTTCTACCTCTAATCCCATGTAAATACCAACACTAGGAAAACACTTAATGATTTTTGTACAAGTCCTTCCCTGAAAATTGAAAGACATTAAAGTTTTGCTGTCTTAGGTAAATCGCCTCAGGGGCTGACAAAAGCTGAGACAATTCAAGTGAAAGGTAAACTGGTTTATATTATTTTTCAAATATATTTTTAGTTTGGTAATTACCATTTTTATGAATAAATGAATTTTTTTATTGTTACACAGTTCGAGCTGTCCTCAAGAAACGGGAATATGGAGCCAAATATACTCAGAACAACTTTATCACAGCTGTCAGAGCCATGAATGAATTTTGTCTCAAACCAAGGTAACTCCTCTTTGACATTGTTTCATAGTTTGTTTCTGTGATATGAAATCTAATCTTGTCCTCAGTGCTGAGCAGAGTCTCTTCATCACTCACTGAGATTCTGAATACAAGCCATTCTGTTTGTGGGTTAAGTAAGAATGCTGTTGTAATTGGCTCCTGCCACTGCTAAACTTAGGTTTATTCTCGTGTCTTTGTCTAACCCCCTCGTAACGTTCAGTGATTTGGAGAAGCTCCGTAAGATCAGAAGGCGCAGCCCCCACGACGACACAGAGGCTTTCACTGTGTTTTTGCGTTCAGACGTCGAGGCCAAGTTAGTGTCAAACTTTTCTACTTTACACCTCAAGAACCTGTCAAGTTATTCTTTAAACCACCTTTCAAAAACATATTTTCTCTGGTGTTTGTTAATCAAATGTTTCCTTTATTGTGTGTTAGAGCACTGGATGTATGGGGAAGTCATGAAGCTCTGGCTCGAGAGAGGAATCTCAGGAAAGAGGTGGAGCGAGAATATCAAGAGAGTAGGTTTTTTATATTTTCAAACTGATTATAAACCAGCTCCATAAGTTTGTTGATTACATTAATGAGGATAAAACACCTTCATTCTGCAGGTAATAATGTAGTTAAACTTGGAGTAACATCCAAATAACATATATACTGTATTATAGTACTTTATTTACTGGCTGAGTTAAACACTGTTTAACTTTGAAATGTAGTTTCAGTTGGACAGTTGTTTACATTCTCTTTTTTATGCAACTTCTTTATGTAACGTCCAGATGCATCTCAGTAATCCAGGTAGAAAAATCAAAAAGAAAAAATTAAGTAGGTCCTCTGGATGGGTTCTTCTTCTTCTTTCAACTGAATTTTTTGTTTTTTGTTCTTTATGTATGTAACCTTCCAGATTTGTCTCCCAGCTGTCATTTTTGTTTGTTTTTGTGTTGTTTCTTGGATGTGAACTTGGTAAGAAATTGTTAGATTTGTCTCCTGACTTGCAGATATTTTTCGGAATCAGCAGCTGTTGAAAGAATACAAAGACTTTTGGGGAAACACTAAGGTGAGAGCGCTTGCTGCTGTCCTTTGATAACATGAGTAACTTTCTGCATCATGTGAAGGAAAACCGTCCCATCATCATCAGGTTGTGTTTTTGTGACCTTTGTCCCCTTTACAGGGGGTCACAGCAACTGTGTGACAATTACATTCATGCATCCCCCTCTCTGTACTGTACTGATGTTATTTTAGTGACAGTACTGTACGTCACCTGTCTGGTGTGTCATGGTATATTCTGTATTCTGCTGGCTTGTTTTGCCAGAACATCCAACCAGCTGCTTTGGGAGAAAACATAAATAGTGAAAGCATGGCAGAAAGCTATAAATATAAACTGTATGAAATGTCTATTTCTGTGTAACACTGAAATCATCATCTGCTGACATTACTGACAGGTTGTTTTTATTTGCCAATAACGGACACCCTATTGACCGGTATTTTATTTTTGTTTCATAAAGCCACGATCAGGCAAGAGGGCAACATTTCTACAGGGTCCAGGGAAGGTGGTCATCGTGGCCATTTGCATGTAAGTTTTCCTACTCTTCATGATCTGCCTTGTTTGTGTATTTTATTTCTGAAGTTGTTTCATAATTATTAGATTTATTGATCTGCAGTGCACACAGGAACTAAAAGTGTTTGCTCCCAGTCATGTCACGACTCGTCGTATTGTGGTGTAGGGAAACTGAACAACTTTCAAAATGATCAAGCATTACGTGGGACCAACAGACTTTCCTTTTATAGTTTTAGGAAATGTTGAAACTTTCTATTTCAAACCTACACCATAAAAGGAAAGTTGTTTGAAGACGTTACAAATGACCTGCTCTTTGTGAGAATTTCAAGAAATTTTCTTGAACTCAGTTTGACACCAAGTAAGAAATGTTCAAAAATAAATAGCATATATTTAGAGAATGTGGTGGGTTGGTACTTCATATCACATGGGCTTCTGTTGACTATTAAATTAGGGTGATTGAGTTAGAGGACATGTTGAGTCACATGAACACACAAACTCATGGGACTCAAATTAAGCAATAGTAAAAATCAGTGAGTAAAATTGGTTTGAAGCCTCTGTAGGAATTTCCAGAAGTCTCAGCATTTGAGTGAACGGTAGTTATGGTAGTTAATTCATTTTGTCTGTTTTCTTTGTCTTCAGCAATGGGTTGAATTTCTTCTTCAAGCTTCTGGCTTGGGTCTACACTGGATCAGCCAGCATGTTCTCAGAAGCCATCCACTCTCTGGCTGACACCTGCAACCAGGCTCTGCTGGCGCTGGGAATCAGCCAGTCTGTCCGCAACCCGGACGCCATTCACCCGTAAGCACCACGCCCCACAGCGCTGCTTTTAATTCACCTGAGCACTGAAAACCAAAAGTAAAGCATTGAAATTAAAACGGCTGTCTCACAGGTTTTCAAACATCAAACTCATTGATGTAGAGTAATTATGACGAAATACAAACATTTGGGACAGTTGGTAATAATTGTCAGTATGTTACTCGACTTTTTCATTCACGTTTAAGATCACACAGAGTGAGTACGTGTTTAAGTCTATAGAGCTAAATTTGAGCCATAAAGTTTGTTCAAAATAAAAAGAAAAAAATTAAACTGAAAGAAAAAAATCTCAAACGGAAAAATAAAAATTTAAAACGGGGAAAAAAATATTGAAAATGGAAAAAAAACATTTAAAACCACTTCCAGGGTTTTCTTTCTTTTCTTTTCTTTTTCTTCAGTTTCAGAATTTTTTTTTCCAGTTTCAAAGTTCTGGCTTGGTTTTGGTGCCAGGGGCGGGGCCTCAGATGACAGGGGGTGTGGAACCATGACAGACAGTGGGAACTGGAAAGATCCTTACAACATTATCAGTATTCTATGTTTATGATTGGTTTTGAAAAATAAAATTCAGGAACATACCATGAAAAAAAATATTGAATTTGTTGACTTTTTTGCACTAAATAAGCAGCTTCTTTTAGTGAAGCATGTTATTGTATAATATAATTAAATTAGTATGGCAGGCCATTTCATCATATAGTCTTAAAAAATACCAAGCCATTGTCATATAATCACATGTATGGCATATACATAGTATAGCAGGCCATTGAATCATATAATCAATAAATATGGCAGGCCGTAGTATCATATAATTAAAAGTACAGCATGTACACTGTATAGCAGGCCATTGAATCATATAATCAAATTTATGGCAAGGCTGTTGTATCATATAATTAAACTAGTATGGCAGGCCATTATATAATCAAATGATATAGCAGGCCATTGTTTCATATGATTCAATCTGAATGGCAATAATATGCTTCACTGATATAAATCTCAGTGGAAGAAATGAAATGACAAATTCAGTATCGTATTTCCCACAGTTCTTATTGTTAAAGCTCCATGTAACTCAGTTAATAGTATTAGTCTGAATGATGCTTTTTGTTCTTTTTTTAGTTATGGTTTTTCCAACATGCGCTACATCGCCTCCCTTATCAGTGGAGTAGGTATTTTTATGATGGGAGCAGGCCTCTCTTGGTATCATGGTATTATGGGATTGTTGCATCCGGAGCCCATTGAGTCTTTATTATGGGTAAGTGTTTGCATTGTTATTGCTTGGTTTTTCAAAATATATTTTATAACGTACCAACGTGTAGATTTGAATCTTCCAGGCTTATTGTATTTTGGCGGGCTCTCTGGTGTCTGAAGGAGGTTGGCTTCACAAAAAGAACTTTTAAAGTTTCCGCTAAGATTTTACATTTTGAATTAAAGCGTCTTTCTGTTTGTCCTTCTCAGCCACCTTACTAGTTGCAATTAATGAGATCAAGAAGAGCGCACGCCAGCAGGGGATATCGTTTTATGAATATGGTACGTACTGAAGTCTGCCACCTTAATATGATGCTGTACAAATAATGAAGTGTTTATGATAAACTGCATGAACTCTACTTGATAAGAAAAACTGAGCTGATTACTGTAAATATGTTTCATCTGCTTGACCCGCATGAGACACAGGAGAGTGTCAACACCACTAGTTTCAGTCTGAGTCACTTAAACTAACAGATTTGTTGTGTATTTCCTGTGCAGTAATGCAGAGTCGAGACCCCAGCACGAACGTGGTTCTGCTGGAAGATGCCGCTGCTGTGTTTGGAGTCATTTTGGCTGCTGGCTGCATGGGGCTCACCTCACTCACAGGTAAACAAAAGATTTTTTAAAAATTCTTCTCGCAGGACAATCTTATCTCGTTTTGCTTTCTATGTTTGCACGTCCACATTGGAGTTTGTCGATTGTTTCAGGTAACCCGTATTACGACAGTCTGGGTTCTCTTGGTGTCGGCACGCTGCTGGGCGCCGTCTCTGCCTTCCTCATCTACACCAACACCGAGGCGCTGCTGGGACGCTCCATACAGGCGGAGCGTGTTCAGAAGCTCACAGAGTTTCTGGAGAACGATCCAGCCGTCAGGTCAGCAAACGAATAGTTACAAGTTGAAAGCATCAGATGCTTCCATATTTACACAAAACAATCCAGTTTAATCTCTTAATAACAAGAATTTTCAGACTCTTCCTAACAATTTAATTATAACCTAAATTTATTTGATTATAAAAGACGGAGAGCAGCAAAATTGCCTCCAGTGTTTGTTTTCAAGAAGCAAAATGTAGAAGCATCAATCATTTTTACACACTTTATCTTCTCGGTCACAGATAGCCAAAACGCTGTACCAAGGTGATGTGTTGTGGAGATTTCCTTCAAATGTTTTATTTTTCTGTGAGCAGAGCCATCCATGATGTGAAGGCCACAGATATGGGGCTGAGTAAAGTTCGCTTCAAGGCTGAAGTTGACTTCGATGGCCGAGTGGTGACTCGGTCTTATCTGGAAAAACAAGACATTGACCAAATCCTAAACGTAAATCTTTACTCTCTGTTTTACTCTACTGACAGTTTTATCATAATACTTCTTGTCACTCTCCAAACTTTGTCAAGTATGTTGACAATAATGCATTTTAGTTGATTATGTTCAAGTATTATTTTTAAAATTTTTACCTGCTTTAAATTTTAATAGTGTTATGTAATTCTACAGAAAAAGACCAAAATATTTCTATTTATGTCAGATACATTTGTTGCAAATATTAGACTTCTAAGACTGTAATGTTAGTGTTGTCAACTACACACAGATACGCTAAATTCACTTCCAAAACATTTGTAAAACATTTTCTTTTTCTGTACTAAAAACATGGCTTTTACTTGGCAGCTAAAAATGCAGCATAATTCTGTTTTGTGAAATAAAGTGCAACAATAAGATACTTTTTGATGTCCAGTCAATCTATAAGGTTTGTGACTGAGCTGAGTTTGTTTGCGTCTGCAGGAAATTCAGCTGGTAAAAACACCTGAAGAGTTGGAGAACTTCATGCTGAAACACGGGGAGAACATCATCGATACACTAGGAGCCGAAGTGGACCGTTTGGAGAAAGAACTCAAGGTTGGATCAAAGCAAACTTGTTTTTATTTTGAACAGAATGTAATAAATGGTACATAAGTATTTAAAGAGCACTCCATGTAAGATTTAATGATTCCGTCTCTTGTAGCAACGTAACCCAGAGGTTCGTCACGTTGACTTGGAGATTCTATAAGACCAGGAAGTTCACCTCCTCAAGGAACATTAGAAGAAGAAAGGGTGGCCAAGCCTGCCTCTTACGCTGACCACCACAAACAATCCAGAACAACTTGTCAAGTCTTACTGTAGAACAGTCTGGAAACAAAACTCATCCTGCCAGAGATCCACTTTCACACTGGGTGGTTCTGGAAAAGTGTTGGATCCTCAGTGTTCGCTTTTGCTCACATTCCTCCAGTTGTGTGTCCAGTTTTGAATGAGGTCATCGCAGTTTGAAAAGCAAAACCCAGAACAGGACCAGGATCATTTACCAGACTTTGTACTTTACTTTAATGCTATGCTTGAACCAGAGTGGTAGTGTTTCCTTCATTAGAGCAAAGGAAACCTGAACGCTACGTATTTAAAACACAACTTATTTAATGTCTAGACCATGTTAGAGGTTTTTAAATGTAAAAACTTGATGGCTCCGGGCTGCACCCATTCTAATAAAAATAGTGAGATTTTTATTAGTATTATTCTATTACAGAAAAAAACACAAGTTAAATTGTGTTATTAAAGCTTCTTAATAGATATTAGAGGTGAAGAGTTACCTGATGTAGAAAACAAAAGTAGTTAAAAAACTTTAGTTTATATTTAAAACAGATTTTTACAATAAATTGTTCTGTTATTGTAATATTTTAATAAAACAGAAAAAAAAGAATGAATGATTTATTTGACATTACGTGGGTTTAAATAACCAGAATTAGCCTAAAAAATTTCATATTTTTTATTTTCTTTCTGAAAGTCACAAAGTTTTTGTTCAGATTTAGTGTTTTGAGGTTTTCAGCTCATTTACAAGTGAAATCAGCAAGTAAAAAGCCCTGAGGAGAATTGAAAAGCCTCTTTTTTTTTTGTTTTCACAGTTTTTTTTTTTCCAAAACAAAGCTCCTCAGATGAGCTGCATATACTCCAATAACAGATTTAACTCCATCTTGATGTTTTAGTGCTGAATATTCTGTGTTTTTGTTTTGTGGAGTTGCAGCTGCAGCACAGAATCATATGTATTTTTGAAGGTGTTCATATTTTACCTGATGTTGCTAATTTCTGAAGGACATAGAATAAATTTGGAATAATTTATTTAAACATTTTGCTTTATTTAATTTGTGAAGAACTTAAAATGGTGAATTTATCTTAACTGATTTTTGTATAAATGTCAGGTATTTTAAGATGTGTTTTTCAGAGGTGTATATAACAAAGCACATTTTCTTTGAGTACTGAAGTCATTTTTATGGAGGATCATTTTACAAAGTTTTTTTTATAAAACAACTTTTATTTTGTTATATTCAAAACGTAATTATATTTTTTCCTTCTTTACTTTAAAATGTAACACCTCATTTCATGCTACAAATTTAAATATAAAAGGAGTTGTTTATGCACTCTAAAAAATTAAGTGTTGAATATACTTAACTAAGTTATGTTAACTGGTTCCACTAAACAGAGTAAAGTAGATCTGGGGTTCCAAATCTTTCCCCTGCCATTAGACCCCAAACAGCATTAGCTTGGCTGGGGACCCTCCTTCCAAACCCACAAACAATGCTACAAAAAATGTAATAAAAAAATCAACTTTTAGATAATTATTTTTCTCTCTCACTTTTATTCACTATTCAATAATTATTACATTTTTTAGCATCAAAATTTTATTAATATGTTTTAAACATATTCCTATTGAAAAAAATAACATTTCAATATATTATAAATTATATTTTAAAATGATTTAAAAACTTTTAGATTATGATTTAAAACTTGAAAATTAGATTTAACTTTAACTTAACTTTTTAAAACACTTCCTCCAGATTTATGAGGCCCCTTGGGGGCCCTCACTTTGAAAAACACGAGTATTGCATTATCTTTACTCAACTCTGTTTAGTGGATCTCATTAAAATAACCAGAGATACTTGAGTGAAAGAACAAGTATCTCACCGTAAAAATATTTTAGTAAACGTAAGCCTCTAAGAATAGTATCCAACATTTGCTGTACTTAAGTCTCAAAAGTAAATTTCTGAAGTATATTAAAAGTAAAAGTATTGAGTAAAAGTGAGCAGTTGGAATGTTCAAAATTATTTTTGTTGAGGTGATTTCCCCCAAAGTTTTGTCGGAATGTTTATACTTCTCATCCAAGTTTATTTCACACTGTCAGGATTTAATTTTATTTATTTATTTTACAATAACTATCTGGAAAGAAACAAAGACAAAATGAAATAACGACTTTCTACTCATTACCTTTTTTGAAAATGTAAGAAGTAAAACATCATATGAAAAATAATATAGTATATAGATAAACAAAACTTCAATATTTGTCTTGTTACTTTACAACTCTAGACATAACTTAGATAAGTACATTCAACACTTTATTTCTTAGTAAAAGTACTTTTACTTTCCTGAATATGTGAGCAGTTTTATGACTTTTACCTAAGTACTTATCTGTGAAATTCCTTTTTACCTAAATGATTTTTGGTTAAGATATTTTCACTTTGATTTTATTTTGGTGGTGCAGAAAATGATCTGGAGACCAGTTGTTTGGCTGGAATGTCAAACCATTAGATGGTGCAGTTGTGGAGGATGTGAGAGAAGGAGGAGGGTGAACAGAGGGGTCTAGCCTGTAAGCTGACGTCAATAAAAACAGTCATTTCCAACCAGTCTGCGCATTGACCGACCATTCAAAACATTACGCACAGCAGCGCGGCCGGACCACGCTCCACCACTCCACTGAAATCCTTTTTTATTATTTTTTATTATTTGTTTTGGGTTTTTTTTTTCCTCGAGCTTGAAGATCGGAACACAGTGCGGACCCCCACACACACAGTTTACAGGTTTTTAAGCCCGTTGAATGTTGTGCTCAGATCTTTGGGTGTTGCGCGCATCATCAGTGTCATGTTTCGTCGTGCCGTTTCCCAGGTCAGTTGTGCCTCTGCCCATCCCGTTTCCGCTCATATCGACCCTTCCTCTGAACAAAGGGGGGTTAATTATTATGCACATTGATTCTAAAGGGGGGGGGGGGGTAAAATAACTTGTGGCTCATTATTTGAAGATAAATGCAGGATATCTCCTATCTCCGCGCACCAT
>JARVJO010000269.1:7007086-7037444 GCA_031762555.1 Cynodonichthys magdalenae
CTGATCCTTCAACACGGAGCATCTTCAGAAGACAAGTTGATAAAATAAATTTTAAAAACTGTATTGTTCGATACAAGAGTGTATTGAACCTAAAGCCCTGTTCGATACGGTTCGATACGGGTACATGTATTGTTGCACCCCTACTATTTATATATCAACGTGTTCAGCTCATTCAGGCGATGGAAGCCACAATTTTTACTTTTGGAACGTTAAAATTTTTCAAAATGTTTAGCTTTATTTACAAGCATTTCCACCATAGAAAATATATACTGAAATCATTTTAATTCCTTAAAAATTATTTTAAATCTGCATCAGCTGAGATGCTTTGATTCTGTTACTTTCAGCTTTGAGCCCACCTTTGCTACTTTTAGCTTGAAGCTGGGCTTTTGCTTTTTTTAGCTACTGTTTTTCTAACTTTCAGCATTTAGCTACTATTTTGCAACTTTTAGCTTGAAGCTGATCTTTTGATACTTTTTGATTTTTTTTTAACTATCCTTTTGCAACTTTACATTATAGCTAATTTTAACTTTTGCCTAACTTATTGCTGCTTCAGCTAATGCTATTAGCTAGTGTTTTGCTACTTTAAGGTTTAATTTACAGTAAATTGTAAATAACTACTAGATATTGAAAGTTTTATTTTGTAACTTTGGGTTTTTAGCTAGCATGTTGCTTTTTTAGCTTTTAGCTAGTGTTTTGCTTCTTTTAGCTTTAAGGTTTTTTATTAGCTTTTGGCTAGTTTGTTGCTTCTTTAACCTTTGCTTCTTTTTGCTTTTAGCTAGTTTTGTGCATTGTTTATAGCTTTATCAAATCAGTTTCAGCTTATTCAGCAAGCTTCAGCAATCATTCATCACTCAGCATTTTCACACAAAATGTCCTTTTTTGGGTTAATAGACTTTTTATCGAATTCACTGGAATTGACACCAACCTCAATTTTTGTGAGAAGATCTTGCAGCTCTCCTGATTCATTCATGCCAAGTATCTTCTCAGCACCCTGCAGAGCAAATGGGATGTCAGAACCATCTCGCCTGACTAAGATACTGATATTTATTCAGAACAGAGTGACCTGGACTGACCCCGAGGTAGTGTCCATCAATGAACACGACTGGCAGTGAGGGAGGTTCACCCACACGCTTGCACCGCTCCTCCAGTTCTTTCCCGTACTCGCTGTTCAGGGCGATGTTCTTCTCCACAAACTTCACCCTGTGGTTCTGGAAGATCTTTCTGACCAGCTCGCAGCGCTCAAAAGTTGTCCTCACCACACGGAAACTGGTGGTGTAGATCACAATCCGCCCAAACTCCAAGGATAATCCCATCTGGGAAGAAGCAAACACATGAGAGTCCAGCTCCAGGAAGCAACACTCTGTGGGTCCAAATGAACAGTTTGTCATTGGCTGGCTGTCTTCAGTACGGACAATGTTTTTCCCTGCTTATGTGTGCTTGTTAGCAAAATATCTCATAAACCACTGGATAGATCTTAATGAAACTTACAAGAAACAATTACTGGCTGTACCTCTACAACAGATTCACATTTGAAGAATTGAATGAATTCAAAATGGCCACCACAGCCAGCTGACAAAAAGACTCTAATTCCTTCAATTCTGCAGATATTTTGTTAACATTTGGTATGATTGTAGCTGCGACTTATTTGAAACACATACTGAGCTTTCCTCAAAACTTTTTTGACTGCTGGGGTCAACGTGTTTGATAGCAAAACAGCTCATGAAACATCTGACAAATTTTAAATGAAACTTTCCAAAATGAATCGTCAGATGTGCATCTAACGATTAGTTTTCTGAACCAATGCAACTGAAGATGGCCGCCACAGCTAATCGAAACACTTTCCAATTGTTTCTGAGTTTTTTCATCAGGTTTGCTCTCAGTAGCAGCAGACTGATGAGCAGCAGTCACTGCAGGGACACTAGAAAGCAGTGCTGAATTCATTAACCTGATTAGTTTCTCCTGAAACGCTTAATGAAATGCATCATTAATCTTTAATTGTTCTGTGACCTCTGTTGTGAGCTTCTGTTCTCATTCCACACCTGCGTGTAGCTTCTGTCAGACAGGGAACAGCCCTGAAACCATTCAGGCGTTGAGGTGATTAAAGGCGACGGGTTAGAGCAGAGCCCAGGTACTTACAGCGTTAGGAAGGTTTTCAAAGAGCGCCTGACCCGCACTGACTTTGTGTTTGACCCCTCTGACCGTCCCGTTTTTACTGAGGATGTTGACCCTCTTGGTGGTGAACATCCAGTCCTTGGTAGCCCCCGCATACACGAGCAGTTCATTGAACTCACTCCCGTTGTCGTCTAGCTCAGAGCCCAGGTATCCAAACAGGTGTCCGTGGACGTCCCCCGTGGTAGAGGGGGTGCTGGCCCGCTCTGCATCCGAGCTGCTGGTGCAATCTGAATCCAGAGAGTCCGAGGGACCCTCATCCTTGAACATCTCCTTCAGCACCCGACCGCTGTTCCCTGAAGCCACGCGGAACCTCACCCGCCTCTGTGGCCTCTCCTGTCCTGCCGTCGGCTCTGTCCCCTCCATCGCAGACCCCCTGCTTCATTCCTCCTCTCATTCAGAGGTAAACTCTCAGCTCAGACACACCGTTTGGTTTCTCACGGATTACTACCAGCCCTAATCCTCCACTGTACACAGAGATCTAAAAGTGACTGTAAGCTGCCTTCCAGTCACACTGACCCAACCTGTAAATAATACATGCATTTCTTCCATGGCAACCAAACACGCTGATCTCAGGTAAAGTGATATCCTGCTGTGAAATATTCATCACACTTTACAAAGTTTTCACTGAAGCTTTGACAGAAGACTTATACAGTCTGACGTTATACACTTTAATCAAACCAATAAACATCTCCCCTATAAAACCTCTGACAAACCAGCAGGGAAAAAAATAATTTGCCTGGTCGCAAATGATTCTTATGAATGTTTACATTAAGGTTTAATATTTAGTAATTAATGTAGTGTTCTTTCATAACGCCAAGTTGTTTCTGAAAAAAGGTTGTTTGAAAAGCCTGAAAACAAATAGGCCCTCATTATTTAGCTATGGTCTAGCCTCGATATAAACTTCTGCACTTTTTTTCATACTTTGGGCCCAGAAAATTGAACTTTTTGTTTCCCACATGGCAATTTGCTGTGGATCTATAAGATACTTTGTGATTGATAACCTTAGTTTCAGATATACATTTATTTCATAATGTGATCGATTGTGATCTACTTTAAACAGTAGGAGAATCAACATGTTTGTAAATTAGTTTTAGTGTTTGTTTCTAGAAGTTACGTCCTTGTTTACTATGACATGCACTATACTGCCAAAAGTATTTTCTTGACTCACATATGAGCTTAAGTGACATCCCATTCCTAATCCATAGGTTTCAATATGACGTTGGGCCACCCTTTGCACCTAGAACAGCTTCAACTCTTCTGGTAAGGCTGTCCACAAGGTTTAGAAGTGTGTTTATGGGGATTTCTGACCATTCTTCCAGAAGCACATTTGTGAGGTCACATACTGATGTTGGACGAGAAGGCCTGGCTCTCAGTCTCCACTCTAATTCATCCCAAAGGTGTTCTATGGGGTTGAGGTCAGGACTCTGTGCAGACCAGTTAAGTTCATCCACACCAGACTCTGCCATCCATGTCTTTATAAACTTTGCTTTGTGCACTGGTGCACAGTCATTTGGATGGGTGAGTAAATACTTTTGGCAATATAGTGTATATCGGGGGTGTGGTACCAGGTTTTCTATACACGTTGTAAGAACACATAATTTGGGGCCATTTTCTGAGTCGTTGAAGCAAAGGTGGATTCGGAAAATGGACCAGATCTGAGTTATGTGTGGTCAATTCTACATGTCTCTAAATAAATATTCAAAGTCTAACAATTGAATCTCCTGCACATAATTTGGTCTCTAGCAAAGCAGTGGTTGGGGTGGCCATTGGGGTGGCCAAAGATTTTTCTTTGGTGGCCATGGTCACCCCTGGCCACCCCCTTGCTCTGCCCCTGGTCAGAACATATATGATAATAACTATTTGAAATTAGGCATTGTGTTAACTTCATAGACAAAAACTGGAAAGTGATTTCACAAGAGAAGACTCTGATATCTGAAATCTTTGCCTCCCATTTTACCTCCATAGTTTACACATTTTATTTCCACGTTTTTCCCATTAGTGTTATGGTTAGGGTCTATTCCACCTAGAATTTAAAGTGTTCAAGTGGTAAAAATTTTAGTAAGAATACAGAGATTTAAAATACAAGCAACTTTAAACACTGACATGTTTTACTGTGAGACACAGTGACCTGTAACATCATCATCCTGTACAGGTAAAAAGATGATGTTCTGTCCATGAGGTTGAGACAATGTGGGGACATTCATCAACCAGAGTGAGTGCAGGTGTTCCCCGAGGGGACTCAGAAAGGATCAGACAGTTTCCAGTGTCAGTCATACGAGGGGAGTGTCTGCAGAGACGTCTCAGACAGGTGTTCTGAGGAACAGGTGACGAAACAGCTCCTGGAATCGTCACACCTGATCGCGCAGTTGGGATGGCCCCGTCTCCTTTTGACAGCTGTTGTTTGGGCTGTAAGGTTAAGCTTTACACACACATGCGTGTTTCACTATCTTTGTGAGCCCTTAGATTGACTTTCATTCATTTCTACAGCCTAACCCTGACCTCTTACCCTTTCTCTCAACCTAACCCTAAATCTAACCTAAATTTAATTCATAATGTACCTTTAAACCTAACCCCTGTCCCACAAATGGGGTTTTCCCTTTGTGAACTAGGCAAAATGTCCTTGCAATGGCAAAAGCCAACACAAGTGTTTCCTAACGTCCCAAACATCTCCGCACAAAGTTAGCAAGACATGCGCACACACAAACAATTAGTTCAATTACCAGTAGAGGAAAAACCCTCCAGCAATCAGTCAGCCTAAGATTTAGTGACATCTTGAGGTAAAAGCAGTAATGTGGGTCTGACTATGTGGTTCTGGGTCTTAATGCAGAGACACCAATGCATCCTGCGAAGACCTTTTATTTTCTAACATTTGCACAGTTTTGTTTTGCTTCCTGTGATTGTCTGCTCTGCTTTAGTTGTTGCCCACCCCCACCCCCCGTGTATTATCAGCCCCTTTAATATTCTACTGGGACCCAAACAACCCAATCTGTTGTGAAGCTTCCCACCTTGGCAAAAAAACAATCTCTTAAAAAATTTAGATCCAATAAAATGTCATCACAGAAAATGGGCTATAATTTAATAAGCTTTGATTATTTTTTTGTACATTTTTCATTTAAGTGTACGTCTGCAGAGAAAACACAGACAAAACCAGAATCTGATCTGATCACACGTTTTTCACCTTTACAACCTCATCTGGACCTGAAATGTTCTCTGAGAGGAGTGCACCCACACACATACACACACAGTGGGTTGGAAAGCATGATTGAGAGGTTTTACTTCAGCATCAGTCTTTATGATTTCTTCCCTCAGGAAACATTCTGCTCAGCACACCTTTAAATATAAACTGAACCATGAACGTGTTGTCACTTCTAAACATGATTAATGAGACGAAGCTGGCTGCAGACGAGATAACGGACCTTAGAACCACCTCCTGAAGACAAACTGAAATGTCACCCCTGGACTAGAATTTGGTCCCTTTTTATTATTGTTCGATAATGGATATTGTTTTATTTAGAACATTAAGATGCAATGTTGTTTTTTTCTTTTTCCTTTTTTCTCTTTCCTTTTGAGAAAAAAAGGGAAAAAAAGATGCAACGTTATTTTTTTTTTCATTTTTCTTTTTATGTGTTAACTTTCCCTTTGTACTCTTTTACTATAAGCACTTATATTACAGTTTTAATATTTCACATAATTTTACAGAATGGTTCAACCCTCATTAGAGTTTCTGTATTTTAAATTGGGTTGTCAGTGTCACTTTCAGTTTAATATACTGCCCAAAAAATTTAAATAAATCCGTCTTTACATATAATTTTCTTTTTAATTATTTCTTTTCATATATAATTAAAGAACCGTTTAATCCCCGACCAACATCTCTGCAGCTTCTATTCCAGCTGCAGTGAAACTAGTTTCAGCAGGTTTTCTTTGACTGAACGGGCTTCAGCATGAACACAAATTAGTGCACGTTAGATTCTAAAACAAGCTTTTGTCTCGTTAAGCCGACCAAAAACAGGAAGTGGACGTTCTTATCTAAAGTTTAACGAAACATGTTTATTCAGGCAACCATTTTATCTCACTTTAACACATTTAAATCAACCTGAAGAGCTCGTCTGGCAGCTCTGCTCATGAGTGATGATGATGTGGCCTCAACTGCCATCTCAAACGGTATTTAAAAAGCAGTTTACATTAATTTCACAGCTGGGCTCAGCTGCGGAAGAGAGGTGAAAATCCAAAGATAAACGGTTTTAATTTGAAGGTTTTAAAGAACTGGGTTTCAATATTTATTTGACTCTTATAAAAAGGATTTTATAAAACTATTTTTTAAATTGAACTTTTTCCCTATAACCCCACATCTTTGTGCAGATGAAGAAGGTGGTTGTCTAATGACTCTGCAGTCACTTTGTTTATGAGCAGCCTTCCCTGACAACAGATCAGCCTCCACAAGAGGGCAGAAAGCAATTCAATTACTGCTAAATGTCACAGCCACTCCCTCAGGACCCGCAGGCGCAAAATGAAAGATGGAGCCACATCCAACATCTCCCACTGATCAGTCCTTAGAGAGCAGTGATTTCTGCACTAAATCTACTTATTCAAGAGAAAAATCTGCAAACTGAACTATGAAGGCTTTTAAAAGACGTCACACTCAGAGTATGTGTTGTAATCAGCTACTACCACACCAAACTGCAGCTCGATATCTGTAAAGTTAATAGTTATAGCCATTTTTGTCTTAATATTGATTAGCTGTATGGCATCCATGCTGTCTTGGATTTACTTGTAAATGCACGTTCAATGATTTATTTTTGAAAGTATTTTTTAAAACATCCAGAAATTTACAAGCTATTTTGCTGACAGACAAACAGAGTTAATTAACAGTTAATGCCAACTTTATGAGCAAAGATCTAGCTCAATAGGTAACAATTTAAAGTATATTTTTGGGGCTGATTTTCAGCTTTTATCACACTAAAGTTTGGCACATAATGAGTAAAATTGCTCTGTAAAAATTACTCTGTGTGACATATTTAATAACAAGTTATGAAACCATCAACCAAAATAAATTACAAGTTGTTCATCAATCTGTTTGTACTGCAGCTGATGGATCAACCTATTAAAAGAGCTGTCATGTTCAGACTTAAAACTTTTCACACATTAACATTTAGTCTGAACGGAGCCCAGACATATTTCCAGAGATAATGATTTCCTGGAGAAGACGTTGAATTCTTTTTGACTTTGACCTGAAAAACTGACCTTCTTCTGATCAGTGGAATGAGAAAAGTGTGCAGAATTTATTACAATCCTAAAGATTTCCATCTCTGATCCTTCATCTGATGGGCGTACCCACAACATCACAGATTTTAGTCACTCATCACATTATTGATGATTGTTTGACTTTTCTGCAAATGACACTAATTCGCTTTGTCTGATTATTAGAGTTATTAGAGTGCAGTTTATTTTGTTAATGCACACTGCTTTCCAAATTTTCCCTTGTGACTTTCCTAATTGTATTTCATGTTTCACCATTCCATTTGTATTTCTTCTCCAAAGCCATGCTGAAGGGCCTTCATGAAGGATTTTATTTTCTCCTTAGTTGTTTTATTGATTCTGCAGTTTAAGATTTTCATCTTTGACAGCATGCTGACCTGCTTCACAACAGCAGAGTAAATGGGATTTTAATTATTAAAATCCAAACCTTTTTGAAAGCAGGAAACATGTGGGTCATCAAAAATATAATTCATCTCAGAGGGATGAAATTCACTCAGCAGTTTTTCTGTCTGGACAAAAGTGAGCCATCCAACCAGCACTGCCAGCCTTGGGGCGACACGGCTACTGAAATGTATACCACAAAGTCAAAGCTGTTTATTTATGTGACTGCAACAAAATATATGCACTGGAATTTACTGCTGATTTTCCAGCTAAAGTCTTTTTAATTTAGCTAATTGAAAAAAACTGGAAAATTAGCAAATCAAGACATTAGCTTTATTGAATAAGCTTTTTTTTCTGAATACAGGTTTGCATTATAATTTGTATGTTTCACAGGATAGAATACAAATATCTATATTTGGACAAAATATAATAAAATAGGTCAAGTCCCTAATCTGAATCAAGTTCATGCTCCAAAGCTTTACAGGAGTTTTATTTACCAGCAGGCAGAATGTAAATTTACACTCTGCAGTCTATCATACGTGTGTGGACAGGGTATCAGTTAAAGGTCCGATAAAGCTCAGAGTAAACTGATAACGACCCACCTGCTGTTTGCTGTCCACACAGATATCAGCGGTGGTGGAAAATCTGGGAAGCTGGTTGAATGACTCATTGTTTGGGCTGGGTTTGCTGTAAGACAGAAAACCAGAGCAACTTGCACATAATGAAAGAGGCAGGCTTCTTGTCACTGTTGCTAAGCAACCGTGGGAGCTACAGACCCAAATCCCCATGGTGGTGAGCTGATGTTGAATTAGGTGGAGGTGGAGGGGGGATCTGTGGAGGAAATGCTTCTTGATGTGGGAAGGTGAAAATGTTTTGGTTTTTATTTCTCTCTTTTATAGGGGTGGGTGTGAAGCTTGCACTCAGGGTTATGTTGGGACTTTTTTTTATCTGTTGATAATAGGGCTAAATAAAGCAGAAACAGATAAAAATTATTTGCTACATTGCTGACAAAGACTTTTTATGTCACATAATCATATTTTAATACTGCAAATATTCAGATGCTAAAGGAAATAATTGCATGGTTTCCTAACATACATATAAAAACAAAACTCTAAGCATGCTCCTCTGCTATGTGAAAGCCATGTGTCTGCAGTTCTCTGAAGCAAACTGCAGTGGTGCTGCTGCTGCATAAATGCAGCCTCTGCTGTGATTTGCATTTCAGCCGCAGTGAGAGTGAGATCCCAAAGCAGCTTGCAGCTGAGAGGTGATTGTTTATGCTTTCCTATTTCTGCTTTAAAGCGTCCAGTTTCAATTCCCTAAGAGCCCGGGAGATTCATGACAAGAGACTCTGATAGGGGAACTGTGGCCCAGCGTGTACTTTCACCTGTGGATTAGATCTTCCAGACAGTAATCACATAATCACGACTGACACAGGTGTCTGCTTACAGCTGCGTAATGCCAGTGTTGTGGACAGTGTCTATCCAAGTCTGCCATGCTAACTTCTTACTATATCTGTAAGTTTCCCTTTTCCCAGGATTGAACGAAGAATCAGCTGATTTATTCATTTTACCACATTACACATATGCAACTATTTCTGGGTTCTGTGTGAAGAAACAAACAATGTGATTCGTCAATGTCCTAATTAAAATGAAAAATTATTTCTGTGGCTCTGTGAGGGCATTCTGTAAATGTTAACTGGCAGAAATCACAGCCGTATCATAAAAGCAGTGCAATCATGTTGCGTATTATGGGAAAAACAATGTGTGAAGCAGAAAAAAACTCAGCTGTGAGGCTTTTTTTAATACATAAAAAACTATCAGTAGTCAGAACACATTTCTAACCACATCTTAAAAGTAAGATACAGGAGTCTTTTGCAGTTATTTATTTGCAAATAAGCTCATTATTTTTGTCATTACAGCAGGTTAAACTATTGCCACTGTGCTGTACACATACACAAATGGGGCCCTTAGGCTGCTAAACACAGCTTCATCTCTTTGCAGAAGAATTTGTACACGTTTTTTGTTCTTTATTGGCCGAAAGAATAAAGTTCTCAGTTTTCAAATCTAAAATCAAATATAAATAAAGTGCCTAGCATTCCTTGAATGACTGCTTTTTGTTATAGACCAAAGTCATTCATAAAAAATTACAGTTATGGATATTTTAGTCAAATCTTGTAATTGACATTATGTAGAATCTCATTCAAGGTTTAGTAATGCCCAAAGTGCCCAGCCACTACCACATCAAACTGCGCTATGACAAAACAAACAAACAAACAAACAAACAAACAAACAAATAAATAAATAAATAAATAAATAAATAAATAAATAAATACATAAATAAATAACAATTTAAAATAAAATAAAACAAAACAAGACAAACATCCCCTGATTACATTCTGGGAGTTCTGGAACCACTAAAATCCATTTTTGTCCCTTCACCTTTAGCGATGGACAAAAAAGATTGCAACAAGAACACAACGTTTTAAACAATCACTTACAATTAAAGCTCCATCTCTTACCTCTTATCAATGGTCAGGTCACAGAGGCAACAGGTCTGGGAAAGAAACCCAGAAATCCCCCTCCCCAACAACATTCTCCTCCTGTAGGATACAGAGGTGTTCTTGGATCAGAGGGGATCTCTCCAGCAAGTTCTGGGTCTGTGTGTGGTCTCTTCATATTGGAACATACCCAGAAAACCTCCAAAGGGAGGCAATCCTAATCTGATCCTATAGTCTCTAAGGCTGAGCCTGGCCACCCTATGAAGGTTGCTTGTATCTGGAATCTCATGCTTTCAGTCATGATCCACATCTCATGACCATGGGTGACAGTTGGAACCTATGGGATCAGTTAATCAAGAGCTTTGCCTTTTGACTCAACTTTTTCTTCATCTAAACCAACTGAAGCAACATCCACATTACTGAGGATATGCTGATCCATTTCCCCTCCATCCTACCATCACTTATGAACAAGAAACCCAAATACTGGACCTCCTCCATATGAGGCAAAAAGACTCTTTCCTGAGAGGGTATTCCACTCATTTTGGGTTGAGAACCATGGCTTTGGACTCAGAGACCCTGACTCCCATCCCATCTGCTTCACACTTAGCTGTGAACCAAATGTAAATCAGCTGGGATAGGATTAAAGCTTCAAAATAATAATTGTTTCAAGTAGCTCAATTTCAAATAAAGACAGGAACAAAATGTTCATAAACTTCAGTTAGGGACCAAGATTGTCTTTTTTTTTTGGACCAGTTGGAATAGCTTTAGTGTGATAAATTTGTTTAATTGAAAAAAATAAACTATGCATAGCGATTTACAATCTCTATATTTTATTTATTTCGCTAGAATTGAGTTTAGAAAATGTGTTTTGCTTTCTGAGATATATCGATGCGTTTACTGGTTTCTATGCCTATTTCCCTTTTTACTATTTTACATTTTTTGTGTCGACTATACATGTTTGAATATTTTGAAATTCATAGAAAGATTGTATTTTAAATCTCTACATTCAAAAATGACATACTCAAGTCCCAACATGTAAACTGCAACTACCGCAGAGGGGGTGGAGGGGTGATTGAACAAAAACGCAACTCCATTTCCTTCTGTATACTTTATGCCAATTAAAATAGAGCATTTTTTCGGGTTTTATTCGTCCTAATTATAAAATTTAAAGTTGTTATTTTCTTGCTCGGAGTCAGAAACTGAGAGTTGTTCGTTTCGTCCACCCCTCCCGCCGCGGACGGATGTGGTACGGTCCGGAGTGTGAAGCTGCACGGTCTCCCCCGCTCCAGTTCACGGTAAACCCCCTGTCCACTCCCCGAGAATCGAAACGTGTCTTAACGGCCGGAATCTGCCGTGTGTCACCGGGATGTTGGAGGAGAACCCGTGAAGCGCTGGGGGGCTCCAAACCACCACCATGCTCCTCCTGTCACCGCAAAGCGAAATGAAGGTCGGCTTTGTCTCGTCTTATGTGTCATTTTAGTAGCTGTGAACACGCAGAAGTCCGGTCCGCATGAGAGAGGCTCCTTCGCTGAGTCTCAACCGTTATTTTAATATTCTTTGACGGTGAGAAGCAGCAGGAATCACGCAGAGGGAGCTGAACCTTGCTGGGGCCGCTTGACAGGTGACGTCGCTGGGCTCCGGCCGGAGAGATGCCGCCCGTCCAGAGGACCATGTCTGATCTTCGAACCCGAGCAGAAGGTACGTAGAAACGTCTTGGTTTTATGGCTTTTGAATACTACCGTTATACTTTGATCTTTTTGTAACTAATTGCTCGAAGAAGGCCGGTAGCTCCTGTAGAAGTCCAGAAACTTAGCAGCTGTGATTAACGGTCGTAAAACAGGCGTCGTGACTTTTAAAGTTTCCTACAAAATAAAGAAGGTCTGAAGGGACAACAAACAAAAGGTTCTGTCAGACTGGAATATTGTTCAAATATATAACTCGGATAAGTAAAATTAAAAACACACTTGCCTCCACATTTACACATAAACAGACAAAACAAACCCACCTCCTCCTGACAGGGGCAGCCCTGTCTATCCTCCTACCATCATGTGATCTTCTGTGACAGCAACTGCAAGTTTGGAGAAAACAACTGCTCAGTGTGTGATATCTGCAACAGTGTGGGTCTGATAAAAACAGATTTTATAGTTGGGCTGGGATTCCCACTGTTTCACTGCACCACTTCTTGTTCACTACCACCTCTGCCGTGTTTGCTAGGGATCAAAAATAAGGATCCATTGCTTTGGTCGTGTTTACTTTGTATTTCTAAACGATGCCTAATTCATTTAGTCATCTATTGATGGACACTGGGGTTGTGTATTTCTGGTCTTTGGCTGATATGATACAGTTTGTCCATACTCTTCAAACAATTCAATTCTTTAAAAGTACAAAGGCAATAAAACCAGCACAATGCCATAGGATTCAGCTACTATTTATTATGCAATTCAGTTTTTAATCATGATACAGTGCGATTTAAAATGAGTTTGATTTTACACATTGAAATTAGGGGTGTCTTGATGCCAGTTGTTCTCCAACCAAGTACAAGTACTGTTTGGGTACACACCAGTACAGCGAATCGATACAGAATTAGAACTTAAACGTTACACAATGATTATGAAAACATATATCTTTTCCCTATAACCTGGTACTAAATCATATACATATCTGATGTTTGGCAAAGCTACTGCAGTCTGAATGCTCATGTCGCATTATATCCGACATGACGTCAGCGATGTGAAAATAAGCACACTGATACAAGTAATACTAATGACACTAATAATGAAAGACCGAGTCATTCTGTTTAAATCTTGTAACTTTACACGTCTTCAGCTAAAGAACAGAAGTCCAGTTGCTGTCTTTTTTTGTTTAATTTTACATTTCCTGGATGACGGAGAATCCACAGAAGCATCTGATTGTAGTTTTGTCGGACCATGTCGATACTAAAGTTCTGGATCGATACTTCAGTTTGTTTCACTTTCAACTCGTTGGAACTTCACACGTCTTCAGTTACAGAAGCCCAGTTGCTTCATCTTTTTCTTTTAATCTTCCATGTCCTGAATGACTGAGAATCCACAGAAACATATGATAGTAACGTTGGTGTCAAACAGTATCAATGCCAAAGTGGATCAATATTTTAAGTAGTTGTATTTTGAGCACATCGCTTCGTTTCGTAAATACACTCTTGCTCTTTATAGAGTCATAGCCCTGTTGACACGTGAACAATCTCTAGTAATGGTAGAGATTTTCCTATGTTCATTGTGGAGATGATACATGGTAACGCTTTCATTGCAGTCAGCTTCAACACGAACACTAAAAAGGCTGAATCCACTGTAGTTGTCATGCTAGATGAGCTGGTGCCGTGATTTTTTTTTTTGCATTTCAACAACACGTGCCACACTAATCTGTACATCCCTACTTGACTTACGCAGGATCTCTGATGGCTAGAGGTCCAATCTGTTTCCTTATGAAGGACTTAATCACTCACATTGTTTTTTTTGCTTCAGAACAGTGACAGAATTTATCTGCAGCAATCAATATTATATTCCATGATTTATGATGGTTACTGCAGTTTTTAATTTTTTTTTCACAGTAATTGTAAAGTACTGTGGAGGTTATTATTTAATTCTTTTCTTTTCTTTTTGTTTGCTTGAACCGAGTTTGTGGCTATTGTCTAGACTATATTTGGCCACTAAAGCAAATAGGCTTTTCTCGTTTGTCTGTTTCACTTCTTGGTTGCATAACTCAAAATGCTCTGCTCCAGCCAACATAAATCTACCATATTGATTGGGAACCATTTTGAATTATTTACAGTGGTTTAATTTACTAGCAGTTTTGTTGTGTTTTTCAAAGAAGGATTTTGTGAACTGTGTTAATTTCAAAAAGCTGCAGAAAGAAATATACATTTAAGACTAATGCAACTTTGGTTAAAATTTCAATATTACTGTGAATATGAAGGGCTGTAGATAATCTAGAAAAAGAAACATTTTTTTGTCAGCTTATCTATTAGTAATCAGTCTTTATTAATACAGCCATATTTCTCGTACACTTTCAAGTCAAAATGTCTGCTGTGAAGTAGGTCTGTTGAAGAATTTGCCCAGCCTCTGAATTATATAAATGTGTTAAAAATGAGCTTTTCTACAAACCACCCATACCTTCTGATATTAGATACTGATCAGTCCAAACCTTTATGATTCAGCCCCGGATGTGAAGAGCCTCTCTAGAGATTGGGCCCCACCTTCATCGTCACACTTGCAGCTGAAACTTTCAGCACTTTCAAAACAGGTTACTTTACAAGCTCATCAAAGCTGCAGAGCAGAACAAGGACGTCACAAAGTCTTTGGTGCTGAGATTGTCGACTTCTTTCAAAAAGATGCCAGCAGGACATGATGGTGGAGTTGAAACCTGCTCTCCCTTGCCCTGCAGCAAATTCTGTGGGGAAACGGTTCACGGCCTGCTATTTGACAGCTCATATCAAGCTGCTTTTTCCCCACATTCATTTATCTGTGTTACAGTTTTCAAAAAATCCTATAGGCTATAAAACAGCAAGATTTTCGATTCTAGAAAAAAAACCTGAGAGAAGTCAGGCCCTGTTTTTTCAGTGAATGATTGAAAACAACTGCATTGAATATTATTTTACATGTTACTTCCCTGACATATACACATTCTGCATATTACGCAAATACTTTTAAAAAAAATTAAAGAAATTATTTTTTCTTGCACCACAGACTTTGAGAAAATACCCAGCATCTTGCTGAAAGTGGACGTGGGGGTAGTTTTATGACTTTATTTGAAACTACAGAACTCTGTCATCTTGTCAACATACCCTAACAGTAATCCTGCTGCTATCCCAGTGATGGTCTTGAGCACTGTGCTGGTAAAGGTCTAAATAATTTAATAGTAATATAGATTTTCTCTAAAATTGTTGACCGTGTGGCTGCTGCAGTCAGAAGACTAAGCACATTAATTATGCAGCAGCTAGCATTTTTTCCGAGGTTTTATTAAGTCTTTTACTTGCGTGTACCTTCCTTTTCTTATTTTTCATTGAAAATAAGACGCTTGCCATTTATCGTCAAACCGCTTTTCTGAATGTTGAATTTGATCAACCTGTGGTGCAGTTCGGCCCTTAAATACTTTTAAGCATTGTGGCTCTGTATCAAGTTTAGCCTATTCATGCTCCTGTTGGACACTGTTTTTTTGGTTGTCTTTTCTTAGAGCCTGGGTTCATTTCTCAGACTTTAGTTTTATACTTTAATCACCACAGTGCATTAGGCAGACTGGCTCTAGCAAGGCCAGCCCTCTCTGCCAGGCTTACCACCTAATCCATCAGTAGTCTGTCAACTCTTAGTGCTGCACCCCCTCAGTCTTGTCCATCACATGCTACTTTACTTCATGTCATTTTACTTTACTGGGCTGGAGAAACGTCCAACATCACTGCCGTCTTGGCTGAAAGCGTTGCCACATTAACCCCATCTTGTACACTTGGTGTTCATGTGACCCTATAAGATATCGGCATGTTTAATGTGTAAAGCAGTGGTGTAGGGCAGGTACCTCTCTTACACTGATATCTAATGTCATTGGAAAGGGATATTTTCTGTCTAGATGGAAAAACTGATCCACAGATGCCACACATAGTGTGCATGCTGATCTGCAGACAGGTGAAATCCCCTTGCACAGATTGTACTGAAGATGGAGAAAGGCAGTTAAACCTGTCAGTTAATGCCGGCTCATTCTTATATACAGACAGATAGCTTCTTTTTGTTTTGAATGCTAGCATACTTTTTCTGTGAGACAAAGCAGAATGATGTCTCTTTAAGCATTAAGTCTCCCTACATTTCTGTGTTTCTCAAGGTTTAATTTCCAAGTGTCAGTGAAGCAGGATGTTCCCCCTGTAGCATTTCAATAACACAAGCTAAGCCTCAGCCTGTCTGAATCGTAGTAACAGCATGAAGAAAGAGACTGGAGGGGGATAGATTTCTCTCTTCTCAGGGGATCGAGAGCTACCTATGTGCCTGGCGGATAACTGGCTGATAATAATGTGGCACAAAAGCCCAATACGGCACTAAATCCCCTGTCTGGGGCCGCTGGTGTGTCAATTTAAATCCCTCCGGGCCTTTCTACTCTATGTGCCAGCATGGAACATCTCTTCCTCTCTGTTTTCCCCTTAATGTCCTTGCCTTCATCAGTTACCTGTAGCCAGACTAATATGTGTTTCATCAGGTACTCTGTTTCCCTCAGCTCAATGATTCTTCTCTATCTTCAAGTGTGGAGGAGATGTAAAAACACATTTTTGTGCGTCTCCATACAGACTGATGACTTAAAGCAAAAATGCTTATTCACATGTGGAGACAATAGGGACGGCTCTATTGTTCGCTAATGCTTAATGCCATGTTGACCTGAGAAAGAAAAACCTCTGTGCTGTGCTAAATTTAGGCATAATTTCATCTTCATTTCTTTTGGAACAGGGTATTTTTGGGTCTGTACCCTCTCATTTCTCAACTGTGGACAGTGATGATGGTGTTTCTACAGTTTTCACTATTTGGCAGGTTTGACCCTTGGTGGTTTTTTGAGTTCCTGAATATACTAAGTTCAGAGTGACAGATGAGTACTGGTCATAGCAGTAAGTCTTTCCAAACAAATCTTTTACAGGGGCAAAGACAAATGTCAGCTGCCGTTAGTCATGATCACCAACAAACAACATCAACAGGATATTTTTATATTCATACAAACTTAACTATGAAAGGGATTAGTGTAATACGTGAGACGCTTAATTTAGAAAATAGTCCAGAAGTCAAACTTCTCTACTAGGTTTTCTGGTCCTGGAACATGTTCATCTGTGTGATGCACTCAAACAGCAGGAATATAAAAAGGCTGCAAATGTAGCCAGGTGTGACTGTGTCACAGCGGGATGATGAGGTCAGGCAGAGAGGTGTTGGCAGGCACTCCATAGGAAAGTAACACCATCAATGGTGGGGAAGATGAAACTTCTTCTGTCCTTGAACCCAGCTCCACCACCCCCCATCCCCTTACTAACACCACACCCACTCTCCAGGAGCATGTTCATTTTATGACCCTGATCCTAGCTCAGCTAAATTTATATTCAACTAGGTCACAGTGCTGCTTTTATAGATATAGTTCGGTATAAAAACATCCATAAAAATGTCCTGTATTGTTTTATAATGCAGCAGATACAGCCTTGACAGGCGTTTTTCACATTGACTCAAAGTGTACTCCAGAGTTTATCATTAATACATGGACATTGGTGATCTTGCATCAGAACAAGTTACCTCATCAAAACAATTTTTTGCTTATTCCACAGGTTTTCATTTACAATTTTGTATTTATGGATCATATTCTATATATGGTAATGCTAACATTGCAAAGTCATCTCTTTCATAAGTACCTGTCTGTCTTCCTGCAATCAGAGATGTACCTGGACGGATATTAATAGATGCCCTACTCAGAAGACTGAGACCTGAATCAATAACACAAGGATTGCAACTGTTTTCTTTACAAGTGTAGAGACTATTTGTGTTGTACGGGTGTCTAACTTCCTCTATAGTTGTGGCTATTAAGAGATGATTTTTGGTCTTTTTAATAAGCTTGTATGATCTGACACACCAGGTCCAACAGCATCAGTAAAACAGCAGCACCATGGATTAATTGTCATAATCTGCTGATGTTACGTCTATTTATAGAGAGCTTTCATGTTTTAAACTCTGTTTAAATTTTGAAATTAATTACTCATCTTTCTCAGTAAATACCCCAAAATTTCAATGTTTTTTTTGTCAATATTTAGCTTTCTCATAAAGGGAAAAACTTCACATTTATACAGTATGCAGATTATTATTATTATTAATTTTATTATTATTATTATTTTTTTTAAATTAATATTATTATATGTCCCACAGGGATCATTGCAGTTGGGGAAAAAATATTAAATGGCAGCTATGTTCAATTTTTACTTTTGATCTTTTGATTAATTCAAATGTCAGTTGTATTTACACTATGGCAGCTCGGACACTTGTCATTTCAGGCAGCATGAATAAACAATCAAATTATTTGTCTTCAGAGCTGAGTCTTACTGAACCAGTCAGACATAAAACAACAGCCCAGTTGTCACGTCTGATCCATCTAACCTGACAACAAGAACAACCATTGACTTGGTCTTGTGCAGCAGAAAGTAACTGCTAACGTAGTTCCTAAATGTTCATTTACATGGATAGTTAGTTATTTTTTTTGTATATACTGTATTTTTGCATAGGCATACATTTAATGAGCTTACCACAAAGTCCCCATCAGTGGGTTGAAAACTTGGGTTTTATTGACATTCATGTCTAGTGCTTTGAGCCAAATAAACAAACAAGATGCTCTCGGGTTTTGGCACTGGTTTCTGTGTTTACTTTAATTGGCATGTATTAGCATGCTAACAAGACATTAAAATATATCTTGAATGTCAGCATTTGCATGCTCATTTGCAGCATGTTAAAAAGCTGGTGCTTCAGCCACATGGGGCCTATAAGGTGCACATGCTGTGTGGTTGTCAGTTGTGACACCAGTTTAATACAGGAAGTGGGGTTTAAGTGAAGATGAGGGGAACTGCCAGTGTGGCTGGCATTTAGTTTTCAGATCTCAGTTTTCAGGTCTTTGGACTGTAAAGAACAGATGCCCTTGCTTTTGATCATTCATAAAGTCGCTCACAGTGGAAAGGCTTCTCTCCCTGTATATCCCTCACTAAGCTCAGCCGGGCCAGCCCTGTGACATCACTGCCATCCCCAGCTGCCTGTGCTGTCCCTGGACTTTTCGTCCTACTATGGTCTGCCTTAGCCTATGAGGAGCCAGACTGGGCCAAACAGGAAATGGGGATTAATTCTGCAGCTGCCCTGTTGTTGTTGTTGTTGTTAGTGCTGGTTACAGCACTGTGATCTGATAAGCGACTTATGGATGTTTCTTAGATTAAGGCAGTACCTGCAGTCCCCATCAGCCCTTCTTTCCATTCACAAATGTGTCTGCAGCCTTCCTACCACTACTGGACTATGGTTATGTTGTTTACATGACTGCCCTGGCCAGCTCTCTGGATATGTTGGACGTTGTTTATCATGGAGCATTGCGATTCAGAACAAAATGTAAACCACTCACACACCACTGTACCCTGTACTCACTGGTAAACTGTCCATTGTTATCTACATGCATATATATATGATATTGGTGTACTTTTATTTACAAATCTGTCCTCTGCCTGATGCCTCCCTATTTACATTTCACAATGTCACAAAGACAGTACAGTCATAGCCTACGCTCTCAAGATTTTATCTCCTTCAGTGTCCCATCAGTTTGCACAGAGCTTGGAAAAAAGGCCTTCTCATGTTCTACTCTGGAATTCACTGCAGCAAGAACTGAAACTGTCCAGTTTGATCTCACTGGGACATTTTAAACACATCTTAAAGAAAATGGAAAAATAATGTGAAGCCATCTCTTGCTCTTAGATTGTGTTTAACTCTTTCTTTTAAATGATAACATGTTTTTTTATGATCTTTGTGTAACTGATGTTATATGTGTGTCACAGGGCTTCCTTGTAAATGAGACTACCGTACGTGTCTCAATGAGATTACCTGCCTAAAAAAAGAGTAAAGTAAATGGTGGAAGATGGGGAGGGGCTTTCATCTCTGGGACTTCAGTTTCCATGAATAGACTGTAGCTGCTTTGTCTACTGAAATATTCATCTAGCCTGAATGAATCATGTAGAGATCTTTCTTTAGTAGCAGTGAGCAGATACATAGGTACATGTTATATTAAGCTCTCTTGGCAGTGAGATAAAGACTTAAAAGTACATCACTTTGAAACTAATTTGGTAATAATTTCAATAGGTTAAAATGATAAACTTGACACTGCTGAACTCTATTATAGTTTTTTTTTTACATTTTGGGATATATGTGAAACATTTCCATAAACTCAAAGTCACTTGTCATTCTTCTGTATTTTGTGACTTTTAGAGAAGTCTATTTTTGTTTATGTTGTTGTTAGTCACTGCGGTTTGGCTGCTTTTCATGTGTTGATGGTAGATCAGTGTCGTTGGCTTCAAGCAGCCATCCCTCAGCTGCTAAGTTATTATCGAATATATTTTGTGGGAGCCTGATTCTGTCAATGCCACATGCCTTTTCACCCACACTTTATTGATCATCCCATCAATCTCTGGGGCTCATCAGTTCTTGTTCTGTATCTGGGTTGGACTGAACAGGATATATTGTACAACTTGGGATTTATTGATGTCTATCTAAAGAATTATGGATCCAGTTAATTCATCACAGTGTAATCAAAGATGGAGTATGTAGAAGTGCTATGTCCTCTGCATTTAACCCATCATAGGAGCAGCGGGAAGCTATGTAAGCCACTCAGGAAACAGTTAGAGAATATGCGTTCTGCTCAAGTACACATTGACGTATGGACATGGTGAGGAATTTAACCTGTGACACTTCAGTCATAACTAAACTTTAATGATGGTCATTACTTTTACTTTAGCCATTTGTTACAGTATTGTCTTAATTCAGTGGTTCTGAGTTCTGGTCCTCGTGACCCACTACCCTGCATGTTTTAGTTGTTTCCCTGCTCTTCAGCAGGTCTTTAAGTTCTGCAGAACCCTGCCAACCACTCGTTCATTTAAATCAGGTGTACAATAGCAGGGGAACAACTAAAACATGCAGGGTAGTGGGTCACGAGGACCAGAATTGAGAACCACTGCCTTAATTGTATCTTCAGTCAAGGTAGGAATATTTATTTCACTCCTACTGTTTCTGTCTCACCTGAGCTCATACATTATAACAAGATATCATGATTCTATATAAGTTAGGTTTGTTTTTAACTATTTTGTGTGTTTTAATTTAGGCATTTTTTTCACCATACCATGGTGATGGTGGCAAAAACAAGTTTTGGTCTTAAAAGAAAAGTAGAACAATTAACCACCACCTAGATGTATGCCAGAATAAGAATTATCTTATCCTTTGTAGCTCTTCTTTGCTTTTGGTTAAATTAAATGTTTGACATGTCTGTAATATGCAGTACTCAGTAAAGTTTACAAGATTAATGTTAAAGCCAGCATGTCTTAGCCAAGCCTTTCTAGACAATTTTTTTTTCTCCCAATTGAGCACCCTGTCCAAAATACATGCCCTTTTGTGACTATTGTTCCACTGGTCCATATATACTGGCTGACACGAGCAATAATCTTGACATCTGGCCTTCATCCAAATGCATTTCAACTCTTGGAGGCATAGATCCTTCCTCTAGAGGATTCCCCCTCAAGCTGTCTGTTTTTCTTTCCTATTTCTTCTGATCTTTATTTAGCTCTATGTTTTGTGGTTCAGTTAGACAGATATGATACAGATTAGAAATGAAGCACACATAATCTGTCTAGTGTACCATTTTTGCTAGTTGCAGTTCTTTCAAAGACATTGGTGGCAGCAGCTTACTACATTAATTGCAACAAGACTAGACCAAGTTTTGCTGTCTTTGACACCGTTTGGGTTTTTGTTTTTGTTTAACTCTCAAATTCAATTAAGGTGATTAACCTGTAGCCTTTGATCTGATCAGGTGTGCAAAAATAGATGTAGCAAAACCTGGTCAGAGTGCAAATACTTTTGAGGAATGATAAAATTGGTGATAATTTTAATCGTCATCACATTTTCTTTTTCAGTTTTTCCAAAGATTTTGTGCAAAGTCAAGAAAAGAACCTCTGAAATACTTTTTTAAAATTATAAGCTAATGGCAAGATGAAATTTACTCAACTTTGATTCAATATGTGTAGACTTTACCATCCATGTTTCTAATGGAGGTGATATGTTGCACTAAAAGTTAACTAAATTTGTTAATAATTCAGTAAAACCATATTTGACTATTTGTTTCCAGTAAATAGCACACCGCTGCTCACTCAAAAAATGTATTAAATATTAGCACAGTAAGGTGCTCCAATGCAAACACTTTTATTTGTCCAGTGTTTTTGACAAATACCCAAGCAATATGTTGCTTTAAACTCTGCTGTCATCTTGCAGATTGACTCCGCCCCCACTGTGTTGTACTGCTGCTTACTAAAGTTAGTCCACGCTCTGCTTCTCAGCCTCAGTCTGCTGGCAGTAATGGCACCTGAATTAGTTCTCCTCCTGTTAGGTTCTGGCTGTAGGTTCTGGCTGGAGAGGCCCTCAGGCTTGCTGTGGATGCAGCAAAACAAAAACTACTAAATTTGATGCAGTCTCTTTTTTATTTTTTACCTTAAGCAACACAGTGACTCTGGCTGTTCATTTTTTTTTTTTTTTTTTAACTTTTGGGCTCTGTGAACAATGTGGGCTATAACAAGACTTTTGTAAATCAAATCTCCAACTGAGCCCTGCTTTTGGAAAGCTATACAAATAAATTTGTTGTCATGCTGAAGACCCCGGAAAATACTTCACCAGAAACTACCAAAAGTTTTGAGCACCAAGGTAGGTGGCTGTTACTAGACCTAAAAAGAATAAGACTTTACATTTGTTTATACCGCATTAGTGAAACAAATTGCTTTTATACAATAAGAAGCTGACAAAATGTTTAATTTCTCAAAATTTATTTACTTATAATTTAAAAATATTTTTTGCCAATTTTTATGTTATGTCAAGCTCAGTTTTAAAGTTTAAATTTTTTTAGACTTTATTGAACATATTCCGGAGTATGTTGTTTATTGTTGGTTTCTTGTGTTTTAGTAAGGCAAAACTAAATTCTCTTGGTCTTGATAAGTTATGAAGGGCATTGTTTCAGTTTCTTGATGCTCCAGGGTAGTTTCGGGCCTGGGAATGTGCAGAATATATGTCTATATACTCTCAAAACGAATCAAAAGCCCATAGTTTTAGGGTTCACAGACTTCTCAGATGTGGGCTTTAGATAGATGCACACCACATCCCAGACAAAAATAATTTTTATATTATAATTTTTAAAATTATAATTAGATTCACATTTATTGAATTACTATTGAAGTAGTGTTTCCCACTTTTAAGGTCACTAGGAAGAGTAAAACCAGCAACTGGTGCATTGCAGCACCTGGCCTACTCCAGCACACTGGCTCCTGCTGCGAAGGCTCATTCAGAACTCAGAGGCGCAGCATCAATCACATCTACTTTACCCCCTCCTCTGGGCTGCAGATTCACACTGGTATTATACTGCAAAGATAGTCCCAAGTTTTTACTGTCAACATCCAGTAATTCATTGATATTTAAAGCTTCTTAAAATTTTAATCTTGACTATATTTGTTGGAAACTGTTCTATGGTGTGAAGGAGACATAAGTGGTAAATTGTTAATAAATTTGTGCATAACTGGTTTTTATTGGTATCTTATTAGGTTGTGGGTAAGTGCCAAACAAGATGAAAGTTCTGCCTGAAAACCATTAAGCGTAAAACATACAATGATAGATTTTACATGGGGTTCTGTAAACTTGTCCTTTTTCAGTTCAGACTTGGTGAGGTAGCTTGTTTTTAATTTAATGTCTTTCCTTTACCCTGGCTCAGCGCAGTGCTATCTGTTACTGCAGTGTTACCAGGTGAGCTATTGGCTGGTATTTACCCATTCACACGGCACTCTACAAGTTCTCCTACAAAGCTAACATATACATTCAACTATGGAGACTAATCAGTGCCACACACATTCATACACTCATGGGACACACATCAGAGGCATCAGGGGGGAAGTGTCTTGCCCAAGGACACAACAACTGAGACAGCTGGAACGGGTGATCGAACCGGCGACCTTCCAGTTCCAGGACGACTCCTCAGACCACTCTGCCACAGCCGCCCCCTGTTCATTTTGGCTTGATAGGTTATCAGCCTCTTGACACAAAACTGAACTCTAGCACTTGGGTTACCTTTTCTCAAGAAAGAGCCTCCACACCTACAAGGCTGTATTTAAAAAATACACCAGCCTCTCAAATGCAATGTAGTTACAGGACTTTAGATGGCTTTTCAATCCTTAGGTTAAATTATTTCTTTGTTAATTCTCCCAAAGAATTTGGATCCAAACTTTAGTTTCCACTGAGATAAAATGGCTCACACATTTGTTGGAGCAGAATATTATATAATTATTGTCTCGCTTTTAGATTCTCAAAAGTCAAAACCATCCAGTGTATAATTACTGAAGTTGAGGGAGTTCTTAGTACCGTAGACTGTATACAAATATCCTTTACTGGTGAATGGTGATGTACTTTGGGTCGGTAGTTATTGTAATTTGTAGACTCTTGTCCTAGCACACTGATTGGTTTAACAGTAATCCAATAAAGCACCTTTGCTGATGCGACATGTTGCATAACAAGGTCAGGATAACCAACCAGTGGTTTCCCCGGTGACCAAATGACTACAGGAGCCATCTATTTTTAGCAATACAGCACATGGCAAAGGGGGTTACTATCAAGAAAAGACATTAAGAGAAGATGGTTACTTCTTATGTATTTTATGCAAAACATTTTGTAACTATAATTTTAAAGTAAACAGTGAATATGATACAAAAAGTAAATACTCTGGGGATCCTCTGGGCAAAGCCAAGTGGACTATTAAAATAACAAAAGGTGTAATTGAAGATTCAGGGTTTGTGTTACATGAGTGAAAACTGTTAGCTGTAAGGTGAGAAAAAGAAAGGAAGCAAAGAGAAGAGAAAGTGGCAGGTTTGACTGAGAGGGCTGTGTCAGTTTCTACTTTGTTCCCTTGACGTGACATGAAGGAAATACTGCAGACCAGGCTCTGGTTTCAACCAGGTCATATCGTAGTCACTCAGGTTACAGAATGTCAACACTTTGAGTTTTGTTGTTGTTGATGCTTCAAGAAGCTGCATTATCTCACTCACAGCCTTTTATCATGTAAACCTCCTACTTTACTGTGTTTGTAGTTATGGAAGTTATGCTATGACTGCTTTGCCTCACTTCCTCTAACCCCACCACACATGACCAAAGGTTGTCCAGAACCCTGTGGATCACATTCATGTAACCTGATAGTCCGGGACTACTCTTGACCCCAGAGCTTTACAGTGGTTCTCTCTTGGGATTGCTGTGGGCAGTGTTACAGATCTATTTAATTCAACTTGGTTCATTTCAACTCAGTTTAATTATACAGCAGCTACTCACAACTAAAGCTGAGTCAGAAAGCTAAACAAACATCTTATGCAAATATATCAATCTAAACGCAAGGAAAGGCAAGTATGAACCCAATGAGCCTTTTTATTTCTCTTCCTACAAAGACTTATAAAAGGACTTCTTTCAGTAAAAAAGTAATTTTAGGTTTGTAGAATTTTATTTGTTATCTACTTTTTAGTTCAGATACGTCTATATAAAACATTAGTCTCACATTAAGTTATAAAAGTATAAAACAGCTGACAAACATAATTTTAACTAAATTTATCAATAAAATAAAATATTTTAAAACACTTAAAGTCAATTATATTTTTAGATAAAAAAACTCAATCAAATATTGTATTACTTATTCCTTCTATGCTGCTTGCATCAATGTTCTGAACATGTTAGACTTTTCCTTTCAAAAAAAAAAAAAGAGACTGCAATTTTTGACTGACATATTAAACATGTATAAGCATTTTTGCAACCCACACGCAGCCCTCATCTGGTCTCAGTAGTGTTTATTTAGCCAGCAGAGTTTCTTCTACTTTGTTGAACTCAGCAGGAGCAAAGCAGGACCCTGTGTTTCCAGAGACGTAGGCAGAGTATTTTATCCACGCAAGGAAAGTGTTTTTCCAGCACAGAAATGGTGCTTCTGCCAATCCTGACAAATTTAAATCAGGAGCCAGAGTAAGAGGAAAATAATAATTTGAGGAATAATAGATTTGACTTGTCGATTCTTAATTTTATGCATCAAAAATTGAGGTTCACGTGGTTTTAGTAAGAGAAATGTTGATTCCGACACAGAAAATATTCTTTGTTAGTACTTCCTTGTTGAATTTTCTGCACAACAGACTGCAGCAGATGATGAGTTTTGGAGATTTTTCCATCAGGATGTCTCTGAACAGGACATTCTGAGCGTTAATCACACACTTCCTGCGACAAATAGTCTTTGAAGAGTAGCACGACAAAGTCTGAAACATAGACTGCTGCTAATGAAAATGCAAATACTTATCATCAGAGGTTTTGTTTTTTAACTTCTTGTACATATGTTCTCTAAGATTATTAGCGTTCAGCAGAGGGACTTTGACTTTCCTTACATTTACAACCACTTTTTTCTTCCAATGAAAGCTATCAGCCAACCAGATCACATTTTCTTTGGGGACTTGGCTATAATGCCCTCAGGCTGAGGCTCTGTGATGGGAACTGATTGCTGCTTCAAATCCTTTATTGCTTCTTTTATTAGGCTGTTCAATAGGCAAACAATATTCTTATTAAAAATTGCTCTGTTGGACTTGTGTGACTTGTTAATGTAGCTTTATTGAATGCACAAGTCTGTTTCTGATTTATTTTAATTCCGTTTGTTTGAGATGACAAATGGTGAAATTACAAAAGATGTGGAATTAAAAAAATGACTAGGTATACATTTTTTTCCTTAACTTAGTCTTTTTGTGGAAGTTTCTTTGCGAGAAACAGACAGCAGGATGCTACAAGTTGTTTTTTAGTTTCTTCTGTTTTTTTTTTTTTTCAGGAGGGGGTGATGTGTCAAATAAATGTAGTCTTTTTCAGACACCAAAGACTCATTCGAGGACTTTAGACTAACAATCTTACCTTTGTTAGTGCTTACGTTTATTATTTTGAAATTTATATGAAAATGTCCTTTCATTTATCCTGCAGGTTATGAAAAGACCGAAGACGCATCTGAGAAGACATCACTAGCCGACCAAGAAGACGCTCGACAGATTTACCTCAACCAGCCTCAGTTCACAAAGTTTTGCAGCAATCGAGTCAGGTAAAGCAACAGGAATGCACAGAAGATGATTAGAACATCAAAGTAACTCTTATATTTTGGAATTACCAAGGTTCAAGCAGAGCTATATGTATCAAAATATTTTAGTTTATGTCTGCTTTGTGGTTTCTCTAGACTGGAAATATTGTTCTTTTGTTTTCTGTGGCATGAAATCAAGGGACACCCACTCACAATGCTGTTACAATGGTGACTAAGAAATAGGCACAAAAACAACTGACAAACACAGTATTGTTCTTGACTAAAATGAGGACACAACAGTCGATCTCTCATAGGAGAAATGAAATATGCACTTTGTGAAATGTACGGCAGAAGATCAAGATGGTAAACCCCTTTTTCCATATGTAGCTGATTAGCTCCTGTTAGCTGTCTGTTTTACTTATCACCTGGTTCTGACAAACCACTAGCCTTAAATGCTTTTAACACTAGGAATTAACAAAACAATAAATTATTGATAGATCTGTTAGATTTTCTGTAATATCAGTCTAGTAAGGATTTCCTGATCCCAACAATTTTGAAAACCTACGATTTTATAAATATTTAATCATTTGTGCAGCAGAGATGTAGCTGTTTTACAGGTGCAGCTATAGAAGCTAAAAAATGTTACTAATGGAAACAAGATTTGTTTCACCTGCAAGTAGTTTAACGTAGAATGTTTCAGACTGACCTTTTCATCCTGTTGCTCCTCTTCAGGTTTTTTTGCATCTAAGGTCAAGATTGTTTAGGCATGCCGTCAAGAAATATTACTGTTATCATTCCTGCTGCATGTGCACCTGGATATATATACAGAATCAGTGAGCGAAGATGTGACCGTAAAACTGCAGTAGTGTATATAAAAGTCCACTCTGAAGTGTGTGTAAGGCTGTAGGGTATGTTGTAAGTATTGACATGGCTACATGGCTAGTAATGGATTCAAGAGATCAGACAATTGCAGAGTTATTTGTTTTTTTTAATTAACTGGAACAAAACAGATTCTCACTATGATGACTATGTGTTCCATTAATATATGGGATTTCTGATGCTGATTGTTCTTGTATTTTCAATCCTAAATCTTGGTCCAAGATTGTCCTCAGACCTTGAAGGCTCAGGTTCTTGTAAAGATCCAATTTGCTCAACAGGATTGGTTGCTGTGTCAAAGTGACCTGTGAAGTCTCTTCCTACAGGGGCAAAGTCTGATTAACAATAAATCTAATCTTACAGGCAGGCAGGCAGAAAACACCTATTTTTTGGTCTCGGTCTTATTTTTGAATCGCAGCAGCTGTAAAGCGTCCTCTTGCCACTGTGGATTGTTTATTCAGCTGCTCTGCCTGCTGGCAGATCTGGTTGTAGTGTAAATGTGATTATTCGCTGAGATGTTGACAGTTTATCCTGTGGCAAACAGGAGTGGCTTCGCAAACCATGTCACTGTTAGGTATCCATTAAATACCGCTTGTGTGGAAAACACGGAAAACATCTGAGATATGAATAGACACAGACAGACGTGGGCTGACACTCAGTGACACAAACACACATGGAAATTGTTATCTTGTCTTGCCTTAGTCACCTAATCAAATCAACTGCTCATTTTACATTCTTCAATTTACTGGGTGGATTTTTAAGCTTCTCATTATGTCATCCCAAATAGTTAAATACTACACTGCATGTGACAGCCACCATGTCAGCAGGACTATTTGTAACATTGCAGACAAACATACAGGAACATGTTGCATTAAGGATGTTGCTGCAAGTTTACTGGTCCAATCATTGGTGTGACTTCAAGCTGTGTGCTGTTTGCAAAGACATATTTATTATTAGACACTTTACCTAACCATTAAATTGTCCTATAATAGAAAGTATATGTTTAAAATAATGCTGTCCTCCTTTAAAACTGCCCTCTGATCTGTAGTTCATTGCTTTAATTAGGATTTTTGTGAGTGTGGAGCTGAGATATTCTGTTGGCTCTTAGTGCACTTTCAGTAAATAAATCTAAGATATTCAGTCACTAAGGTTTTTTTGTTTTGTTTTTTTACATTAGCAATGGAAATTAGGGGTGCACCGATTGCAATTTTCTGTTTGATCACCGATCCTGACCTGCCGATTCAGATTTTTACGGCAATACCGATATTTTTCATTTTTTTCTCTAACAATGTCAGGTGTTGCAAGGTCACAATACACCTTCAATATTCCAGTCTTATTTTATTGAAGAACGTTGAATAATACCCTTTAAACAATACAAACTAATTTAACTGGACATGAGGCAGTGCTCACAGCAGAGCAAAAGGGGACAGTGGCTGTGATATTCAGACCTTTGCAGAGGTAGATAAGTTGGTGGATAAGATTAGCTTTTCATGTAAGGCCGATCGCCATTCTCCCAAAATTTATGAAATTGGGGCCGATTTATTGGTGCACCCCTTGTGGAAATGTTTTACTGTACAGAAGGAATTAGGGATTAAAAATGACACATTTTTGAGTTTTCCACCATAAAATATGACAGAAGGGTAGAGTGTGAAAAATAATGAGATAAACAGCAAGCGAGAAGTGATCTTAACAAAATGATAACAGTTCAGTGGAAGTTTATAATAATGAACAAACAAAAATGTGTAAATAAAAAATTGCAGAAGTCTACACTTCACTTTTTTTTCTTCTATTTACATAAAAACACGACATATTTTTTTGGTCTCACTTCCTTGTATCTCACCTTGCACATCTCACTCAGCCTGTTAAATTTGCTTGTTTTTATGATCATAAAACTGAAACTCAACTTAATTTGATCATTGCAAGTCCACATTTATACCCACATTTGCACAATGTTTTTTTCTGCAAGTGTGTTCTATGCAAAGCATTGCCATTGGCTTGGCATGCAACTTGTTCTAAATCTTCTCCTAAAGTGGCTGCTCTGATGGGCCCCGTTAATGCAGCTGTAAATCAGACTGCTGGAGGCCTGGCTGGTGGACGGTTGAAAGTTCCTCTGGTCCCGATATCCCAGCATCGAGGCCAGTCCCACAGGAGCACAGCTACATAGTTCAAATCTGTCTCAAAGTCTTTATGCTTCCTCTGCCAGCTCCTGTCTTCTCTCTAATAACTCTTTATAGGGGTGTCCCGATACAACTTTTTCACTTCCGATACGATACCGATATTGCAGCTTTGAGATTTGGCCGATACCGA
>JARVJO010000269.1:7045643-7058445 GCA_031762555.1 Cynodonichthys magdalenae
CTGGGTCTCTCTGCTTAGGCTGCTGCCCCCGCGACCCGACCTCGGATAAGCGGAAGAAAACGGACGGACGGACGGATCTGAATGATGCAAGTCAATGCATTTAGAAAAGTTGTGGAAGACCTGTTGTGAAAATCACTCCACAGTTAGTTGAGTCAGATTGTTCTTTGGTTTTTAGTGCAAACTTGATTTAAAGTTCATCTCTTTGTCTTTATTACATGTAAAATCAGAGCAGCAGCATCATTTAGGACATAGTTTTTGAAAACAGTATTTGTTTATTTCTAACCACGAGAGAAGAGGACGGTGCTTTTACAGCCTACGCTTGTAGAATTCTCTTCAAGTTACTGTTTTCACAATTGACCATTTCTGTTTACATTATTTATTACAGAACATAATACGTACACAAAGTAATTATTGCTCTTTGTTACAGAAACGCCACAATGCTGACAGTGTTGTCAACAAAAAGGAATGCCAAGGTATTAAAAATCTTTTCTCTTTATAGTGTACTCTAGATGTGATCTAGTACAAGAAAGCAAAATGACTGATTTAAAAAATATATGTCTTGAGTCATGTTTTTAGCAAGGCAGCAGTATTGTTTCCTGACTACAGACCTTTTTCTTCATCTTCTTGTTTTTACTTCCTGTTTTTTGTTGCTCTAACTTTCTCTCCATCACTCTCATTACTCACCACAGTGCTGAGAAATGGTGCCTGGGAGATTGTGCACTGGGAAAAGGTATGTGCTCACAGTTTGTCACTCTGCTTCTTATTTTATTCATGTGAAGCTGAAAAAAAATGACACGACTCTGATTACTTCTTGTGCTGTTATTACTGGAAAAATCCAGACTCATTTATTCTGACGTACTTTCTCTGCACACACCATGTGGTGTACATCCTGAACTAATTAATGCACCGTGTACATGTGGATGGGTTGTTTCCAGTCTTCATTGTAATAAAGTTGTTTTATTTATAATGGCTGAGCAGTTCTGTTAAAACCAAAAGTCTGCAGACAAAACACTAGGGAGTGCAGGAATAAGCTTATTTTTAGCACTCCTTTCTGTTTGAAACTGTTTCTGAACCCTTTTAACCTGTTCTGCAGAACATGTTACAGATAGGAAAACGTGAATTTTTTTGTAGTTGACCACTGACAGGGCCTGAATTTGGCTGCGGGACTGCGGGTATCGTGCACGTTTAGGTCGATTCCCGCACATATCGTTTTTATAATGCGGGAAATTCGATGTGTAATAATGTCGGCGTTTGCATCAAACTATTTTTAGATGACAACTCGTAGCGTATAAACCTGACCACCTCGCTCCGTTCAGAAGACACACGGAGGCAGAGAGAGAGAGAGAGAAAGAGAAAGGTGGGGGCTGTACCTCCCCCGCCTCTGTACCTCTGAGCAAGGTAGCGACAGACTCGTCAGATCTCACCTGTAGATCCCAAAATAACAGGAAACTTAATGCACCATCCGTGTTTTAACAAAACACCCCAAATATGACAACAGGAGCTGCCCCAACTCATGCTAAAAACTAAAACTAATTTCCTCCCCGCAGCGCTCTGCTCCGTCTCCTCACTGTCCCACACACACACGTTTGTTCTTCTATCCTCATGAGGACTTTTCATTGACTTTCCTTCATTTACCAGTATTTCCTATAGCCTATCTGACCCTAAACCTAGTCTAAACTTTATTCACTCTGCGATGTGTACCGGGCTTTTGTCCCCATAAGGAACAGTGGGTCCTCACCAGGCTGTGTGTACCGTGGAAATGGTCAAAAATTGTCCCCACCAGGTAACAAAAACAAGTACAGCCCCACCTCCCTTCAGTCAGGAACATTAACCCTTTAGATGCATTAAAATGTAGATAAACATTATTTTCACAGTAATTAGAATAAAGTTTTTTTTGTTTGTTTTTTTATATTACATAACTGATATTTTGTATCTACAAAAGTTGGTTTGATTAGAGCAAAGAAATATGTGTATTTTGAATAAATGTTACAAATGAGTATTTTTTTTTTTTATTTTATAAATTTTTTAGGCGTGCAAGGTCTTTACTGTTTATACGTACAGAGAAGGAGATAAATACAAACTTTATTGTCCCAGAGGATGGCTGAAAGTATGCAGCATTGCAGATAAAATCATAATAAGAGTCTGATTATTTTGAAACTTAAAACCCTAAAAAGGTATGTTGAACTCTGCAACATAATAAAGGGTCAAGAGTTATTCAGCCGCTCCTGCTGTAGAGTTTAGTAGCTTGAATCAGTGCAGCTGAGTTTTTTTTTTTCCCCAACGCCTTTTTAAATTCCATTTCTCTGAAAGCAGACTTGAGCGCAGTAAGAGAGCGTCTCTGTTGGTGATTTCTGAACAGCCTGGGGGAACATCAACATGTTATGTGCTGTTCATTCATTTAGTGGTTCTGAAAGAACCTCTCAAACAGAACAGACAAGAGAGAGCAGCTAACATAACACCTATGAAGGCAGCAGGAGGAAAATGGAAGCAGCATATTTATCTGATAGGTTTTACGTTTATTAGCACAACATAAAACCTGTAGTCGGGTTCATAAATAATAATCCCCCCCAAAATGTATAAATCCCCCCACTCTGAAACATGTAAGGGGGGATCCCCCCCCACAAATTTCAAAAGTGAATTTCGGGAACTGACTGACCATATCTACGCTTTCTGTAAACCATGTTGCAGTCTGTGGTTCCTATATATTTAGATAATGACAGACAATTTGCAAATACCATGTTATATGTGCCATCTTGTAATGAAAACTCTCCTATAAGCATTAGTCACTGTCACCTGGTTAGTTTGAATTTAATATGGTTACAAAATGTGCTTAATCAATCACAAGAAATCACACTGCTTTCAAAGAACAAGAGTTTGTTGAGTGGAAATGGACCAAGACGTGATTTTGTAGACTTGTTTTACTGTATAATACATGAAAAAACAAAAAGGGATTTATGATGCTAACAAGATCTTCACAAAATGGCACATAAACTGTTCCAGCTGCACAAAATTCAACTTTACATTTCCTGTTAGAGCCACAGATCCAGAACAGGGTGATGCATGGATTATTCCTGAGAAAGAAGAAACTTTCATCAGATATTACTCAGATCCTCATCACAGCTGATGGTTGCATCAGTCCAAATATACTGTTACTCCACATAAGTTGATTTCTGTAGCTTTTAGATAAATATCTTTTGTTTGTGTGTGAATGTCTCATCCCATAGCACACACAGGATTGTGTAAAAAGCTCAACTGTAAATAATTGATAGTTTTTCCTCCTCTGCATGCATATTATAGAAGCAACTTCTGTTTCAAACTTTTGTTTGTTTTTTCAGTTTTTTAAAGAGATTTTTTCAGGGCAGCTTGAAAAAGAGTTATTATTAATATGGTTCTTTTTGTTTTTGCAGGAACAAAAACAGTGATGCATGTTTTGCATTCATATAATTTAAAAAATTGAATCTAAATGTTATTAATAGTCTGTAGCCTAAGTTATATTTCAATGTTGGGTTATTTTATAGCACATTTTAACCCTGTAATTTAAACACAATGTTTATATTTTAGTATCATTTGATGAGTTTTGATGCCTGATTAAAATGTTTAGAGTTGAGCAGTAACTGAAAGATGACTCCAGCTGTTCCACCAGTGTCTCCTCCCTAAAATTAAATGTTTCACCGTTCTTTCTCTTTCCAGCTGTAAATTTTTATTTCTAATGCTGATTGTGGATTTTTCTGTGCTGTTTTATTGCCAGCCGCCAGCAGTAACCAGTTTATTTTCACAGATTGAAGTGGGCGATATTATTAGAGTAAATGGCAGTGATTTCGTTCCTGCGGATGCTGTCATTTTATCATCCAGGTAGAGGAGACCACCCTGCTACCAGGCTGTGGGGATCTTCTCCCCCCCCCCCTCCCCCTTTTCTCCTTTTCTGCACTTTCAGCTCATCCTAAAGAAGTGATGAAAAATTACTGCTTCATTTCAACATGCCTGAATTAGATTAAACATCCCTATTTGAAAACACAATTGACTTAAATCCAACTATTAAACTTTTGAATACAGCTCAATGCCACAAAGCCATACTTTTAGTGGCAACCATCATTTCTTTAGATGGGTTGGTGATAATGTGATTTTTGATTAGATTTGACCAATCATGTCATCATAAGCATTTATTTCTCCTTCTTAGAAACCATTTAGAATTGTTAAAGATTTGCCTGGTTTTTAAAAAGAATCCTGCACTGGCACAGCATTTTGCTTAAACAGCAGTTTTTTTTTTATTTAATTTTTTCTAAATGGTTTGTGAAAAGCAGAACAGATGAGCAGCCATACCTTTGATCAAACAGGACTGACCATTTTGCTCTTCACATCTCCCTGAAACGGAACCGGTTGTCTCTCTGCCCATGTTTGCTGTGTGTCTACTTGTGTTTTGTTTCATTTTAACCCCTCCATTCCTCCTTGTTTTTTGTTTCTTTCTCCCTCCCTTCATCCTCTCTTGCCTCCTGTGCAAACTACTGCCACACCTCCTCTGTCTCGCCCCCTGCTGGTGTGTGTTTGGTAATATCAGGTGGCTGTGGGGGAAGTAGTCAGAGCTGCAAATGGGGATCACCTCCCGGCTGACCTCGTCATACTATCGTCCAGGTCAGGAAACCAGCAAGCATTACCAACAATGAACAGCGGTGGGAGAAATGGGGGCTGTGTACAGACTGGGGTTGACACAAATCAGACAATTTCTTTTACACAGTAGAGAAAAGAATGGGTCTGTGAAAGTAAAAGAAAAACATCCCTTTCATCTTTTTTTCCACATTTTATTCAGTTGTGGTTTGGCATCTAATCTTATCAGCTGTTTAAACAGATATCTTGTTTGATGCTGATCATATGTAACTGTAGATTTCTTTAAATACACACCCGACACTTGTAACTTTACTTAGTGAATTTAGACGTGTAGTATTACACTACAGGAGCACACACTCCTTCTGTATCACACTGTTGTTTTGGGTGGGTTTCTCTAATTCCACATTTCTGCCCATGCATGGCTTGTTTTACTCCCTGAATGCAAATAGTTCCTTTGATCTAACAGAATGCATGCCGTCACGTTCCAAGATGCAAAGGTGGAAAACCATCTTGGTTTTCTAGTTGTGCCTGCTTTCCACAAGATGTTACTGCTAATGGAACGAGCCTCCTCTGGGTTCATTAACTCCTAATTATTGCTGCAGCAGCTTGTTGTTTTATGAATGTTACAGATTTTTCAAATTCACTTCCACTTGCCATTAGAAGAGATTCTGCTCGTTTTATTGGGTTTAAACTTTAATTCATTGGGCTGACAGTAGTGCAGTAAGGGTTTTGTGACATTGGTATACATGAAATATTCTGTTAATGGAGATGCTAACCAGTTCAACTTTTACCCACCGGCATGCTCTACCCCTCTGTTGTTGAGCCCAGAGTCTGTCTGTGGCCCAGTTGTGTGCATTGTTTGTCGTGCTTGGTTCTTTGCACCTCTGTTTCTATCCAATCTCTCTTTTGCTGTAAGTTTGAGCTTTCCCCAAAAACAGTTAAACTCCAGAGAAAACAGCATCAAACAAAGATGTTTTGTCTGTCTTGAAGATGTTTGCTGCACATTTAGACAATGTCAGGGAAACATTGATGCCATTTTTTTGCTGACATGCATCATCTTTGTTTGCAATTCTCTAGTCCTACTGTTGTAGCCCCTTCTCTGTCCCATCTAGTTGTTTAAACTCAGATATTATTAACAGTGATAACTGATTATTTTACAATTTTTTGCTTCATTAATCATTATTACAATTTTTAGCCACTTAGATTTAATACACTCTAAAATACAAAATCATGAATCCAGATTACTGCTGTATCATAACTCTACTCCAAATGTCCATGTCCTCTCCCTTCACAACAGTGAACCACAAGGTATGTGCTACATTGAAACATCTAATTTGGACGGAGAGACAAACCTTAAAATCAGACAGGTGAGTTTCGTTTTTAGTTTTTAGCTATCATAAGTTACTATCTGTACAATGGTGTTTAAAAAGGTAAGTGCTTTAATGATGCTGTAACTACAACAGGGTGTTCAAGTCACTGCTGACCTAAAGGACATAGAAAGTCTGATGCGTCTCTCTGGGCGGATGGAGTGTGAAAGCCCAAACCGTCACCTGTATGAGTTTGTCGGGAACATTCGCCTGGATGGGAACAGGTGAGCCCGGTTTCAAAGCTGCACATCGGATTCTCTGATACTCATTTAAACTCTGTTGTTCAATGGCCAGACAGACTGCAGTGATTTCAACTAGAAATGAGAACTTTATTGGTTTTCTGCATAATAATATTTGGTCTTCCAATACGAACAAGTCTTCACGTATGTATAGAAAACATCCAATTTCTCAATTAAGATTAAAGCAACATCAAATTTTTTTTTTTAAAGTTAGCGGAAAGACTAATTACAAAAATGGTAAAAAATTTTTTTGTTTTTTAGTAAATGATCTGTGACACAAAGCTTTTCTTAGATAACAATGGCATGTTTTTGACAAGACATTCGGAGGTTTTGTGTTGGGTTTCTAATCACGTGTACAGGTCAACACACTGATCTGGAGTGATGTAGGTATTGTAAGTTTAAATGCACTTACTTCAGCAATGTTCACTATTACAGCACAGTACCTTTGGGTCCAGACCAGATCTTACTGCGAGGAGCCCAGCTCAGGAACACCCAGTGGGTCTATGGTGTGGTGGTCTACACAGGACATGACACAAAACTCATGCAGGTGAAACCATAAAGTTCAAGATATTTGTGTGACATGCTGTTAGTTATTCTGAACTGGTTAAATGGAGGAAAATAAAGTGTTTCCAAATACTAAAACAAGAAAAACCTGTTTAACTGACAGTTAAGGACTTTTTCTGAGTATTTGTTTTCAGGCTTTTCATTTTTTGTATGGTTTATTCAAAAATAATACATAAACTAAATGCTTCTCTTGTCACAGCTCAGTAAGAAACTATTTTTATGCTTTCCTTCTTCCCAACTGCTGTCTTGTGTTACCCAGAATTCCACACGGCCTCCTCTGAAGCTGTCCAACGTGGAGCGCATCACAAACTTTCAGATCCTCGTGCTGTTTGGCTGCCTGCTGGGCATTTCTCTGGTCTGCTCTATCGGCCAAACCATCTGGAAGTACGAGTACGGCAATGACGCCTGGTACATGGACCTCAACTGTAAGAGTCCCAGCAGTCCTCGCTGCACATTTTACTCCACATATTTTATCTCGCTTGTTCATATCAGCTTATTTCTTTGGTCATTTTAAGTTTTTAAATGCTAGTATGTGTTGTGTTGTTTTTATGTTGCCTCAGTTCATTTGCTTTTTGTATAACAAGTGAAATACAGTATGTGGCAATGTGGGAATAAGTGAATTCCCTGTTAACTGAGAAACACAGTAGTGACATGGCTAAATGTGCTGTGAATGAATCTCATTGAAAGAAAAATGGTTGAATATCACTGCTCTGCTTTACGTTTTTGTTCCTTTCTAATGTTCTGTTTGATTTTTGTTTTCTTTGTTGTCATTTTTTAACAGCTCCAGGTAACAACCATTTAAAAGCCTTGGCCATCCGTGAATGACCCTCCCTTACTAACCCCTTACTGAAGCTCTGCCTTTGCTAAGCAAATGAAGCCCCCTACCCTCACCCCGTATATGGCTGCCCTACTTTGTACGGGCCTATGCCATGGACGAGCTCATACCAGGGATCCAACAATAGGTTTTTCCCCTCCAGCTTTCTTACCTTTGTCTGATTATTTTCAGTGCCTGACAAACACCTTTTCTTCATCTCTCTTTTCTGCCACGTTAAACACTTTGCAATTTACAAGCATTAGATTGTCGTTTTCTTTTAAAATCTCACTTTTTCCATGAGAAATGAAAAGCAGTGGTTCATTTGGCTGCAAGCGAGACAAAATGGATCTTAAGAGGCTTTTCATGGTGGGAGGCTTAAACGTGTTTGTGATGTGTTGCAACCCATGGAGCTAGAACTGACATTTTCTAAATGCCTCTTCCCTTTCATTTTTTCTTATGTGGATTTTATACAGACAGTAAAAGAGCAAGTTTCTTGAAAACCTGCCAACATTTACTTGCATTCCCAAATTATCCTTCCTCGTTTAAATTACCATTAAGTGGTGACTGTTATTCTATTGAGATGTAGCGCTCAACTTGGTACGCAAATTGTTTAACGTGACACTGTTGCCATTACTCTGTACCCTAATAGGCCTTTTTTAGAACAGGTTGTGCCCTGGTCAATGTAAGCTTGCATTAAAACTTACATCTCTCCCTCCCACCCCTTCCAAGCTGATATTTTGATATATTGGTCTTTTAGGGCTTTAAGTTTTTTCTGCAGTAACGTTAAAAGCTTATTCCAAAACATTCTGTACGTTGAAGGGAAGTGGAAGTTATAAAGCAAGCATTCATCTTCAAATAATTTCTTTCTGTAAGGAGTTGTTGAGGCTCTGTCCAAAGCATATTGTCTACCTGTGACAAACGAGAGGCGAAGGAGAATGTCATATTATTTTCTGACTCCACTTTGTTCTTCTAAATTATTGTAACTTCAATCAGTCCGCAACATTTGTGCGTGCCTGTGGGCCACTTTGAGTTTGTTGAAAGGGGGCCTTTCTGGCCGGTGGGGACGACATAAAACTAAAAATATATTCCGAATTTTAAGGTTTATTATTATTTTACACTTTAGATCAAAACTAAATCTATATTGATGTAAACAAGAGAAATATTACATATATTTCATAAAAAATTTAATAAAAACTACAACTGAACTATGCAGGCATAATTTCTTTTTAATTCTTATCTAGTCTAGTCTCATTGGTCTTTAAAGGTAACCCTGATGGGTTTGAGAGAAAAATCATGTGAAGTTGGATTATTGAAGAGGCTGATGGAGTGGATCTAATAAACATGTTAAATTTTTGTTATTGACTACAAATTTGAAAAAATATTTGAAAGGTAAACTGCCTAAGCTAGCCTTTTCTGTTGTGACTATAAACCCCCTAAATTTAATCTCATGTTCGTTTTGGTCAAAGGTGTAAAGAGTCACTGCAAATCAGGTTGCAGACCCCTGATTTGTACCATTAAATTTACCTAAAAATGTTTGAAAGATCATAGACTTTTTTACATTTTTTAAATAAATCTGTTTGCCAGAGATTGTTAGAATTGCACCAAAATCTATTGTTTCATTATCATATTTACTATGAAACACCCCAACCTTTCTGGCACCACTGCCTTAAAAGTCTTACAGATAGTTTTAGGCTCAGAACCAACTTTTTCTGCAGACTATCTCAGCATAATGCTTCTGTTTTTGCTGAAGTTACAGTAAAAATGTTCAACTTAGGATTTCAGGCAGCTGTAGCCTTCTCCCCCAGTGTACAGTAGACCTGCTAAACTCTTAAGAACGTAACTTAGTCTTAGTTTAATTTGATGAGTTTTTCTCTAAACACACCTGGAATATTTGATATTCTTAACATGGCCTTTTTGTGACAAAAGAAAATCAGTAAATCTGCAGTCCTGCAGCAAAGCATGATCTGGTTTGCTAGTTTGTATTAACTTGTCTAATTCTGTATTTCTGTGTGTCATAATGAGCCTGCTTCTAGGAATAACCAAAGTGAGATGATGTTAATTAATAACACCTACCGAGTCTTTTGGTGACATATTCCATCCACTCTCGTCCATGTTTTGCTGGTTGAGAATGTGCTATGGACTGAATCTCCCTCCTTTGTCTTGAGAGCATCTGAAATGTTTGTCTTCCCCCCTCACTTCTAAAAAAGAAGTTCTCCCTCTTCCGTGTGTTGTCGTAGCAGTAGCTTCCATTCTGCCACTTTCGTTGTGCCATCTTTGGTTTTCAAACCGTGTCATGTGGAAGGGCTGACCCTCTCAATCGCAAAGCTAAGCTCAAGGCTTGGGTTGAGGAAGGTAACATTTGCACCTCCTGCAAGCTGAGGAAAGGTAAATCACATCCCTCCTGTTTTCCCGTTTCGTGTCAGTGGGGTTACATGTTTCTCATTAGCAGCTGTTTGGGGGGCTTTTGCGGGACCAGCATTCTTTTGCATAGTGCTTTTTAGAGTTCATTGCCTGGATCATGCTGGATGCCAAGGCTGCTGCTGTGACACTAATGAGATACTTCAGTCCCTGTTCACTACTTTGAATCTTTGGGACTTTAAATTGGTTTGCTAATCGGTTGAGTTACAAGAATGAGGTTGGGTAGAAGAAAAGGTTAACTCCAGCTAATGCACAACATTGGCCCAAAACATTTTTCTAGTCTGGGATAATGTTGATCCTTAGCCGGAAGGAGCCTTGGGCATTTTTATTTAAGCGACTGATCTTTACAAATCAGCACTGATGGGTCTCTTGTGTATCATTCCCCTTTGTCCAAAACGTGTCCCCTGACAGATGGCGGGGCTGCTAACTTTGGCCTCAACTTTCTCACGTTTATTATCCTTTTCAACAACCTGATACCCATCAGTCTCCTGGTCACACTGGAGGTGATCAAATTCATCCAAGCCTTTTTCATCAACTGGGTGAGTTAAAGCTAGTTTGACCATGATTTGCTATATAATCTTTAAAATTGAACTTTTTTTTTTACCTCATTGTTTACATGTATTCAGAAAACTACACACTTCACGTGCTTATGCTATATTTTGTATTATTGCAGGCTGTGACCATAAAAAAAAAAATCAGTAAATTTGGGAGTAGTGGTGCAGAAGTTAGAGAAGGAAAGCCTGTGATCGGGAGGTCACAAGGTTTGAAAATTTGGGTGGGAAAAGTGAAGCACACGTGTCTGTCTGCCTCCACCCCAATATCTCGCCCCACTGTGGGGCCTTCAGCAGTTTACTGATGGTTTATAATAACAAACATACAAAAAAACCCTAGATAATTTAGCTAGCAATTATTTATTTATTTATTTGCTTACTTACCTACGTTCATATTTCAATCTTATAAAAGCTGATAAAATCTGACAGATTATGCAACACTTGTGTAATTCCTTCATTTGATAAAACTGCTTTCAATAAGATAAAAGGAGAATCTATAAGTTATGTAAAGATAGTAGCAAAGTTAAATATATCTGAAACCTACATAACCATAAACTTATGATTAAAGACCAAGATTAAAGTCCTCTTATATAACCTGAGGAACTAGGCCAACCCCACCAAGGATCTTGACTGAAGAATCACATCTTTTTTTAAATAACCCACAGTTATTTTTAGTTCAGTTTATTCATAAAATTTTAAATTAGCTGCTCACAAATCATTTTTAGCTGCATTCAGGATAGCTGCTTTCTTTTTTTTTTCTCAGTCCCAGTTTGTTCTGTCTAGGGAGAAGTGAATTATTGATTGGTTTTAGGGACTTAGTTTTTGCTTTAATTGCATTGGGTGATTTCTTCTAGGACACTGACATGCTGTATGAGCCCACAAACACACCTGCAATGGCCCGCACGTCCAATTTAAATGAAGAATTGGGCCAGGTGATCATATAATTTAAACTTGATCATTAGATTGTATAAGTCTTTATTAAAAAAGGTTTTGATTTCTAGATTTTTAACTGTTTTTTTGTTTAAACTCGTAAAGGTGAAGTACATTTTCTCCGACAAGACGGGAACGCTGACCTGCAACGTGATGCAGTTTAAGAAGTGCACCATCGCTGGTGTGGCCTATGGGTACGTCCTGCTTTCTTCCCCCTTTTCACTTTCCCTGACTTTTTCCTCTCATCCTCCACCATTGCCTCCCTCTTCACCTTCATTAAATGCAGAGTATGCATCAAAGTGCATCTGGCGTTTCTCTCTTCTTCCTCACCTTCTCATTAGCAGCTGCATCAGTGCTTCTGTGAATGTAAACTATAAATAAAACATGAACAGACACTTGCAAGCAAAGACCCTTTCAACATCTTCCTTGCAGGCTTTAGTGTTTTATAATAATAATACATTTTAGTTCATTTTTTTTCCCCTCCTAAGTTTTCCTGGATGTTTTGTTTATCAGTATCAGCACAGTATCTTTTTCTAAACACCTAGAAGAAAACAAAGTTCACATGGATTCACTTTTTCACCAGCTCTAGTCTAGTCTAATGGAAAAAATATATATTTATAATTACATTTCAACATTTTATGAAGTCAGACTTTTGTGTTTTCCACAAAAATGTTATTAATTTTATGCCTTGATAATTAGCCTCAACAAATGCAAAACAAGTGGGCAAGCGGAGTGTGTCTTCAGAAAAGCAGACAGCAAGTGCAGACGTGACGCTGCATGATTCATTTCATCAGAATTCAGTTAAAAGTGTGATAGAGTGCAGGCTGAAAGACAAAAAGATGATCTTTTATCTTGATTTCTTGCTGCTGAAGATTTTCTTTGGCTGTGGTTATGAGAAACCAGCAACGTCTCATTGTTGGTCCTCGAGTCAACAGTATCAGTTTGAGTGACTCAAGTTTAAAAACTGATCACAAAAGAGCTTTTAGGTTGTTGTTTAGGACTGTGGGGGCTAAACATTTTCCTAATAAAGACTTGTAAACATGAGAGAGGACCACAGTATCTGCTGATGCCTTGGTTTGGTTTACTTATTTGTAGTTCTAGAATAGGAGACAGGAGGCTTTAATAGTGTTCAGTCCATTGGTTAATGGTAAATGGCCTGAACTTATATAGCGCTTTTATAAGTCCTTCCGGACCCCCAAAGCGCTTTACACTGCAGTCACTCACCCAGCCACACACACAGTCACACACTGATGATGGCAAACTACACTGTAGCCACAGCTGCCCTGGGGCGCACTGACAGAAGTGGGGCTGCCATGC
>JARVJO010000269.1:7062556-7130312 GCA_031762555.1 Cynodonichthys magdalenae
ACTGAGACAGCTGGAACGGGGGATCGAACCGGTGACCTTCCAGTTCCAGGACGACTCCCCTAACCACTCCGCCACAGCCGCCCACAATTAATATATCAATTAATTAATTAATAATATCATTAATATCAATTAATGTTGAATATTCCTAATTTATTCATAGACAGTCTCTAGTTCCTTCATATTCTTGGATGCTTTCATCCCTGATCTGAAAATGGCATTTTAATAGTTTTGACTTTACTTCAGAAAGAAGTTCCAAAATTGTGTGTAAAACTAAAGAATACTTGACAATAACGCAGAGTTTTAAATGTACCATACTGTGCTTAGTTCTCTCAGATTAGCATCACTTGTAATGCGGTGCCAGCGCACACACAAAACCCCCACCGACGCTGCCGCCTGCATGTGTTCCTCATCACAAATGAAGTGCTGCTGTAATTAATAAAGCTGTCCCCAAGGGTGCAGACATTAATTAATTCCACTGGATTGGAGTCCAAATCTGAAGGAGAAATGGTGTTATGCTGATGAAAGCCTCTCAAGACCCGCCTGGTCAAATAGACTGAAGTCATAGCATACTTTTTAGTGGCAAAGCTCACAAAAATATTGGGTTTAAGTTATAGGAACAATATATATATATATATATATATATATATATATATATATTTTTTTTTTTGTCAGAATTTGTCGATTCAGACAAATTTGTTGCTGCAAACGATAGAAATGTTTGTTTACTGGAAGCAAAAGAGTCACAGCGCTAAGTCTTCACAAATCAAACGGAGAGCTGTAATGTCCTGTGGAGACTGTTACCTTTAACAAAGTCTGTACTTGCTAAGATACAAAAATGTGCATTTAGTTAGGAAGTGTTTTTTTTTTAAATAGAATAACCGTGAATCAATCGATTGTTTTGTGCAGCATCTTTAGCAGCTAAAGACTGCCAGCTTCCTAAATGCTCACACTTTAAGTCAGTAAACAGTAGCTATGTTTACATGGACATAAGTAATGGGAATAAACAGCCAATCAGAACAAAAATGTGTCATGTAAACACCCCAATCAGAATATTCTGATCAGATTCAGCTCGATCGGAATGACTTTGTGATCGGAATGAGAGGGTTGGTTTATGCCGATTGATAATCCACACGGCATACATGTGAACACTTATTCTGATCATGTTATTCTGGTTGTGGAAAACTGACCTGACTGCACATGTGCACCGTCTGTCAACCTGACGTATTTCCACCTGGCTAGATGCAAATGTGTCAGAGAAGCAAAATTGGTCGGTTAGCGATACAACATTTCTATTAGAAACTTCGAAAGAGCTCAAAATGATCGAACACCTTGATCGTCAAAATTGTAGGAACACAGTTGTTTAGACAAATACATGAAAAGCCACGCAAACGGAACTGGTTAGTGTCACACAAAGCTTTTATCTGGGACTCTTTGTAGTTTTCTTTGAATAAATTAAAGAAAACATGCGCGGGTTACAAAAATCTGTATCTCTGACAAGCATTAAAAACACAAAGACTTTAAATCTGTTCTTATTTTCAGGTGTGTTTGCACCTCCTTTTAAAAGGACCAATATTTGGGATAGAGTGAGCCGGCTGACTCCATTTTTCTTTCCCTCACAGTCTTTTTCTTTTGAGTTCAATAATTCTCAACTCATGATAATTGCACAAAATTGAATATTAGTTAGTATTAAATGTTGTAAAGTCTGTATTTAAGAGGCTAATTTTAGTTTTTATATAGCTACAATTCCCAGCAGAACCATTTCAAAAAATCATAACAAATTACATGTAATCCTATTTAACTTGATTTATTCTTAGTTGGATATTTTCACAACTTTTTTTTGTGTGTTGGTTGTAACTTTAGATAAGCATATATATGCTTTCAGGCATCTCAAATGTCCTTTTAAATGAAGTACAAGGTGTTTCTTTGTGTTCTCCCCTTCGTGCTAAGATGAATTTTAAATTTGGTGCTGGTAGTATGTAGCTCCTGGCAGTATAAGAAACATAATGAATGAAAATGAATAATTTAACAAGCTTGCTTTAATCCCCTAACTTCCAACGCCTTACATATGACCTATCATACTTTAACCTCATAGAAGAACCCATTCTAACTCTAAACCCGGCGCCTGAATGTTCACTGAAGACTTTGTCAACACGATGCTTTTTGTTTCCACCTTCGCTTCAACAGTCACGTCCCTGAGGCTGAGGAGGGTAGTTTTGCAGAGGACGACTGGTAAGATGATGGGTGTACGATGATGGTCGTTTATTTTCCTGCTTCTGTGATGTATTAGTGATGTGATAGCTTGTGGAAAATGTGACCTTGTTTATTTTTCTGTGTGCGTGCACTACTTTGGGAACTTGCTGCTTGTGACTGTATGTATCTGTTGATGTGAACGGACCGTCTTAATCAAATAACTCAGAGGTTATCATTATTTGTGGCTCAGTAAATATTGGTGGGAATGAATTAAAAGCAGGTTTTTCAGTGAGTAATATTCTTTTGAGGCTGAGATTATGCACCTTGTTCTCCTGTGAACATCTAACTTCGACATCAGCAGCTCCTCGCCCATTTATAATCTCTTTTTCACATTTGAAGCTCAAGACAGTTCTCACAGATTTGCAGCATGGGTGTGGCATCTCCAGATTACATAGAGGTTTGAAGTCTTTGATGTAAAATGTTGAGTTTTGCTGCTGTAAAAGACATTGCAGCCTTTCTTGAAGACTTTTATTGATCTTTCTTCTTCTCCAGTGAAGCAGCTGTGTTAAACTCTATGCCTACAATCCATGGGTTGGAAATACAGGAATTGCAAAAATAAAAATTGTTCATTGTTCCTTTAAAATAGATATAGAACAAAACAAACATGCAACCAAGTCTGAACACTCAAACTCATTTTTCTTTCTTTGTAACTAGAAGCAGTCCAGTGTCTGGTTTGGTTTTGATCTGGATTTAATGCCTGATTATTGACTGTGATCAGCCAGCACTTGTGTTTCCATAGCGACGGGACCTCTGTTTCCTGGCAGACAATCAAAACCTTACCATCTTTCTCACCCAGTCTCGCACCTCACAAACTTTATCAAGACAAAGACGTGTTGAACTGCTTCACTGCTGCCATTTAAAAAAAAAAAAAAAAAAAAAAAAAGTTCTCAGCTTTCTACCCTGTTAAAGTTTTTCATTATTTAATGGAAATGTAGAATAGCTTAGACTAAGACTAAGACTTAGACTAAGTTTTAAAATATTTAATCACATCGTTTTAATGTCTTAAGCAGAAAATACACCATTTTTTGGCTTTTTAAAAGATTTGAATACAACCTACAAGTGAGTAGTGAACAATACTGTGATTTTTCTAAACTTAAATTACAAAAAATTAACAAATTAGCTTCAGTGTTACTTTTTCGTTTAATTTCAGTTCTCAGACTGGTGGATTGGACCTATACAGCATATCATGTTAAGTTAGAAAGATTCATTCTTTGTTACAAACACAGATACCATTTGTAAAACCTCTGTCTCCATGATCTAAAGCAGTGGTTCCCAAGCCTCCCGTCTTACTTCCAAGCCAACTTATCTTCCTTCGATTAAAAATATTCAAACATTACTCCCATTTTTGTAATAACATTTTCTTTGACTTTCACTGTTTTTGTTTAGTCACATCACCTCCTCAAATAAAGGTCTTCTGATGGTGTCATGGAAAACATTATTTGTGACTGAATCCCAAACGGTCTCTTGAGCTATTATTTTATTGAAACTTCGGAAGCCAGCATTTGCATTCTGCCTGCACTGTAGTGGATTCAACAGATGCCAATACTGCTGGCACCAAACCCTTGCCTTGCTATTAACTCCTAGAGGTTTGTCAGTATTGAGATAATAAAGTGAGAAGCAGCATTTTTGTCCGTGACCACTTTACAGTTTTAATTTATTTTGCAACATGCTGCCTTTCCACCTGAGAGTTTATTATCTTTGTTGTACTTACAAAAGAAGTCATGCAAATATCTGGCTACATCTGGCAAATTGTAATGTGTGCATGTTTTGTTATTGTTTTTCTGAAAAACCCTCATGCTACGCTCCACTTTGAGTTTTACGTTTAGGTGTTTGGATGAGCTGACCTCTTCATTTCCTCCTCCTCAGGCACAGCACACACTCGTCAGACGAGGCTGGATTTAATGACCCGAGCTTACTGGAAAACCTCCAAAGTAATCACGTAAGTAATGTCAGGGATCCCCACTGCCTGCCTGCCTCTACTACCTGCTGCTTCTACTTAGGAAAACTTAAGAGGGATTTTAGATCTAATTGTGTGCGGTTATGTAATGTATTCTTTCCATTTTAAATAGACAGTTTTGGTGTTTATGTCGCTCCTTCAAACTGGCAAAATGTGCCTTGTTGTGACAAATTTAGAGACCAAAGAATTCAATATACTTTTCATTAAAACAGTGCTGAAAGGTGAAATACTGTTTTTGTTTACAATATAAGTGAAACCGGGCTTGCTTTGCTGTTTCATGGTGAGAAACCCCTTAAACCCCAGAAGATTAAGCAAGAAACTCATAAATTACATAGTCTCAGGCATTTGCTTTCCCTTTATATGGATTAAGAGGAGCAGTAATAACCATCTGCAGTCATAAATTGGGGGAGACGATGATTGATTTGCTCATGAGTCACTCAGCTACAGCACAGAGTTGAGAATGTCAGATCTAATTACGTACAATATTGGCGCTGAGGGAAAATGGTAATCCCACTGTGATGTTTGTTTTGTTATGACAGCAGAATCTGTTCACACAATGAGTTTGTCTAAGGTCTGCTTCGGCTTCATACTGATAGCCCCTCACCCACCGCTAATTACCAACCACAGTTCTGAAACCACACTCTTGTTTTTTTTTTTGTTTTTTTTTACATCATTTATGACGACTTAGCTTATGATTATTCTGATGAGGCTTATTTGTAAGGCTTTGTATTAGATTATGAATGCTTTAAAGACCTACACTGACAAATCTTAACATTTTAAATACATATTTAAAATACGTATTCAAAACAAAACACACTCAAAATAACTAATGTTCTCAAAGTAACACACTAAAAAACATTAAAGTAGGGGGTATTATGTATTTTCCTGGCGCTTAGGTCAATTCTATGCCACAATCAATTAACTATGTTACCTTCAGCTTTTATGAAAATGCTGTTTATCAAAAATAAATTTGACTAAATTGGATCTGAACACCTTGAAATTGACCTCTGTCTCTTTAAGAACCTCCTACCATTTCGGACATTCTCGCTTCAGCACCTTACCACAAATGCTTCATGCCATTTACATTTTGTAGGAGCATTGTATTTTGTTGTAAAAAAAAAAGAAGCACCATTTTATAATATCGGTTTTGGAAAATGGCAACTCTGTTGAACCTTACTCGAATGATCCCACGTTGGACCTGGAGAGAATGTTTTCTGAAGAACTGGAGTGAGTACAGAGGCTCTTACAAGACTTCATCTTGGTAATAATGTATGTCTCCTATTCATTTTCTCTTTTGCAAAGAAACTATAAATGTAGATCATTACGAAGCTATGTTTAGCAAAGAATTCATGAACAGCCACCATTTTTAAGATATGTGTAGTCTAGTGGAGCTGTGGGGGGAGGGGTGCTCTGTGGGATGGGAGTGTTTGATGAGGGAATGGCTTTATAACATGATGTAAAGCTCAAAAAAGTTCATTTTGCATAATGCTCTCCTTTTTAAATATATGAAAACACGAGTGTAAACACAGCCATTAACTGGGAGAGTTAATTTGCTGACTGATTTCTTGGCTTTCCACACCCTCAATCTTGAGCTCTAAATCTTGTTCCCACACAATATCTGTCTCTTACACCTTCTCAGACATGTATACACACCGACATGTCCTTCAGAGGGTACCTGTCAACCCAGAGCAGATTAGCATGCTGCTAGGAGACAGAGGGGCCTCTCGCTGCCACCTGGACTTTAATGGTCTCTCTGTATTTTCACTCACACGTGTCTCTTTGATTCACCCTTTTTGTCCCTATCATTTATTTTCTCCTTTGTTCCTTTCATCATCGTTCTCAGTGCCATCTGAAAAAAAAACAAGTATTACACTAAGCTTTAGCGCTCAGCTTTGTGTTTGAAAAGCAAAGGAAAGCACTTTTCAGCATCTCTAAATAGTACTATCAATCTATTTGGGTACTCACTGTGTAACTGTAAGTTCCTGAAAGCTCTATTTATTGCTCAAGGTGATGGTAAAGTAAGAATTGGAGTTTGCTCAGTCTGTTTTTAGCTCGTTGTTAACAATAGTTTTATTTGCTGGATTATTCAGGCCTACTGTGGCCCTCGGAGGCTGCTGATTTCTCTGACTCAGTTGTAGTCGCAGACTCCAAACTGGTGGTCCTCCAGCGTTAGATAGGAGCTTCAGCAGATGCCTGTCTGAGTCCACCCCACAGCACATTAGTCATACTGGTGCCTTCATTAATGTAAATGCCCTCAGTATGTAGGCTGGGCTCTTTTTTCCAATAGCTGAGGCTAGTTTATATTGGATGAAAAAGCATGACTAAATGTGTGTCAGAGCTTGAATCTTGAAGGCATGCTCTATGTGACCCAATTGGCTTGCTACCAGTGGTTATTTGTTTGCTTTAACCTAATTGCTAAGAACTGAAGCCACATGTTGTTGAGGTACTGACAAACACTCCGGCGGGCTTAAGTAAAAAAAAAAAAAAAAAAAAAAAAAAGGAAATGGTGGGGAAAATGTAAAATTTGTTTATTTTGTCTTCAACTTTAAGGCTGAAATAAATCATTTTTATAACCCACAGAACAAGATGTGTAAAATGCATCAAGGTCTTTTACAATTGTTCTGCGTCTGTTACATGTTTTATTTAATAACATTAAAAGTCAATGTGCCCTTTCTGCTTTCTGTAGCCCACAGCTGCTGTTATCCTGGACTTCATGACCATGATGGCCATCTGTCACACTGCAGTCCCCGAGCGTACGGATGAAAAAATCACCTACCAAGCTGCATCTCCAGGTATCACACTTTCTAATGGAATGTTGTTTCCGTATATAAAAGATGTTTCTCTGGAATACTGCCAAAGATGTTGGTCCACAGGTGATGGTTTGCCCTACACGATTGCAAATGTCTTCCTTTCAGTTTGTTGTATAAATTGTTAGCAATAGTTATTCACAAATGCAACAAAATTATTATCTGCTATACTTGTTTTGTACAATGTTTACATTTGATCTGGCCTCTTCCCACCTGCTCCTTTAGGATATAAAATATATCTGAACATAGGTTGAGAATTTCACCAGAAAATCTAATCAACTTCAGAGGAAGCGGCAAAATAGGAGTTTATACGTTGGGAAGCAATGATACAATACTTCAACTTATTACTCTTCCGTCAGTATCACACCCTTACACTTCATGTGTAGTTAAAATGGGAAATAATTAGCTCTGGCACATGCAGCCTTTAGGGGGCTATGGTGTCAAAATTATAGAAACTGTTCCTGTCTTAGATGGTGCTTGAAGACAAATTTACTGCGTTTTTAATTTAAACTTGTGCTGGAAAGGTTGTAAAAACACCAGACCTTTAGCTACAGCTCTACTAATTCACATCAGAGGATGCTGGCCTTGCTTCCAGGTGCTTTGTGAAGATACTGCGCTCGTTGCTTCTCTGTAATGTTTAATTTTCCATTAAGTTTCTTTCGGCTGAGCTGAGGGAGCAGAGTGTTACGGCTTCTTGGCTTCAGTATTTCATGCCATTTATATTCAGAAGAGCACGCGAGAGCCAGAAATGCTTAAAAAATGTTTCCTGTTTGCAAATTACATGGTGTGTTGCTATTTATTTATTTTTTTAGCTTCACTGTGATCTTTCAGTCAGAGTAACAGACTGAGACTGCATTCTGTTAATAAAAAAACATGGCCTTCAACATTTTCTTCTAGTTCACAACAAATATTTGAAAATGAAAGAAATAACTTTCACATCTCTAAAGAAATCAAAGCAGTTTGATAGCCTCAACTAGTAGTTTTCTCTGCTATAACTTTCTTTATTTCTTAGAAAAAATAACCTGTGTGTGCATAAAAGTTATGTTATTCTAGAATATCTGTAGACAATCAGTTTGTGGAGGTACTTTAGATGGTAGGTAGGCAGATCGGTAGATGGATGAGTAGATATTCTATGAACAAATGAAATAAAAAACAAAACAAGAATGCATATACTAATGTACGTACATGTATATACATATAAACGCATACACAAGAATACAAAAATAGTGTTTTGCAACATAAGAATCATCAGTCACTTTTGCTTCTTGTTTGAAAACGAGAGAAGTTTATACATTTTTTAATTCCCATCTATTTGTACAATATTTCATTCTTCAATATACCTTTATATAATACCAATATTATATCAATAGTTTAAATAATACATACAAAGCCTTGTCAATAAACATATGCTGCATCTGATCCTACATAGAAAACATAATTTTATACTATATTTATCTAAATCATCTAATGAAATCCCATATTTTTTATTTTTTACCTATATCCTTCATCTTCTATGTAACTACCATTTTTTGTTTTTTTGTTGTTTTCAAGATGAAGGAGCTCTGGTGAGAGCAGCTCAAAACCTTGGCTTTGTATTTTCTGGACGAACTCCAGACAGTGTGATTGTGGAAATGGTAAGTGAAGACAAGTTGGATGGGAGCACAGCAAGTTAGTGTGATGATGGATGGATTCTCTTAAGCTTTTAAACTTCATGATATCCAGGTGTGACTTCAAATAAGTAAAAAATAAGGGCATCTGACAGTGAACTCTTGACAAGTATGTAGGCTAAATCTAAGGAAAACAATGTAATAAACAATACTTAAAGCATGTGTTATTAAATACTGAGGTAAAAAAAGGCTAATTAATAATCTAAAAGTAAAATGTCTCAGTGGTAATTTGTTTGGATCAGGTGACAAAGTGTTGATTAATAAACTATAAAGAGGGTTTGCTGTGCTGCTTTCAGGAATAAAAATGACAACAACTGTTATAATTATATCCCAACCTGCGGTGGTGCGTCCTCTCCAAGGCTCAGGTCACCCATCCTTTTGTTAGTTTAATTACCTAACCTGATAATTACACAGAGAAACCCTGAGGCTCAAAGGCCAGAATCATTTTTTTTAAAATCTCCAGTCAGAACATTTTGAGTTCTAGAAGTCTGTCCTATTTCTTAATTTTCATTAGACTTTCTAAAGTTCTTAGCATCTACTTAATCACTTTGTCATGTACCTAGCAGTTCTCACAATTAAGGAAGTTAATTGAATTTTACCTTGTTATTTTTCCTCTATCAGCTCCGGAGAGGCAACTGATAAACACATTTAAACTGCAATTAAGGCTGATTTGAAAAAGATGGAAGGGTTGATTTGTGTTACTGAAAATAAACTGTCTGATAAAACAAAGTTAGGGGTCTCCCTCTGTGCCTTTATGTTGACTTCTCTGTTTCTTTGATTTAGCTTGGAACAGAGGAAAAATACGAGCTACTTCATGTGCTGGAGTTTACAAGGTATTTTTAAATTTTCTTTTAATTATTACTGTGGTAGTATCTTTAGCTATGTTTTATATCATCTTTATGGTTTTATGATTTGGGTAAATTTGTAGTTTTACTGACATGTTAACAGTTTTAAATTTTTTGGAACAGACATTGTTATGGTAAAGCTGTGTGTGTGTTCATAGTTGGATGCAGCTCTACAATTTATTTTCTTTTGGTGTCAACCTATTCAAGATGGCTGCCACAGCCTCTCCCACTGAGAAAACACAGAAATAACTTTTACAGGTTTTGAGTTAAAGTTGTGTGTGGTAGTAGCTGAGAGTCATTCATGAGATGGCACATAATGTCATTTACAAGGATTGACCAAAACCATAAGCATTTCTTAAAAACAATGCTAGTCCTTTAATTTTTTGTCTCTTAGCACAAGAAAGAGGATGTCGGTCATCATGCGCACCCCATCTGGGAAGATCCGCCTCTACTGCAAAGGAGCTGTGAGTGTCTGTCTCTCTCCATGGCAACGAATGACAGCCCATCATCACACATCATCACCACGCGCACACACACACACACACACACACACACTCAGAGCTGAACCCTCTCTATGCCTCTTGCTCATATCAAGAAATCTTTTCAGTGAGCAGCAGGATAAAATGTGCTTTATGTCACACAATCAGATACAGAAACTGAGCATCATATGAAGATGATCAGCCAATAGAACCACCTGATTCATCATCCCTGATAGCACAAGTTTGCAGAACCTCTTGGATTAGTAGCAGCGACACTGTACTGAAAAAACAATGTTTTTTTGTGCAGCTTTGATAATTAACGAACATGTTTCTCTATACACTCGAGAATAAATGTAAATTTAAGTTCAACAAATTAGTAATCGGTCAGGTTCACCCATAACATGTTACATGTTATGTATTTTTAAGGATTTTATGAAATTGAAACAAACATAGAAGGCCATACGTGTGTGTTGATCTGTTTGAGTCCAGGATGTTTCTGTTTCTCCTCTCTGGGCGTCACTAACCAATGAGAGTTTGCTTCCTTCAGGACACAGTGATCTACGACCGTCTGGCAGACAGCTCGAGGTACAAAGAGATCACATTAAAACACTTGGAGCAGTTTGCCACTGAGGGTGAGTGGAGAAACATCGCCCCCTGTCTGATGTTGCCTCTAAGTTGCAGCATTTAGTCATGGTCATATTTTCTGTTTTAGAAGCACAGTGAATTCGATTTTCCCAAAGATATTTTCTCGTTCTACATATATTTATTAATTTAAGGTGTAAGTTTTTTGTTTGCAGATAAAATAAATTAGAGCAATGCACTTTTGGGTATAAAACAGCAGACAATATTACAGCTTCTGCTGCCCCCTTGTGAAGCATTGCAAAATGATGTCATCAGAAATATTTGATGTGAGCTAAATATAGCATTCAGGACAGATTGTGAAGCTCTTCAGTCAGTCATTTGGAAAGAGCTGCAAATGGCAACAAGATCAATTGTTTTCCAGTTTGTTTGTATAACATCAATTCACAATGAAAGTCATCTCAGGGCAAAGAAATAAAAGTCCAAACCATAAATCTAATTTAGTACACAGATTCAAATCCAGTTCAGTCCAAGTTTATAATACAGTCAGATTTAGTGCATTATGAAATGCCTAATAATAAAGAAGTTGAAAAGCTATTTATTTAAGTGAACAAAGTGATCAGATTCCTATATAAAGGGGCAAAATTATCTGTTTCTCAGGCATATATTTAAACTCTATACCATAATAAAGTAACTATGTCACCTTCAGTTGGTATTAAAATGCTTTTTATGTTCGAAAATAAACTTGACTTCGCATCATATCCGTTTCTAAACGCCTTGAAATTAGCCTCTGTCTCTTTAAGAAGCTCCTTCCGATTCCGTCCCGCCCATTTCAGCGTCATCACAGCCGCTTCATGCCGTTCTCTCTGCTGTTTACCGTTAACCGTTGGACCAAAAAATATGTTTTCTGAAGAACCGAAGAGATTACAGAGACGACGTTTCAAATACTAACTGTAGATCACACAGACCAAACAACGATTTGAACAAAACGTGCGTTGTTTTTTTTTTTTTCAGAAAGTTTTATTAATTTAATAAAAAAAACAAACAAAAAAAAACTAATTACATACAACAAAACAATACAAATAAAATAAAATGAAAGCAGAAGAAAAAAATCTGCCCCTATTTTCAATAAATTTCAAATATTGATTATCAAATAACACAAAAAAAATAATTCAACTCCTCAAACAGTAATTCTTACAAATACAAATTAAATAATTACATATTTCTTTAATATTTCTTTTTCAGCTAACCTGGGCAGATGACAACGGTGTTTGTGTCCTTCTGAGTGTCCAACCATTTTTTAAGACCCGTGTCATCCTCATGAAGCTTAAAAGTGGGGTAGTCTCCTTGGCATCCGAAATTCCATTTCCTCAAAGACGTTTTTAATCTAAAACGGACTGAATTAAAAAGCAGTTAGTATTGGAACTCATCAGACACGGTTTCACCAGGTGTTTGCTGGTTGTTGCTGCTGATAGCAGGAGTCACGGGGCGGGCTGGGGGGTGGGGCAGGTGTGCTTTGTGATGAGGAAGCTTGGTTCGGAGACACAGCCCAGAGGAGAAGCTGAACCCAAAAGGCGGTTCTAGGCCCAACCAGTCGTTTATACTCTCCTGCCTGGCTGCCTCAGAACACTACAGGATTTCTCAAACATGCATGATTGAATCAAAGTAAGACTCTGGGCATGTTTTTGATGAGAGGTTAACATTATAACATGATATAAAACTCAAAGTTGATTTTCAGGATGTTGCCCCTTTAATATGTTCCTAAATATATCTACTGGTTATTTATTTTGTGAAGATCAAATAAACATAGTACAGATAAAATAGATGTATGCAAAATAAACTTGGGTTGAATGGTGTCGAATGCAGTTTTCTGCATTTGTTTTAGGTTACATGTTCAATAGAAAAAATATTTTCTGTGAAGTTTCTTTCCATAATTGGTCATTTAATGATTATATTATAACGATATATTGATTCATGTCTTCATGTCTGAGCTGGATCTCAAATTTAAAGGAGACATATCGTGCTTTTAAATCCTTTTTATTCACATTAAATCATTCATTTGGGGTCTATATAAAGTGGAACTTCAATGCTTTGTTTCAAGTGCCTTCTCATTGTAACTCCACAAGCCCCCCCTTTCACTTCTTGTCTGAAGTGTGTCACAGATCAACTTGTTTTGAGGCTGTGTTTTTAAATCCAAATGAGGCGCTTAACACCCCGCCCCCCTCCAGCTTCCAGACCGGTTCATTCTAGTTTGATAGAGGGGTTCATGACTATATAGAGGCGCAGAAACTTTTTTATTTACAAATGACTTAAAAGATGTGAACAAAGGAAGACTTACATGTTGGAGCCAGAGTCTGACCCAGAGCCAGAGGAGAATGAAGACCACCAAATTCTAGTTGGTGAGTCCAGACCCTTTTTGGCAGTTCCGTCGTTAATACTGTGACGTAATAGTTCAGAAAACTGAACTGGTTGAAAAATATGATACCCCAAACATAATTTAAAGATACCTACACAGCACCAGGAGAGACTACCGGTAAATTCAAATTCTCTGCATTCATAGAGACTCCAAGTACACTACAAATGCATTTAACAGTGAAACGAGTGGATTTCGCATGATATGTCTACTTTAAACAAAGAGCCACATGTTGGACAGTAAAAGGTCATGATGTTAGACCGGGGCATTTTGATTGTGTCTTTAAAAACTTTCAGGGCTGCGCACTCTGTGCTTTGCGGTGGCAGACATCAGCGAGTCGTCCTTTCAGCACTGGCAGGAGATCCACCACAGAGCCAGCACCTCCCTTCAGAACCGAGCCCTGAAACTGGAGGAAAGCTACGAACTGATAGAAAAGGTGGGCTAAGAAAAATGCTCAGATCCTGCTTTTGTGTAATTGTCTTTTGTTGCTGCAACAACAATAACAAAAACAGACAATAAGGTAAAAACAAATCAAAACAGTTTTTGTGTTGATCTTTATAAAAGGCTCTACAGTGAGATTAAACTTGGCATAGACTTTGGTGTAATCGGTGGGGGGAGTGTAATTATGTCTGTAAATGTTCAAAATAATGCCCATTTTATGCGAGACTGAAGATTTCACCAGCAGGTAGTGTTGGTTCTCTGAGGTTGGACTGTATGGAAGCGTTAGTCAAACAAAGGAAGCCACAGCTGTAAATCAGCCTCTTGGCCGCCAAAAACAAATGGAGGCAATCAATCCTGATCTAAACATAAAAGCTTTGAAAGAGGGAAATGTAATGTGCGCTGCCTAATGATCCGAGTGTGGCACTGGCTGCTCCTGCTCCTGCTGCTGCCAGGGGTTTGGGCTTCAGTACATATCAGATCCACTCACTCCTACAAATATACACAGTCATGCCACATGAGGGCACAATAGAGCTGTGGTCAGATTCTAAGGAGAGACTTTCCAGCCATGTCAGAAATGACCACTCTGAAGTCAGTCAGGTCATCTCTTCAATTACTGAAGCACAGGAAGTCATTTTAAGGCTATTAGATTTCATGTTTTGCATGCTAATAATAAATTTGATCAATCCAACACACTCTTACTGATTTTTATCTCCTCACCTAGTTTTGATGGTAATAACAGAAATGAAAGTTAGGAGTGAGAAAAAAAATGTGGGTTTATCACATTGCAATAATAAACAATAATATTACACATTGTGAGTTTTTCTAATATCACTCAGTTCTACTTTAGTCCAGTTGCACTTCACTTTGGTCGTCCATCAGTTAGCATTTTTGAGAAAAGGCTGGTGTTATTATGCAGCCGATTACTTTGCACACTTGTAGCTCCAGTTAGAGACGGAGCTTATTTTGAATTTAGACTTGTAAGGGCTACTGTTTTATTTATTTTTTATTTTTTTATGATACACTTTGGAACATTGCAACATTTAGCATCAAGCAGTCTAATCAGGACAGAGGAGATATTGTGCTGTTTGTCCCTAAGCTTTATTTTTTTTCTGATGGGTGCCTGCAGAGTTGTTAAAGGTAGTAAATGAGCTAAATTTAAGGACATTAAAAAAATGTAAAAGTAATAAACCTCATCTGATGAGGTATTTTTTGAAAAACTACCCAACTAAACGTCTTTATCAGCCAGTCTATCTCCTAAAAATCCTTCCTAATAACAATGAAATCACTTTTTCTATCGGGTTAGAGTTAAATAACAAATAACTGTATATAATAGGTCAGTATTTTATTGAGGCAAAGAAGTAACTACTGTATGTATCAAGTAACTGTAGTAATAATACATTTAATTCAAAAGTTAAGTAAGAAGATGACACTAATCTTAATCTGTTACTTTTATAATTAGTTACCCCCAACTGAAGTTCATATGGTTGCTGATACAGTTGCAGCACAAAGTCCTGTTGGTGTAAAAATATTGTGACAGTACTAAAAAAGTATTAAAAGGTATTAAATTTAGCTTAAGAATGTCTGTATATACACTGCTCTATATTATGTGGTTCACAGTTATTAAAATGGACAGAACTACAGCAGAAACAGGCAAGCAGGACTCAGGTCACATATTAAAGAACTTCCCTGGCGTTTCCTCGGCTGCTGGCTGCTGTCTCCCCCTCAACCCCTGGGTCTTGTCAAATTTTTGGCCCCGTGATGAGCCCTTACAAGTCCTTAACCAATCCCAAAGAACCGCAGGGTTTCCTGGGAAAATACAGCCGACCGTATTTGTGGCTGAGCTGGTGTGGAAATCATGTCCAGAGATGTGCACTCAAAGGAGGGCGGTAATTGATGCAAAACCGCCTAAGCCCCATGGCGGTTTTACTTTGTAGTAAACAAACGCAGCAGATGAGAAGAAAAACACGGCTGATTGAGTGACACAACCCCGACTTAGATTTTTGTCTGACACATGAGGTTTTAAAAGGCTTTCCTCTGTTATGTTTCCTACTTACTGACTTTTTCCCCACTTTACTTTCTCTGGAGTAGAATCTGCAGCTCCTTGGGGCCACAGCGATCGAGGACAAGCTTCAAGATAAGGTGCCTGAAACTATCGAGACTCTAATTAAGGCTGACATTAAGATCTGGATCCTGACTGGAGACAAACAGGAAACGGCAATCAATATTGGTAAGAAACAACAAATAGGCTTTCTGGACTTTGAACTTTGTCTTATAAGGATCAAGTTCTGATGTGTGTTGTGTAAAGTGTTGTGCCGTTTCTCTAAGGTCAGTGGATCACTTTTTAGACTTTTGCAGCTGTGCAGAGAAATATTTTTTTTAATCTGCTCCCTTTCACCTAGAAACATTGCTCTTACCTCGACTGAAGCTCCATACAAGCCCAGCTCTGCTACCAGCTGAATAATAAGAAACTGATGCTTGAATTGCTAACACATGTAAAGTATAAAAAAAAACAAAAAACATCCCTGGCTGTTTGAATTATAGATGCTTTTCCATTCATGTTCCTGCATCAAGACACACTTTAGCCTTGTTTATGTACTTTCCTCTCACAGGTACCCCAGTCAGTCTCACAGTCATCCCTCACCCAGCACGATAAACTACTGACAAGTCCAATGTTTCTCTGTCACACATATCTTGTGAAAGCATCTGTTGCAGAGTGATATATGAGCACTCCAGACTCGCATGAAATAAATAACATGCAAATATACTTGGGCAGACAAGTGTCACGCATCTAGCTTCCTCTGAGATTTTGCAGATATTATCAGAGGCGAATAACATTTATGTGCCCTTGTATGTGATTTTTAAATGTGGGGAAAGATCTAAAGTAGATCAGCCTTGATTATAGCTGACTTGGTAGCACAGAGTTTAGAAAAATAGATATCAAAGGCTGCACCTACCACCGAGGCCTGACTGAATCGGCTCTTTGTGCCCACTGTGCCCAGATGTGACGAGGCTCAGCAGAGCCTAATGCTCTCTGCAAGTGTTTTTACAGCTCTGCTTTTTGACAGAGTTGCCCTGTAAAAACTCTGCTCACTATTGACTTTTTTTTTTTTACTCTTTCACGTATCGAAAGATTGTTTCATTGCCAAAGTGATAAAGCACTGTGCTCTACTCCAAATTAGAGTTACACAAGAGAGTAAGCAGTTGTCCACACATATGTGAGCTCTTAATCAATATGCTATTTGTTTTTAATGCTCTCTGTGGTAAACATACATCTTTAATTGTTGCTCCCCAGGCTAAACAGAGATTACCGTAGCATGAGTGTTGTTTCACATTCCACAAGGCCTGCAGGACTAGTGTTTACTTCTTCCTGCCATGGAGAAAGGGACAGGATTTAACTTTGGTCAAATCAAAAAAGAGCTTTCAAATGAACCAAAAGGTAAATGCATTAAGCAGAGGGAGTTGAGTTAGTAATTGACAAGGGGGAAGGGAATAAAGATGGCGTTAAGATGTCCAGACGTTTTCCACACAGCGGTAAATTTTTGGACGTTTGCACCTTTGCACTTAACAAAACAATCTGCCAGACCCCAGACTCAAGCCTGTTTGGTTTTAAAACTGGGGGTGTAACTTCCTCATTTCCTCTGTGTGTGTGTGTGTGTTGGTTGTATCAAATTGAGCCAAATTGAATTCTTATCTCCTTTTCACTCTCAGAAAAAGGCACCCGTGTATTCCCAAAAAGACAGGTTTTGTGGTAACGTCCTAAAGAAACATCAAACCTCCTTCCAGACAGAAGCAAAGTGTTGAAACCCACAAATATTTCTGTGGTTGTGCCACAGACGGCTGCCCTTTCATACATCTGCAACACTAAACTGAAGGCTTCAGTCTTAGTTCATGAAACATTTCTGTCCCCCCCCCCCAGTGAGAAGCTCCCTCAGCACTTGGTGCTGGTCCCGAGTGTCTGTCCCAGCCAAGAGCTGAGCAGAACGCTCCCCAGAGAGCCATGTTGGGTAACCCAGAGTTGTAACAGCCTGTTAAAACAGGAAACTGACAAACCTCTTGTAAACCAAACTCATTAGTCATGTTCTAAGGTGCTGACTCTTAGCTGTTAGATTTTAATTGCTTCCCCTTAAAATGTTTCATTCATTGTTTAGGTTTGTCATGTTCTTTTTGTAATTTGATTTGATTTTATTTTGTTTGTTTACAGTAAATAATTTCAGTGAGTTAAGAAACCTTTATTTAAATAAAACCTTGGATGTAGAAATAAGAATAACGCTTTATTAAAGATATATACCTTAACCCCATATGTTTAAACAACCTGTCTGCTTAAGTCAAAAATAATTTACAAATTTTCTTCCATCTCAGGACATTCCTGCAAACTTCTAACGAAGAACATGGGCATGCTGGTGATCAATGAAGATAGTCTGGATGTAAGTATAAAAGATTTGCACCTAACGTTTAACGAAATGTGTACACTTAACCCATATTTAATTGAATATTTAACTAAAATTTTTTCTTTATGCTTTTTTCTCACTAAACTGGACCAAAGTGATAATTATACAGAAATTGCTCACTTGGTGAACTGATTTGCAATTTCAGTTCCTGTCTGTACTTTCTGCACCTTCTATAAAGATTCATTATTGCAAAAGGTCTGGAGAGTTAAAGAGAAAATAATACATTTCTTTCTTTCTTTTCTTTTTTTTTTTATCTTTTTTTTTCTCCAAGGTCATTAAGAGACACGTGTCATTTTTACTAATAAAACTAAAGTTTATTTTTTGATTAGGGCTTCTCCTACCTGACTGAAAAACTTTGATTAAATACTGGAAGACCTTTGTAAAAGTTAATGTAATTACTTTAAATCAAACAAAACCTTTTTAATGCTAAACTCACAGGAAAAATGGGATTTGAGTATCCTCACACAGCCTCTTTAAAATAACTGTCTCAATTGTGAAAGGATAAAGCTACAGGGAGCCTTTCTCATGAACCCACCACACATCCTCAAATCCACGTTTAACATCGTTAAGACGCCCAGCAGTGAAGTCTGTTAACCCCCCCTGCAGGAGGGCCTTGTCTGTTGTTCCTGGGACTGAAAAGGGCAAGTCCCTGCAATTTCAGCAGGAAAGAGCTGAGCATAGAAGCCGAAGCCAAGACTCTGCTGGGCTCGGTTTGTCGGACATGAAGAGGAAAAACGCCAAGAAGTGGTGGACGACGGGGCGGGTGGGCAGGCGGGTGGGAGTTTCTGGGTGATGACGGACGGCCTTCACTCTGTCAGGCGTTTGTTAAGCGTGATAAATGGAGCTGAGGTAGAATGTGGGTTCGTAAAATACACGGAGCAGCTCTTTGAAATGTCAGCTTCCATTCTCCTGTGGCTGAGCAGATGCTTACTTAAAGCAGTTTGTTAAAACTCCGGAAGAGAAAGCCCTCCACCAACGCAGAGCCAAACGTGTAGATCTGAAATACTGTTTAAGAGATTTATTGGTTTTCTTTTTTTTGCTGTGCTTGATGGTAATCAAAGCAATTTCGAGAATGTTATTTGTGTACTAAACGTTACTTCAATTTATATTCCATAAAGTAAACTTTCTTCAAAATAAATTGTTTTTAAATGATGTTTGGTTCAAAAACACTTTAAAGAGCAAAATGTGTGTTAACCGTTCAGTGATCTGTTGTAAGGTTTATTTATATCTAGATTTGTGTCGTCATTCAAGTTTATATAGAAATTTCTATGTTTTTGGTTGAAACACTAAATTACCTGTATGTCTAAACACCTCTAAGCTGAAACACTCTGTTTTACTGGGCCTCCAAGCTGAGGACAGATGATGACATTACATCCATACAAATGACCAGATTCCACATCTTGAGTGTCACGTCCTGTTGGCTATATCACTCAAGGCCCGTTTCAACAATGGAGCCCAGTCTTTACGGGACGCTCTTGTTGATCTCTGAATGGACACTACATACCCATTCCAAAAACTAAACACTAGCTCGTCACATAGGCTGAACTGGTGATTATAGCCATAACAAAGAGGCTTTAGGAAGAGACATGTAGCATTAGTGTTAAAATTCCTCAGTGGAAATAAGGGGGGAAATGAGCGTAGTACTTGAGGAAATGGTAAACTCTGCTTATCACACTTTATGATAAATTGCTTGTGTCCCAAACAATGGGAATTCTTTCTCATACTTGGGTTGTATACAGCAGCTTATTCATGCCTTGACAAAGAGATGTAATCAGAAATGTCTCTGATAACTCAGAGTAGTACTTGACTGTGAATATCTCAACCTCTGTGTCCTCTGGCCTTAACACACATGGGTCTGTCCGCTGCTCGTCTCCTCATGCTGTTTTACAGACCCCATCAGGTCTGGATAAGTCCTCGCAGCTGCTCTCTGCTGGTATCCTCCTGCTCGCTTTCTCTCCTGTTAATCCATCATCTCTCTCCGTGCGTGTCTCTCACTCTCCGGCTCTCGCTTTGTGAAACGTAAAGCCCCTCTCTCCAAATATTTCCCTTAAGCTGAGGTTTCAGAGTTTTGTTATGCCAAGCGAAAGTTGCACGGTCCCCATGGTGCAATCTGAATACTTTGACATATCTGACCTCCACACCAGGCCAGACCTCTTCCTCCTCTGTTTCTGTTAATGGCCACCATTTTTTAAACTATTTCAGCTGTTTGAGCATCTGCTAAGCCCTTTATGTTAAACACATTGTGCCTGTATCTATATGCTTGACCTGCCTGATTGCTATAAAAGTTATTTATACATTTTTAATTAAAACACTTGGATTTGATTACATATATGATATATAATTTTATACTGTATATACTATTATTTATACTATTACAAAAAAGTTGTTTTAAATTCCTAACTTGTGTTAATTGTGTTAAATATTGTACTGTACTATTTTATTAGTGATTCATTTAATGTTTTTAAGATAAACCAGTGGTTCATCTACCTGTCCAATAAGATTTCTGTTCAAATACTAGTTCATATGTGCTGATGACTTCACCATGTGTGGAGAAGAGGACAGAAAGATAAAAACAGTAATGATCTTAACCCTCCATCCATTCAGTCAGTTTTATATTTACACCTTTTCAGCATCTCTCATCATCACGGAGGCATATACTGCAAGGATTTGATTCATTTTTTTAATTCATCATTCTGATTTTGATGTGTTTTTTTTAATCATACAGTCGACAAGAGAAACTCTCAGCCATCACTGTGGAATGCTGGGCGATGCCGTCTACAAAGAAAACGACTTTGCTCTAATTATTGACGGAAAGAGTCTTAAATATGCTCTTACGTTCGGAGTGCGCCAGTACTTCCTGGACCTCGCCTTGTCCTGTAAAGCCGTCATCTGCTGCAGGTAAGATTTATCCCTCGAGCAGAAAAAGAACCCCGAAGAGAAGAACAGGGGAAACATTCAAATCAGGCAGCAGCTACTAACAGTCAGGAAATTCTCAGGAAAAGCTAAAATAATTCCCATCATTCAGAATTGATCACATCACGTTTACAACCTCAAAGCAACTCACTGAACTTTTTTTTTTTTTTAATTCTGTGTACTTTGAGTCAGTCTTTTTTTCTTTCAATCAGAAAGGACTCAGAAATGTGAACTGTTTGCTTAAACTATATATCACTTATTTGCCACAAAGGTTAATTCTTTTTATTGAAAGTCTTTAAAAAATATGCCTCTATTAAATTAAAATGCCAACATCATAAAGCTACTCAGGTGACCTGCTGAGGTCACATAAATAGTAGGAAGTACTTAAATATTCAAGTGACCGTGACGGTGGACGGAGCCTGAACTCACCACCATGTTTTCAGAACTACAAACCTTTACGTGCCACACTTACTGCGAACGTAATGTCATTTTTATATTTATTCTCTCCCCCGCACCTCCACCTGCCAGAGCCTGAAGCACGCTCTGTGGGCAAGACGATATGCCCGAGTAATGAATGAGGTCTCTTAAACCTCAGAGAACGTAAACATTAAGAGTTTAACTCTGAAAGACAGAAACCGTTTCCATCATTATCTCTAGAGACTTGGTGCACCACAGAGAAAACTCCCATGTTTTAGGCTGCTGGTTTTACAATAAGTCCTGTAAATAAAGCAGCCTTTTTTAAGTTTGAGTACTTTAGTAGACATTTTTAATAAGATGAAATAGAGTTTTTGAGGCAGTCTTACAGAAATCAGTCCCTAAATTAATACGCACACATAGACACATGATTACCTGCTAATAAATGCATAAAAGGCTGAAACAGACCTTCAATTTAAAGGAATATGTGCTAACAAGACAACATAAGCTAAACTAGATAATTATGAAAAGTTTATTTTACTTGATTATTATGAAAAACACAAATTTATATACACTCTGACTCATTTCTCTTGGAGACCAGTTAAAAAACCTGAAAACTTCCAAAGGGTGGAGGAAATGGTTTTTATGGGAGCTGGAGACAGATGTTTTTTCATGCGGTGTCAGCAGCTGGCTGGCCTGGCACCAAGGAGCTCCAATGAAAGGTGTAGATTTGTAGCTTCACAACTTCATGTTCCTCTCACTCATTTTTCTCATTTCTTCCTGCCAGCAACAGGTAATAACTGTCTGACCACCAAGATAAAATAATAATTTAGGAATTCAATTAATTCTATACACGGACACCAATAATCTGTCCTCATGTCCAAACATGAACTTTAACTTTAAAAATTGCACTTTTTCCTCGTTTTTTAAATGAAACTTTCACCCTCCTTCATATAGGAAGAGTTTATAGAAGATAATCACATCTGGAGGCTCATATGGTTATAAATAAAACTTATGTAATTCAAATCCATCAATGTTTTAAAATGGAAATTCAGTCATTATGTAACATGTTATATTATGACATGACATGATAAATTAAGTGTGATATCTTTGTTTTTAGAGTTTCTCCTCTCCAGAAGTCAGAAGTGGTTGAGATGGTAAAGAAACAAGTGAAGATGATCACGCTGGCCATCGGGGATGGTGCTAATGACGTAGGAATGATCCAGACGGCTCATGTCGGTGTGGGAATCTCAGGCAACGAGGGTTTGCAGGCAGCGAACTCCTCTGACTACTCTATTGCTCAGGTGAGCGTGGCAGCAGAGACTCAAAGGAAGAAAGTGGGGAAACAAAAAACATGGAACTGCAACACCAGATTATTTTAATAAAAAAAAAAAAGAATTATAAGAGTAAGCTGACTTTGAACCTGCGTGTGCATTCCTTGGTTTGTCACTATTTACCGTTCCTGTCCCTGCCTTCTCATGTAATATGTGTAAGTAATAGGTTTTCACATTGTTCAGAGTAACAATGGGTCATAAGTCTGAAAGGCCTTCAGCTTATAAAGTGAAGTACTAACAGCTGTAAAACAAGCGTCTGGTGACACCTGATTCCCAACATAACTCTGCAGAAACAGTTTCTGGCTAAATGCTACTTAAAAACACGCTCACATCCTGGTTACCAGTTTGTTTGAAATCCTGCATCGAAATGGGATACGTGTTAACAACAAAGGCCATTGAGTTTCTGTGTCATGGCTTCGTTAAAGAGAGGAGCGCTCAGTGCATCATGTTTCTGTTAAAGCTGAAGGGCTTTAGAGTATGGGAACGCAACTGTCCACTTTCTGCACTTCAGTGTACAATTACTATTCAAGACGACTGAATGCATCTGAAGTGCGTCCTTTAGTCCACGTGACATCTAGAGTGAGTTTGTCCTTCAATGTGAGGTGGTCTCATAATGTCTCTCGGTTGGGTCCCTGTTTCAAATTAAATTTCACCTCCAGGCTTCCACTGGTATTTTACTGTTACAGTACATTAACTGTAATTTGCCGACTGCAAACCGAAATCAATCTTGGGTAATTGCATAACTTGTTTTTTCTATCCCCGTGCATGAATTATGATGTTGTTCCAGAGCATCAGATGTTCCTCTTGCTGCTACAGATTACAGTACCAGGCAGCTTGTTTCCACAAGGTTCTAGTCGAGAACTCAGAGTTATCTGTCTAAGTTAGTGTAGCGTTAAGAGGTTTTGGGTCGAGGCACCTCTGCTGTCCGTCTGTCATCAGCTCGGCTCTGTTTTAACTGATGTTTGATCCAGCAAGGGAGGTCGTACAAACCGAGGCCCACCTCTGAGCTTTTAGTTCAACAAAGGGTTTTCTGATGATGCTGAAAGATGAGCACGCCCTAAAACAAACAAACGTGTGTTACTCAAAAACAAATAAAGTAAAATCGTCCTAAACCTACCTTTCCACCACTTTTTTCGTATTCCATTTACAGCCTAAATTTATTGTCGAACACTTTTTTGTTGTTAGTGATTTCTACATCACAACCTTTGCAAAGAGACAGAAATGTACAATGTGAATAACTCATTGTAAAGTTCAGATTATAGAAGTAACTGGCCGATTTCTGGTAGTTCTATAGTCAGATTTAAATGTGTATTCTTTGTCAGTTTGTAAGAACCGTTCAAGTTTGGCTCATTGTTATCAGACACACCACAATAATAATAATAATAATAATGTGAAGCATGTAATTTCTATGCTCAGCCTTAGGAGACCATACAAACATCATCTAATTGCAGCAGCTTAAAGCTCAACCTTTTATCCTGTAACTGGACCTGTCTGGAATGCGTTTGGCCAAAGTGCCTCATCAGTTCTTTAGTATTCAGTTGAAAAATGACAAAATACTTTCTTTAATCTTGAAGTCCTTCAACTTGTTTTAGAGTTCCAGGCACGATGTGTAATCATGAAAAACCATTAAACTTTAGTAAACTCAGACTTCAGCTCTTCATTTATCATTTCCTCCCTCCATCACAGTTCAAATACTTGAAGAATCTGCTGCTTGTCCACGGAGCCTGGAACTACAATCGTGTCGCCAAGTGCATCCTGTACTGTTTCTACAAGAACATTGTTCTCTACATCATTGAGGTATGTTCTACACAGTATCTTCAAATACAACAAACCAAAAGCAAAAAAAAACGTTTTTTTTTTTTTTACCAAAATAAGTTTGTTCTGTTCATTCTTGGTGACATTATTCTGAAACCGAGTTAAACTTTCATGATTTATGGAAGTTGAACTCATCCCTGTGAGAATCTGCTGTTCACCCAGTCTCACAACCCAGCTGTCAGCGAACGAGGTTTATGTAGTTTTACACATGTTAATCCCAGCACATGTTTGTTGGTGTATGGAGGGTTTGATGTTCCCTGACAGGAAGCAGAGCTGACACAGATAGCTGCTTCAGAGGTTTCACCAGGAATGACCCGACAGGCTAAGTGCTTCCTATCAACAGCAGCTTTATCACTGCCAGTGCTCGGATGTTTTGATCTGTCTGTTTACTGATTTCTGTGAAGAAAGTAGCAACCTTGACTTTGTGTCACCTGGGAAATTTAAACTCTATCACTGCTAAGAGTTTTATCACACTTTGTGTCCACCAACAGAAATCAGAGACTCTTTGCAACAAACCAGGATTTGGGGCTTAGGGTAATAATTTTGGTATATTTTATTGGAGAAACAGCCCTTTTACAGAGTTAAATAATATTGTCATCAGAACAAAATGTACTCCTCTTTGCATGTTTGCAACCAGAACAAAATTTTTGGGTTGCTTAGATCTAGTCAATAGTAGAAATAATCCTAAGCTTTTCTATGTTTTTGAATTCTCCACACTTCATAAATAAAACATATTTGAGCAAAAGAACAAAAAGAAAAGACATGATTTACACTTTGTCTTCTTTTCATAAGCAAAGCCAATGGCGATCAACATAATCTGCTCCTGAAATACGAGTCCTGTAACATTTTCTTCTTTTCATCTGGTTCTGGGACATTTGACCTCTGCTGCCTTTTTTAAACCTACATTCTAGTTTATGTGCCATGAAAAATCAGCTGGTTACCTTCAGCATTCCAGTCTGTCTGCTTTATGCTCATCGTGACACAAAGTAAGAGAGTTGTTGTCTATTACTTATTAATTATTATTACTTCCAGGCTAAAACTACACTTATAAATCTGTTATGGCCGTTCCATCCTTCTGCTCTTTTTCAGATCAGGTTAAATACAATTTACACACAGAAAGCTAGAGTAAAGTATTATTTTCAGACGGCAAAACCATTACATTAAACATTTTTTTTTTTTTGCATAATGATAAATTAGTTCTGTTTGTCTCTGTGTTTACTTCATAGTGCTTCACTCACATTTTAATATTTGGATAAAAAATTATCACCACACTTCTAAACATATACATTTCATACAGTTAATAAAAAACTCAATCTTTTTTTGCTCATTGTCTTTCATGAGTTTTGAATTCATCTCAGCTGAGTATAATCAAATCAAAACCTGTTGTTTTTTTTGTGTGTCCATTTACAGCTGCTCTTTCAAACTCACCAGCTTTCTCACCAAAGGTCTTTTATAAAAACTGGAACATAACATCTATAGTTCCAGCACACCTTTTGTTGCCATCTTAGCACAAGTCCCCTCACGCTGTGCTTCTTAAGAAGACTGAAGTAGATAAAAGGACATTTCATCACTGTTTCACTGCCTCAGTATTTCAAATGTTCCCGTTGTGTTAGACCCTGACATATAAAACACACTGGCAGCCTCGAGGTGTGAGTAAAAGCTGCGTTTGTTGCCCTAATAGGTTTACATTTGAGCTCTCGTGTTTTTTTCTTTTTGACTTTCAGGCTAACTTGCAAGGAGAGAATTGGGGATGATGATGAGAATTTTAACATTTTGTGCACAACATCATTGTCTGGTACAGTGAGTACTATGATTTGAATGATGTGTATGGACGACTTGGTGTTTAGACCCCTTTTCATCTCACTCCCTTTCCCTTGGGTCTTTGATTCCTTATAAAACACACAGGGCTTAAAGGGTTAGGGACCCTTTTGCTATTGTTGAAGACTTAAATGTGAGTTTAAATTAGTTGAAAGCTCTTGGATCGTTGGTTCATTTCCTGAGATTCATTATTGGTTAATTATTGATAAATGTAAAACTGGAACTTTATTCAATGATTGACAGATGCACCACGCCATAGTTTAATGTGGTTTTCTCATCTAGATGTGCTTGGCATATTTTGTATAAATTTGTTTTAAAGTATTTGGGCATGGTCCTACTTGAGACATGACTTTCCATTTTGATCAAAAACAAATAAACATGTGGCTCAATTATTTTATTGGCTTAATTCAGATTGACTTTGGTAGATTTCACAACTGACTAAGAGACACTGGTGAAAAGGACCAGATTCAATCACATTAAGGCTAAGAAATCTTTGTAAAAGAAGCCATAGCAACTAAATTCAAATGAACGATCTTTGTGATCTCGGTTGATTGACACATTGGTGGGTCCTGCATAGTGGAGTGATGGACAAGTGGCATTTATGAGGTAATTACATGAAAGCTCATTGAGTCGAGTCTGCGTATTTGGAGACCGCTCAAAGTAAAAGAGCAAAGCTTGCCGACCAGTTTGACTGAATTAATCCACAGAGGCCTGAGACTGGCATTGTAAGACCACCTCTCTGTCGCTCCACATATTTTAAGCATATTTATCGGCTTCCTCTTTATCACCTTTATTCTTCTTTGCTTGCTTTCTATATAAATTCTATTAGCAACTCTGCAGATCTAAACTCGAGTATAAGAACTCACACTGCTGGGGGACAAATGTCAGTCCCACCCTCCACCTCCCAGCAAACATTTCTACACCACACTGCACCGAGCAGATTCAGAATCAGGGATTTTTCATTTGCTGATGAATATGCAAGTCTTCTTACCCGTTTGCCCCTGTCCAATCCTCCTTTTTTTTTATTGTAGCTCCCACTTTGCTCCATCACTGTTTTCACGTTGTGCAGTGAGGGAAAGAGGCCAGCCACACCCCTCCACTGAGTGGCACTCAATGAGGAGAAGAAAAGGGGAAGTAAAATCCTGCCTGGTACTTCCCCTAATGAGCAAATCAATGCATCTGTCCCTCAAGAGATGGAGAGAGTGAAAAAGAGGGAGAAGCTTTTGGGACTTTGACGACTAGGCCAAAATACTCGCACAGAAGCAGTTACCACGCTCTGTGAATAGGAGCCTTTTTTAACTTAGCACAACAATGTATCAGCCCAAAGGCTCTTATTGAGCAGAGCTGTAATTAATTCAGAAGTTTGACCTACCCACTAGCCTCTCGTTAGCATGCTTGAGCCATGCTAATAGTTGAACCTGCCTCATGACTTGAGCTCCATCTATACATAACCCATAGCAACGGCATCTGAATGCATTTTTAAACAAACCAAGATCCAAACATCTGAGACTGTTGTGGTATTGAGTGGATGTCGTTGCATTCAGAGCAACATGGTCCCATATTCCACTGAACACCCCCAACCCCCGTAAAAAAACATCCTATCAGAGTGCACCTGATGGATCATGTGATAGTTGGGTGTGGCAGGGTCTGGGCTGTGCCCCCCCCCCCTTCCCCCCCACACACACACCATTTGTTTTAATGCATACACTGACACAATGCAGTGGGAGAGCCCAGTGTGCAGACTGGTTTTGGTTCTGCAGACAGTGGCAGCAGCGGGTGGGGCCTTGAAACAGCTTTTGTCCCCATCTGAGAATTTGTAGCAGTTCATGCCTTCATAATGATGTTAAATGAAGCGGGGAAATTCTTGGTAGGCCATGGCCAAAAACACAGCTCTCCTTATGTTCTTTTGACAGTTTTGGCATTTGCAAAAGCCTGTTCTGGATCACAAAGTGTCAAAGTGCAACACTGTGAGGTGCAAATTCTGATTCATATTGCAAAAATGTCAAGTGTTTCAGTCCGTTTTACTGAATATCCTCAAAAAATTATCTTTGCAACAACAAACCTTTTTTAGATACACATTGCTTCTGTTTTATGTTCAAGAACTATTTTTGTTCTGGTAAATATTACACTATAAGATGGTGATGAGGCACATTTCCACACAGCTGATGGTTTATGTTACCATAACTACTCTTTCTTAACATAAAGTCAAAGTCTCTCTTACTCAGATTACCTAAGTGACTTTGGCCGTGTGGCTAACTTCATCTGTCATTCACATCTCACTGGGTGAAGCAAGGTTTAAAACAAAAGAAGTAGATTTGATTCATGTTTGAAAAATACAATGGGATTTACTGGGATAAATGCAGAACACAGTTTCCATTGTGGAGTTGGAGATCTGAGAGTCTTCGCAACTTTTTGTCATTTTTTTTTTCGTCACTGACCTGATTTTTGCTCCTTCTCACACAGACTAATTACATGTTGATTACAGGTCACCACTTCCAACTACACTACATAAATTTAAGAACTGCGACAAAAAAGCTTTTATTTTTGTTCAGTTTTTTTCAGAAGGTGCATTGCCTTAAAAACAATTATAAGTTGAAGCTGTCCTATTTTGGATTCATACACATAATGTGATACAGCCTGCTGTCTTTGAGTTGTGTCAACAAAAAATGGAGAGGGAGGTGGTTTAAGTCTGTTAACAATGTTTTCATCTCAAATTTAATAAATGTTATCACTTATGCAACCTATGTCTGTATTTGAAAGGACACTTAGAGTTAAGGCATTTTGTTGTGTTTCAGAGAGGCCTTTACTGAACTGTTAATGATTATCAATGATTATGAAATTGTTGTTTTGAGTTTAAGCTGTTATTTTACTGCTCTGACCCTTCATGTGTGATTTTTGTCTTCCTCAGATTTGGTTTGCATTCGTCAATGGTTTCTCTGGACAGATTCTGTTTGAACGCTGGTGCATTGGTTTGTATAACGTGGTGAGTGTTAATTGTTCTCTAAACATTCCACTTTACTCTTCTACTGAGCCACCTTTCTGACATGGATGTAATTAACTGTAGTACCCTAAAACTAATCTCTCTTTTGCCCCAGTATGGCATTTACATCCTGAAAATTGTCTTTGTTATTTATGACCAGATGTCAAGCCCATACTCCCTCTGTGCCCTAAGCTATGTGCTGTATGTGGCGGAACAGCTTGCACCACAGAGTATAGTTGGTAAAACCAGCTACAGTTGGATGTTCAAAAGACCGGGAGGACTGGAGCAGCAAGTGAGCTGGCTGCTAATTTTGGGAGTCCCACAGGGCAGTATAACGGGACCACTCCTGATGAACTCATATTTCATAATTGTCATAAACGAAGCAGTCAAGAAAAAAAAGTCCATGATGTACTGCAATGAGTTCATGTTCAAACTTTTCCTTGAAAAGCACCGCAGTCTGTCAACAAAAATGAATGGAAGCAATTCATAGCTTGAACTGTCAATCCAAAAAAATACCTTTGCAGCCCTGCCTCTTTTATAGGTTGCATAATAAACCACAACCCTGATAATCAGTGCTACACTGAAACAAGAGAATAGAGTTTAGTCTTTTTTTATAATTTCGAAAACTGGGGGAAATTCCTTCAGCTCAGTGGGAGTCTGTCGGAGGCAGTGGTCTGAATCCGCCCCTTTTTAGAGATCTTCCTGGGCTTGGCTGTGAATAAGAAAGGAGCCCAATGGAGCATGTCCTGTTGGCCCATTGGTCCTGCAAACTGAGGCCTGCAGACTCCCACTCCAGATGGGTCTGTGGGGATCTCACACCAACCGGCCCCTCAGTCACACAATACCATCGCTCCTCTCAGCAGCTGTTATATAGAACATTACACCATCTCTAAGAAATTACACTTAAGTACTAGCTTCTTGGTCCAGAACAATCCAGATGTTCATTGGGCAAAGGTTTTGCATATGAACAGACTGAAAGCATGGCGAATCAAAATAAGAAACCCCAAAAGATTTAAGGTCAGTGGTCTACAATAACTAAACTTAAGTGTGCTGCAAGGAGAGAATAAAGTGCAACTAAAAGGTAAACATATGGAGGTGATGGTGAAGACACAAGACAGGCACCTGCTGTTTAAAGATTGTTTTTTCTTGTGTTCGTGTCTCTGATTTTAAATAAGAACATTTGTAGCAATGCCTAAAATTGTCAGATTGAATTGCTGTGTTTTGTTTTGTTTTCTTCTTCAATGTAGCTCTTCACTGCTTTACCGCCTCTCACTTTGGGAATATTTGAGCGCTCCTGCAGGAAAGAAAACATGCTGAAATACCCAGAACTCTACAAAACCTCCCAGAATGCAATGGGTTTTAATACCAAGGTATTTATATACTTTCTCAGTTTTCTTATCTCTTCATAAAATCACATTAGAATATTGTTGCTTTTGTTTTACTGGTTCATTTTTCATTTTTCTCTGCAACATGACTTATTTTTAGAGAATTATCATCATATATAAAACTGGCCTTTTATAGTATTTTGTAAATTTATACAACTTAACCAGTAAAAAATATTCATTTTAAATTATTTTATTTTGTGCTAGCAAACATTAAGAATAAATAATGAATAAAAAAGTTAAAAGCTAACTTTATAACCAAGCTAATGACAGGAGAAGTTTCTTTTGTTGCCATGACCTGGCAGCTGCAGTTAGAGGGTCTCCTCTCATGGTCTGGCTTGGCCTGATCAGGTCTAGTCAGTCTGGTTGGGGTGGGGGTGGGGGTCCGTTAGCTTTCCCTCGCTGGTAATGAAGTCGTCTCCTCCTTTCTGAGCCACAGACTCCAGAACCCTTCTCACAGGCGTGGTGACCTGGTTCGAACCACTTGGAGGTGGATTAAAGGCGGATTGGCCATGGTGGTCAGGGGCAGGAAGGTCAGATGTGTTTGGGAGTGCAGCAGAAAGAAGGAGCAAGAAGGGAATGAAGAGCGTGCTGTCAGTTTGTGACAGAATTTGTTGCGGAAAATTGAACAATTTGTTTAGGGAAGGGAGTCGTTTGTTCTGAGGCTAAGGCTATCAGATCACATTTAGCCCAGATGGGATTGGACAGCATGTTTCACCCCTAGTTTCTTTCTGCACCTATTTAAGGAATACTTAAAAGTAGCAAGGCAAATCTTTCATAATTTTAAAGAAACAAGTCTTTAAATAAAAAAAATGTCAATAATGTGAACAAAAACATTGTTGATCAGTGTTTTGTAGATTTATAGATAGCCCACCCAAGTTTAAGACCTAGAGCTACAATATTTTATTCTGTTTACAATATTATTATATAAAATAAAGCTGTATTCCCAAACTTCCTGTATTTTTATGATTCCTGCCGTAAGAAGGATTTTTCCTACTTTAACGTTTTAGATTATTTCAGTAAGTTTTTCTTCTGTCGAAAAAGGATCATAGAGTTATTCATCTGATAGGTAGAAGCACATGGACCTCAGTTTTGTTTGGGCTACTATTTCCAAGAGCCATAAATGATGACTCGGGCAGGTCAGCAAGTTGTTTTTGCTGGCTTGTCCCCTCTTTTCACGAGATATTTTCCTTGCAGCTGGCCCGAGGCGAGGCGAGAAAATCCAGCAGGAATTTGGCCCCTTGAAACCTGTCTTTCTGCACCCCCCGGCCCTTTTGTACACAACAGATACTGTCTTTGTGAATTAAAGTTGTTTGTGTTGAGGTACAAGCAGGGAGAGGCCCGGGGTGTTATAGACTCTAGGCAGGGGGTTCAGCTTTGTCTCTCATTCACTTTTAATTACATATTCAGCACACTTTAGTCACTATAATAAACACTCTACTTATTCAGCCTTAATAATAACTGCAGCTAAACTATCACCTCCTGTGCAGCGCTACTTTTTCTAAGCTTTTGTTTGTCCCCCTCTTCTTACCTCACTTGTTCAAAAAGAAATGGAAAGGAGACGGCAGCTCTGGAAATATTTGGCTCCATATTAATTACTGGCTTTCATGTCTTTTGCTTTTTTTGGCAATTATAACTTTCACAAAGGGCCAAACCTTCCCCGGACAGACCAGGCATTCATTCTGAGTGGATCCTCGCCACTTATAGGGGAAACGAGAAAAAGAGATACCCAGGTGGATTGAGGGCTGAGAGAAAAGATCCCGCTGTCACAAATTATTATAAACTTCTTTTAATTTCATTAGCATTCATTAATGTAGAGAGGAAACTGTGACCCCCTGCAGTGCTTAGGATAAAAGCTGACAGAGCTGAGCTCATCAGCGTGACACTAATTGGCGTAAATGTGATTGTTACATTAATACATGTTTGACCACAGAGAAGAGGAATGGGGGTTTACGTTTTTTTTTTGTTTTTTTTTTTGCTCCTTGCTTTGTGTATTGGAGTTTGTGTACACAACGAGAGGGTGAGGTAATCCATGGTGGGAGTGGCTGCCATGGGACTGCGTTTAGTTGGCAGGAAAGGTGATGAGGTTGTGCCGCTGAGGTCAAAGTATATAAAAAATAATCTCATTTTCTTTTCCTGTAATTTATTTATTAAGCTTTTTATTGTATTTTACTTTGCTTTCCTTTTATTTCCACATCCTTCCTTGGCAGAATATTTGGAATAACTGAACAACCTAAAGCAACGTTACAAGTTATTTGATTATAAGTCAAGTCGCGCTTTTCAGTGTAAGTGAGCTTCCAACTTGGCACCTGCTGACAACCGTTTTTATTCCACCTCCTCCACCATCAGCAGTTTACGTTCTGGCCTTGACAACTTTAGAACTACCAACACAGTCTGGGTCAGAACAAGTGGTGGTGGGGGGCACAAGTGTGGACTGTTCTTTTGGCCAAACATATTTCACGGCTGTTTCATGGTACATTGCCCATTAGTGTTTTATTTGGCTCCGGCGCTTAATAAAATAAGTTTGAAACACGGTTGTTTTTGGAGTTGGGAGTATTGATTTAAACAGCTCATCCAAAGGGTGTGGGTCTGCACAGACAGACACTCAAAGATGATTTTCCAGACTCCTAATAATTACCATCAAAAGTGTTTAATCTCTGTCAGGTCCACCCATCTTCATGTGTGTTATGAGACCAGATTTTGCTTATTTAAACTTTCCTGTCATTTATTACTGCACCACCTTAAATTCTTTTAGGACGAAAAAAACCCAAAGCTTAATTAAATGTAATGAGCAGAAATCCTCCTGTAGCCCAAAAGTTAATATTTAATAATCTTACAGTCTGCTAGAGTATTTGGCTTTACCAGTTTTTTAAGGTCACATCTGTGTGTTATTCAAATAAAATAATTCTTTTAAAAAGTAAAACCTAAGCACTGATTTAGTCTCCTTGCTTTTCACTGCTAATACACATACTGGGCAGCCTCTCTCTCCCTCCATAATACCCACAGAGGATATACAACATGTCTGTCAGCGGGGTGGCCATTGAGCGAGGAGGCCCCGACAAAACCGCCACTTAGCCCAGCGCTGGGCTGGCACAAAGGGCCCAGGTCAGGGGTCACCTGGAAAGCTGGAGCTCCCCACACCCTTTTCACATGCTTTTTAAAACATTTTTTTCTTCTTCTCACTTTGTCTTTCCCTCTCACTCAACCCCCTCCCGCCTCCTTTCCCCTCCATCCCTCTCGCTTCTTTTTTGCAGGTCTTCTGGGCCCATTGTCTGAACGGCCTCTTCCACTCAGTCATCCTCTTCTGGTTCCCCCTTAAAGCCTTCCAGCATGGTTAGTGGCTCCCAGAGACTCCTCCACAGTTCACAGTGGACAGGATAAAAAGAGAAAACAGTCCAACACACATACTCTGTCTTAATTAGTGCTCTATTCAACTGTCCAATAATGAATTGCAAACGTGGCGTTCTCTGGTCGGAGCGACGTGCGATAACTAGCTCATGTTCATGTTTGAACCACTTCTCTGCAGCTACAGGCTCAGAATTTATCATTTGCACAATACAGATGACTTTTTTAGCTTTCAAACAGGCCTATTTATATTGTTTCAAATCCATTTATTTTTATTGCACATAATTTTAGATGTGTGAGTTTGTAAATATAAAATACAAAGTTTCTGTGCGCAAAGAAAATTGGGATTCTTCAGCCTGTAGGTCTTGGCTGGCCAGAGCTAAGGACCACACAAGTTTGGGTCTGCTTTCCAAACAAAGGCGCCAAGCCCCTTCACTCTGACTGACAGGCTGTCAGCAAAGCCTCGGCGCACACTAAACATGTGACCAACCGGAAGTAAAGAGAAGCCGAGCCTCTCAGTCTTTGTCTCCTGACAGTCCCACTCCGATGATATCTGCCCAAACTCACATTGATGTTTTAAAACAATACGTCTGCTTGACCATCTTTATCTTATTCTATCGGCGAAATAAGTGACCACTTTGCTACAATAAAGATGTTTGCCCACTCTGATTCAGGCAAGAATTAGCCAAGAAGTTTCTGACGTTCTTCATTCCAGTTTCACTTTATAACAAGTGTGTTACCAAACTGGTGCTAGATAGTAGATTATTCCAGCTTTACTTAAAGATCAGTGACAAAAAAATGACTTCTTTTTTTTATTTTTAAGTTGTTTTTATTCCTCTGGGTGTTGAACAGTAAAGCTCACTCAGTGAAACTCTTAAACAATATCCAGTTCTTGCTGTGACACATAAAAATTTAAAGATAGTGATCTCTGTCTAAAAGCCTCATTTGCTGATTTTCTTAACAGATACAGTGTTTGGCAGCGGAAAAACTCCCGACTATCTCCTCTTGGGAAACATGGTTTATACAGTAAGTACATCAATCTTCTTGACGTTTTTGCGGAGTTGATAAAAAAGCATCAGAAATACTTTTGATACATTTGATAATCGAAAGCGAAAATCACGTTTAATCTGTAAAGTACCTTTTTAAAAAATAAATATGATAAAAAACACTTATTTTTTGGTGACATTATGGTTTGTGCTTCTACAGTTTGTGGTCATCACAGTTTGTCTTAAAGCCGGTCTCGAGACCTCATCCTGGACCATGGTAAGTTGAAAACTCGTACTAAAGTTCTCTGATCTGTTTTCAGTCCCATCATTTAATACGACCACTGATACCTGTGGCACGTTTTACATACTTTCCGTATCTTGAAATTTCTTTATGGTTTGCTCCTGTGAGGCTTGTAACAGTAAAACTGGTGAAATGTATGGAAACTCATTCAAGTCCTCTTAAGAACTTTGTTTAAACTCTTAAGCCCAGATGACAAAAAAAGCTCAACAAATATGAGTACAATTTCTAATTACAGAGGGACAAGACATTTTCATCCCTCTGTACGTTAAATAAAAAAAAAAAAAACCTGAATGTTTGTTTTTGTTTTTCAACAGTTCAGTCACATCGCCATCTGGGGAAGCATCGTCCTGTGGGTGGTGTTTTTCCTGGTCTACTCCTCCCTGTGGCCCCTCATAACTCTGGCACCCGACATGTCAGGCGAGGTAAACAAACAAATGCTTTCATGTGTTTGGATACTTGGATACTCACACATACCTGCTGTCTTTACCCCGACCGCCGCATCTTTCCACGGTCCTGCTGATATGATCAATCTGACCCTGATAGACCTGTACCACCTTGTGTTTTAGTTTCTGCTGGTGGGAAAAGTTCTGAGAAAAAAAACCCACCGGGTCTTTACAAGTCAGGCCAGTGGAGTGTAAACTGTCAGACTTCTGGCTTGTGTTGCTTACCGACTTAATTGGGCCAATTTTCCTCAGTGTTTGTGTTACATTTCCCTCCCTCAGCCCTGAGTATCCACAGGTGACACAGAAATAATGAAGACGTCTGCTAATTAAACAATGAAAAATGAGGTCAGTAGAAGTCCAAAACAACCACGCTCTTCACAGAGTCAAACGTTCCTTATAGAACATTAAATACCCTAAATCTAAAAATAAATGCATTTTTTTTTACTATCAGAATATAGCTAATTTACTGGTTCACTGCAGATGTTCAAGGGGAGATTAAACATTTGACATTTCCCAGTGCGATGTGGGGGAGGGGGACTGAGGTGTCTTTTCATTAAAGAACAAGAACTCAGCAGGAGATTATTTAGAAAAAAGGCTTCATACAACCCGCGGAGGAAATAAATAACCTCTTACAGTAAATATCGTCTTTGAAAGGATGCTGGTAAATGGATAACATCATGGTTTAATAAAGGTTAATGATGAAAACATTGTAAAAACAGAAAAATCTGCCTCAGGGGTAGTTCTTGTTGTACACATAATTAGATTAACAAAGAAAAGAACATTTAAAAATGTGGTGGGCTGTTTGTCTGAATACACAAAATTAAGCAAATGTTTTTTTAGATATGCTGAAAATACTTTAGTAGTAATAAATGTACAACTGTTTTTATTTTATCATTATTATTATTATTATCAGTACTCAGACCGCAGTGTGAAAACTGATCAGGAACTGTCTGAAAAAAATTTAAAAACACTGAGTTGGAGAGAATAAAATTTTCAGCATAAATAACTGATTTTTTAAAAAAATAAATAAATGCAAAGTTGCACAGTGCACATTTTTCTCATTATGTAAGAAAGCCTTTGAAAACCTTTAAGACCATATCTGTTTAACATTCAGATAAATGAGATGAATGCAGAAGGTTTTTGAGGTTCAGCTCAGGGTAAATGTCTTGAGATCAAACCTGCTATTTTCCAGGTTTTATTTTGAACTAATTTAATCAGCTGTGAGCTTAAATTGTGTACATTATGATGATGTCATCCATCTAATCTACAATAATCACTGTCAGAATATGAAGGAAAAAGTGCGAGAAAGATTTTTGTGTGTTGATGTTTTTGTTGGGCTTTAAACGTAAGATAAAATCTTTGTTGCTCACAGCGTACGTTTTGTTTTGATGTGGAACCACCACAACAGTATTTTTGAGTCTTGTAATTCATGTGGGGTGGGTATTTGTATGTGGATGACCTAGCAGTAATAAACAGAACAAGGTGCACATGAGCAAAACTGCTCTGTTCTCCTCTCCCTCACTCGGTCACATGAACAACAGGTATGTTGGATCCATCCAGTCTCGTGTCTGCACACCCTGCTGCTTTCATCCACGCCCCGCAGCAGCTGACTGAAGAAAGTAATGGTGTCCTGTGGGCAGATTGTAACTCTATGCCCAGCTCTAATTCAGGGATGCCAGTATATCATCGAACAGCGACACATCCCTCTGAAAGCTGAGAACACATCAGAGACACGATCTCCACCGGCCTTGCAGCCTCTGAGGAGCAGGATTATCGATGCAGTCCCACAGATTTCACCATGGCCTCTTCAAAGTTTACCTGAATCTTCAGAAAACATTTGCCCTCTGTCCTTCTAACTATTTTCTTTCTTTCTCTCTCAACATTTCCCTCTGTTCTCGCTTGCTTCACCCCCACTCTGCTCTGCCTGCTGAACAACGGCCCGAGGGCCAACTGCATAACAGACACCAGAACTCTTTCTCCTGTTTCTGCTCCCATTCAGTACCCAGCTCAATGCTACCTAACAAGAAACACTAAGCAGAGCTCAGCTTCACGTGAGCACATTAATCAGTGTCGGGCCAAATGTTCTTTGGACAAATGACACAGCAGGTGCAGGAGCCATCCATGAAAGGCTCTGAAACAGCAGGTCTGCTGGTCACAGGTACTCCCAGACAGGCTCCGCCTCAAACGAGGCATCTCATCCTGTTTTCACTTGACAAAAGTCCAGCACAGAAATCAAAGTATATGTCCGAATATTCTGTTCAGACAGTGTAATCTGCTTCACTAAGAGGCTTAGCTTCACCTCAGGAGATGCTTTACATTGGCTCTGCTGCCTCTGATAACAGCATTAATGTTTTCACTTTTTATTCTCCTCTGCTATTTTTCAGTTCTTGCAGCAAACTGTTTTATAGTTCTGTCAGACTCGCATATCTGTCATCAGCTCATGGATTTTACCTCTGGTTTGTGTTCAACAGATACAAACAAAATCATCTCACCAAGTAATTAGTTATTGTAAAGCATACCAGGATTACACTTTGTCAGTTTGTGAACTGTTGATGGGATTACAGTCAGGACTGGAACTTAAAATCAGTTTCTAAAGCAGCCAGACAGATTTGTTATTTAAAGTAATTTTTTTAAAAACTGCTTTATATTTTAGGTCAGTTTTTTGTAGTTGAATTTAAACAACTTTTATTGCTTCAGTCCTTCACAACAAAAGTTGCATGATAATGTAAAAATAATTATTTCATTATGGAAGAACACAGCAGAGCTGCTCAGCAGAAAGACTTTAGTCTCATTTTCATCAGTTATTGTAAAAACACAGATATAATTTATCCAAACAACATGAAGAATACACTGATTTAATCTGTCTTTTTATTATGGAAAGTGATGGTTTTATTATTTTTTTTTTACTTGATTATTAGTTGATAAATTTCCAAAGTCCACTATTCTTTATTTGGTTTTCATTTCATTTCATTCTATTTTACTAAAATGCACACATTTTTATATCTACATAATTATAAAAGTATCAGAAGAGAAATGTAATTCTTGTTTCAGACAGATGATCCATCATCAGCCCTGTGTAGTTTGCAGTCAGAGCTGTTTATTGTTATTTGCAGTGGACCTTAAAGAGTGTTTGACAGTTGAAAAGAAGCTGCCGAAATTCCTCCATACAGTGAAACAGCCTCCCAGTGATGGATGCAGCTGTCGGACACTCAGAGGTTGTAAACATGGATGCAATATACAGTATATGGCCTCTTGTTCTTCATTTTTCATGCAACACGCTGAGTTGTTCTTCACAAAACAGTTTTAAATCAGTAGGCATACGAGGAGAGACGGCAACTTTTGATTAATTGTAAAATATGTTTGCAAAGACTGGTGGCGTGTTCTTTCTGCAGACAGAAAAGAGTATTTTTGAACAGTTTTCATCACTGTTTGACTTGTGTGGTATCATTAGATCCTCACTGCTTTTGAAGGCTCCAGAGTGGGTGATTTTAGGACAATTTGTTCTTCTTGTGCTTTACTGGCTAATGATTGATAGAAAACAAAACACAAGTTTAACTGTGCTCTACAGACTTCTGAGGGTTTAAGAACAGTTTTCTGTCACTGTTTTTTCAGTCTTGTTGTCTGTGTTTAGGGCATATCTGGAATGAAACTGAAGGTTCATCTAAAAACGTGTTGCTTTCAGTTTTTGTTGTACTTTTTCTGTCATTTATTCCTGCTTTGATTAAAATAATTGTGTTGATGTTGGCAAGGATTATGTTTTAAAACCATATTATGATTATGGGTTAAGTTAGGGTTAGGGTTGTTGGCCAAGAGCATCCGAGAGGGGTCTTCCAAAATGTCTCAAAGTGGACATATGCTTTTAAATTCATTCTTTTTACATTTAAATAATTTGGTTGTGATTTATATAAAATAGAACTGCAAAGCTTTGGTCTGAATTCCTGGTTATTGTAGCTCCACAAGCCCCTCTTTTATCCTTATTCTGAGGGGCATCTGAGAGCAACTTGTTTTTGGTTTGGTCTCTTTAAATGCAAATGAGACACTTGTCTCACTCCCAATGATTACTGTCCACACCAACCAGTTTGGACATTGTTGTAGTTTGATAGCAGAAATAGGATTATATAGCAGTGCAGAAACTTTTTATTTACAAATCGATTAAAAGATGTCAACAACAGAAGACTTGTCCATCCAGCCTTACATGTTGGAGACAGAGTCTGATCCAGAGCCAGAGGAGAATGAAGACAACAAACCTGCAGAATCGCAGATTCACGAAATTGGTTATCCAGCAGACCTTATTTAGCAGCTCTGCAGCTAATATTGTGGTGTTATTGTTCAGAAAACATAATAGGGAATTGAGAAAACTGAACTGATTAAAAAATATGATCCAAACAGAATACAGTGAATTCCTGATTTTTGCGGGTGCATTCTTAGAGTACCCGCGAATCATGAAAAAACACAAATACTGGATGTGGTCCAGAAAAGGTCTACATCGCGTTTGGAGTGACATCATAATATGGTTAGAACAAAACAAAAACACGCGAGCTAAACAGTTAGCAGCTACACGCCACACGGTACTCTCAGCAGGCAGTAATGCTGTGTTCTTGGAGGAGCGTGGGCACAGGGCATGTTTAATGTACATTAACATATACAGTATGTCACAAAGTTAGTAAATTATATTGCTCTTAATAATTTAGAAAAACCACTAGAATAAAAATTGTCCTTCCTTAGAGTACTGTATTTCCAGTTTCTATGATATCACAAGGTTTTCCACAAACTACTAAGGTAAGGTTCTATGAAAAAATCAGCAAAAGACTGAATCCACAAACACTGAAATGCAACTTTGCGGGTTCTACTATATAAAGATATGTATACAGCACTGGGACTTTCCCTGCTGGAGTCACAGACACATAGTTTTTCCTTGAACTTTGAAAATGTAAAAATAAAATGTTCATATGTAATCGTCCCAGAAACCAACCTGTCCAAAAGCACTAAAGCTATACTTTCACTCATTTTACAAAAAAAAAATGTCCAGGTCTAAAAACTACACTGACTAATGAAATCGTAATGCCTTAATTTTATCAGTAGACTGGATTAAATCATAAATGTGAGGTGGGCACAAAGTAGGCTGAGGCTGGTATGATGTTGGTTGATAATATGCAAAGGCTAATTTTGAGTTGTCAACTATACTCTTAAAATTTGGGTTCACTGCCTTTAACATTCATGTTACAGCAGCTCTTATTGACACATTTGTATGACTGACCCCGTCTAGTCCTGCATCTAGTCTGTCTGTGCCTCTGTGCAGCAATAATAGAGGGTCATGGCCTATCAAAACACACCCCTCCATGCCAGAGGACACTACTGTCTGTCCAACCAGACGAGTTTATTAGTTTGTCCTAAAAAATACAGCCCAGCTCTCTGGACCTCTCTCCCCCTGTCCAGCTCACAGGGGCCCCCCCGGTATGAGACACGCAGAGTCCACCAACACTGCCAGCTGCGCTCGAAGTCCTGGAGCTGTTCCAGATGCCTACAGACAAACATTTGTTGTTTGCAACTACTTGAATTTGTTTGGATTTTCCAACTGCGACGACAAATTGATAAATGTGGTTTATTTAGGTTTTAGCTTTACTTACTTTACTTACAGTTTCCACAGTTGGGTCTCGTGTTTGTGTAAGTTATTCTCTGAGGTTTCACTGCCTGTTTTGTTTTTAAATATCGGATTAAATATCCTTTGAGTTATATATGGTGATTAATGCATATTGTACATGGATTGAACTTGTGAACGAGAGAATTTATCTTTGTGCTTCTAGACTTTGAGTTACTGTGAATACATCCATGGTTTATTTTCAAAGGAATCTCTGGTCAGCTTGGTTTTTAACAGACCCATTAAAATGTGAGATATTCTGGAAGAAAACAAAAATAATTCAACTGACTTGAAAAAAAAAAAAAAAGTGTTCCCACTGAGGATTTTAGATTTTTAAAACTGATATAAAAATATCCTGTGCTACTTTCACACGTTTTTAGCTTCAGGTGACACAGAAAGCTTTTATATCTGTGTCTCATCTCAAACTGTAGGAAAAAAAGCCATTTTTGATTTCCTGTCATTTAGAGTTTCCTCTCCCTCAGTGTTTTGTCTAACATCAAGGTCAATCAGCGGGTAATGACAAACACATTAGGTCATTTGGGCAAACGGAGTACTTTGATAGCTTTGACACTGATCTGTGTGTGTGTGCATCCTGAAGGAAAGATGCTGTCGAAGGGGCCTCAGCAGTTGAAACAAGCGGCGCGATACGACGCAGGGAACACGGGTTGGACTCTTTGACGTGTAATGACAGAAAGTTTCAGTGGCCTGGGCCAAAGCAAACAACTCAGAGAGCTTGAAGCATTTGTCTCCACTGAGGCGATCCAAAGTCTGCTCCGCACTTTGAACTTAAAACTCAGCCTCATTACTCATGAAATAAACATTTGTTACTTACAGTTTTCAAATAACGCATTACTTACTTCATTAAAAAGGAGTTATGGGACACAAGAAACCTTTGTTGAGTGGATTGCTTTTACATACTGGCAGACATTTCACACAGCCACCAATTATTCAAGACTGTTATTAGCAGAGTATGGTATAGTGATTAAAAAAAAGAATGTTACAAACTTACACTTTCTCTCTAATCAACCTCCAACCAACTTCGCCTCTTGCTTGTAGTGATAATACCTGCTCTTATAAGCATATTATTGCAAGAACTATGGACATCAAGTCTTTTTTGTTCTTTATTGACAGAAGCTCTCAACACAACCCATAGCGGAGTTGTTTTTCTTTTGAAAAGCTTCATCTTCCTAAAAAACATCACAGGTACTTCCTCAGCCCTGAAGGCCACTGAGGTGAATGGGATCCAAACAAAAACATGGGATCATGTAGTCATGGAGGATTAACTCACCTTGAGCAGGTTATTTGAACCAGTCGTCTCTGTTTCAGTAACACAACAGTTTGTTTGGAGCAGAGAAGAGCTTGGAGACAGTTCGTCTTTACCAGTTGTTTCTTCTTTTAAAGAACTTCTCTTTATCTGGTGAGCAGTTGAACCCTGCATTGTCTGCAGTGACTCGATATTAAGTGTGTGTCTTTGTGTGTGTGTGTGTACCACAGGCGAATATGATGTTCAGTTCAGGGGTCTTCTGGATGGGCCTGTTCTTCATCCCGGTCACTTCACTGATCTTCGACGTGGCCTACAAAGTGTGAGTTTTCTCTCCGCTCTCCTTACTCTTCTTTACACCAACACACACACACACACACACCTCTAATGCGGGAAATTCCTCCACTATCTCTCCTATCGCCAGAAGAAATTCTTCCTGCCTACGTTTTTGATCAAGCTTCCATTCTGTGAAAACTCTACAGGAGCTGTTTGGGCCTGGTTCTCATCAGCTCACAGCAGATTCATCGTGTCAGATGAAATTTGCAAAACTAGAAAACGTTATTTCTCTCTTATGCTTCTAAAGTGAACCTGTGAACATCCCATTATGTTGATGTGGTTGAATCTTGTTTGATTTACAGAGTGAAGAAGGCCTGTTTTAAGACCCTGGTGGATGAGGTGCAGGAGCTGGAGGCTTTATCTAAAGACCCTGGAGCTGTGGTGCATGGAAAAAGGTACTTTTACACTGTATTACATATTTCTGTCATTACTTAATAAAATTAGATTTATATAATTGTTGTGACCTAATGATTCATGAATATAATGGGTAAAGACAACACTTGTTCTGTTTAACAAAGTTTACGGCAGTTCATTTTATATTAAAAGTGAAGCCATAAAATCTTTATATACCTGTTTGAAATAGTAGTTTATTCTTTCAGTTTGCAGTTTGATATAATATACTTCTGTGATTTATTTTCTAGCCAACTCAAACTTTTCTTCCCAGCTGCCCGACGTTCATCCTACCGAATTGTTATTTCTTCTTCAAACCCCACCCAAAATCATCAATGGGACCAATCCCATCTTTAACAAAACACTTCCACAAAAGTCAAACAGACCAATCATGTCTTGGACAAACTCCTACCACACAATAAGAAACTCCCACTTAAGACCTCCACATACTCCATTCAAAGCCGAACAGTTGCGTTAATTTTTGGACACACCTTTCATAGCCCCTGAGACACAGCGCCCCGAGCTCCAGGGAAGCCCCTCCCTCTGTGGTATACGTCACTGCACAGGGTATCTTCCCACTGGAGTCTAAACTCTGATCCACCACAAAACAGTTTTATCTCCATTCATGAGTTTTTAGTCATTTGACTATCTTTATAAATGTCTGCTTCTGGGTTCAACAGTCGGCTTCTGAAAGCGAGTAGTTGCCACAAACTTCTGACCAATCACACAGTAAGTTCTTATGAGGAGGGGGGTAAAAAGTTCTCCTGGCAGGTTGTGGTAAGAAGGGCTGGAAGACTGGAAGCTGCAAACTGAAGGACGCAACAATGAGAGGCAATGTAGGCAGTTCAGATGAACTATGCAGAGGCCTTTAGTGACTGCAGAGACCCCCCTTTAAAATCTTTTGCGTTTGTTATTTTATAGCAACTATTTAGGTATTCTGACTTCTGGTTGTTTTACATTAAATGATACATAAGTTCCTGAAAACCAATCAATATGATTTGGAAGTCAAATGTTAGTTGTTTTTTTTACCACCAGTTATAAGCAACATTACTCTCAAAACTTGCATTTCTGTTGGTAGTTTTTTGGTTAAACAGGACATTTAAGCCAAAATTACCCTCATTTACAAAAACCAACAATACACAAAATAATTATGGATTTATGTTTGAGTTCAACAGTGCAAGTAAGTGTAAGAATAAAATGCGTTTTTGCAAAATCCTTCCCATTATTTAAATATAGTCATTTAGCAGACGCTCTAGTGTTTATAGTCAATTCACCAAGTAATTTACTCCTGTATAATCCTAATCCTGCAATGAAACAGCTCTGTTTCTCAGATTAACACAAAGTTAAAAAGACTCTTGTGTTTTCTCAGGGCATTTTTTTTTCCTGTCAGGGTTACCCGACTGTCTGTTTTTAATAATTTCCATGTTCTCATGATCAGTTTGGATGAAGAACCATCTTGTCCTCTCAAGTCCCTCAAAATGTCACGAAAATTCATGTCTTCTCTGCCAGCAGTGTTCCTGTGTGGATGAGCGAAATCTTAAAATTGCTGCTAAATTGCAGGATTTTGACTGTAATATCAGTAATCATGTCGTAAGAGTGGTTTTCTCCCCTTTTTTTCCCACCCAAACATGTGAAGTCTGATTTTTGAGGAACAGTCCTGCTTTATTAAAGCCTTAAAGTATTTAAAGTGAATCAGCTGAAGCAGGTCTCCCCTGCTCTGAGGTCTGGTGGACACATCAGCACGGAGCAGATCCGTGCGAGATGCCCTGTTGGCTGAAAGTGATCTTCCTGCCTGGCTGCTGTCCCAGACCCTGCAGGCTTCACATACACACATGTAGACGCATATAAACACATGAATGAGTGTATACACACAAACATATGTTATTTCACACATTTTAGTCAACCTGCTGTTTCACAACCAGTTGCATCTCCTCGCTTCACAACAGTTTAGCTTCTCTCCATGTTTTCTGAAGCAGCAGGTAAAGCTGTTTGCAGGTCCCTTTACTCGGACAGTCCTGATGGGTCATTAAATCTGCCTGTAGTGCACAGTGGTCGCTAATGCACTCTGGGTTTCTGTGTGTTTGTGTATAGCTTGACTGAAAGAGCTCAGCTCCTGAAGAACGTCTTCAAGAAGAGCACAGTCAGCATGTACCGGTCCGACTCCATGCAGCAGAACCTGCTCCGTAAGTTCCCCACAGAATCACATCTTTCTTCTTTCTGTCCAAATTGGTTTTTGTATTTGTGTAGCATGAACGCACAGGTCACCTCAGTGAAGTTTTTTATTGTTACTCAGGAAAAGCCTAAAATATCCTGATGAGCAGAATGTTAAGAGGGGGAAAAAATCATTTTTAACCAGGAATTAAGCTCCAGCTGGGGTGCCATCTCTCCTTTTTTCTTTTTTTTACCCATATATTTGTTGTTTTTATGACTTTTAACCCCTCAATGTGGAGACACCAGACCACTGTAAGAACAGCTATTAGTTTACTGTCAAACATCATATTATTCTTTATCAGGGAGGAATTTGAGAACCAGAAGCTTTTGTTTCTCTAGAGCAGCTCATAAACTGGGTTTAATTGGCCATTATTGGACACATTAAAAAAGAAAATCAGCCATTGAGCATACCTGTACATATTTATTCAATCACCAAATAGGAAACAATACAGCAGCAGCTGCTACAACCACAATTTAGCTTATTTTTTGTTAGTGAAAATGCTTTTCTGTTTAATATCTTTAAAAGCACAAGTTCTTCTAAGAGTTTTTAAGTATATGTTTATGTTAAGCAGCTAAGTTTTTTTGACCAGTGAGGTGAATAAACAGTTTTTTCAGTCCAGTATAAAACAAGCAGCTCTAACAGTGTTTGTTTCTCTCAAATCTGGACCTGAATCAGAAAGGACAGGGCCCAGTAAAGTTGCCAAAAATCTATCAGATTTTTTATTTATTTTTTTCTCTTTCGATGGTGAAAAGTTGCAGACATAAATGTAAAACCACTGGTCAGGTCCTGTAACGTTAAAACGATTCCATGAGAAAGGGGGAAAAGAAATCTGCTCTCAGTGGAGCCTGAAACCATTCAGAGTAAAATCCTTTACTTTTAATTCTAAAAAGGTCCAATCTTAGCTGTCAGGATAAAACTGCTCAGTGGTTTTCTTGGCGTGGTTTTCTGTTTTTCTTTGTTTTGTTTTTTTTTTGGGTTTTTTTTATTTTGTGTGTGTGTGTCATTTGTCTGATCAGTTTTTTTGTTTGTCTCGTAGGTGGGGATGGGATCGTTGTTGTGTGAAACCTTTTTTTTATTAACTCATTATTCAAACCTCATCCTGCTGTAATCTCAGCCCCTCTGTAGCTGCCCGGTAGACGCCACTCTCCTTTCCGTTTGTGTCGTTTCCATTTCCTGTCCTTCCTCCTCGTGTGTCTCTGTGTGTCCTGAGTTCAGCTCAGTAGAGCCAGATAACCATGAAATGATGAAATGTTGCGCTGTTATTCCCCACATTGCACTCACGCCAGCGGGGTCCTTTGAACTGGCCCGCTGGCCTCCGGCTACTGAGCGAGTCATTTGACACCTGAAGGTGAGTCAGGGGTCAAAGGTCAAGCGAGACCCTGTGGGTGAGTGTAGGTGTAGATGATAGAGCAGCTTTTACACTTCAGATAAACCTCGTGGGGGGAGCTGATTGCCGTGTTTGTGTTTTAGACTCGATACATGTTTGGTTTTTGGTTTTTACTCAGAGTCTCTGGGAAATCAGCTTTTTTTTTTTTTTTTACTAAGAAAAACTCATCTGTTAAACTAAGAACACAAAATGTCTTCAAAGCACTGTTTTCATTTTATTTTGACGTTTTTAGTTCTAATTATTCCTCCAAGATCAATGGCTGGTTAGGTTGTGTTATCTGCTGTTTGGAAAATTGATCCAGAAGATACAGAAGAAGAAAAGCTCCGAAAACGATGCAGAGGAGGAGAGAAAAGCAAAAAGATGACTTTAAGTTTATTAAATGAATTCCACACAGTCAGCTGCAGCTCTTTCCCCCATCAAGCAGCATTATTATCTATCGTTATATCATCACTGCTAAAATATACTTTTTGCACGTCTGAACAGTTTGTCTCCATCCATAATTCTGACAGCTCAAAAAAAAAGTTCAATATTTTCCTAATAAATCTTTTTGAAATTTTCGCGCTTCGATTTGACTCTTTAAGTGTTCTCATGTGCGAACAACTGGCTCTGGATTTTGAGTCTGTTCACACGTGTTCACGTCACAGTGGGAGATTTTCTGCTGCAGAGACGTTTTCACCGCGTGAAATACAAGAAAAGGAGAATCTGCGAACACGGCACAGGAAGCGGGACGTGATTTGAAAAATGTGTGGAAATCCATGGGTTTCTTTAAAAAAAAATGTAAAAAGTAAAGTAAAAAAAAAAAAAAAAGCTAATTTCCCAAACATTTTTGATTCAGTTCATATATTTCATGTGTGTTATGATGTTTCGGCTAGTTTGAACTATTTCCACTCCTTTTCAGACGGCTACGCCTTTTCTCAAGATGAGAACGGGGTCGTGTCCCAGTCTGAGGTCATCAGAGCCTACGACACGACCAAACAGAGGACCAACGAGTGGTGAGCCGCCCGTCCTTCCTGATCCAGGCCCGACACTTTGGAGCCACAGCTGCTGTTTCCACTGCTGATAAAAGCTGCGAGTGTACACTTCCACCTCTGAGGGAAGTTATGGACGTAAGGTGGATGACGTGAAAGAGACAATGAGTCGTATTTTAAAAATAAAAAAAAAAGTGAAAGGGGGTAAAATAACACAAGGAACAAAACAAAACGTGTTCACTATCAGCTGTATTTGTTTGTCCAGCAGAAGTGATGAGCACTGTGCGTTCTTAATATTCTGTGGTCTGAAGTCCCTCACTGTTCTCGCTCAGTCTGTCGGAGCGAACCTCTCCTTAATGATTGAATGACAACTGTTAGCACAGAGCCACGAAGCCTAAAACCCGTTGTATGAAACCACTTTTAAACACTGTAACGGTTAAAAACACCAAACGAACGGTTTAAAGCAGGATTGCCAAAGAGCAGTCGTCACAATCGTCCAAGCACCTGTGAATTGGGAAAACCTTCAAACCGTATGCAACTAAAACGTGTTCCCACGCCGAACAGACCACTCCCCGAGCAAATGTTTGTAACCTTTTCATTTTCTTTGTGCACTTCCGTGAGAGTCTCTCGTGTGAAGCCTTACATTTGCTCATGCCTTCATCCTTTCTTTTAAAGTTCTTTTTATTAAACATTTAGATGTCGTGCCTGGTTCGCTTTCTTACTTGTAATTATTTTAGAGGTTTTTTAAGTATTTTAGTCTCGCAACCAGTTGTAAATTTTTTTTTTTTTACCCACCGTTTTTGTTGTTGTTAACAGCCGAAGTGCGGCGCTGCATTCCACAGATCGCTCCCGTTTCCACAATCACAGCGGTGCCTACCTGAAAACATCCCCTCTCAGAAGAAAGAGACAGCCAGGACTAGTTTAGTGCTTCGTGCAAACTCACAAAGACAACGTCATTGTCTCCCCGCCACAGTATTGCACTCCTACAGTGTTAAAATTACCGATTTGTTCCAGCATAGGGGGAAACTCACAGTGACTGTAGTGTTTCCTACAAAAAAAAAGAAAATGGAGATTTTTATCCCTCTTCTAACATAAGTGCCATTAGCTTAAGGGAGAGAGAAATTTTAGCCAGGAAACTCCACGACAGTATCAAAACTACTTTGTCTCTGTAGTTATTTTGTGGATTTGTATTTTTATATTGGAGATCTATGACTTTTGCATTGATTGGCTTTGTAATGACTCGTCTGTAACTTTACGTTTTTATTTTATTTTTCTTGGATAAACTGGCAGGATGAAGAAAATGTAATGAGGAAATGTCTTGTTATTAATATGAATATCGTTACAGCTTGATTTGTTTATATTTAACTACTTATTGTTCTGTGTGATTGCTTTCTTCTCCCTATGGGAGATCAGGTTTCTGATTGTGTGTGTGTGTGTGTGTGTGTGTGTGTGTGTGGGTTCATAGCCTGCATGTGCATGTGCTGTATGTGTGAATGAGTGTGTGTCACTACTGTGGATAACGTCTCTGTATTCGCTGCATGTTTGAGTCCTCTGTGTGAGACGGGGAGTTTAAGGTGTCTTGGTGTTTTTGTTTTTTTTGTTGTTTTTTTTATTGAATGAGTGTGTGTGTGTGTGTGTGTGTGCAGTGATGCTTGCTCATGTTGTCTGTCTGCACGACTTCAGGTATAGTTATGATTTATCTCTGTGCTGATGCATGGCCCGTATGAGAAAAGTGAGCCTGTCAGGGTGTGTGTTTGTGTTCAGACTCGCGGCTTTAACAGAAGGTGTTGCACAACGCACTCGATGTACCTTTACAGTCGTGGAAATCTGCTATTATCAAGTTTTGTTTTTTAATTTCTAAACATGTTTGTAACTTGTTTTTTCTTCATGCAGTGTACCTCTACTTTACAGGAATGCTCTTCTGTTTATAGTTTCCAGTTCTTTTTATTAATTTTTTATTTTCTCTGCTTCTTATTGATGTGAGCACTTAACTGTCCAAACTTTCCAAACTGCTGAATGTAGATGTCATCGTTGTAGAAGGCTTGGACTGTTGCTTCGTTTTTTTTCCACAAAACATAAAACTCTGTTGTCCGTGAAGGCTGCATGAATGGAAAACACAAACTGTTCTTTGAAGTGTTAACTGTTCCGCTTTGATTCCCCCTCAAGTGTTGATCACTTTGCAAAAGAGGAAGAAAAAAAAACTATAATGCACCTTTAACTTTTCTTTTTAATATCTGTTTATTTTATGTTCTTTTGTTCAATGATTGTTCTGCATGTTGGGACTGCAAACTTCTAAGTGTTGTCTTTTACTGCCATGAAGGACTACTGAAATAAACTACAGTCATGGAGGAACGATGTGTTTTGTAAGCTTCTGTTAGCATTCACTCTGTAGTCATCCTTCTATCCATCTTTTTATCCACTTTTCCTTTTTGGGTGGTGGGGGAACTGGTGCCTGTTTCCATCAGAGAGGAGGGGGACACGTCCCAAGTCCATCACAGGGATACATAAAGACAAATGAGTCAACGATTCACTCTCACTCGCACCAAAAGTCAATTTAGAGTTAATTGTTAACCTAACATGTATGTTTAATGATCCTGTTTCTCTTTATTCTTTGTTTTTTCTTCCATACGCTTTTAACACGTAATTTCTGCATATTTTCTGCTAATAGAAAATGTCAAAGTTCAGCTCATTCAAGACATTCCAGCTATGTTTTTTTCATAACTTTGACACTTTTTTTTATTTTTCATTCTTTCGCCGTAATACTGTAAATACATTTAAGTCTCTTTTTTTTTATTTACTTTGGTATATTTACTGTCTTGTTTTGCTATTGTTAGTGTTTCGATGTTTTGAGTTTTGTGCTACCTTTCCAATTTTTGCTGCTTTTCTTTAGGGCTTTTGGTGTTTGTGATTTGATACTTTATTAACTTTTAATTTTAGTTTTTAGTAAGTTAGGCTTTTGCTAGCATTTTTCACCTTACAGCTAAAGTTTTCCTATTTCTAACTGATAGCTAGTGTTTTGCTTTAGCTTTTTGCTGTAGTTTTTAGCTTGCACTTTGCTCCTTTTAGCTTTTAGTGTTCAGTTTCTCAGCAAATAAATTAGTTTGTACTTTCTGGTGTCTTGTATAAAGACTGTGATCTGTTTCTGTAGTGGTTGAGCATCCAGATCTCCACCCCAGAGGATCCAGACTGGTTCAGGCTTTATTTGTTGTAAAAACAACAGATGTTTTCTTCAAGGACTGCACACAAATGGCGTCCCAGAATAAAATAGAGGTAACATATAATGATTTATTTCTGTTCCAACTAAACTGTCACGATAACAAATTTTACTGGATGATAAATTGTCTCAGAAATTATTGTGATAAACGATAATATTGTTTGGAGACCAGTTTAAACTAATAAATTGATTTTAATTTATTGTACGATTAATTGGTTTATTGTTTATCGTGACAGGCCTAGTTCTAACAAACTTTGTGAACTGATCAGTATTTGTCAAACACACATTCGTCATTTGTTGTTGGATGACAAAATATGTAACTATATTTTTCCATTTCTCAAACGTAAGATTTTTCAGTCTCTCTGAACATTTTGGCAATTATTTCCAGTAATTTTGCAGATTAAATGGAAATTTAAAAAAAAAGAAAATGACAGAATTAAAATAATTTTGAGTTGCTTTTATACAACAAAAATGGTCAAATCATTTAAAAAGTGGTAGATCTTAAGGTTTCGGTCCTGGTGATGACTTCAGAAATGATTTATTACCTCAACACTTGATGAGCGGCCGCTTTTTCAGAACAGAAAAACATTTGCTGTATCTGATTACAGTTGAGTCAAACAAGCCCACGTTGGTTTAATAAAGAGGGTCACTGGAAAAATAATTGCTGTTTACGGGGTTTACTGTCCCATGACTTCCTGAGAAACTTAAAGCTGACCCACAACAAAAAGATACAGAATCCTCCACCCCCCCCTTTCTTTGGTTGACATAATTTGGATAAACGAGTGTGGTTATTCTTCACCATGGCGGTGAATACATTGTTTCCCAGGACCGTGCTGAAAACATGACCACAAATACTCACCAGAGGGTTTGATTACATGAAAATGTTGGGAATTATAACTGGGATGTGTTCTTGATCTCATCATCCGTGTAAACAAAGGTTTTGTGGTTTTCTTAGTTTTAAAAAGCACATTTATAAAACTTGCATCAATTTAAACCTAAAACAAAGTGAGGGAGAAAGGATAATCAGGGTCCTACTGTGAGGATAACTTGGGAGGGAAAGCTGGGCAAAGGCGTGTTTTATCTTTCTAAAACGACTGATAGTTACAGAAACATGTTCACCACTCGTGTTGTCTTTTATGAACCAGATGTGGAATGCAATGCGTTGCTGAAAGTTTGAGCTGGCATCTGTCACGGCGTCTGCCATGTTTTGTGATAAAAGCGCAAACAATCTCTGAATGTGGCGGGAAACATCCTCGGACCGAACGATTGCCAGATCTGTTTCACAGTCAGGTAAACCAGGACACAGAGCTGCCTTTGTTGAGCTTTTTCTTTCTTTCTTTTTTTTTTTTTTCTGTTACCTGCCGCTGCAACCTAAACCTGCGTTTTCTGCAGGGAGTTGTTTTTAACACTGTGACCACGCTATGCTCGTTGAACACCAACAATGACTGATCTCAGCGTCACATTCCTGCTGGGAAGTCTGGCGCAGGAAAAAGCAACAGGTAGCAGGCTGCAGTGATGAACCCACCACTCCTGTTTCCTTTCTGTTTGAGTGATGATGATGATGGTGAGGTGCCTTTTTTTATGCTCCATTGGCCAAAAAAAACATGCTCCACTTGGATTAGTCCACACAGGTTACAAGAGACAACTTTTATTTGAATTAGGGGATCAATATTAGGATTTAACTCAAAACAAGCTGTACATTTTACACAAGTTCACTTTTCCTCTAATTAAAATTGTACTTTAAAAAAAAAAAGTCCTTTTTGATGTGAAAACCAGGTTTTCACTGTCTAATAAACCTCTGAAACAAATGCTCAGAACACTCCTCTGTTTTTCTTTTTTAAGCGAGTCAAGATTTTAGTCCGTGAACTTCCATCCAAAATTCTGTTATTAATATAAAATAAAAGTGCATAAAGTTTCAAAATGGCCCCCAATAGGCCTGTTGGGAAGCTCCTACGCCGGCTGCTTCATCATCGCGTCCTGCTGGAAGCCCTGTCAGCTCTGTCCAAAGTCAGCAAAGCCCTTAGCTGCTGTGAAAGCGTCGGGCTGCAGGGGGAAGAAGAACTGCTGGGGCAGCAGGAAGCTGGTGCTCTGGGTGGGGTGAGGGGGCTGGTGCAGCTGAAGCTGCGGGTGCTGGATGCCTCCCGGCGGGGATGCGTAGGGGGGAGGCGGTGGCGGAGGGAGAGTCTGCGGGGTCTGGGTGGGAGTGGAAGCTGAGGAGGAGACGGTGGCAGAGATTAAGCAGCCGTGCTGCTGCTGCTGCTGCTGACCCCCCAGAGAAAACCTCCTGGTGGAGCTGCCCCCGCCGGCCGAGCTGGAGCTGGTGGTGGCCGTGCTGGACTGGCGGGACGGGGCACGCAGGCTGGGCGGAGCCGTGGTCAGGATCATGGGGATGGTCTCGCCCTGGCAGCTGCGCAGCGAGAAGCGGATGGGCTGCTGGGTGGGCTGCTTGGGCCGCAGGCAGGTGCAGCAGTAAACCGCCACCAGAGAGCCAACCACGACGAAGGCGACGAAGATGCTGCCCACCATCAGGAAGGGAACGTAGACCGGCTCTGAGGGGGACAGGAGCAGAATGAGTTAATGTAGAGAAAAAACAACAAATAAAAAGAGATAAAACTGGTTAAATACTGAAAAAAATGACAGACTAATTAATCTTAAACTCAATTATTTAATATTTAAATGTTTCCTTATGTTTAAAACCTTAAAGTTTTAAAGTAAATCAGAGGCAGATGTAGTCATTTTGGTGCTTGTCATTATTTTTTACAGACTAATGTTCATTTCTATCTGTAATTTATGTTTTTGACAACTTAAAGTGTATTTAATCTCAAATTTATTTTGGTTCCAAACTTTGTAAAAATACAAGATAAAAAGTTTATTTTTTCAATGTTGTCATTCTATTGAGTTGATTTATAAATCTCAACTATTATATTCCACCATGAAGGATGTGTGATTATTTAATCGCCTGCTCGGTTGTGTTTTTATTTGCTTGCAAAATATCTGCACAGATTTGAATAAAATTTTCAGAAATGAATCCATGTATTTATAACTGATTAGCTTCTGAAGTGAACCTGATTCAAGATGGCTGCCACAGCTTCCATGACAAAAATAACCACAATTCTGTCACTTTTCACGATGTTAGGATAAAATGTGGTGTCCTAGTAGATCCACCTCTGGGGAAATTTACTAAAACTTTTATTCAATTTTGTTACAAACAACTCTGTATTACTCTGTTTCCCTTGTGTATGTTTTCTTAATCCTTGAAAGTATTCTGAGAAAAACGGCTCGTGTTGCATTTTATGAAACCTTCTCAGGGAGGAAATCTACAAATGTTTATTTAAATGGGGACAAACAGGAACTTGTGAGCGCACGGTTCAGGCAGGTTCTTAAAAGCGTATCCGTTTGGGAAATTTAAAGCAAACGGATAAAACCTCAGGGGTTAAAGCAGCCAGTTATTAAAACCCAAGAACACACAGTAGGTTAAACTAACACCTGGACACGGTTTAGAAAAGCAGCAGAAAATGTCTTACTGTGTGCAACACTGTTGTAACTGCTTTAGTTTGAAAAGGAGCCAAACTGAACGTGTTTTATGTTTTACACACAAAAGCCTGGTTTGTGTGTGAAGGTTTGAACTCTGCCAAACATTCCTGAACTGTAATTAATCTCCATTTTTAAGGTTTTATCATTTCTTTAAAATAATAGTAATCAAAAGAGCAATGATTTGTTCTTAAGAGACAGATCTGTGGACCATTCTAAACTTTTCCAGGTTCCCTCTGATAAAAATCTGGAGCGTGCTGCAGGTAAAAAGACTCCTCTGGAGCTGAGATAAAAGCAGGTGGAAACTGGAGACTCTGCCCAGTTGATGCTGAAAATACAACTTTTACACAAAATGAATTTAACCAACTCAGACAGGCAACGGAATGAAGTAATAAAAACAATAAATACTTGCAAAAACAAAAGAATAACAAAGTAAAGTTTGAATTTTAGAGATCTGGTGATTTTTTTTCTTCCAGCAAAACTAAATACTCATTATTTGACTTACGGGGTGGTCTGTCTGTAGGAAACTTTTTCTGAAACTCAACATGCTCTGTTCTGACTCCACAGCTCGGCTGACCTCTGACCTCTACTCAAAGATCTGCCACAACCTATTATAAAGTCCATATAACTTCACTTTAACTTTTCAAAACATAATATTTTGTGTGACTTTGTGGGTTTTTGTTATTATTTGGTTGAATTACGTTGGGAGTTTTGAACAAGGGGAATAACAAAACAAACAAAATAGAGAACTCACGCGCTGCATACTCGGTGTTGTCCACCTCCCTGTCGTTGGTGCAGACGCCCTGGTCCAGCCGCGCGTCCGCCGCCGCGCAGCAGTAGCGCAGTGCGCACGAGCCGCAGCACACCGTCGCGTCCGCGGTGTCGAAGTCCTCCGGACACTGGAAGCCCTCGTGATAATTCCCATTAGAGTCCAGCCAGCCGTGGCAGTACTCTCCCTGAGCGTCCGATATCCGCAGGTTCCAGGTCAGGTATCCCAGCAGCAGGCAGCTCAGGAGGTGCACCATCCCGCTCAGCCACCCCCGGATGCCGGGATCTTTGCCCCGCGCCGAGTCCTTCAGCTCCCGGACACCGATCTAAAGTGAACGCTGCTCATCAGTTAGGTTATCTTTCCAGATCCATGAACACTTTTAGGGATCAGCAGCAACTCAAAGCTTGTTCGAACATAAAATGGCTCTAAATAAGTTAGAAAAGTCTCATTACTGAGATGGATTCTGGTCCGAACAGAGCCAGAACCTGAGAGACCGAGACCTGTTCGGGTTTCTCTCCTCATTAAAGCTTTGGTGGACCTTCTGTTGGAGACCGAGCAGAAGCTGTGTGCTTCTTCCCTGGAGTTTGGCTGCTTTTGTCAATCTGGGGTAGGGGGCGCGCGTACGACAGAGCGTGCGCGGTCACGTGTTTCAGCATCAGTGCGAAAGAAAGAAAACCTGCTGCTCCGAGCTAAAACCATAGCTAAAATTATCAAAACTGTAGGTAAAAAGCTAAATTTTACCAAAATCCTGGCAAATTAAGAAAAAAAATTTGCAAAATCATAGCTAAAAACTTTAAACAGGTGCCAAAAGCTAAATGTGGCAAAACTATTAAAAATACTAAAATTAGGAAGACACAAGAGCTAAAAGTTTAAAGTGGCCACACCATAGATAAAAGTTAACTGTAGAAAAATTATTTTAAAAATTTTAAAATGGGCATAACAGTAAATGGCTAAAAGCTTAAGTTAGCAAAACCATATATTTTGAATGAATTTATCAGATTTGTATATCTAGTACGAATGAATTATTTTGTAAATAATGCCAAATAATTCAAAAATCATAAAAGTTATAAATATTTACAGTCACAGCACAATCAGAGATTAAAGTTTTGTTATAAATGGTTAAAGTAGTGAATGATTATTTACAGGCTCTTTGTGATGTAAATTGGCGAATAAGTCAAACTGCAGTTTGTTTTATTCAGTAACTAAATCAACGAGGCTTAAATAATAAACGAAAACTTTTCTCTCTAACACAGCCTATTGTTTTTATTTTGTGTTCATTTTGCATCTCTTTCTTGGCTTATTAAACTTTGTCTTCACTGTTGTTTTGTTTTTTAGGCCAATTCCTAATTGTGTTTGTGGACCTTTTAATGTACTTTGTTGGCATTACTTGCTTATTTGTGTTCAAACAGTACAAACCTGAGAGTGGTATTAACCAGAAGTGCAAAGGTGACGCTTTAACATTACCCTTCTGTTTGAAACCTGTAGAGCCAGCGCCCCCTTGTGGCTACAAACTTTGGCCTGCGGGCATTTGCACATCTGTTTTCTGTCTCTAACAGCAGATCAAAAACACGAACTTACAAGTTGTTGTAGGATTCTGTAGACCTAAAAGAATTTGTGCTGTTTTCAACAGTAAAATTACTGCAACAATATTTGCCATTGAACCAACAATATACAGTAGTATTGAAGATTTGTTAGTCGTCAGAAAAAGGAGGCTATTTCAATGTTAGATTCCCAATGCATTCTGGGAAAAATATTAGGCTCCTGTTAAGGCTAATGGATGCTGACCACAAAAACAGGTAGTCTTGCGTTTTAATTGAAACTCTTCACAATTCAAGAGGATTGCATTATTTTTTGTATTTTATTTACATTTAAAAAATTTATTTATGTAACGTTTTACTGTAGTGCACATTGTGAAGTGGCATTGTTTAAAAAGTAGCTATGTAGGCTAACTCATCCCAGCTAACGACAGATGCCAGGACAATGTATGTCAGGTCAAAGTTAGCTTTGAAATTTTTAAATTAACTACTTTTTTCTTGTTACTTCATTTTAAAGTAATACTAATGTTTGCTATATTTTAGCTAGGGTTTGCATAGCAAATAGCAGTTTTATTAGCTCTATCCTTTTTGCTCAGTATACCTACTAGTGTTAGCATGGCACAGGCACATAATTTAGCTAGCATCAGTTAGTCAAAGATAACTAATTTTTAACTAACTTTATTATGTTGTCATTTTCTTTACAAGTATTAACAACTAATTTTGGTGACATTTTCACAAAAAAAGATATTTTCGTTATTACTGTAGGTGCAGATTATGGACATTCTCCAACTTGAATAATTTGTTTGATGAGGCTATGCAAATTTATGACATAACTTTTTAATATACAGTATTTTATACGGTTTAGAACCTTTTTTAAGGCAGAATAGAGCTTTCCTTCTTTAGTTATTTGTTTATAGGTTTACAGCACAGCTTTGTGTTCTGCACTCCGGGAGGAAGGAGTGAAGTAGTCCCGCCCGTGTCTCCCTCTGGAGAAGTCTGGGTTGTGGATTGGAGCGGAGACTTGTCGGTAAATTAGCCCACCCTTTGCTCCGTGTGTGTGTGAGTGAGCGAGTGAGTGAAAAGAGAAACCGAGCCAGACAGTGGACAGTTGGCACGCTCTCGTCAGCTGTCTGTCACCACCAGCCCGCCACCGAACCGAGCCCCGGCCGCCCGCCGTTCCGTGACACCACCTGGCCGGTATGGAGGGAGAGATGCAGCCCGCAGACGAAGGGCCCTGTGCCCCGAAGATCATGTGCCGACAACAACGGGGTCCGTACAGCACCCTGAAGCCCTTCCAGAGCAAGCGCTCGGCGGGGAAGTCGCGCTCTGAGCCTCGGTTTGGAGACGCCGGGCATCCTTTCACATTTCATCCTGAGCAGACGCATCCTTTCCAGCAGCAGCATCAACACCATCAGCGGCTGCAGCAGCAGCTCCATCAAAGCAGTGTCGCTATCAGCAGCAGTCAGCAGCATCACCAGGCGCCCCAGCAGCAGCATCGTCTCCCATGTGAGAGCAGGCCCAGCAGCAGGGTGCCGACATCCACCTCGGCGGCGGCGGCGTCTCAGCAGCCGCGCGGAGGAGCGGAGCCCCGCTTCTCTCCAGACTGCACCTACGGTATCAGCACAGGTGGGTGTCCAACTTATCCAGAGAGTGATCTGAGTGGCCCCTGCTCGGGTCGATTACTGTTTTATATTAAGATTGGAAGCAATAACATATTTTCATATTGAAAACATGTTGGGTTTGCTCCAATATAAAAACGGAGTCAATAAAGTCAAATAAAAGGCAAAAAAGACAGCACCCCTTTTAAATACTCCACATTCATCCTTTCATATTTTTCTCATTTCTTTCTTTGTTCTTCCTATCAGCACTGATTGATTTTCTCACGAGAGTAGTCATGATTGAACCTTCTGTTTATGTGCTCAAAATTACACTTGGTGTGAGTGTGGCCCCTCAACATCTCCTGTTGAACAACATTGTTCCCTGCTCATTTTTCCCTCCTCAGCTGCTCTTCATTAGAAGGCCTTGTTCAGAGAGAAATGTGTTCCTAATCATGTGCAGGGCGGGTCCACGGGAACCAACATGTAGATGAAAGCGACGAACCTTCTCCTGGCAGTTTCAAAATTAAACATTAGACAGCACGTCCTTTAATCTGATATGACTGTTGCACTCTGCAGGCAACAGAGGTTAAGTTTTCAGACAGATCTGAGGTGCCTTCATGCTTCATAACTGCAAAACTTTGCATAAACTGCCGTATCTGGTGGGAATCTTATCTTAAAATTGCTATTAGCAAGTCATAAGATTGTTTAAACACTGGTTTAGTCCATTCATTGCATTTAGGTCTATATAATCTGTTATTTGATAATGTCACAAAGCCTTTATTATTTGCACGTCACACCAAGAGCAACATCATGTTTGAGTTAAACGTGCCAGCCCCTGTGTGAAAATGACACTTCAGAGTGCAGTTATCTGCACAAAGGGAACATTTTCTGTCTATGATTATGGAGAAACAAAAAAAAAAAAGAATGTGTGTCCTTTTCTTATGAAGAGCAGCAATCCTGGAACTCGGCAATCAGTTCAGCAGCACACAATAACACAAATTGCATTGAAAAGCCTTTTCCAAAGAGTTGTGATTAAAATAAATGGGCCTCATAAATTTGCCTCTGCCGACCGTGTTGTTTTTAATGAAATTTTATGAGGCTCACAGCTTCCCAGTGCCACAGAATTGGAGGAGAGGAGAGAGGGAGGAGGAGGTGTGTGTGTGTGTGTGTGAGGCGAGGGCGAATGATATCAGATACATCTCGACGGGTAAACAGAGACAGAGCGCATATTAATAAATGCGACACATCTGCGCCAGGCTGATAGACACGTCTGAGCGAGTGGCAACACAGAAATGACTGTCTAGAACTCATTTTGTGTCGTTTGTGTGCGTTCCTGTGGGTTTGTTTGCAGCTATTGTGGACTCATAATCGTTACATTGGGGGTGTGTGAGATCATTTTTACCGAACGTGCTCAGACTGCCGGGGAAAATGTACACCGAGGCTTGTTTCTGGACAATAACTGTGTGCTTATTGTCTTCAGCAGATACTGTGACCTTAGAGTTTATTGACTTCTGAATAAATCAACATAATTATGCTGACATTTCTCTGCACAGACAGCGTCCACTCAAAGCTGCTATGTAGAACATTTGGCAACAAAAAGACAGTAAAATGTGGCGCTTCTTCACTACAGTTTAAGCTAAAGTTTGGTCAGCTGAAAGAAACTGTTTGAAGAGAACTCTCTGATAACAATCTAACATTTCCTTTTTTGATTTCCCCTCCCTCCACCTTCAGAGAACCGTCTCATCCTGGACGCCTTCGCCCAGCAGTGCAGCAGAGTCCTCAACCTTCTTAACAATGGCCGTCTCCTGGAACCCCCGTCCTCCTCCCTCCCCTCCAACGTCAAGCTGGAAGACAGGCGAGACGACATTCAGGGGCTCCACTGCTCCTCGCAGGGAAAGCTGAAGTCCGAGGAGAGCTCCTCCACCACCGACCCCGAAGACGAGACCCAACGTAGCCATTTAAACCAACAGCAGACCTCCGCAGTTCTCCGCATCTTCACAGACTCCCTGCAGAACTACCTGCTTTTAGGGACCCAGCAACAACATCAAACCGGGGGCCTCGAAGGCGAGCAGTGTCTGCCAGCAGAGCCCGGTTCGGGGAGGTCTCCATCGAGACACAACCTTGGAGGGTGGGGCTCCCCAGCGCCGTCAGATTCGTACGGCCACCCTTCGTCCACGCTGCCCGAAGAGGAAGAGGAGGAGGAGAACTGCTGTCCGCGTTGCCTAGAGCTGGAGCAGGAGGTGTTGTCCCTGCAGCAGGAGAACGAGGAGCTCCGCAACAAACTGGACAATATTCCAGGTGCAGTAAGAACAACCAGGAGTTTACTGGGGGTTGACACAAAAGGTGTGTGTTTGTGTGTGGGGGTGTTATGAAAAATCGACTTTTTTGAGTTTTATAACGTGTCATTCCCTCATCAAAAACATACAGAGTGTTGATTTGCCTCATTCATGCATGTTGGAGAAATCCCTGAATCTCCTGTGGCCATCTGGAGCTGCTTAAACACTTCCTGGTACATAGCACTGCCTATATGCAAAGTCATTTATTTTTTATATACAGTATTTTCATATTAACTGAAGGTAACTCGGTTACATGATTGTGGTATAGAATTGAACTATGTGCCTAGAAAATATACCCCACCCCCATCTCCATTTATAAGGACAGCTTAATTTGATAAAAATTGATTAGGAAGTGCTGTTTGTTTATATTTTAAACCTGTTTCAACTGGGAGTTATGGATCTTCAATCAGGAAGAAAAGCTCATCCTACAGTTGTGCATACATATGTATTTATGTTGTTGTTGTTTGTGTCTCTTTATGGCCACTCTGAGGTTCCATATATATTCTTTAAATACATATTCTGTGTTTGAGATTTTCACCTGCCTGACGATTTAGGAATTATAATTTTTTTTTTAGTTTTCTGTCAACAAGTGCACAGAAAGTGTACAGAAAATGTAATGACAGTTTGGCAAACTGGTTCAGTAAAAGAGACAGGTGTTTCTTTGCAGGACATTCTCAATATTTGCAGTATCTAACTACTTCTTTCAAAATGGTTCCTTTTATTAAAGCCCAAAGAGACACACAGAACACATTTGTTGTCACCATTTCATTTTAGTTTACCTCTCCAATCAATACTTTTTATTTACAGTTGTTCTCAATTGTTTACACACATTTTCTAAAAAAAAGCATGCTTCATGCTCTCAGAGCTCTACACAAATCCAAAAACACACACAATGGGCAAAACCCCACATTTCTCATGCAACATGAAACTTTTCATTCAAAACAACGATATTTCTACTCAAAATGATGTTTTGATTTTAAATGACACACAAACCATCATATGACACACACACTGATGTGCTCAATGTTAAACACTGACTTTTTCTTCATTCATCATAATGACTTAATAGTCTTTTGTTCAGTGGTACACTTACCGACAGTTCATACAGAGGGGTGCTGTAAAATATTTTAGAATATTGTTTTTAGACTCAGAACATACAATAGAGTCATAAATATATTTCATTTTTCCCACTAAAACAATGTACACAGTGTACATCCTAACCTACACAAAGTTGCACATAAAGTGGTCTCCATACGAAACAACAGAATTTACTGTACAGTTTGAGTCAAAAATACTACGACCACAAGGTCAACCAAAGTGGCTCTGATCTCATCAGATTACAGTCCTTGGCCTTCCTCGACCTCCTCCTCCTCCTCTTCCTCTCACTCTCAAGCTAAAGTTCTGACTGCTAAATGTAAATCTGTGTGACAGACGTTTGCTCATGTGATGAGTCATACTAGGATAACTAACAGTGGAATTTTGAGTGACAGTGTGTTTCTTGTGAAAACAAGATTTTTTTTATGAAAAATGTGCCAAAATGCAGAGAATTGTTTTTAGAACTTATATTTGAGTGTAAATTGTGCTAGTATTTTAGAAGAACTGGTTAAGGGGGTTGGTGTATGAGTTACATGTGTAGTCATTTTGTCTCAAGTATCAGTAAATGTGTGTAAACAACGGAGAAAAACTGTAACTATGTTCCTGTCCAACCAATGCGTTCCTCAGGCACTTTAGATCAGATTCAAATCCCCCAAAAACAAATGACAGTGGGCTTGAGATTGTTTTTATTAATCTGTTGAAAACAGTTAATTGAATAAAATAAATTATAGTTAAATTTTTTAAGATTCTCACCTGTTTGAGGAGAACAACTGGTTCTGTTCTTTTTTGTTGGTCTTTAATTGCACCTCACAGTTTGAGCAGCACTGATCAAAACATTTATTATTCTAACAATCTTCTGGTTTCTTAAAGTTTTTATGAATTCTCTTGTGCAATGGAGACTAATTTACACAAATATTAATGACAGTGGAATTTGTCTCTGATACATTGTAAAATTTACGAGACGTCTGAGTCGAAACGATCATCAAAACAAGAAAAAAACAAAAGTATTGTTTTGTTATTGTAGTTCATATTTTTTAAACTAATTTTTCAGTGACATTAAGTTGTGGTTTTGTTTTGTCTTTTACACAGTTCCCTGTCAAAATGCTCTCGACTACTTCAAGACTGTTCTGGAGTTTCACAACCAGCTGGTCCAACCGATGCCAGAGGAGCAGCTCATGGAGGTGAGAACAGGCCTCGTGTCATAATCATCCAATCAGGTTTGTTTTTAATGTAGTGTAAAAATTAGATTAAACCTTGTGTCTCTGCAGGAGGAAGAACGACAAACAGTCTTTGAGGTTTGTGATTTCATGCCTTGATCCTACAGAATTTTAAGGTCTATTTGTATGATTTTGGATCAGTTTAACTTGTTGAGTTTCTCTCTTTCACCTCCTTCCAGGGGAGCAAGCAGCTCCTGGAGAACTATCCGCTCTTCATCTCCAACAAGCAGTGGGACGAAGCCGTCAACTCCTCGAAGAAAGACGGCCGCCGGCTGCTGCGCTACCTGATTCGCTACGTCTTCACCACAGACGAGCTGAAATTCTCCTGCGGTTTGGGTAAAAGGAAGCGCTCGGTGCACTCAGGAGAGCCGGGCCTGGAGAGACGACCACTTAACCCCGTCAAAGTCAGCTGCCTCAGAGGTCAGGGCATGTTTTTCCTTTTTTTTTGTGTGTGTGGTTTGTTTTCTTATTAAACCTCTGCTTCCCCCCCAAAAAAAAAATCCCTGATTGAAATGAAGTTTTTGTGATTCAAAAATGACTTTAAAAAACATCTCAATCTGTCCAGAGTTTATCCGGATGCACTGTGCCTCAAACCTAGACTGGTGGATGCCCTCTGAGGAGCAGATCAACAAAGTGTTTAGCGACGCCGTCGGCCACGCCCGTCAGGGCCGGGCGGTGGGGACCTTCCTGGGCAGCAGCGGCAGCAGCACCAGCAGCCTCTACATGGACGGCTTTGATGGACATCTGTCGCAGGACGAGCTGTTTCTGAAAGGCTGCCAGAACGGTCAGTCAGACTGAAGCTGGAGGAGCAAACTAAAGACAAACACTTCAAATGTAGCCGAACAACATATCCAGAAACACTGACTGTATCCTATCAGTGAGGAAAACATTCCAGAAAAAAGTTTATTTTACAGAATTTAACAGCAGTCCTCCATTTCAATAGTTTTGTAAAGTTTTTGTTGCACATTTTTATATTAAAAGTTCAGTTTAGTTAAGATTGACACTTGATGGTTTGAAAAGTCTTCCTTCTTTTATTTTCTCTGTAGTTTAATGTTTTGAAACATTTTTATTTCACTATCAGAACTGATTTGGATTTTAAAGAAGTTATTTTTGTGGTAAATTCTCAAAAATCAGATTATATGCATATTTAAGTTAGACTTGTATTCACAAGTGCAGCTGCACCTTCATGAACTCCATTACAGACAGGAGCATTAACTTTTAGGTTTTGAATAGATGTGTACGTGATGAAAGCACCTTTACCTGCAGCTCCGTTTCCAGGAGTGCCTCAGAGGAAGTCCTGTTCAGTTGCCTGCTGACTTGAACTTTGATTCCCGTGTTTTCTTCATTTGAATCAAAAGAAAACATATTTTTAAGCAGAAATCAAGAATTATGTCAAAAATCCTGCTTCGTGTCATTTTGGTAACGTGTTCTTATTACAAAGGTATACGCAGAAATGTTTTGGGTGGAACACTCGTGACTTTTAGAAGTACATATTTACACAACTGCTTCCCAGCTTTATGGTGGTACTGAGGTGCAAAATATGACAAAATCCTGAAACGCAACAAAATTTAAAACAAAAAACAGATTTAACAAAAATATTTTTAAAGAAAAGAATTTAAAACAGAGGACATATCAGACAGATCTTATATTGTGAACAATATATAAAGCACCAGTATGTAAAAGATAACAAGTATATCCAAGTACATATCTGATACTGACCTGGTACATACCATAGTACTTACCAGGAATGTACCATGTTATATTACCAAAATTTCAAGAAGGGGGTCTCTGTTGTAACTATATGGAAGTTTTTTGTTGTGTGCATCACCGTAGTTTGTTAAAGACGTGATTGGTTAGATTAACTATTTTGGGTGGGGTTTGCAGACTGCTGGGCAGCTGTGCCTTTGTTTTAAAGTAAACTTTAGGCAAACAGTTAAAAATTTACATAAAAACATTTAAAATACACAAATGCATCTTACAAATAAATGGAAAAACAATATATATATAAATATATTTAAAAGCAGTAAAATTTAAATTATGTGCTAAAATATATAGCGTTTGTTGGAGCTATGCTGGAAAAATAAATATGAAGGCAAATTCAATTAAAAAACAAATTAAAGTTTTCTTTTTATTAAATTAATTGATGCATTTTAAGTGTATTTATTTATTTATTTATTTGTTCATTAATATATTTCTGCTTTTATTTTTCAGTTTCTGTCCTCCATGTAAATAGACAGTCAATAAATTATTTTGAATGTGTTCACAATAATTTTACTATTATTATCATTACTTTATCTTGTAACTTCTACCACAAGACAAGTCAACCCAACTACGGTAATCAGTTTTGCCAAACTCCGCCCACCCAAGAATCTCCGCCATTTTCCAAATTCTGCTAAGCATGATTGAGACAAACTCCGCCCACACAGACAAGAAACTCCCCCTATGTACTGCAGAGACTCTTATATTTAAAAGTACTTTTAAAAAAAAATGTGTGTTTATTTTGTGATTTCTGAAAAATAATTTTTGGTGTTTTATGTTTTAATTGTCGGGTTTCATTTGGGGTCGTCGTGTTTTGCACCTCAGACTCTACCTCACAGCACAACTTTAACCAAAGTTTTTTCTTCCTCTTTAACTCATCGAGCATCCACCAATTTGTTCTGGAAAATGTCTTCAGCATCACGTCGAGTCTCCTTGTTCTGTTTGTGCGGAGCAGCAAGAACGACGCTGCTCTTTGTTCTGGGTGATGAACAATGAAAACACCGATTTAGAGGAGGAAAAAAAAAGTTGAAATGAGAATTTTTTTTATTTTTTCGTAAGTTTTATTATGATTTTAATAAAATCTGACTGAAAGGTGTGTTAGAACACAACTACACAGGATTTTATTGTGTTTTACAAGCAAACTCTTGTAGCAGAACACTAAGAAGCCTTTTTGTGTTTGAATAATCCAGATCTTTGGTTTAGTGCAGCTGAAAAATGCCTTAAATGAGTTAGAAACCCTTCATGGTGTGACGTGTTTGAGCTGTGTGTCCAATCTCATTTAATGTGTTTACTGATAAGTCTTTAACAATCTTATTTGCACTTTTTATTGTCTCACTGAAGACAAAGTCATATCCTGGCTTAGAAAATAACCATCTATTTGCATTCTGATTTAATACTGAAACACTTACTGTAGCTTTGTGACACTTGTTTATTTTAGGTTTGAATGTATGACTATGTTCACCACATCAGCAGTGTGTAAATGTGTAATATAAAGTACAGTTATTGTGCAAGTATTTTTTTTTTTTAATTCTTATAAATATCACGTCTCCCTGTTTAAGAAGCCAAGTAGAAAAGTGCCAGAAACCTTAAAAACTGTTGGATTGTGTTGTTGTTTTGAATGTGTTGGTTTGTATTTAATTAAATCTTTACTCTCAAAGTGGCTGTTATAAACACTGTGAAACATCAGATTTTTACAAATCCTTAAAAGTTCATTTTTTAAAGTTCCTGATAAATAAAAAAGCACTAAAGTTTAAACCCTCTGTCTTTATTTGTCTGAATACTTATTAGAAGCAGCAGGATTTTCTGTTTTATTCTTTTACCATTTATTTTGTTTGTTTCTTTATTATTGCGCTCTGACCAACTGCAGTTGTTTGGAAATAAATAACCATAAATGTGACAGTTTTACAGTCAGTCAGCAGATGGTAAATAATAACCTCATCCTGATGAACTTGTCAGTTTAGAAAAACGCTGCAGGATGAGAGTTCAGCTCCTCCATCTGGATCCTTTAATCCTCTGAGTTTATTTGCTCTTCTTGATGCTCCTGCTGTGTAGCAAGAATCCACCAGGTGGTGTTATAATCCCAACATTAGGAAAATTATTCTCTCCTGTTAAAATGGGTAAGTTTTTGTACACTTATTTTCTTGATAAATACAAATAGTTGTGAGCACAAACTCCGATTGTGTTTAATCAGCTGTAAAAAGCTATAAAAGTCGAATATAAAGTAGCCTAAAAGAAATGGTGCAGTTTCTGTGTGTGTTTGTTACTGGATAAACATTCACACTGTTGTTTTCTCGTGTTTCAACTGTTTTATTTTTCTCTTTTTTATCAAACATGCAGACTTTGTGCTGTTTTATTTTTTATCCTGTTTATTAAATCATTCAGCTCATTCAGAAGATGTTTGCTGGAATTTTTGGTTGTTAGAACTTTTTTATCATTTTTAAAAATAACCTTTAGGAGCAAATATTTTCCTCATAGAAACGATGATCTCTTCAGTTATTTAAAAAAAACAGTTCTTTTTGCACTGCTTCAGTAAACTACTTATATGTTTTGTCTCTTCATGCAACTTTCAGCTGATAGCTGTTTTACTTTGCCAGTTTTCTGCAAGACTTTACTTTTAACTTTTATCTTCTAGTTAGTATTTGATACTCGTAGCTTTTCTTCTTTTGCATTTGAGATTTTAACTCTTTTGGTACTTTTAGCTTTTAGCTAATGATTTGCTACTTTAAATCAGCCTTTTGCTTAGACTTTTAGCTTTTACATTCAAGTTTGGTACTTTTAGCTCCTAGATAGCTTTTTGCTATTTTTAGCTTCTAGGCAGGTCTTTCTTTCTTTCTTTCTTTCTTTCTTTCTTTCTTTCTTTCTTTCTTTCTTTCTTTCTTTCTTTCTTTCTTTCT